>OX451390.1:5677549-6287839 GCA_949629135.1 Eremobia ochroleuca | reverse complement strand
AACAACAAGGCGGGATAACGAGCCCGCCTTTTTCTTATAAGGAACGACAGTAATTCACACTTTAGTTAATCTTATAATCAGCCGAAGAATTAGCATAACTTACGCACGGCGTAATTAAATTTCGGTCCGGTTCGTGTTAATTAATGTTCTTTATATTGTTTTTTGCTTGAATTAAGCGATGAGGGTCTAATCTTAAATGTGGTTGTCTTTTTAAAGTATAAAAGTAAAGAAAAGACTATCGCCACGCTGTTTTGCTTCTTTTTCATCTTTGTTTTTTATTTGTTAAAACGGAAACATCGAAGCTTTAACCAGGTTTTTCTCATAAATCTGCACAAGCTCACGTTTCCAATTAATCCCTGCTTTTTCTTCCGTGAGCTTTATAGCAACACTTTGGTTTCCAAAAAATTTCGTTGTGCCTTTTATCTAGATTAAAAATTCTACAGTTGCAAGCCGGGCTAACCTTTTACCACAAGTTTAAATAGACTATTTTAATATTCGTCTGAATTTCGTAACGAGTTTTTTGTAGTGCGTTCACCTTGGATGGAGCTGTAATTGAGTTATTGTGGCTTCAGGATCAAGTTAGACAGTTACTGTTTTCTTTTCTAAAGGTTCTGAGGAGAAAGAGTCATTAAAGGCCAGGGTCCACGATCTATTTTAAGACGTTGGTTAGTAGTAAAAAAAAAGGTTTACGTCCAATGTTTTGTTTCTTTAACAACGGTGCAATTGACAGCACTGTTTAACCGTCGTCGAGGGGGTCTTTTACGAATGAATTGTGTTCGGAGCATGGCCGAGTTGTTCCGCGTTTTGTTTGCTCATTCCGTTTTGCATTGGTCACGTTTCACTTCAGTTGCTATCATTGCATGGTTTTAAAATCAAATTCTTCGCGTTTGGTTGTTGTTTTATCTATTTGAAACTGGAATGGCTTTTGGATTCGGTTTTCATTTGTTTATTTAAAGCAGTGGAATAGATAAAAGAGGTTTATATCTGTATTTCTTATTTAAAGCTGTGTTCATAATTGAGTCAAGACTGCCTAATTACGATTGATCGCTCTATATAAACAATGCTGGCGTGAAAAAACTATTTTGACACAAGATAAAACTGTTCCGTCCAAAGTTGCACAAGAATGATTGGCGCGTAACCATAATTGGAACTAACACTGTTATCTTGTTTTTAGGGTTTCTGTACACCAAAAACTCCGCTGTCCGTCCGTCCGACCGTCCGTCCGTCCGTCCGTCTATCTGTCTGTTACAAGGCTGTATCTTTTGAACTGTGATAGGTAGACACTTCAAACTTTCACAGAGTGTGTACTAATGGGCGATATATTAACAAATAATAGAAATAATAATAGAAATAAAATAAAGTTATAAATTAAAGGCCATACCAGAAAAATATTGTAGGATGGTACGGTACCCTTCCTGTGCGAGTCCAATATAAAGTCATTCTAGCGCAATAAGACCTATTCAGCACTGTATTAGGCAAAACTGTTATATCTCTAATGTCAACTGTCTTAGATTTTATACTACACTCTTGACGTAATCTCTTCTAACTTACACAGGAAGCAATGGTTTCCTCTCTGCATAGCCTAAAGCCTAATCATCAGCCATAATACCTCCGGGTAAACATAACCGTTCAATATTAAGCTAATATCTCGCTATTGGAATAGTTTGCTGATAGATATTGAACAATATCGTGCGCGTTATCAGATATTACATCGTCCCAAGATCAAATGACGTCAGAATTCACGTCCGCACCGCAAACTTGTCACAAGTTAGAATATACGATTTCTGGCTTTCAATGTCGGGTCCGTTCGGCTATACTCGGGGTTCCGGAAAATCATTCCTATTAGGTAGATACACGGACCATTCACTATACGAAAATGGAAAAGTAAATTGACCTTGTGGATGGGGAAAAACGGAGCAGTGTCGGCGTAATAACATTTAAATAAGAACATTCCTTGATATAACTGTTACGCCTAAAATAACTGGTGAAGTTAAGTTTTTTGGCTTTTGGCCTTGATGTCAAAGGGCTCTTTTGTAATAATACACTGCGCCGCAAAAAAAGCGGGATGGTAACAAAAACCTCAATAATTACTTCTAAAATATTGGAGTTAGCTTTATGAAATAAAGACTGTATTATAGACCATTTTATACTGCCTAAATCGATGTAATGAAAATTCATGATTATGAAGTTGGTTTCGAATAAAAATAAGTTAAGTAAAAATTACCATTTTCACTAGATTCCGAAAAAATTGCTACTGTATCAAATAATATGCATTCTTCAAACTTTAGTATTTGGTATTGCCACCACGAGCTGTTAATACATCTGTTATACGATTTGGCATGCTTTCCACCAGATTTCTGAGACAATGCTGAGGAATATTGTGCTTCTTTCAGTTCACGAAGCGTGATTGTAGGGAAATTTCGCTGGCGTTCACGTCGTCCCAGTTCATTCAAGGCATGCTCGATAGGATTCAAGTCAGGGCTGCGTGCTGGCCACTCCATGGGTGTAATAGCGACACCTTCAAGGTAGACAAACACTATCCGAGCTGTATGGGGACGAGCGATATCGTGCATAAAGATGGCGTTCTCGTCCATGTTTACTAAAAATGGTCCAACACAGTCATTTAAGATTTTATTCACGTATCTTACTATAGTTAGAGTGACATTTTCTATTACCACTAGCATGGTGCAGTTTCCGGAAAAAAATCCAGCCCACACGTGTATGGAGCCTCCGCCGTATGGCACTTTCTCTTCAATGCAAGCTTAGTTATAGCGCTCTCCTTGTCTTCTGTAGACTTTCTCATCCATCGTGCGTGACTAGCATGAACCTCGACTCGTCTAAAAACATAACTCTTGACCATTTATCCAGAGTCCAATTCATGTGTTCTATAACGTAACACAGCCTTGAATTTCCATGCTGCCTTTCGAGTTTTGGACCATTTTCAGATCTAAATGACTTCATGTTTGCTTCAGCAAGAAGCTGTACACGTGCTCAGATTTCTCGCTCCAGCATGTAGAAGGTGATTTTGACTTTAAAAGTCGTTTGAAATCGATTTCTCAACATTGTTGACACCATATATCGATCCTCCCGCGCTATCGTGCACCTTGTTCGGCCTGTTCGTGGTCAGCGAATATTGGATCCAGTCTTTTCAAATCGCTGGAGCACTCTTTGAACGGTTGATACACACACCACCAGTTCTCGCTGTATAACCCCCCGCCCGTCATCAAGCATTGTCAGAATTCTGTTACACTCTTCAGGGGTTAGTGGCATATTTTTAATTGAATTTGATCAGAATAATTAATTTCTGCAAAAGAAATGCCATATTTATAAACAGAAACCAAAGTGATACAAATGGGTTCAGGTTTTTAAAATCATCTTTATTTTTTATTTATGGTGTTTAATACAATCACCAAAAAGAAATAAAAAGGTTTTACTTTTTCCTATATTTGTAACGAAATTTTCATTTTAAAAGGATTGATCAAATATTTTAAAAGTTATCGCATTTTTTATAACCGACCGGCTTTCTTTGCGACCCAATGTATTTAAATGAGATAAACTGGCCTAAAATAATAGTGATTTCAAAGATAGGTAGGTTGGCGTAGAAGGCTGTTTCTGTAGGATAAGGTGTCTCGACGTAAATAGGACACGAAAGGTTTTTATCAATGAAGAAAAACTCTTTGCCGTTTCTTCCAAGGAATCATTTTTGTATAACAACACATTACGAGTACTTACGCGTTATATCCGAAGGTTAGGTTAGGTCACCAGTTATGTTTTTTTTCTCTCATATATTTTGTATTAATTTCGGGTCTCGGAAGGGAGCTCGTAACTTGCGAAATTTTTGTGCGGTTATCTACTATACTGAGGTACACCTCTGCCTAAGTCTTCGTGCGGAATAGGCGTGATATTATGTTTCGTTTGATCACATAATAAAATTAGGATAGAAATAATTCCGGTCCTAAAAAGTCGTGAAATAATTTTGACCGTGACTTGTAATTTCCTTTCTGAATACACCCAGTGCCTGAAACCTTTATACATGTAGTATAGCCAAAGCCTCAGAATTAGGTTCATTGAGCACCATTGAACTTCGCGCGAGCACTAATTGAGGTCAAATAGGGTCATAACGTAATTAATGGTTTGTTACATAAAATGGACGGTTAGGACTAGGGGTATTTCCATCAACAGTTTATGACAACTGTTGTCGAGATTATTAGTTGAGTTGTCGTAGGTTGTTTGTTAATTACTAATGACCGATTCCTATAATTTATGGACTGTTAATGGTTAAAACTGGGCATATAAATACAAAAATACAAAATGTTTATTTCTGTACCAACCAGTTTACATTAGTTTATGATTGGAGCATCCCTTTAAGCATGATGACGCCTGTGTTAGGAGACTCCATAAATATATAAAGAAGGAAGCTATGCGGTCTTTGCTTCATATTGGTAAAGAAAGTGTTTATTAAAAAAAAAAATGTTTTTTCTTTGACATATTTCGAGACCCTTTGGTCCGGGACCTTTGGAAGGCATACCAGAGGCCGAAGCCAACTCGTAGAGGCCCCGTAGACAATAATTTTAAATGATAAGGACACCAATCAACGATTTGACAGGCCCGTTGGTCTAGTGGTCAGTGGCCCTGACTGCTATGCCCAAGGTCGTGGGTTCGATTCCCACATAGGACAAATGTTTGTGTGATGAGCACGATCATTTGTTCTTTGTCTGGATGTAATTTATCTATAATATGTATGTATTTAGAAATATATATGTATGTTTATCAGTTGTCTAGTACTCATAGCACAAGCTCCGCTTGGTTTGGGACTAGATGGCGTTGTGTGAAAGTTGTGGAATATTATTATTATTATTTGAACAAGTTTTTTTTTCTTAGCTCTTTGGCTAGTTTCAGCTACATTAACGGGCCTAAGCCAAGTCAATGTAGCGTGTGTGGTGATTTTTGTCACGAAGAATGATTAATTGTTATGAGGAGATTTCATATTATTATTATTATTCCTGTATGCACTATGCAAGTGCATCCAAGCACGACTCCCGGTTGGAGCAGGACTATTGCAGAACATGGAAATACAATATATTGGGCTATGGGTTTGGGTGGCTATAATGGATCGATTACCTTGAAATATGGAAGGACTATGTCCCTTTTTTTTTTTTTTTTTGGTATCGGGTTGGAAAATCCTCATGGAGTCCCTCCGCCCTTGGGGAAGGGCGAAGGGGACTGTCAGACTCTTACTGACTAAAAACCAACCCGTGTTCCTCATGTACCCGTGTGTCAGGGGGCGGGTATCGCCGAAGCATTCGTCGCTACCCCCCGACGGGTATTGGCCCGCCAGATGGTCAGGCGGGCCCCGTCACCCACTGCGGCCGTCACCCCGGCCGCAGGACTCCACTATGAGGCGCGCGCGGAACATGACGCCGCCGCCTCGAGGCCTGCTGCTGGTCGGACGACAAGACGCCCCAAGTCTGCCGTCCGCAGGCCGCGCCCTACGGTGGCCGGAAGTCGGCCACCCTACGACGCCCAGTGCGTCTGCTGCGGGAGGGGAGAGAGGAGGCAGCCTCTCTCTCCCTTTCCGCCGCCTCCTTTGCGAGCATAACGGCCTCGCAAAATGTGGCGACGGCACTCCACCCTGAGTCGCTTCCGACCATGGTAGACACAACAGCCGGAAGCGAGAGGTTTCCCGCAGCACCTACGGCCGCGACCAAGTCACGGCGCTGCTCGGCCCAGGCTGGGCACTCCGCCAACGTATGCAGCGCCGTATCGTCGCGGCAATCACCACAATGGTGGCACTGGGACGTCGGCTCCCGGCCTATGCGACACAGATACTTCCCGAAAGGACTATGTCCCTTGCCTGACCCATGATAATATAATATTCACAGATAAGATGGCAGGCGGTGACTTGCACACTCAATAATGGTCCCCCCCGGCAACTGTCGTTAAACTGTGTATTATTATATCAATCAACAAACAACAGAATTTGATATCACAAATAACGCCTCGTCATAAACGCATCTTTAACTCGGAACGATAATAATCTACACCAGCAACCGAATCCCATAAAAAGTAAAGTGTGATAAGGGAGGTCGTATGGCACACATTTTAATACTCGGGCGATGAATAGTACAAATATTTTAGGAGTGAAAGCTCGTCACGTAGGAGCTCCCAGAAGGTTCGGGAAATGCCGACGCGTCCCTGACTCGATATGAAATGCTTGATACACGGACATCAGGTGGAACGGAAGTGGCTTCTGATTTTGATCTAAACATCGTCCGCGACTTTTGCAACGTTTGCTTTTAGTCACTGAATAACGGTTACCGATACAAGTTGTTGCCTATTTGCTTATTGTAGGTACTGGCACCGATTCCCTTTTTAACAAACTAATTTTAATATTGAATAAAATATTTATTTATTTATTCTCTTAAAACAATACGGCACGAAAAACGATCCAAATGGCGCAAGTTATACATTAAAAAAATCTTGTAAAACTCACTAAGCCAACTGCTCAAATATTATCGATGCAAATGATGTCATTAATCAGTCGTGATTATAGTCATTCATTGAATAATATATTTTTGTTATTCAATCATTCAAATACGCCAAAAGTCTTGACGTAGGACTGTGCAGAATGAAGGAGGGCAAAAATATTTTCAATTTTGTAGAGTGTCCATTCTATCTAATCTAAACAAAATAATACAGAAAGAGAAAAGCATTTGTTTGTAACAAAGGTAGTCTCTGAAAGTACTGGTCCGATCACAAAAATTATTTCACTGTTAGAAAGCTACATTATTACCAAATGCCATAGGTATATTATGGTATAGTTAACTTCCACGAGGACTGAGGTCGCGGACAGAAGCTATTCAACAATAAAATTAAATGTAGCAGGAAAGCGGCAAAATATTTAAACTTACTTTACTTTCCTTATATGCAAGGGTTATATACTTCGTGTCCTTATCGCTCTACTTTCAGTAAAGGAACGAGTTAATTATAAAGGTGACAACTGAACCCTTATGTTCTACACTCGCAACCAATTCTCTGCCGCTTTCAAATACTCTAGTTCCGCAATAATACAGGTAGGTATTACGTCTCACTGTCACGAAATACATCCAGCGTGCGATTTTAACGGCGCTGCCGATCGTTTTGACGGCAGTGAGCGTCCGAGCAACGATCGAAATACACATTATAATATTGGGACGGTCTTGCGGGCTGATTTTTTTTTTATAGAGAAGCTCGACTGGCTGGAATTTTAACGGCTTATGAGTTTGAAAAAAGGTTGTAATGGTGGAAAGAGGATTTTTGACAGACGAGTTATTGACAGCAGGGAAGTGTGTTTGAGGGTGACTTTTTAAAATGTTTTCTCTTACCTATGGGCAAAATCGATTATCGGATAATGCTAACACATTATAACGGTGGTGGCCCAATGGTAACAGCCTTTTTTTTTGGATGGGAAATTATCAAATAACTTCTCCCACTCTGGGCGGAGCGGGAGGGCGTGTCAGACTTTTCCTGACTAAAACCCACCCGTGTTCCTGCAATTGCCTGTGCCAAGGGCCACGGTAACTCTTTCGAACAACCCGCGACCTTGGCAAGCATCGGCCCCAGTGGACCTCGTCAGTTACAGCTGACATGTGACTTACGAGTTGTGGTCGTGCACTTTGCGCGTCGTGGTGCGCTTTACTATTATTGGGTGCTCATAATTTCATTACCACTGCTCTCATAATGGTGAAGGAAAACATCGTAAGGAGACTGGCAAGTCCTAGAACAACACACAACACACACATTAACAACAACATTTAAAGATGGCCCGACAGGGTCCATAATTGATTCGATGTTAAACATTCAACCATTATGTACACATTATGGAATGCAATAAAGTATTGAGTATTGAGTATTGAGTAAGATACAGACTCTTTTGACTCTTCACGTGACCAGAGGGCTGGCCTATTTTTAGCTCAAAGAATCAGCATCCCATCCGACGTGGTAATACTGCCAGCCTTTTGGGCACTTATCCCATTGACAGCGATGCGGACGAATTTTTTGATGCCCGATGAGCTCCTGCCATTTTCTTTATATTTTTTTTTGTTATATACTTTTATATATAATAGATGTATATTTTTTAGTATTAATTAGGTATTTGTTGTTCTTTGCTTACTTATTATTTTAATTTACAGAAATAAACTTTGGTTTAACAAGATACAGAACATTTTAAGATATGTGAGATCTACCAACTCGCATGGGGCCCGTATGGTAGATTACGGTCCACTCACTCTTGAAGAGAAGAGGCATGTGTCCCAGCAGTGGGAACATTTTAGACTGATTATGCAATGCTATGCTAACACACAGTGGACTAACAGTGGATTAAGATGGTCAGTGTTTCTGTTCATTCCTTTTTTTAATGAGTAGCGTCCTTTGTTCGGCAATAGGTCAGTTACTGGTTAATATTGTATTTTTCTTTGCTAAAAAGAATACTACGAGTACCATTAACGTCTGTTTGGAGACTGGTTGTTTGAACACAGAAAGAACATGGCATGTATCTAAGCTAAGAAAATGTTGACCATCCGCTTTTGAGGAACGTTTGTGAGATTTTAGCCCCAAGGTGTTCATAATAATGTAACCAGTGCCATCATATCAATCCTTCAGGTCTGAGGCCATCAGTCACGACTGTCATAAATATTCACATGACTCGCGGGATGGCTTATCATACTCACTGTGTACAGACTACGGATTTCAATGTGTAGAAAGAATCTAAGATATGTTCGTGACTGCCTGTGGGCCCGGAAAGGTTAATAACCTTACAATGGAGGCAATTGACCGATTTTATTTATGTAACAAAATGATCATAGCGTATGCAGAAATTGAATTCAATTTGGAAATTATAAATAACATTAATTATATTTTGATGGCATGTTGAATTTCTGTTTATGTGTTATTAAGCAAAAAGCATTAATTTTTAATTAGTGATAACACAAGCTTTCAATTCGTTCCTGTGACAATTATAATTATGCTGCATAATGAATGTGTAGCAAAATATAATACTCTAACATTTTTTGTTGAAGCAATGTTACGAAGGTAATAACCTTGATGTCGGTTTGTAACTCTTAGCGATCTTTATTTTGATCTTTACGGCGAACCCCAAACAAGGCGGCCTGTATCTTGGTGACAAGAATTGTAATACATAAAGCTATTTACCATTGGAGTTTGTCTGAGGATAGGTAAGTAATTGCAAACGATTAATATAACTAAATTAAATAATACTCTATTAGTTTATAATTTACAGTATTAGTCTTGGGTTTTCAGGTTAAGATTGACACAGTGTTAAGTGAAAAGTTTGCCTCTTAGTGTGACGCTGGCAACGTAATACATCGTCTGAGTACAACAAGGAACGGGGTGCTATGTACTACGAGAATCGAATATGATAAATTATAATCCATATACATTTTTGATGATAATTAAGTCCGAGTGCTTAATTAGTTTATCGAGACATCGCCAGGCGGTTGGTCGACTCTTCGCCAGACCTGAGGGCATTGCCACGCTTTATGGCAGTGCTGATTCTTGATGCCAGCTTTTTGGGCACTTTTCCTGTTGACCGATGCGGGATTTTTTTTATGCTCCATGATTTTTTCCCCTCCCATTTTTTCTTTTTTCATTTGACCATATTATTATTATTGTTTTAAAACTGTTTCATTTCAAATTATGTAAATATTACCTTGAAAATTAATAAAAAAATCTTAGTTAGGTATATAATTAAGTGCTATGCAGATATTATCAATCCACTTTTCCTATTAAATACACCGCTTTCAGCCGTCGGGGACTGAGCGTCTAATTTTTTTGTATCGTAATATTTATTTATTTATTAAAACTTTATGCACAAGTAAAAAAAGTACTGTACAAAGGCGGACTTAATGCCTGAGGCATTTTCTACCAGTCAACCTTAGGGTGATGCAGAGACAAAATATGACAGCTGCAACATACGGGATAGATAGCTAGGACTAATATGTCACTAATTTATCAAAAATTCGAGCAGATGGGATAGCAAGACCCTCTAAGCAAAACCTCTGCAATACACATTGTTTATTAGTAGATTTATCACTAGGGGATGAAGCAGTCTTAATGAAACGGGCGCTATTTTTAATCCTGAGTGCAACGGGATAAACGCGCTACCGCAACCGATCATTTTGTTCGTCGACGGCGACTGAAATGAGAACATTTTGGTCGACCTGTACAATAATAGAAAAAATAGTTTTTTTTTGGTTAATATTTCCATACTATGTTCTCAGTTTACGTTCAAAAATGAAATAACATTAATGACCAGCGGATCATAATGAAATTTAGTACAATATTAATGCCCGACTAAAGCCTAGTGCTTAAATGACTTGATTTAAGTTAAGTTTGCATGACATATAATTTGACGTTAGCGAGCAGGTGGTGTGAAAATTACATAAGACCGTCCCGCAAAACGTTCACCACTTCCTAGTGCTTTTATTTAACTAAGGAGAAGGAGTGGCGCAACAAACTCCCCAGCAGCCTACCTGTTCAGCTAGAAAAACTTGGTTCTATACAATAGTAAGTATTTAATATTACGAAACACAAAACATAAAATTAATTTATTTGCCATATGTGCTGACATACGCTAGCACACGCCAATAAACCAAACATATTATATCACAAACCTTTCCTTAGTTTAATAGGAAATAATTCCCGAAAATGTTATAAACAAATACAAACACGGAAATGTAACCTCCAAACGGGTAGGTAGTGCCTATTTCAAAGCGTGTTTCAATTTCCCCTGTGTTAGCTTACGAGTACGTTCTTGATTTTAACCCGCCGGTACTCGCGTCTCCTTTTAAGACATGAACAGTCGCGCGAGGGTCGAAAAGACCCAGATTTTGAATGTCTGGTTTTAATATCTTTATTAAGTTTCGGGATTATTTTTAAATTATTTAGAAAGAGGATAACAAAACAAACTTAAAAATAATAAATGTTTTTTATTTAGAGAAAAAAAGAAATATAAATCACAAAATTCAAGAGATCACTGCTAAAACTTACTTTTTACGATATAGGAACTAAAAAATAACTTTAACCTTCTTTGTTTAATCTAGAAACATAAAAAAAAATCTTTCCTATTATCAAAAATATTAATAATCTTCTAAATAGTGGAACAATTTTAAACTTAACACGTAGTATATTTTTATAATCAGTCTCCAAATTACACGTAAAGATCTACTATAAAATAGTTATATTATTATATTCCTACCCAGGTAGTAACCTTGATGGACATATTTCAGAGGCACATCATTCAAGTCGGGTCTTTGCAGCAAACTGGAATGTAAATTTTCGGGCTCAGAAACTTCATTTTCCTCAAGGAGTTCATCTTCACCACTTTGACAGGAATCTGAATCCTAATCGCCAATATCCAAATGGTCTTTAATTTCTGACGAAATTTCACCTTCAATGACTTCCTCTTCTAATATATTTGCTATTCTCTGGTCATTCAAACGATTTGAAGACATATCTACAAAGAAATAAAATCAAAATTAATATTTTTGAAATAAAAAATACACTAACACATTACGTCGCACAAGGGTCAAAACGACCCATACTCACTTGACACGTCCGTGCTGTCCAAATGCCGCACGGGGACTGGCTGAGGCGGGGTGTGCGGATAGCCTATGAAGCTATTTGAAGGTACTTAGTGCGACGACACGAATGAACTAATACAAAAAGAGTTATGGCACAATAACTAGAGTACTGGGTCTTTTCGACCCAGGCGCGAGTATCCGCGAGTTAATATGAGGCAGTTTCCTATTTACCTGTCTACGAAACTAGCAAAACGTCGACGGAGTGAAATGAGTTATTGTATAAGTTGTCGGTCAGTTTGTTAGTCAGTGTCAGGGCAGGAATAACTTCGCTTCGTGGAATCTTCATCAGAAAATTCGGTTTAAAGAAGTTTATTTCTCAAAAAAGAACATACATAGTTCACTTAAATATGAGAATCTTAACGAAAATAAAATATTATTATTATAAACATAGTTGTCGTTCGATCTATCGTACATACAGTGGTGGTCGTTTATTATTGTTGTTTGGCCAAATACAACTTTAATTTATTTTTAAAAATGTTCATTGATGAGGAGTCTCTTATTTCTTTAGGTAACTTATTATAAAGCTGCGTTCCCTCAAACTGTATTGTTCTCCTTCCGTACAAAGTTCTAACTGAAGGTAAACTCGGTGGTTGAAAGCACTTGGTGGAATTTCAGTTTCAAGAATTTGTCATAATATTCCTCTTTGTTAAGGCTGTCAAATATCGATTGTTTTGTTGAAAACGTAGACTTTTTCATGTACATTGATTTCATTATGTTTATGATAATAAAACGATGACCAATTTGAAAACTTCTATTTTAGTGAACATGGTGTCACCTCAAATGTAATTTACACACCATCATCTGACCAGCCTTTTCTCAGCATGTTGGGGTCAGCTTCCAGTCTAACCGGATTCAGCTGAATGCCAGTATTTAACATGTCGCAAACTTTCGGGCTTCTGACGACCCGTAACGACTGTCAAAAACCCACGAATAACAGCTGGGACCAACGGCTTAACGTGCTCTCCGAGCACGGGGGTCTTGGTATGTACCTATACATGGTTACCCATCCACGGACAAACCGCGGCAAGTGTAGCTTAACTTGATTAATCGACCCGTGCGGCTGTTATTACTTAGCCAAAAGCCCTTCAAATGTAATTTACAGACCAAAACCCGAAAATAATATTTAAAAACCTAATCAACATTTTTTCCTCGCAGGATGCGAACCCACAACTCGTAACACAGCAGTCAATCATTTAGCCACTATGCCAGTCGAGCCATCATATAAGTAAGTAAGGGTACGGATACAGATGGCCCACGTGATCCAAAGCTCTATCCATTACAACTGCAATAGTCGTAAGTCACGTTCGCATACTAGGACGTGCCCTACGTGACATTGCATTCCTTCGACAAGCAAAAACAAGGTGGAGAGTATCATGTGCCTGAAATTACAGCAACCGGCACTTCAATCTTGGACACAAATATGTTGCTGGGCGACGGAAACAGCCAGTAGATAGATAGTGGATATTTGTTCTTACTGGGGCGAATTCATTCATGAAGAAATCGACTAACAAGGAAACCTCGCCAGGTGTCCCTCACCGATTTAGTTGCGGCTTTACTATAATTAAGGGTTATTGGTGTTAATAAAGGTATTTTTCATATTTTTTTTTGCTCTTTTTAATGGTTAAGGTCATTTTGAAAAAAAAATATTAGAAATAATGTGAAAACTGCAAACCATCATTTTGGGGTACGAGGATCATTACGGGCTGTTTATGCTCCCAGCAGGGACCGTTATTGACTGACTGCATATTTTCACTAGATTCCTGAAACTCTCTAGATACGAGTAAAGTGATTCTCGGAATTACTTAAAAACTATAAAGATAATGAATATAACATCGGTGTTCTGGACACTACAAACGAGGGTATTATTTACGAGTATGAAGGCCTAACTCAATAAAATTCCCTCAATCAGTAAATACATTGTCAAACATTTAAATAGGTAAATATTTTACCAAATAAGCTTTATTATTTATTTAAACTTGTGTGCTTTGCAGTTGTGATCGTGTAAACATGTAGATTTTATTGTTTTGAATTTGATATTGTTTGGTCAATTATATTTGCAAAGTATTTTAATATTTTATCAAACAAACCAGAGTTTGTATGTGAATTTGTTACTCAATCACGGCTGTTATCCCGTAATTGAACAACGAATTCCATCAAAGTACCTACAGTACAGATCAGTATCATCATCTGCCTAGCCATCGATTTTGGGGTTGGCTTACAATCTAACCGGATGCAGCTATATAGCCGAATACCAGTATTTTACATCGACTCAATGCCTGTATGATCTACACAACCCAGCTATTGGATAATACGATAGATAGATAGAATATTCTTTATTATACTCGTATTGTACACCACCCCGATAACCCTTGGTAAGACTGGTTGTCAGACTTTCTGACTTTGGACAACCCGTAACGATTGTCAAAGATCCACGATGCCAGCTGGGACCAACGGCTTTACGTCCTTTCCGAGGCACGGAAGGGCCTTAGTATGTAAAGATGGTCACCCATCCAAGGACCAACCGCAGCAAGTGTAGCTTGACTTGACCGATCGACCCATGCGGCTGCTATTATTTAGCCACAAGCCCCTCATCCCTCGTCCATACAGATCTAAAATATTCATTCGATTATCACACCGCAGTGTTGGTTCAAGCTAGACCTATTCTGACGAAGTCTCGGACAGAACTACATAGTAAATAAAACATAACCCTGCTACAATTTCTCTCGTGTGTAAAAGTAGTCATGGGTGTAAACTGTAAACCGAGGTACAGTAAGTGCGGGTTCCCGCTGTCAAGCACATACACTGTGATTTTTAAACCAACACCAGTTCGTGTATGGATCGAGCATTGCGCAACTGTTGATAGTTTACCGTAGGTAGAAATTGTTTGGAGTATTCGATTGGATTTACTTGGTTTTTGACTATTGGGATTTTTTTTAAGTAACGTCAATGGATTGTGAAGTTATGAAAAGAATAATAAGTTGACATTAAATTATAAGTGAAACATCAATGGTGTACAATTATCCAGACTTTATTCTTCTCATTTAAGACTTCAGGCACAAGCCTACAGAGTAGCTCGGACATCGATGCGCAAACTGTTCGGCCGCAATAAAAAATCTGCAGTTCCCTACATTTTGACGAGTTATGCGAACATAAATGTAAAG
Source organism: Eremobia ochroleuca (assembly GCA_949629135.1). Taxonomy (NCBI): domain Eukaryota; kingdom Metazoa; phylum Arthropoda; class Insecta; order Lepidoptera; family Noctuidae; genus Eremobia; species Eremobia ochroleuca. The sequence goes on along the minus strand of OX451390.1, from coordinate 6,273,039 downwards.
AATAGCTGATTTTTTTTCGCGACCTATTTGTATTGTATCATGGTGAAGAAGGTTAAAAAAATTCATGAAAAAAGTAAAAAATCTATGAAATTGTCATGATTTTAAAACCTTATGTAACTAAGAAAATGCTTGTCTGTAAACGATGTTAGAGAGGTTGCTTGCCCCTCAAAAGAGCTCCTACATAAAGTTGCCCGTGTGAAAACCAACCCATTTAGTCGTTATTTTCGGCACGGACCGCACTCGAAAACTACGAAGATGACACCCACGAAGAAAACTTTAGACATGATTTTGATTCAGACCTTCTTTTACTGCCGGAAACAAGAAAAAAAATATAAAGCCACCTACACACCTCGCTTTAAAATTAATGCAGTATTCAGGTGACCCTCGTTAAAAAAAATCTGATTGCAAAAAAATATAGGTAATCGACTTCCATAAAAAAACTATACCTACAAAGTGCAAATTAACCTTAGTTTGGGAAGTCGTAGGCAAGAAATTACAGACTTCTGAAACCAAAGGTCTTTTGCACTTTGAAGTGTTTTGTTTCTGAAGTCGGTTGTATTTTTTATATAAAAATATATATATATATATATTGTAGTACCTAGCTCACAAAAACTCTCATTTAATACTCAGCAACTTTCTTTGATCTCTGTACAATACACGGTACAATACGTATAATGTATGTTACTGAGGAATTCTATTGTCAGATCTTCACTCTATTAAATGGGACCATCTCGGTCGAAAACTCTTTCAAACAAAAAATAGTGTGACATACTGACGGACAGGACGAATTGATAAAAGTTCCTTTTCTTAGGCCATTATTATGTGCTATGGAACCCTAAAGCAGACCAATTCAGGACTTCTTCCTTTTTGAAGTCGGCGACGATAAATAAATAAATAAATAAATAAATCCCTGGACGTTTCACACAGCACCATTTGTCCCAAGCTAAGCAACCTAATGCTTGTGTTATGGTAACAAGATGGCTGATAAACTACTTATATACAATTTTTTTTTTTTTTTTTTTTGTAAATACGTACATATTATATGTAGATAGAAAAACACCCAGACTCGGAACAAATACATGTAGGTCATACAAATATTTGTTCCGTGCGGGAATCGAACCCGCGACACGCAACGCAGCAGTCAAACACTTAACCACTGCGCCAACCGTGCCGATGGCTTGATTTAGATTTTGATTTTGCCTCAAAGAACCCTTCAATTTTCTTCTAATTTAAATTCGGTTAAAGAGAACCGAGGAAAACCTTGTAATCATTATCATTACTATTTTAAATAACCCAGCCATAAGTGTCTGTATTATTTCGTCATAAAGGTAAGCCTTCATGACGTGATTATTCACATAATAATGTTATTTATATCATAATATATTTTCGTTAGTACTATATCGTGCCAATAGATGTCGTCACCTGTTTCCATATTACGTAATGAAAAGTTGTTCTATAATACTTTAAATTGATTATATCTTGTGATAGAGTAAAACGATTGCGATGAAACAAAAACTAATCATTACTCCGAGTTCCACTTCCGAGTTGTGTCACTATATTTGAGTATAAAAATTAACCATATTATTTGGTAGGTACTTTTTACGTGGAACCTGTTCAAACAGTTAACCTCTCACACCCAAACAGACAAACAGAAATTCCGAAAATGGATGAAAATAATGACATCTGTTCGTTATCCTTTAACACCCCAATATTTTTTTTTTTTGGGAATTGGTATATTCAATGTTCAGAAACGCCTGGTCTACAGATTTATTAGTATGTAGGTACTTATTCTAGATAAGTCTGACATCACCAACCCGTCTTGAGCAAGCGTGGTGATCAATGCTCGTGCCTTCTCTTTATGAGAAGACGCCTTTGCCCTGTAGTGGGCCAATAATAGGCTGGTATTATTATTTGCGAGCTATGCTCGGAGTTTCTTTGAAGGATAAAATCAGGAATGAAATTATCCGGAAAAGAACCGGAGTAACCGACATAGCTTGCAGAGTAAGCAAACTGAAGTGGCAGTGGGCTGGCCATGTGTGTCGAAGGGCCGATGGCTGGTGGAGCCGACGAGTCCTGGAGTGGAGACCGCGTATCGGCAAGCGTAGGGTGGGACGCCCCCCAGCTAGATGGACGGACGACCTACAGAAGGTGGCTGGGGTAGACTGGATGCGGAAGGCGGAGGACAGGGTGTTGTGGCGCAGTCTGGGAGAGGCTTATGTCCAGCAGTGGACTGCGATAGGCTGAGTTGATTGATTATTACTTAGGTAAAGTGTCAAAAAAGACTGTGTCCACTTACCTGCGACATGAGTAGCCAGTGCTTTTATAAATACTAACGTTACTCGTGGTGAGACTCCTAGATGCTTATCATCGGAAAACACGGACTAAGCTAATCTACATAGACGTAACCAGTTTATATATAACACTTTATTTAATTAAGTCGCAAAGTCGTTGCGGTGGGCTGCAAGACTAATTAAGTCAGACGGCAAGGGAAATAATTTGTTCATCTCAGAAACATTGTAATATTAGAAGACGTTCAGAAGGTATACTTGTGTACTTTCATTTATTGTATTACATCTATAGTTCATTTTTAATCCCAGAGACTAATTAGACATTTAAGTCTTTGTCTTTGCGTTTTTTTAGTACAGAGGTTTGACATTACACCTGCCAAATTAGTCTCTGAGATTAAAAATCGAACTTTATTATGGTAGTTAACACTTTGACAGCGACCCACGAACTCGGTCCGAGCTCCTTAAATATCTCTAACTCGCGAGGCACGGCCTGACGCTATGATCAACTTTCATACTTTTTATTTAAAAATCAGGTACTCAAGGCATGAGTTGGAGTTATTCTGTTTGTAGCTTAATGTTCGCATACAATTCGTTGCTTTAAAGTACAAAGGGGGAGCGGAGGTAAGGAATTACAATGACGCTTGCGGGCGCCGCGTTCATTCGGCTGTGAACGACAAAATCGAAGAATACTGGAATGCTCAAAGGAAACGATTTTTTTATATACTCAATACAATTTAATTACGTTTTTTATTTATTTTTCATAATATACAAAAATAGATCTAACAGATACAAAAAAATATATATTTGAATAGTCATTCAGGTTATTTTTTTATAGTCGACACTAAATATGCCGAAAAACGCCCGCGCACTAGGAGTAACGGCACAATAAAACGCCCCGCTGTCAAAATATTAATATCTAACCGCCTCTTTGGTCAATAGGTATCAAAAGTGGCTGCTGAGCCCGGGATCCGGGTTCGATATCCGGGTCGGCCAAAATGTTATTGGGTTTGTTCATTACGAAATTCCCATTACAAGCCCGGAGTCGTGATTTGTGTTGGCGATGGTTACCCTTAGGTACTATTTACTAAGTTAGTAAATAAATAAACAAACTTAACTATCTCAAGTAGGTACCAACCCTTACTTCAAGTTTGATTTAACAATCACTAAAACACACTGTCTACTATCGAATCCGTTATCAATATCAACAATATACCAAATCCAGTTACAGTTCTATTATCAAATCAAGATTAAGTTGTGGTCCAAACTATGGTACAGTAGGGCGCACGTAAGTTGTAACATTTGATCTGCAACTGGCCTAGCATAGAACGGAGTTTCAAAAGACAAAATGAATAAAGTCCTCCAGGCCGTATTTCAGGCACGGCGGCCAATCTCAACGGTGACTAGCCTTCGGCGCGGGAGATATTATAGTGCATAAGTGTGCGCGCAGACACAGGTGCCCCCACTCCCTCTTCCCTTCCTCTCATAGTCCGATGGGACGGCAATCACACACGACTAGAGAGAGATCAGGCGCAGGATCAACGACTGAACGTGCTAACAAGACAAACATAAATATGTAAATTCATAAACGATCCTTATATACGTATACTTCTCTTGGTACGCACGCCGGTTGCGAGTACGAGTACCACGCACTTGAGTTTCAATAGAATAAGACTTAAATTCAAACCATTGATTTAAATGAACCATTTACAGGAACTTGTCAAAGGAGTCGGTCAGTCGGAAATATGAAGCTTTGTCGTTTGCCCATTCACAAGCGTAGTAGGTAATATCACTTTATTAAATTATAATATATTGTTACAAAATATTGGCTTCACTATTAATACAAAATTTTTACGTGAGAACGATGGGAAAAGAGGCCAGCTTATACTGGTTTCGTTGCTGCTGGCGTGCGGTCTACTGTACCTACTGAAACAATATTAACATTCACAATATGTTAATTCCCATAGCTTCCAGATCAAGGATACAGTATCCCATAAACCTTGAGGTTTATGCATAACACAACAACGCCCGGGAGGAGCTCAAATTATGCGGAGTAAAGGGCTAATTTAATGGTGTTACAATATTGATCGATTTCCTCTAGGATTGGAGAATAATTCTTGTAGATCCACTAGCGTTGAAACTTTTCGTCGTTTATCATTAAAAAAAAAAAATGTTCTGTTTTATACAAAAGTGTGCGGTCAAAATGCATGGTAGAGCAATTTTTTTTTTTAATAATCTACGAAAAATTTTAACGTCACTTAAACTATTAGGTTGTCTCATAAGTTCTTGACATATTTTATTTTTGACGAATTTTCTCGTATTTAAACTAAAGTGAATTCAAGAAAGTTTTAGATCTTTCTAGTAAGGATGAGTATCTTTTATGGTGAGGGTATAAATAGGCGCGTTCGCAACGCAATAATTAGTCTTTAGTGAAAATGGATCAGCGTCAACTGCGAGCTATTATCTAGCTAGTCTCTTCAACAGAAATGGCTAAAAAGATTAACACTGCATTTGGACCGGCTACTGCTAGCGATCGGACTGTTCGTTTCTGGTACAAGCGTTTTGACACCGGTAATATTAGCTGCGAAGATCAACCTCGATGAAGATGCTTTGCGTTACGAACTTGAGCTACATCCAGACTATAGTACGCACGATTTAGAGAAGGCGCTTGGACAATCCCACGCGACTATAGATCGTTATCTCAAATCGATGGGATATCGCAAAGTGATGTCACGTTGAACACCTCATGCGTTAACGGACCATGACCGGGCCGTTCGTGTGGCCATTTGTCAAAGTTTGTTACTTCGTCCGCACAGACGAGACTTTCTCAAGGACATTATTACATGTGACGAGAGCTGGATACATTATTATTATTATTAACACGCGTCATGCCTATTGGATTCAGCGCGGGGAAAACCCACTAGCCCAGCCTAAACTTAATGAACACGGTCGTAAGATTATGTTGTCTATTTTCTGGGATTGGCAAGGAATGATTTTCTGGGAACTCCTCGAATCTCATCAGACTATTAACGCCAATCTGTATACGCAGCAGCTTCGCAAACTAGCAGAGATGTTAAAAATTAAGCGGCCAAAACGACTTGGAGTCCAACTTTTGCATGACAACGCACGACCTCATTGCGCCAGGTTAACACATAAACAGCTGGAGGAGCTAGGATGGCTGACTGTTCCACATCCACCGTATAGCCCGGATCTTGCGCCTTCAGACTTTCATTTATTTCGAGCTCTTAAATTTCATTTATTAGGAACAAATTTGAAAATTCTGGAAGTATTAAAATTGAACTTGAAATTTTTTTCGAGTCCCAGCCTGCCTCATTTTGGGAGAAGGGTATTCAAATTTTGCCCAGTCTGACTGTTGTTGATAACGAGGGAGCCTATATTATTATATAAATGTATGTTTTATTAATAAAAAATATATTAATAATAATTTGTCTTTTAACTAGCAATAATTTATGAGACAACCTAATAGTTGTGTTCAGAATCCAGTACTGAATCCATGGAAAGAGGATATGCGTCGATATAGAACATTATTTTTAGTATATGACTAACTCGAAACACGTGTCTAGTATTTTTATGTAAAGAATCTATGTACAAAATTTCAAAACTGTATCATGAAAAATCACGAAGTTATAAGCTTGTTATATTACCTGATTGTCCGTACAAAAAGTTGTATACCACTTAACACGCGTCGCCGCGCGCCGGCCGACCAGTTGTGAGCTGTGCTGTGGGCATATGATTGCGGATATGTACTTAGTGTCGCTCGGTGTCCAACTTCTTACCAGTTTTAAATATTTTTGGGACAAAATATAATATACTGGAATCGATTCAGTCACTTATTCTGAACAAACTATGTATATTCAGGTATGCAATATACTAAAAATAATGTTGTATACTACCCTGTATGAGTTTATTTATTTAAGGACTACCAACGAGAGATATATTGCAATTCCATGCATAAACTCACACCTCCTCCCCATAGGGGTAGACAGTAACTGCAGAACGCCACCTACTATGATCCTTACATCTTCTTTTTGGTTTGCTTCGTTTACATTCATACATCTGGCCATACACACATGAAGCCTTTCGGAAGAAAGCCACCAATAAGGTCACTATATGTCCTTCCAAGAACATGTGTTTAGCTAAGTTTTAAAGTACAAGAAACTATATTACGCTGACTAAATAATTACGTATAAAAGACTTTTTGTTATTTTGATCTTTAAGGTAAATTGTATTTAAATAAACTAGGTATACGATAGTGATTTAAAACATTTTTTTGACATTATTTCAAGACTTCTAATGTTAAATATTGTTAAGAATTTTAGTGTCCTACAATTACCATAAGGTATGCTCGCGCCGCCTGTGATACAGGTTTATCCTAGTACAGACATCTAACATCATTATACCTTTGTAAATAATTTCTAAGACTTTATTTAAAAAAAAATTACTAATTTTAATACTGATTAAAACATTTATAATTTATTATTATTTATTTATTTATTTAAGGCGTCCGCTCTTGGCGTTTTCATTCACATATGGCTTGTAAATACTTTTTGTTAATCGCTTTTCATTCATCCTCTGAACAAACCATCAAAGCATAATCTTTTCAATTTTTCATTACAAATATCTTTTACACCCAATCACAGGTAACCATAGTTTACACATTATCTAGTACACATGCTCTGGATACATAATAATTGAGAATACATAAAATAAACAACTTACATACCATTATTAAAGATTAGAATAACGTGAATACATTAATAATGAAACCAAGCATGCAAACTCTGCAAGCAAGCAACTTGATTTTCAATATTTTTTTGGCATACCTCTGTTAAATCCGCGATGGTTTGTGAGGTATGTGAATGTTTGTTATATGTCTTGAAACTGAATACTAAAAAAAAAAAATATGTCAGGATGTATAAAAATTGTTGGAATAAAAAAAATAAGTTTTAAATTGAAGTAGGAATTAATTAAAACAAATTAAATCGAATTCCAATTTGTTTTACGATTGAACATGTAGGTATTTGGGACTTTATACAGTCAGTATAAGTGTGACCTAGAGCAGTGGTGGCCGGGTGGTAACGGCCGCGACTGAGTTGTAGGTCGTAGGTTCGAAACCAGACAGCCGCTTTACTTTATGTAAATTATTTCATCACCACTGCTTTCAAAACGGTGAAGGAAAACATCGTTAGGAAACCGGCATGGCCTAGAACCAAAAATTCGAAGACATGTGACATCCACCAACCCGCACTGGGCTCGCGTTGTGGAAATCGGCCCACTCCCTCTCACCGAGAGAAGACCTGTGTCCCAGCAGTGGGAACATTATAGCCTATTTATGCTTATGCTTATAAGTGTACTACGAGGATATAAAAAAGAAATTGAGTTTATTTTACACCTTTGAATGTGTGTCAACGCGTTTAACATAATTTTCATGACCAAATGTTTATTTTTTGACGGCCACGGCCAGTACCTTTTAAGGGTACTTACATACAACTTAAATCATATAAAAACTGAGGAAAACGGAGCAAAATAAAAGGAAAAAGGATAAAGATGTCGAGAATATCACGCCGCGCCGGGCGACCGCGGACGGGAGCTGCGGTCGCGGAGGGGACGCTCAACGTGCGGGCGCGCACCGGCCGGCACCGCACTGCGACATCTACGGAGCGATTGCATATATTTTCTTTCTCGCCAATTCAAATCATATTGTTTACCGTTGGTTGTCTCTTTGTATATAGTATAGTTATATATTTGTATATAATATATAGTTATATCTTTGTATATATATATATAGTTCTCTCTTTTTATACAGTCCACTATTATCAAGTCACGGTGTTTTAGTCCTCGTACCACCAGGACGATATTAGGTACCCCATTCTTCTGCATTATGCTCTCATACTTCGTCATTTACATTCGGTCGTCCCAAGCACAAAAAAATCAATCTGACTGGTTTTTTCCCAACTATGTGGCGGTTGGCTTCCAGTCTAACCGGATGCAGCTGAATACCAGTATTTTACATGGAGTGACTGCCTTTCTGACCTCCACAACCCAGTTATTGGGTAACAGTACTCCTGTTAAGACTGGTTCTCACTTTCGGGCTTCTGTCGACCCGTAACGACTGTCAAAGATCCAAGAATGTCAGCCAACAGACGGAGCAGCGGCTCAACGTGCTTTCCGAAGCACGGCGGGGTCCCAGTATGTAAAGATGGTCAGTGATCATACATCCACGGACCGACCGCGGCAGACGTAGCTTAACCTGATCATACTGCTATTATTACTTAGTCACTAGCTCCTTGACTCGGTCGTCTCAAGCAGCATTGGTATGTTGTGTATGGTATGGTGATATTGGTATATAATTGTAAGAAATACTTTATGAAATGAAGTCAGAAAAATTATTGTTTCAAAAGCAATGCCTTCTGCTGTCAAATTAGATACAGACCCGTTGACATAAATAGCAAAGGAAGCGTTGCGATGGATATTAAAGTTGTTTCACTTATATTATGGCCACGAGAGCAAAGGAAAGTATGGTTCCAAAATTATCTGATGAAAATGTAAACAAATGGATCAGAAGATGTACTCGTGGATGCTAATCTGTAGTGCCACTTACAAATTTAGTGTTTTAATCTAATTATTTGTATTTTAAACCCGAAATGTTAATTTTAAATCATCTTCTATATAAATAAATAAAATTGAAGTGTCTGTTTTTTTTTTCTTTTTTGGGGGGCCCGTGGCTTAATAATAACAGCCGCACAGGTCGATCGATTAGGCTAAACTACTCTTACTGCGGTTGGTCTGTGGATAGGTGACCATCTTTACATACCGAGACCCCCTCCGTGCCTCGGAAAGCAGTTAAGCCGTTGGTCCCGGCTGTCATTCGTGGATCTTTGAGACAGTCGTTACGGGTAGTCAAGCCCGAAAATCTGACAACCAATCTTACCTACAAGTATCGTACTACCCAGTAACTGGGTTGTGGAGGTCAGATAGGCAGTCGCTCCGTGTAAAATACTGGTATTTAGCTGCATCCGGTTAGACTGGAAGCCGACCCTAACATAGTTGGGAAAAGGCTAGGCAAATGATGAAGTTTCTGTTTGTTATTTCTGCCTATTTGTTATTTCAAAATAACAGCTTTTTACTAAATGTATATGACAGTATATAATGTACGGTATTTATAACAACAAACAAAAACAGTTTTCAAAAAAATGGTCCGTCTGTTTGTTCATCTTCGAAACGACTAGATTGACTTGACGGGACTTTCACTGGCAGATAGCTGATTTCATAAGGAGTAACTTAGGCTACTTTTATTTTGGAAAAAGAATTATGGTACTGTGACAAAAAAAAACCCATGAAATTTAATTTGTCTTCCGATATGAAGTCGCACGAAGTCACGAAGGGCATATTTAGTTTTAAATATGTTTTTCATTTGACAATTCAGGTTAATTTTATAACCTAAATTTTCGACAGTGATTTTTCAATTATAATACAATTTAACAATGTTGTTTCAACAATTTATTGTTGAGAAAAATTATGAGATAAACTTAAAACCTTCTAAATCCAGATGCATGTGTTACTAATTCCCTTTAGTGATTGCGTAAGAATTTAAACTGAACAGGGATTGTTTACATCCTTCATAAGGTACCTTTCGAACAAACTATGCGTATGTTTTGCGACTAGCGCAAGTCATTAAAAAGGTTTTTTTAATCTCTATCTTTTTGTATAAATCTACGTACAGATATGGCGAGGCATGCGCCGCGAATGGTCTGCCTCACCTGCTTCAAGCTGAATCTAACGACTTGTTTATCTAAATGCATTAACCCAATTCTTCTACTATGGTACGACAAAAATGGTTGAAAAGCCACTTTCATACTCATCTAAGATTTAAATAAGACAGTAAATCTCTAGAGGAATTAATTGTACTAAGTTTACCAGCAGCGCGTAGTTCCGTAATGTGTTGAATTTGTTCAACTTAATCAAAGTTTGTTCCACAGAGCTCAAGAAAAAACCCATCAGCTGCTCCGTTTTGTGCTAATTGTAAACTTCTTGGACAATGAAAGTAAGAAATAGACAACCCTTTGCTTTTTGTTCGTAAGTATCTTAGGGTCACAACTTTCACTATTTAGAATATTTAGATAAACAAGTGGGTACGTATTTTAAGTTACGGGTCGTCAGTAGCCCGAAAGTCTGACGACTAGTCTTACCTAGGGGTACCGTATTACCCAGTAACTGGGTTGTGGAGGTCAGATAGGCAGTCGCTCCACGTAAAATACTGGTATTCAGCTGCATCCGGTTAGACTGGAAGCCGACCCCAACATAGTTGGGAAAAGGCTCGGCAGATGATGAAGTAGGTACGTATTCCATTTTGTACCAAGTTTAAGATACTTTATTTTACTCAGAAATAATACAATTATTTACATCTATGAGGCTAAACATAATAATTATTAAGTTAGCATAATAATTGTTATTAACTTAACAATTATTATGCTAACTTAATAATTAGTTAATATAATAATTGTTACGTCATTTTTTTTTGGAAGTCATTTTTTTATTTTTCACTTTTTAGTTATGGTACCTAAACCACACCAATTCGTATACCACTACTTACTGTGAACACTCAAAAAATATCCGAATCGCTATAGGTGTGCCTATAATATTTGTTAAGTACCCTCGTTTTCTCCAGGACCTGACTTGATTACAATGGGACCATCTGGGAAGTTTTCACATTTTCCACCTTATTTGAAAGGTAATTTTCTAAATCAATCCGGTTTAGCTTTCAGTAATCGAGGAACATAAATGATAATTTAAAAAAAAGATTCCGATAACCTAAGAACCTCCACCTTTTTTTGAAGTCTGTTAAAAACATCATTCAAAAATAATACTCGCCGGAAATGGTCAGCAGTCAATGTCGCACTGTAATAAGGTTAGCAAAAACCCTGTTATTCTACGTCACAAAAATTAAAATAAATCGTTTACAGCCCTATTCCCATAACTTATAAGTAGCACAAAAACTTTGGTGTTTCGTTAAGTATGAATGTAGGTAGTGGCTACACGTGTTTCCTCCCTCGCTGTAGTCAAGGCCACTAACTTAGGTATGCCTACAGGAAAATGAAATAGGAAAGTTTTATACAAAATTATTTGAGTTTTTCTCTGATATACATAATAAAACCAGTAAGTAACTCTAGGGAAATGACTGCTAGGCACTTCTTAAAACGCTACGGTCGTAGCTCGTAGCGCTACGTGCTACGCCGTAGCAGTGGGAGCCAAAATCGACGATCGATTAAACTATTCGATTGTGTCAATTGAGTTGAATGTTGCTTAGATACAGCAGTGTGATTCTGTAACCATCTCACCGTGAACACTTAGGTAAAGTGAGCGTAGAGTGAGCTGTCAGTGTCATCCTTCCTGATACTAGGGATTGACCAAGCATACATTTACAATCATAATCGACATTTTAATAATATTTTAATGCTAATTCTATTGATCATTTTATGTAATTTCAACGCTATTATTTTATTTGTTCAAGCATATGATCAAAATTATCTATTTATTAAATCAACTGCAACCAAAACAGAATAGTAGCTGTGACATCACAAGCAATTTCAGTCGTTGAAGCTAAACAAATTTGGTATCCAAAGCTCAGTAAGAATTCTATCTTTTGCAACGGAAGGTACGTAGTTCATCGTAAAATATTTACGCTACATCGCATCGAGATCGTATATACAGGGAGATTCCATTTTACAAGCCCCTGTAATGCTTTATGAGCTATCTGACAAAAGACGAAAGTTTCATTGAAATATGCAGTAAGCACGTTGGGATTTGAGGGTAAGAGAATAATGTAGGATTTGTTTATGAATTGGAAATGTTTATTTGTTTGAAAGTCAGAATATTTGAGTAAGGGAACTTGTTCTGATGTTGTGATAGGTTAATTTCTTTATGACGAAGTAGTGCCGATTTAGACCTGCAATAACATAACTGACGTAATAGGGGTGTAGTTACTATTCGTACACCTCTTTCGGCCACAATAGATACACGATACGATATCGCATCTTGGTACGTTGCGACATCGTGTCACAATACGATATCGTGTCGTGAAGATCTATGACGTGCATCGTGAAATGATGAAGATGAAAACTGGTAAGATCTTACTTGCATTCTACCAATTCATCATCATCGCCACCAATAAGCTTTATCTTTGTTCGTATTTTTCTGTTCCTTCCTTTTTGTCTGTGTATTTAACAGTTTACGTGAGTACATAAACTCTTAAATAAATAAACTCCAAAGTTTAACAGTTTTTTTTTTTTCAAATTAGTAAGCAAGTTCATAAGTTTCTAATAATAAAAGATTATCGTGCAACAAGAAGAAAAAACAAAAGGAAACTGGAAAATAAATAAAAAGGAAAGCCACCGCAAAATTATCTTTCTCAATACTTACGCTGCGGCGCGCCTACACCCCTTAATATAAATATCTTGTTGTTAGCCGAGTAAAAAATAAAAGAAAACGCAAAACAACTTCATTTCTTATTTCCTCGTGGCTTATTCAAACGATTTATTTAATAGCGGACGAATAAACATGCAATTTTCAGGGGAAAGCATAATGGATGTCTTCATAAAGGCGTACAATAGCTTTTCAAAAATTTCGAGGAAACATTTCATCTTCCAAATGCAACATTTGACTCGAGGCCAAGGAAAACAGGCGTTGGACGACAGAGCCTGCCCTGTTTCATTGTCTGTCTGGCCTTAATCCGACATTTTTTGCTGCTCGCTTGCAGCGTGAGGTGATACGGGTGAGTTTGAGACGTGCGCTGCCGCTGTCACCTGTCTCGATGATTCGTGAGTGTCACAGGAGTATCATCTATCATCGCCTTCCTCTTTCCTTTTCTATCAATGACTGCTTCTTCACCATTTTTTTATGCGCCGTCTTGATTTATTGACATAGTAGGTATTAACTTTTAGTGTTTAGCATGAAACTATTATATTTATTATTAGGGTTCTGTACCAAAATGGTAAAAGAAAACCTTATGGTGCGACTCAGTCTATCTGTGTGTCTGTCCATCTGTCACAGCTGGATATCTCATGAACTACGAATGCTATCAACTTGAAATTTGGTATAGGAATTTGGTATAAGAAAAAAAAAATTATCATAAAGGGGGTCTTAAAAATTCGAAGTGGGGCTACTAGTGCATGTGGGGTATCATATGAAAGAGTGCAGTTTGCTAATTCTCAAACATTTTTTTAGGCCGCATAGTTTTCGACTTTTGATGAAAACTGAGACTATTAACGAAGTTTGCATAGAGAAAAATCTGAACTTATTCTATGTGATAGAAGTTTATGTAAAGATTACGTGGCCAATAAAAATATGTATGTCTCTAGACAGCAAAATTTTTCGGAAAAAAAAAATAAAATTTAATATATAATGGTACCCTCGGTGCGTGAGTCCGACTCGCTCTTGACAGTTTTTTTTTAGTTTATATTTGGTTAATTGACATTCGATTGCGTAAGTTATTTTGCATGCCTTTTAGCGGAAAATAGTATGGACCAACATCTTTTTATATAAACTCTGTATAACAAATGAATAGATGAAGTAGGCAGTAGGTATTATGATCAGTAAATGAGCATCAGCGTCCGTTTCAATTATTAAAACATTGACAGCCACCCACGAACTGGGTTCGAGCTCTTTAAATTTCTCTAACTCGCGAGGCACGGCCTGAGGCCGTGATCAACTTTCATACTGTTTATTTAATAATCATGCACTCAGGGCTTAAGTCAGAGTTATTGTGTTTGTAGCTTACTATTTTAGCTGCGCACACATATACAATTCATCGCTGTAAATACAAAAGGGGATTGGAGGGAAGGAATTACAATGACGCGTGTGGGCGCCGCGTTCATTCGGCGGTGAACGAGACAATCGAAGAATACTCGAATGCTCAAAGGATACGATTTTTTAATATAAATACAAAAATAGATCTAATAGATAAAAAACAATTATTTCAATAGTCCTTTAGGTTTAATTTTTTTATAGTCGATACAAATATGCCGAAAAACGCCCGCGCACTAGGGGTAGCGGCGCAATAAAACGCCCCGCTGTTAAAGTGTTAAAACATTATTTGTTGTCTACACTTATTGAAGTAGGTACCAAGCCAAATGATCTCCACCACGATCTTTTTTGTGGTCGTTGTTTCTAGGGATAAAAACCATGCCTTTTCAACGAGAAAGCGGATCGTAGCACAGCACTATTCTCTATGTTTCCATTGTGTACTACGTGACAATGGCGCGCCGCGACTCCGCCTGACACCTGACGTGTCGCGTGACGTCACAGATTATTGGCGCGGTAAATCAACCAGATTGGACACGCTCACTAACCAATATATCACTTTCAAACGAAATTTTAGCGAGCGAGCCCTTTTAAGAGGACATTGAATCTGTTTCGCACCAATTTTTTGTACAATGACCCTAGTCTTAAAAGAAGTATGTCCGTCGGGGATCGTTGAGTGTACTGTACAGTGAATAGGTACTCTGTGTGAAAACTCAATGTGTTCGATATCAGTTTTCTAAAACATTTGTTATTTAGAACGTTCACCCGAGGCGAGGCGTGTCGTTAAGGTTGATCTTAGTTTAATGTTTGTTTTTGTGTTTGAAAATATTTTATAGTAAACTTGTGAATATTCTGTGACGAAGATTTTAGTTCTTTTATGATTTACTAAAACCTGAATGTCAATTTAAAATCGATTTAATTTTGAAAAAAATATTCAAGTGACATAGTTTTTGACATACTACGAGTATCTCTAAAAAATAAAATATAATATAAAAATATAATAATTTTGTAAGTTGTACACACAACCAAAGCTATGGAAGTGCGGAGTCTCCTAACACAGGCGTCATCATGCTTAAAAGGAGGCTCCAATCATAAACTAATGTAAACTAGTTGGTACAGAAATAAACATTTTGTAATTTGTATTGTAT
Source organism: Eremobia ochroleuca (assembly GCA_949629135.1). Lineage (NCBI taxonomy): Eukaryota > Metazoa > Arthropoda > Insecta > Lepidoptera > Noctuidae > Eremobia > Eremobia ochroleuca. The sequence goes on along the minus strand of OX451390.1, from coordinate 6,257,786 downwards.
TTGTATCTCTGCAATCAGAAGCCCAAAAATCTGAAAACCAGTATTACCAATGTGTATCGGGTTACCGTTTACTGGGTCGTGGAGGTCAGATAGTTAGTCGTTCTATGTAAAATACTGGTATTCAGCTGCATCTTGTTAGACTGGAAGCCGACACCGACGTAGTTAAGAAAAGGCGAGGCAGATTGATTAAATATGGACAACCTGACACCATAAAACCTGAAACTATTTTTTTCCTTTTTGCTAAGGGATTGGCGTTAAAACCGGCTTACCTGAAATAAAAGCTAACACTGTCGGCTTGCCTATTGTTTAGTTTGTCACAGAATAACGAAGTCCACGCTTCACTACTGGTATTTAATCCACCTTCACACTGGAATAAAAGTTTCACTGTTTGCAGTCGATCCGTAGTTTTGACTATGATAGTGTCTAACTATTGATTAACCGACTTCAAAAAAAGGAGGAGGTTATCAATTCGACTGTATTTTTTTTTTTTTTTTTATGTTTGTTACCTCATAATAACCGACTGGGTGAACCGATTTTCATGATTCTTTTTTTATTTGAAAGCTGGTGCTTCCCGTGTGGTCCCATTGTCGCCATTTCAATATCTGATGATGGGATCTTGTAGAAATCGGGGGAACTCTTCAATAAATAACAGCAGATTAACCGCGATTGTTGCTATAGCATATCTAAGCATTGTTTACACCATCACACAACATAATATCACGCCTGTACTCACTACAAAGGATATAATTTTTTTTTATTATAATAATAATTAATACCAGTAAAACAACCGCGATTGCTGCTATCGCATATGTATGCATTGTTTACGCAATCGCACAACATAACATCACGTCTGTACCCTATAAACGCAGATGCAGCTTCCTGTCACTGATATTTACATAGCAAGTAGTGTTTATATGAATTTGATTGGGGTAGATATAACTAAAAAGTGAAAAATAAAAAATTTTATATAAAAAAAACAACCGACTTCCAAAAAAACACTACAAAGTGAAAAATAATTTTAATTTCGGAAGTCGGTGTCAAAAAACCAAAATGTAGAACCAACGACACCGACTTCCAAAATTAAAATTATTTTTAACTTTGTAGTGTTTTTTTGGAAGTCGGTTGTTTTTTTTATATAAAATTTTTAGGTTATTTCCTTAAAAATGCAGGAGTTTTCCTGCTATGTATTTTGTTGTCTTATCACGAAAATGTAAATTGGCAATCGGCCTTATTTTCACGTCTTGACATGATTATTTATTTTTTAACATAGGTTTATCAGAATATCACGCCTGTAATTCCTCGTAGGGTTTGGTAGACGTGTACTTTTAGTATGGTGAACATACTTTATTTGGTGATTTTAGTATGGTGTACATACTTATATGGTGCATATCACTAAATTCTTTTAAATTTCGTGTGCCTTCAAGAATTCCTTGTAAGCCAATTACACCACTCTGTCCACCGCTCCGACGAACGGTCTTAGGCGCTAGTTCCCCTGTCGCGAGGTTAAGTAAGATAATTAATGAATGTAGCGATCTAATCGACTTGCATTTTGACTCACTATACAGTTCGAAAGTGAAGACTTTGAAACACCGAGATAAGAATTAATTTACCTTTTGTTGTTTTTTTTTTCCTTATTTTTTCTCTGTTTCAAGATCTAAATTACATGTTACAATTTAGATATTAGCAGTTAATTTTTCATTTTTGTACTTTTGTTTTTTTTTTTTTATAAGTAGATTTTAGTAGTTTTTTTTTTCATGTGTTTCTCTATCGTACGTACAACTTTCGTTTTGCATGCGGAGTTTACCTGTAAGTGATTGTACACTATTGTTTATCTGTTTTTGCTTGCTTTTTATACCCTTAACGAGTGTAAACAATCGTTGGTGAACCAATAAATAAATAAAATAAAAAAAATAAAAATATTTCTCCAGCGTGATAGGGGTCGAGTCTATTAGTATCAAGCGGGCATAAATCTAGACTCCGGGTTGCTACTGAAAAAATCCTTATAGAAAAACCCAAAAACACCTTGCCCTGCCTGGGGATCAAACCCAGGACCTCATGCTCAGTATTAGCACTTGCGACCATTACACCAACGGCAACGAGGCAGTCTTTTTATTTCTTCAACAATTTATTACCAAGGTACTAGTTTAGTATCTAATAAAAGCTTTTGTCCTGCAGTGGTACAATATAAGCTAAATGAAATATTTATAGGTCTGAGACAACAAACAGACTATGTACATAAGAAAAAGGTCACGCGCCAGTAATTAAAATGTTTTTCCAGTAAAGAGTGGGTAGAACACGTGGCACTCAATTGAGAAATAACATTGAACGAGTTGTCAAGCCCAGTAAGTAATAAGGTTCCTTTCAGTTGTCGGTAACAAATTGTAGGGAGTGAGAAACAAATAAAAGAAAAATAATGTTCATTCTTCCTTTATTTTGATACTTTTTCTAGATGAAACGTTGAAGTTATTTTTAGAAAATAGGCACACTGATTAAAATCATCATCTGCCTGGCTTTTTCCCAACTATGTTAGGGGTCGAATTCCAGTTTGACCCGATGCAGGTGAATACTAGTATTTTACAGGAACGGCTAGATGGACGGACGACCTAAAGAAGGTGGCTGGGGTAGACTGGATGCGGAAGGCGGAGGACAGGGTGTTGTGGCGCAGTCTGGGAGAGGCCTATGTCCAGCAGTGGACTGCGATAGGCTGAGTTGATTGATTGATTGATTGATTGACAGGAACGACTGCCTATCTGACCACCACAACCCATTTGCTTATGTTATTTATTACTTTTATGATATGGGGTGTTAAGTTAGAAAATAATAGAATACTCATTATTATGTTCACCATATAAATTACAGACATAGGGGAAGGGGGGAGCATGATGGGGTAGCTAAGGGAAATAACAAAAATACAGCATAATCACTATGTTTATTACTCTTATTAATTTATGGCACGTTATGTCATTAATCTAACTATGATTTTGTACAGTTTTTGCAAAATCAACTTATCACATTTTTTAATAATTAATTATTAATAGGAACAATATGAAAAACCATATTGCCCCGTTCTATAGGGCATGATGGGGAAGGCTAATTATTCTCACAAAACAAACAAATGTGTATTTCCTCCAGATCTTCATTGTCCACGCCAGCACAAGCATTGTGAGCCCAACGTCCACAGAGCTGGCAGCCTACCCAAGGTTCTGACGATGTCAAAAAATTGTGGTTTACATCATTACAATAATAAGCAAATGGCATCTTCATCATTGCTCTTTTGTGATTTGACTGTTTGGTCTTTTGTTTGTTTTTAGCATTCCTTGAGGCAAGGATCATTAGGGTTGGATGTTTCCGGTTTTCTCAAATTTTTCAGCTCATTTTTATCAATACCCCAATATCTTGTCTCAAAGGGTAACTTTGAACAAAAAAAAAAAAAAATTCACTATGAAAATGTTTAATGGATTCATACAAACAATATACCATATCAAAATAAACAACATTAGTAAACAAAGATCAAAAATACATAAATGGGGTGATCATAATTATCTTAAAATAATGACGTTTGACCTTACATAAAATTAGATCGACGAAACGTTAAAACAGTTTTCCATTTGTAAACAAAAGACGCGAGGACTCCCACTCACAGTTTCTCTTGCACTGACCGCGTTGGTCGAATCAGGCTTCCTATTGGCTTATTGCTTTCTGTTCACAAACGTCTAGTTTCTTGTATGTTTGCGGTACCACGTCTTACCTCGCGGCCCCGTCATGTCCCCCCTTCCCCTAAATATAGAAATTTTACAAAGGCTGACACAATGGGCGGTCTTATCGCTAAAAGCGATTATTTAAAGACAACCTTTGGATGGATTGAAAAGGGGGGGAAGGAGAGACAAATACTGTAGATAATCTGTGGTGCACCATTTACATAATACACTGAATACACACTAGTTACCTCAGTTAGCCCCTCCTAAGGAGGTCCATCCTCATGGACGATGCAACCGAGGCGCGACGATCTAAGCGCTTACCGCAAGGGTTGGATCGAGGTGGCACTAGAAAAGGATGCATGGAAGGATTTGGGGGAGACCTTTGCTCTTGCCTCCTTTGCTTTTGCCTTTGCAGGCTAAATAAAATAAGTTAGCTCATAGTGACAGCAGTTTGTTAGCCAGGAATTGGCTTAGACGGTAAAGCCTACGGGAAGATCTATCAGTATTGGTTTGAACATGTTTAGTAATATTATGTAATGAATAGAATATAATAGAATACTCGTTATTACATATACACACAACACATATAATTTTATTTATTTCAGCAACTACGGCCCATAGACATAACAATACATACTACAACAAACATATGTATACTTATAAACTAATACATAAAAAAATATCACAAATAAAATAATAAAACTACTGCACACGAAGTGTCGGCGTCGTATTTCGCTGAATGGTTTATTCAACCTTCATAGTATTTATTTAATAACAGAAATCCAGTTTTACATACAAGAACATCAAACCTGTGTTCCTTAATATCACAAACTGGGCTTAATACTTATGAATTTACAGACGCCAGCACATCAAGCTACTACAATCCGTCAGATTTCATTAATAGATTTTCAACTTTATCGCTAAAGCATACGGTTCAAAGTTGATTGGGAAAATCTGACAGTTTTGGGTAGCTTGATGTGCTGGCGTCTGTACAATTTTCAATTTACATATTTATACTATGCAAATATCAGCCTATAATATTCCCACTGCTGGGACCCAGGCCTCCTCTCTTCGAGAGGGATGTAATCTACCACCCGGACCCATTGCGGGTTGGTAGATGTCACATGTCTTAGATTTTTTTTTCGTAATGATATAAATTATACAAAGTAAAGCGCCTGCCTGGTTGCATATAAGCAGAGTCCACCAACTGAGTTTTGAATGTGGATTCTGATTTTTTCTTTCTTCTGGCATTTTTACGCAAATTCGCGCGCAGGCGTCGCGTCTGATATTTAAAAACAACTCGATTGGATCAAATCCATTGCCTTAGTGGTATCGAGCGCGCTGATTGGTTGCTTCAAACTAAATTGGTGGATTTCGTAGACAAAGTCTACTATGGGAGTTTAACGACCAATCAAAAGCCACATTGAAAACTCAGTTGGTGGGCTCTGCTTATATTGCCCAGTTCGAAACCACGACCAAATCACTCGCAAGTCGAAGGCGTTATCACTCAGCCACCACTGATACTATTGATGAGTGATACTCTAGTTCTAGGGACAAAAACCATTTAGATAAAACCTTTTCAACCAGAAAGCGGATCGTTACCACTGGGCTATCACTTCTCTGTCTAAAAATGATCATTTATCCTCAAAAATTTACAGCAAAAACAGGCTAGAGAAGCAGAGGCCGACACTGCCCTCAACCCGTCGAAGTCACATAAAAAGAAACAATAAAATATATTGACACTGTATGGCTCAGAGGTTACTCACGGTTTCAATCAACAATCAACTCAGCCTATCGCAGTCCACTGCTGGACATAGGCCTCTCCCAGACTGCGCCACAACACCCTGTCCTCCGCCTTCCGCATCCAGTCTACCCCAGTCACCTTCTTTAGGTCGTCCGTCCATCTAGCTGGGGGGCGTCCCACACTACGCTTGCCGATACGCGGTCTCCACTCCAGGACTTGGACTTACGGTTTAGTTGTTGGATATGAGTTGACGAAAACCACAGACTACACGATAATTTAGTTTATTCGTAAAAGTTACAGGAAAGTTCCGTTGGATGCTAATTCGCTGTTATAACGCTACGTCAACTATTGGTCAAGTAAATAATTATAATTTATAAAAGTAATTAAAACGAGTAGCGAAAAGTAGGTCGCGGTATTAGCAATTTTCCTTGACGTGAACCGTACAAATACACTATCAGCTGCCAATTCTCCGCATCTGGCGTTGACATATCAAAGTTACATCCACGTCAAAAGGAAAAACCTTGAAGAAGTTAAATGTCCATCAAACCATCTAGAACCTTCGAACCTAATTTACAAAGTACCCCTTACTTAAAGGTGTCATCACTTTCCCGAATTACGAAGGGCTGATGTAATCAATTCAGGACTTTTCTTTCATATCTCCGGCCAATGGGACGGAAGGATCAACCCTTTTGTCCTAGTTGTTAAAGGAATGTATAGCGTGATAATTATGTGGGAATTCTATTACCTTTTTCACTGAGGTCCTATACTATTGAGATGGTTTTATTAATATTTCGTTCCTATGTCGAAATATTAAGGTCTTGGAAAAAGTAAGAACACCTTGGAAGGTGTTGGTTCAGTTGACAGCTATGATTATTACACCGAGATTAAATAAATGGTGATGTTTTTCGGAAAGGTCAGATGCGTAGTATTTGCAACCGGCGTGACAGTATGACGAGGTGTATGAACGTAAGGCAAAGATCGTGGCAGGTGACGTTCTGTAGTTTCTGCGTACCCCACTGGAAAGAAGGCGTGAGTTATGTTGTGTAATAGCAAGTCATGAGCGTGAAATTTCTTATTTGGACATAAATATGCCTGTTCCCGTTACTTCATTCGCTTAGCGTTTTCTTTCCTTTTTCTCTGCTCGACTCCTAATTCAAGTAGTGTGATGATACCTTCCTCAAAAATTGGGCTATCCGGTTTGTAATTCCAGAGTTTACCACGTTGAAACAAATAAACTCTTCAGTTATATTAAACAAACAAACAAACTCCAGTTTTAATATACAACGTGTAACGTTAAATGCGCAAAACCTCAGACACCCCAACTGATTTCTAATTCAATTGACCTATTTCAGAGAGAAAATAAATCATTAAACAAATTGTAGAGGTTTTATGTACTGGTAAACGATCAGAATTGCCAGTAAAACTAAAAGTTTTACTGGCAATTCTGATCGTTTCTTGCGTCTGCGACGACGCTCTATCGAAGGAGGAGTCGGCACCGGGCTGCTGCGCCGCGATGGCTTGACCTATTAATAAATAGACACGGCAACGTTTTTAACGAAGATTTTTTTGATAAATGTGACCTATATTAAAAAGTGGTTCAATGGATTCTGCTCGTTATTCTGATCAAACTATTTTCTGGTTTTGCGCATTTAACGTTACACGTTGTATAAGTAAAGATTAAAATAATATAGAACTCAATTTAAGCTTCTTTAAAAATCCTCATTTACCTTGTTAATCCTCGAATTCGCATTACAAACCCTACACGACTCCTACACAACAAGTAAACAACACTTTTTCACATTTTGTGGTTCCAAAAACATCAACAAACAAACGAAACCAAACACACTTAACTTTTTTGTCGACCGTACTGACTACACACGTTAATTTGCATTGTTACTTTTGTTGACCGCACCCGCGTTGCGGTACGGTAAGGATTACGTACGTGATGAATGAAACGCGCCATTTTGTCACAGAAAAGATGGGTTCAGAAGGCTGACTAAAACAACAGACAGAAGATAAATATTAGTTTAGTCCTGTCAGATTAGTCAGCACCTGACGTAAATTGACGTATTTTTAGTAGCCAATTTTTTAATCATGTCTAAACTTGTCTGTGGAGTATCTAATTTGACAGGACTAAACTAATATTTATCTTCTGTCCTTTTCTTACTGAAATAGAAAGAAAAAGATGCACTGAACTTAAATTTGGTTTAGTTGGTAAACAGCAGAATCGGCACCAATGCCACTTCTTCTCCCCAGCGAAAGCACTAGGACGTGGTGAAGAGCGGGCGTTTTGGGGGACTGTCTTTTGTAATTTTGACGTTCGATAAGTGCTGATTCTCAGCCTAGTTTGAATAAATGACTTTTGATTTTGAATGTTTCATTCTGTTATTCTTAAATTTTAGGTGAAATTAAAATAAGGTTTTGTATTTATATAGACCGACTCACAAATCACCGGTTTCGTTTGGAATTCATTGATTTCATTTAGATATACTCTGATAGTTTAGCAAGAATGTAGTACAGACGCCAGCACATCAAGCTACTGCAATCTGTCAAATTTTTTTAATAGATTTCCAACTTTATCTCAAAAGCATCTCCATCTCCAACTTTATGCAAACATGGGTGGGTTTTAGTGAGTAAAAGTCTGACACGCCCTCCCGCTCCGCCCAGAGCTAGAGAATTTATTTGAGAATTTCCCCCACAAAAAAAAGGGGGTCTCCTTCCTAAGCATGACGTCCGTAGTTTCGACTGAAGTTACGGGCATTTCCTACTCCGTATCACTAACAAACATAAGATTAGTTTGAATTCCGAACTAAGAATGACAGGCAACACGATTTGTGAGGTGTCCCTACGCCCGATGTGTTTTTGCCTATCTGAATAATTGAATCTGACACTAGTTTTGATGGATCTACTACTTTCAGACGGGCGCGTATCTTCGTTGATGGGCTTTGAGAGTAGATGTACCTATAGATAAAATATTATTTTTTTATGTAAACCATAAAAATTACAGATATAGATGTAGGCCCCGAGGAACGAATATCAGGCGTCGCGAGTGCACCTGCACTTCTTAACCTTAGTGTCGCTGGCACCACTGTATTTCGAATCTTGTTGGCCCAAAAGTCCGCCACTTCCACAATGTCATCAGTGGCAGCTCAGACTGCATGATGACTGCATTTTACTGCAGGCTTTGGAACACAGAGGGCTGGTTAGGAGTGCTTGCACTTGCTGTACGAGAGCCGTGTCTATATGTGTTTTCGCTTAGTGTATGGAGCCGGACTTCTGTAGTATTTTTTTGATTTTGGTGTTAGCGATATTAATCCTTAACTAATGAAGCGTGTCATTTCTTACGCTGTTGATATATTGCTGTGATAATAATAAAGGGATATGGTGGTATTAGTATCGTATCTATGGGTTAACGTAACTTTTCGATATTTCCAGAAATATCTCAGATTAATGATAGGGAATTTGATACTATCTGATCAGATAGCGTGGTGTTTGTTACTGTTTTCTCATTTTGCCCTTCCTGTCCCGTGATCCCGTGGTGATTCACGGTGATTATTTAACCATTGTTCCTGCTAGCGGATAGTAAAAGAGTAAAGCCTTTTTGTACAGACGCCAGCACATCAAGCTACCCGAATCTGTCAAATTTTCCCAATCAACTTTGAACCTTATGCTTCAGCGATAAAGTTGAAATCTACCTATTAAAGAAATTTGACAGATTGTAGTAGCTTGATGTGCCTTCTTGGGTCTTTACACACACGTTTTCCTTGCGGTGAAAAACTACGGTTTATTCGCCGTGTGTAACCGCACGGTTGTCAGTGTTGTATGGATCACTATGGAAGTTTGTTGACGACACGGCGGCCCCAAGGCATAGCGCCGTTCATACCGTAGAACCGTGTCATACAAAAAGTCACACGATTTTTCTGGCGTAAAGAGTGAACTGAGTTTATAAATAGACTACAAAGTAGACTTTTCTTGAAAGTAAATAGTCCTTGAAAGAGATACCTATTTATATCAATGCCATTTATAAAAAAAAAAAGCTTTACTCGCCTGCGTGGGAGTCAAAGACCCGGGAATCGAACCCAGGACCGCTCAGCAGTCGCGCTTACGACCACGAGACCAGCGAGTCATTAAAATATGTAAATAGTTTAAATAACAGTTTCAAGACTTTACCACACCTACCTACCCCCTACCCACCTGATTGAGAATATGTTCTAAATAATTAAGACGCACTTAGGTCTCGAGATTATTTACCTACTAATATATTGCTAGATTAAGGACCTGAATATTAATCAGGCTTTAGTGGACTTTGTTAGTGTACGCCAACGTGAATTTAATTTATTGACATAAAGTTGTCAAGTTACGTTATTTATTTAACCCTTTACCGCATAGGAAACCATACATGGTTTGACATGTTTACAGTTTATTTTACTCTAAAAAAATAAAAAAAACTAGCGTATAAATCCTAATGGGGTTTGTTTTTCATATCATTAGCAATAATAAAACACAACTATTTTCTCTATCATCACATACCACTTGGAAATAAAAAATAAAAAAATAAAAAAAATAAAAAATACACTAAAATTAATTCTGAAGCTTTAATAAAGACATTAACATAAAAAAAAACTGTCACTTATTTAATATATCATGCAGTAAAGGGTTAAGGAGCTTGAGTGAGTTTCTGTCAAAAGCAAACTAGGTAGGAGTCGACTGTAATTAAAGTTGGTAATCACAAACCAGTATAATAACGCTTTTAGGGCGCAGTTGGGGTTGCTGTGGCGCTGCAGCGCTTCTGGCATCTTTGCTGAATCGCGTAAGGATGGTTCTCAAGCCGTCATGAGCAAGAAAGCAAAGTCCTTGCTGCACCGCTTACGGAGCAGCAACAACAGCATCCTGAATGCTAAATGTATCTAGAAATTACGCAACATTTATTTGAAATTAAAATATTAATTTGAAACAAGCTAACATGATAAATGTAAACTATTACGTCTAACAATGTCAATTAATCTTGTCTGTTATATCTTCCTGGAACTCTAGGAAGACATAATTGAGGCAAATTGGATATTAATATATGGTTTTAGCTTCTAAGTAAACTTGTAGTTAAGTAAATATATACAACAAGGAAATATCACTACTATCTAGTGCTAATTTGTCTTCTATACTGTCGACTTCCAGAAAGTAACTAATTAAACAGTTAAACTAATTTGTGTATTGAGTATCTACCTACCTTACTGACATTATTATTTGTATTATTAACATAAACTTGTGTCTATGTACAGACGCCAGCACATCAAGCTACCCGAAACTGTCAAATTTTTCCAATCAACTTTGAACCTAATGCTTTAGCAATAATTTTAATTAATTAGTCGTACCCTGTAAAATAATACACTCAGTTGCCTTAATTAAAACGCATTTAAAAGTTTGTTACAATATCAATCATTTGTGCTCTAACAGTGTTGCCAACAGTGTTCTTACACTTTTAACGTAATAAATAAGTGAACCAGAGTGTGAATGCACTTAAAATGTTGACCTCAAAAGACAGCACAGATATTGCTTATCAATTGCACTATTGTTTTAGCTACAGAACATACTTCCATTAGACCACACTAAAATTAGGGGCAAGTAGACATCCAAGAATACTAGGATAGCACGAATCTCAACCGATGCGGCTTCCGTACAGTATTATTTAACGTTACACAAACGTTTATGTTCTCTGTTTGCAATGGTGTTTGTTGAAGTCGTTTTTGAAAGCACTCACGGTATCACCAGAAGTCTAAAGTTAACATTTGAAGTCTCAAAGAGACTGCACTGCTTACAGAACCAGTTTGGGGAACGTGTATTTTAAATAACAGACGTTGTGTTATTATTTTGTTTGCTGTCTTAAATTGAAGGAAAGGGTTGTTGATGTTGTTAGGTTTTGAGAGCTCCGTCTTGTGTCATGGCTTTGAGAATTTCGAGGTCTTGTTTTTCCAAGTATTTTGTGTATCCCTCTATGTTCTTTCCAGAAACATGTGGAGGGTTTGGGTGGTATCTATGTACTGTTTTGGCTTAGAAGGTATGATTCTGATTAAAAATATGTTTCATGTAAAAAGTATACTTTAAATTGCTTTATCACTAACTTGGAAATTGGAATTCTAAATGTATACAGCAAAAAAAATCCGCCGGTAAAATCCACGACATTAAATCTTTAATTTCGGCCAGTAAACAACCATGTTTGCGCTTTCGTATTAATAACTGACCGAGTTCGGTTTAGACAGAATAATTAATAAAAAAAACAACACATTCTTACGAATTATTCTTTAAACAATTAAATTTTCCTTCATCAAATACTTAGGTTTTAGTAGGAATACTTTAACCAAGCTTGAACGTGTAGTAAATTAATTACTTATCACATTAAACAGTTAAGCCCGCTTCCATCGCCTGTTTGCCATTGTTTCACGAAGGGTTCCATACCAGTATCTATAAAAATGGCAAAAAAATAATTTCTGTTGTATGGGAGCCCTCTTTAAATATTTATTTTAATCTTTTTTTTGTATTAGTTGTTATAGCGGTAACAGAAATACATCATCTGCGAAAATTTCAACTGTCTAACTATCACGGTTCATGAGATACAGCCTGGTGACAAACGGACGGACGGACGACGGAGTCTTAGTAATAGGGTCCCGTTTTAAGCTTTGGGTACGGAACCCTAAAAAGGAAAATACAAGACAGACGAAGAAACCATTACACTCGTATTTATCTCTAGAAGTAGAAGTAATGTATAAACACATTTGGGTGCTAGCGAAGTCAAGAGGGTGGGTTTTTTTTTATTTCATTAGCAATTTGTGTTGAAGATATCTCGCTCCCTAATTCACGGGCCATTGATGCTAATTCATAAATTCAGACCTAACAGCTCCAATATAATAAATCCGGTGTGGGAAATGTACACACAAAAAAAGTGTCTAGAGATCAAGTACATTTTAGAGTATCGCCGCAATTGCGGATTATTATTTTAACTTTTTTAAATCGTTATTGATTCTTTTTAGTTAATTTCACTATTTGAATAAAGAGTTTTCCTTAAATTTTAATTCGCGCTTCGAAACTCGAATATGTGGTTGAAAATTGAATGTCATAATAATAATAATAATATTCCACAACTTTCACACAACGTTATCTAGTCCCAAACTAAGCAGAGCTTGTGTTATGAGTACTAGACAACTGATAAACATACATATATATTTCTAAACACATAAATATTATAGATAAATAACACCCAGACAAAGAACAAATAATCGTGCTTATCACACAAGCATTTGTCCTGAGTGGGAATCGAACCCACGACCTTGCGTATAGTAGTCAGGGCCACTGACCACTAGACCAACAGGCCTGCCATAACAAGTAATTTTATTACTGTACAAAAGTAGTTTGAAATATTTACCAAAAAAATTACACGGTATGATTATAAATACCTTCATTAATATGCGCCATTTTTTTCAAATCCAACAAATCAATAAATATTTAGCACAATGTAACTAACTTTACGCAGAAATGACAATGAAAACAAAGATAATAATTAATTAAATAATTCGCTCAACTGATAACTTGGATATCTAATAACACACAAAGTATTGACTGAATGATTTTTTTGTCAATTTTGCTTTGTATAGTAGATAGTACTAAATAGATTAAAGTCATTTTTTAATCGACCCTCAACTTGAGAATCATGATTTCCGTACCGCTAATTACTTGAAATTGCGTGCGACGTGCGTGTGTGACCAGAAGGCCAATCTCGTAATTTACAACGATCAAAATCTCGTCGCAGTCTCATCTTAGTAACAATGTCAAAAACTTGTCAAAAATGTAGGGAAATGTAGAGGTATTTTTGACAGAATGAAACTGACAATGAGATCAGACCGTGAACGTTCTTAAAATTACGAGAGTTGCCTCTCACCGGTCGATTCTGTAAAAATCTCACCGTGAAATCATAAGCGAAGTGAGCACTTAATAGTGTTAGTCCCTAGCGAATGACAGCTCACTCCACGCTCACTTCACCCAAGCTTTCACCGTGAGATGGTTACAGAATCGCACGGCTGATGTATGAACGTAAATGAAGCAAAAGGAGTTTGTAAGGATCGTAGCAGGTGACGTTCTGTAGTGCCTGCCTCTCACCATGGGAAGAAGGTATGGGTTATGTGTGTATGTATCTTTAATAAAAAAGTATCGTTAACATTATTTGCGCAACGATTATCTCCAATCGATAAATTGTTGATCCCAAAAGCAAACAGTTCACGATTCGAAACGTTTTTACCACATTTCCTTCAATGTTTATTTGCCTAACTTTCCCGGTAAACGTTAGCAAACATTCTAAATAGGTTATTTTGGGAACACTGATGTTTTTATAAGCATGAAAATGGAGTTTGTTCAGTAATATTTCCTAAACTGAACGTTCATTCGATTGTTATGATGCAGTTGAGTTTCAAATGGAAAACAAAAGTGCCAATAGAATACTTTATTACATACACAATATCGTGTTTTAAACATTTGAACCGAGCTGCAAATGTAATGGACTCTAAACAAATTAATGTTGCAAACGGAATTAAATAAAAGGCATTATGGTTCGTTTGTTATGAAGTATTTTCAATAAATAATAATTATTGCGATAGTAGTTGACAGCATCTAATTACTGTTTTTTCTAGCTTGCAAATTAGAAGGATGGAGAAGATAGGTTCGAAGGATTAAAAAAAAAAAAACAAAAAAAATGAACTACAATACTGCCTGCGTGGTGGACCTACCAACTACTTATCACCGGGAGGAGGCCAATCAATTTATATCTATATAAGCTGTTAAAAAAATAGCCTTACAAACTTTAAGAGGTGCTTTAGACCATCAAACTGAACAACTTTCACTATGGGACCAAACCTGAAATCGCGAAAAAAAAATCAGCTGTTTCCTACATTTTGACGACTCGTACGAACATTAATGTAGGGAACATCTGATTTTTTTTCTGGTCTAAAGCACCTCTTAAAGTTTGTAAGGTTAATTTTTTAACACCTTATGTACTATACAAATATAAATTGGTTGGTACGTACATTAATAAGTATTAAGCCCAGTTTGTGGTACTGCTAGCCTAGGCTTAAAGACCAAATACGTCATTGTGACGTGGCCTCAAGGGTAATATATCTCGACTTGATAACATTTTGGAGGTTTGCCTAAGCCCGGAGAGCAAAAGGCGTCTGCTAGGTATGAACAGTTTATTGTATGAGTCTAGTTCTATGGTTAATTTTGTAACGTTGGTACCAGATTTATTTTTGTTAATCTTCTCAAATTCTCAATTCAAAGTTAATGTTTTTTGCAAAGCTGTACATATTTGGTCATAATTCGGATTAGTTTCAAGTGTATTTGTGGGTACTAAGATAAACACGTAGAGATTATAGCTTATTTGGTGCTTGAATGCAAACTTTATGCATAGTTTGAAAAATAGATGGCAGAATTACGAGACAAACATTGATTTATAAATAGAATAAGAAAAAAAAATCCTTAGGAGTCAGATTTGGCTGACAAGCGAATGACAAGGAAAAAATGTAAAAAAGCTAGAACCATCTGTTATTGGAAAATTATTGAATAAAGGAGTAATTATTGAAGTAATATATAAATTTTGGTTTAATTTCCTTGTCCCGGTACTGAGAGCTCGTAAAGGTCTCACAGTACTTTATTTCTGATTTAGTGTTTTGTTCAATTCGAAAAATAATTCAAAGATAAGTCTGAAGTATTAAAAACTGTACATTGTCTAGGTTATTAGTTAAGTACTGACATAGGTTAAGACTATTGTTACTAACCCAATGATCTCTGTTATCTGAATAAATAAATAAAAACCCTTCAATAACATTCACAGACATGTACCTAAAGATTATTCAAAGTTGAGACCCGTCTCAAAGGACCACAAACTGTAGCACTAAATTAGAACCAAAACTTCAGACACAGACCTAGAATACTCCTTAGCAATAAACTCTCAGAATTCGGCCGTCTGGACATGCTACATCGCGTGTCATCAAACCACAGCCCCGATAGTGTCGTCGGGTAATAATATATCGTAATCCTCAAATCACGACAGCTCCGCTATTCGCTGCAGCCCTCCATTTGTTACTGGCGACATTATCATTGTCCACCACTGACCTCATATTCGGACGTCATTTGTCAGCCCGTATAGCCGGCCGTTGACTATTTCACATGTACTTATGAATGGACACACGGATGTGGCGTGTGGGACGCTTGCTGCCAGTTTGAGATTAGAACATAGGTTGTTGTGTCAACGGCTTTACGTAAACTTGAACTGAATCCAATTTGTGATTATATCAAGTCTACAATAGACTTGGGGTCTAGTGGTTGCAAAAGCTACTGCTGAACTTGAGGTCCTGGATTCGATTCCCAGTTCAGGCAGTGTTATTGAGTTTCTCCATCGGGAATTTCTCAGCAGCTGATTAGTGCCCGGTTGGTGGTAATAGGCGCGGCTACTATACATGGGACTTATACACAAAGTGGCTAAATATGGGTGAATTATCATTATTATTATAATTATTATTATCATCGTATCAGGGATTAATGTATTCATGTATTGTCAATGTCAATTAATGTGTATTATCTTTGGTCCCTAGCCCTGACATCAAGCACATACATATATTGTTCTGTTGTCATTGAAAATTAAAAGTCATTTATTCAAATTAGGCTGAGAATCAGCACTTTTGGAACGTCAAAATTACAAAAGACAGTCCCCCAAAACGCCTGCCCTTCACCACTTCCTAGTGCTTTCGCTGGGGAGAAGAAGTGGCGCAACAAACTCCCCAGCAGCACCGCTGTCTTTTCAGTTAGAAAATACTTGAATGAATACAATACAAGGTATGCAAAGTAATTAACATTACAAGACACAGAACACTAAATTAAATCATTTGCTATATATGTCAGCTAGCTACGCTAATATACCTTCATATACATTCAGATAAATTACCCACGATATTATTGTTTCAGGGCCCGATCACATGTACCCCAACCACACTACAAGGACAACAGGTGGATGGGTGCTTATTTGCTTGAAAATTAATAGTTTATTCACCCGTCAAAATCAACCCTGCGGGCGATATCAACCACATCAAGGCCACTTCGGAGCCACAACGCAATCACTAGCGAGACCGCGCACTAGCGGCCGGCCACATCGCATACACAAAGTTGTGTCGGCGTCTTCCTCTACAAAGCTGGAGTCGATCTATCTGTCTGTAAACACTTGCCCCAACGTAACCACATCGCAAATACTAGCGACATCGCAACCACATTGAGATTTTTTAGTGACCACAATGCAACTGCAAGTAGCTGCAGCGACACTATTCACACGTAGTCACTGCTTGCCCACATTTTGTCGCTGCGATGTGGTGTGGTTTGATTCGTGTGTCCGGGCCCTTAGGCTTAATGGCATTCTGAGCCATCTCTTTTCTTTCGTCAATAATAACAGCCGGTCGATTCTGTAAAAATCTCACCGTGAAATCATAAGTGAAGTGAGCACTTAATAGTATTAATCCCTAGCGAATGACAGCTCACTCCACGCTTACTTCACCCAAGTTTACACGGTGAGGTGGCTGAACGTTAGGCTCAACTCACACCAAAAGAGCGTCGAAGCGCAGCGAAGCGGAGCGCAGTTTCAGTGTCAAATGAATTTTAACTTTATTTTCGTTAATATAATACTTATTATCGCATGAGAAACATTCGCTCGAGCATTCCAGCGACTTCTCGAGCAGGCGCGGGAATCCGCGCGCCTTCTCTACCGACCGGGTCGCTGCGCTTCGCTGCCCTTCGCCGTTAATTTTGGCATTTACTAGAGTTTTCTCAAATAAATATTTATTTAGTTTTAATGTAAGATATTGCCATAGATCTTAAAGATTTCGAAAGTAGGTGGTGAAATAAAAGCCTTTGTGAACTTGTAGGCCAGGTGCCAATATCATGAGGTAAGTAATTTTAAATACCGCCCACGTTTTCCAAAGTTAAGAAGCCTTTAATCAAAATTAAACTTTCAATATTTCCTAGGAATTCTTGAAGTTATTGCTTTGTGTATTTCGTTAGTCTTTAAGATTAACTTATTTTAGTTTGTTTTCGGTGAAATCTTTAACGAATCATTCACGAAGCTTTAACAAAATATTATTATAATACTGATAAATTATTTTATTTAGGTATGGTAGGTTTTACATAGTTGCGCATAGATTTGGTCTTTATGATCAAACAAAAACTATAGTTTAGTTTCTTATTTATATCTACATAATATATTTCCAAAACAATAAAAAATTGGTAATTCTAGAATTGTCAACCTTCAATCTACACTAATATTATAAAGAGGAAAGATTTGATTGTTTGTTTGTATTGAATAGGCTCCAAAACTACTGGACTGATTTGAAAAATTGTTTTACCATTAGAAGCCGACATTATCCCTGATGAACATAGGCTACTTTTTACCGCGGAAAAATGTTTCATTCCTACGGGAAAACGGGTAATAGGATTTAAACGGCGGGAATTCCGAACTCTACGCAAACGAAGTTGCGGGCGGATGCTAGTTTCTAATAAATCTGAACACTTTCCAGAACGCTTTCCACCACGTCTGTGTGTCAAACACTGTGTTTAATATGCCCCTACAATACATAAACACATTTATCACATGATGAAACACAGTTATGGATGTGGAAACGCGAGCCAATACAATTATTGGCTTGCTGTTCCAATGTCAATAAGTGGTGAATGCGAACTATAAATTAACATATTGATGCATTTATTTTAATGTGATATGTTTAGATCATCATTGTCATAATCATGTTATGTAATTACTAAATAAACTTTATTACTCACAAAGGCACAACAATTATTAGGTTGTCTCATATGTTCTTGCCATATTTTATTTTTGTCGAATTTTCTCGTATTTAAACTAAAGTGAATTCAAGAAAGTTCTAGATCTTTCTAGTAAGAATGAGTATCTTTTATGGTGAGCTATTATGCTCTCTCTTCAACAGAAACGTCTAAAAAGATTAACATTGCATTTGGACCGGGTACTACTAGCGATCCTCGCCCAGGCCGACCCACCAGCTTTGATGAAGATGCTTTGCGTCACGAACTTGAGCTACATCCAGACTATAGTACGCGCGATTTAGAGAAGGCGCTTGGACAATCCCACACGACTATAGATCGTTATCTCAAATCGATGGAATATCGCAAAGTGATGTCACGTTGGACACCTCATGCGTTAACGGACCATGACCGGGCCGTTCATGTGGCCATTTGTCAAAGTTTGTTACTTCGTCCGCACAGACGAGACTTTCTCAAGGGCATTATTACATGTGACGAGAGCTGGATACATTATGAAACTAACACGCGTCATGCCTATTGGATTCCTCGCGGGGAAAACCCACCAGCCCAGCCTAAACTTAATGAACACGGTCGTAAGATTATGTTGTCTGTTTTCTGGGATTGGCAAGGAACGATTTTCTGTGAACTCCTCGAATCCCATCAGACTATTAACGCCAATCTGTATACGCAGCAGCTTCGCAAACTAGCAGAGATGTTAAAAATTAAGCGGCCAAAACGACTTGGAGTCCAACTTTTGCATGACAATGCACGACCTCATTGCGCCAAGTTAACACATAAACAGCTGAAGGAGCTAGGATGGCTGACTGTTCCACATCCACCGTATAGCCCGGAGCTTGCGCCTTCAGACTTTCATTTATTAAGAGCTCTTAAATTTCATTTACTAGGAAAAAAAATCGAAAATTCTGGAAGTATTAAAATTGAACTTGAAAATTTTTTCGAGTCCCAGCCTGCCTCATTTTGGGAGAAGGGTATTCAAATTTTTCCCAGTAGATGGCTGACTGTTGTTGATAACGAGGGAGACTATATAATTGATTAAATGTATTTTTTATTAATAAAAAATATTAATAAAAATTTGTCTTTTAACTGGCAATAATTTATGAGACAACCTAATACAATACACAAGCTAACACTAAAAAATATATATATATATATAAATATGTTATATACAAGAATACAACAAAAAAAAAGTAAAAGGCAGGAGCTCATTGGGCATCTAAAAATTCGTCCGTATCGCTGCCAAAGGGACAAGTGCCCAAAAGGCTGGCAGCATTACCACGTTGGATGGCAATGCTGATTCTTTGCGCTAAAAATAGGCCCACCCTCTGGTCACGTGAAGAGTCAACCGACCGTTTGGCGATGTCCCGAAATATTTGATGAGCAATTGGACCCCAAGGCCCTAGTGGTCTAACCCCAAACGGCTCAAACAAATAGGTTCCAAAGAGATTGGAGTATTTAATTAACAAGGAAAAGAAAAAAAAACAAATGAAGTTGATCACTACATTTTTCACTCCAAGAATATTCTTAATCGAAGCTCCTAAAAGAGAAAATTAATTCAAAGCGTTTAAAAAGAAATAAGTAAGATAAAAATCTCAGTCAGTCTTTAATTCACTTTATAAATAATGCTTTGAATCCTTCGAAGAGCGGCTAACCGATTGATTTACTGATCTCGAACCATCTCGAAGTCTCCATTCGATTCCAGCAATTAATTCGTCTCATTGGAGTTAAACGCATTGCGATGGATGAGTCACTTGCATTCAGAAAATAAAACTTGTCTAGGAATCAAAGTGGAAAACTACGTTGGTGTTGTTTTCTTGTTGGATTTTTCCGGTTTAACAGCAAAATGAACGAACTTTTTTAAGCGGGATTGATCGTCATCCTTTATTTATTACCAACATTAAACAACTACCGTGTAAGGGGAAGTTGCTTTATTTCATTCAGCAATATATTTATTTTGCCAACTTGTCATTTCACATAAGCCGTGATGGCATAAATGAGATGTCAAGTTAACTTTTTTTTATTTTTACCAAAATCAGAAGAGAGAAAAAACCTAAGGTAGATGTTTTGGGGAGCAAAAAATATTTTCTCTTTTAATAAAATATTACTTTTATACCAAAATTACATTCTTATCTTTTGTCTCAATGCGAACAAGTTTGATATTAAACATTCCTTCAACTACAAAAACAATAACATCGCACGAAATTAAAAATTACGTTCACTTGAATCCATACTGTCACAAAAATGTGCGGAACATTCCTACGAAAGTTAAGCGTGCTTGCATTTGAGAAAGATAACTTAAGTCTTAAAAGTGTATTATTTCTTGGTGTTCAAGCACCTATGTTCAGTTTCCGGGCCATTGGGTGACTAAATCCATAAACGATTTTGCATTAAAAGTTCAGTAGTGTGTGTAGTGACGCAGGGAGCGCGGAGTTTGTCCATGAAAAGTACCACACGAGAAAATAGACAAATGAAAGCTAGTCAAATATAAAAATGTTGAATACATCTTGTATTTTCTTATGATCTTTATTAACGTTGAATCAGATCGTCACACCACCATCGTCATGGACTACCTCGAGGGCGATGACCTTTCTCAAGTGTCCAGTAAATGACGATCTCTGCCGAACAAATACTTAAACAACCTACGTCCAATCTTGTATTAAACCTGTCATATAAAGACGTTCGTATATCAAACTCCCTATGGGAAGCCAGTCCACGAATTCAATAATTTTAAACTATCGATAAAGTTCGACGTTACATCTGTTAAAGAAAGTTAAATTGGAACGAAACCAATCTGAAGGGGTGAAGTAGGTCAAATAGCTCAAAAGTGACCCAAGGGAATATATCGCCTTTAGCAGCTAATATTGGTTGGTGGAATTAATTATTAAAGTAATAGAGACGAATATTATCAGTTACTGACATGAATAAGAATCAATACTATACTCATCATCTGCCTAGTCTTTTCCCAACTATCTTGGGGTCGGCTTCCAGTCTATCCGGATGCAGCTGAATACCAGTGGTTTACATGGCGCGTCTGCCTATCTGACTGGGTGTCAGACTTTCGGGACTCTGACTACCCGTAACGACTGTCAAAGATCTATGAATGACAGCCGGGACCAACGGCTTAACGTGCCACGGAGGGGTCTCAGTATGTAAAGATGGTCACCCATCCACAGACCAACCGCGGCAAGCGTAGCTTAACCTGATCGCTCGACCTGTGCGGCTGTTATTATTTAGCCCCGGGCCCTTCTAATTTAAATGTTAATCAATACTATACTTTTATTTCAATAACTCCAACCTCACGGATACCACACCAAAGATTGCTAAGCATGAGGTCCTGGGATTGATTCCAGTGTCCAGCAAAGTGTGGTTCAGTTCTTCCATTAGGTAGATAATTCTTCAAAGCAGTATGGAGTATGAAATATTGCCCAGTTTTTTTGTATATATTCTTTTTTTTATACAGGTTTGCAGGGAAATGAACGGGCAAACTATAAAAATGAATTCAGCATATTATTATTATGATTCTGAACCCCCGTGCATTGAAATTTTATTTGAAAAAAAAAAAAAAAATGTTGCTCCATACATTTTGATCGCGTAGATATTGCCCTTGTGTATGAAACAGCAGATATTATTTTTATATCAGACGTAAAACTTCTACACTAGGGGGGGGGGGAGGGGTCTGGGATCATGTGCTGAATTCATGGTTACAGTTTTCAGTTGATGCCACACACTGCCATAGTATATTTTGACATAGTTTATTTACTACTCATTTCCTCCACTCACCAAAAAGCTGCCAAAGTAAACAAAGGGAAAACATATAATCTAAAATCAATAAACATGTACACAGTCAAGTACCAAATAATTGATTGTACACAGCCATGTCATCAGCTTGTCCCATTGTTGAAAGATTAATTGATTACCAGTCGAAATACTGCGTTATGCAATCACCGAGTTCCAACAATCGAAATAAATACTTTCCTCCAACAATTTATTTTGTAAAAGTAACTGAATTAATGGATGGGAAAAAAAAGCACAGAATTGAATTTTCGTGGTGAACTTTCAACTGTTACATTTTTTAAAAAGGATCAAAAATATGGTGATATGCGAAAATCAATTGTTTGCACTAACAAATAAATTATTTAACAGTCATCCGGTTGAGTTGACCACTCCGTGCCTCGGAAAGCACATTAAGCCGTTGGTCCCGGCTGTCATTCGTGGATCTTTGACAGTCGTTACGGGTCGTCAGCAGCCCGAATGTCTGACAACCAGTCTTACCAAGCGGTATCGTATTACCCAGTAACTGGGTTGTGGAGGTCAGATAGGCAGCCGCTCCATGTAAAATACTGGTATTCAGCTGCATCCGGTTAGACTGGAAGTCGACCCCAAGATAGTTAGGAAAAGGCGAGGCAGATGATGAACAGTCATCCGGTTGAATGTCGGAACAAAGCATTTTGTATGGCGCTAGTAAATGAATCGATAATATTCCAATACATTCTCCGATATTGTGACATTTCAACGCAATAAAAAAAACAAAACCAATTGGGAAGTGCGCAAAATCGTTAAATTGATTTCTTGCTTACAAAATGTTACTATTAACGGAATACTTAGTTTAAAAAACCCAATTCAAATTACATTTACAAAGACTGAAATGTCGTCAAGCTTGTTTTATAAAACTCGAAAGTTCGAAACATGGAGGCACTTTAGAAAATTCTGCAAAAACGAACCTAGCTGACGAAGTTCAGTCCCAAAGGACCAGTCTACATTTTCGACAAATTGTTCTATACGTCATAGACGTCACTTATTATTCCAAGAAGGTGAAGTTAAAAAAATCTGTCATTGTGCTGGAGATGGCACGTAGTGGTCCTCAGATGTCGTTTATCAAGCTTACCTATCAGCATTGGTCTTACAGTATCAAGTCATCTTTCTAGCCTGTGACACGTTTGCTTCCATGGTCCTTTTATATCGTTAGCGAGTGGAGCGATGAAAAATTGCATTAGAATTTATCTTGTTGGTGACATTCTTTGGGAGGAATAGACTAGGTTTCACTTAGGTCTTAAGCTTATGTAACGGTAGATTGATAGCTTTATCCTCTACATCAAACAAAGAAGAAAAAACATACCTAATATTTTACCTTTTAGCCGTTTGGGGCTGAACACTAGGGCCATGGGGTCCGAGTGCCCACAAGAAAAAGGTACAGACGCCATCACATCAAGCTACTACAATACAATCCGTCAAATTTCTTTAATAGATATTCGACTTTATCGCCAAATCATTAGGTTCAAAGTTAATTCGGAAAATTTGACCGTTTCGGGTAGCTTGATGTGCTGGCGTCTGTACAAAGGCAGGCTTAATTCCTTAGGCATTCTCTACCAAACAAGCATGGGTGGTGAAGAGATTAGATGGCAGGTGCTTTGGTTCAGAGATGCAATAATAAAAAAAAGACTATTAGAAATAAATAGAATACTAAAACAAGTATAGTCACAGTATAACCTACCTAAAATAAAATCAACAATGAAGTTATCCGGAAAAGAACCAGAGTTGCCGCATAGCTTTCAGAGTAAGCAAACTGAAGTGGCAGAGGGCTGGCCATGTTTGTCGAAGGGCCGAAGGCCGGTGAAGCAGACGAGTCCTGGAGTGGAGACCGCGTACCGGCAAGCGTAGTGTGGGACGCCTCCCAGCTATATGGACGGACCACCTAAAGAAGGTGGCTGGGACAGACTGGATGCGGAAGGAAGAAGACGCGCAGCCTGGGAGAGGCCTATGTCCAGCACTTGACTGCAATAGGCTGAGTTGATGATAACTTACCCAAGAGTTTACTAATCAATAACTCACATAACACGTCATCACATTTTTCATTAAAAACGGGCAATTACAACTTCTCATAGCTTAAATCTTCACCGAATTTCTCCGCTTTCATACAAAAAGCTACTCACTTTACGCGTAAAGTTTGTACAAAGTTATTTAATCTCTCAACACGTAGGTAAGTAACGTAATTCTAAACTTCTATAACGGTTTAATGAATAAGAAATATTAAGTGTTTCTATTACGAAAATCTAAATAAGCGAACTAAGCTAACACTGGGAACACTAAAGCAAACATGGGGAGATTAATTGCGAATTCCCTGTGTTTTCATAGCTGTGAGAAATAAGCAGGACAATGTATAGTACGAGTGAGAAAGAAACTTGGATTATAGTAAACAAAGGATAAGTAATGTTGCTCAATTCAAAAGTCTTGAAATGAAAATAGGTAATTGAATTGTAGGTTCGCGCCAGCCCCAACACCATTCTGAGAGCGTTGGCTGATAGGTGGGACTCTCCGATCTTGGGGCGGTGGATAAGGCTGCACGCAGTCAAGTTGACATTCCCCAGGATCGGCGTGCCTCACCCAGCTTGGAGTAAAATGTTTACTATTATTAAGATACTAACAATACTAACCTAATACCTGAGCATCATTGTTACTAATACAACAATACTAACAAAACTATGGACTGTAGTTTAATAATAATAATAATCTTTATTGTTCAAGAAAAATACATATTTTATCGGATAAATCACTGGTCTCCACACTAGGATTCCCTGTGTCGTGGAGGCCAGTCACTTTCATCAGTGTTCAAAGTTACAGTGTTTTATTGTAAAAAGGACGTTAAGCTAAATAAAGTTTTATTATTATTATTATCAGACAGTATTTATCGTATTATTCTAGCGTCATAATTAAGGTTGATTAACCACTAATGCGCAGAACAGTACATGATACTCGTACGGGATCCAAACCTCCAATTTTTATTTTAAGATAAGATATTTTAACCTATTTTTTGAATTGTAATTGACAATCTAAAGATATAATTCTGAAATTAGTTATTATTATAGCACTAACCGGTGCGTTGTGGTTTTCCTATTTCCGAAAGTTTGCATTAAGGTATTATTAATTTATGGATTCAGTTAAAGACTACGAATTAAAAGCTTGACGATGTAATACTGGCTACTTTTGTAAAGTATACAATCCAAAGATAATACAGATATAACAACCCAGGCATTTCATATCCTGCCTTTTCTACTCTAAGCGCAAGAACAGGGAAAAGCAAATGGAAGTAGATACAGTCTAATGTTTACTTTGAGAACACAGTTCAAGATTCATAACACTCATACGTGTAGGTGTTCATTACAGCTAAATTTCATGAGATTTTCCCTTAATATGTATGAAGAATTTTGAATGATGGAAGCGTCAAAATCATATTTTCTTATTTAGGCTATGCGTGCGTGAGGGTTTTTATTCTCACTGATATTATCGTCACTCGAGATATCGATAGCTTTTTATGGTTTTTGCTCAAGTTCGTGTCAGATGGGGTTTTTATGTTGATTTTAACATGAAAATGTATTACTTTAAAAAGCTGTGATCAAAAGATCATTAATAGGTAATTTTAGGAAGGATGCCATTGTACTCTTTAATTATTTATAACTTGAAGATACTACCGTGGACATCCACAACAGGGAAAATGTATGGAAATATGTGCCCGTTATAACGTTATCGTGGACAGAAATTGTAAAGCGTCTTCATATATTTCCATATATTTTACTTCCCTGTATTATCGTGATGTCGTGGACGTCCACAATAATATCGTAACGTTAGAAATTATTAAAGTGCACAATGAGGAGCGTTTTGCACGTTGAAGTAGAGTAATGAATGGTAGCTAGTAAGCGATTACATTTTATAGTCTACATAATATACATAGTTCATAGTCCGAGACTGATAAAAGGTGAAGGGCGGGCGTTTTGGGGGACTGTCTTTTGTAATTTTGACGTTCGAAAAATGCTGATTCTCAGTCTAGTTTGAATAAATGACTTTTGATTTTGATTTTTGTTAAGTGAAGACAGCTAGAAAAAGTCCAATTTAAAGATCATTTGGTAAGTGAGAATTTGGCAAGTAGTCTAGAACACATTAAAAATAAGTGGTAAAAGGAATTCAGGTGTCGCACTCAGGAGTCGCGCCCTCTTTCATTATGCCTTCTTCTTCTTCTGTACGTGTCGATGGCAATCTATATACTAAAATTTGGCTTTGCACCGGGGAGTAGTAGTGGCTCAGTGGTAACGACCGCGACTTACAAGGTGTAGGTCGTAGGTTCGAACCCAGACTGGCGCTTTACTTTCTGAAAATTATTTCATCACCACTGCTCCATCGTGAGGAAACTGGCATGTCTTAGAACCAAAAAAATTGGAGATATTTGACAAGGACCAATCCGCGCTAGGTTCGCGTAGTGGATAACGGCCAACTAGCAGTGGCAACATGATAAGCTAATTTTGCTATGATGCGTTATGCTTGGCCTTCGGTAGCGTACATCAACTACTGTAGCGTGCAGACAACAGGACACGCTGGACACGATATTAAGTGCCCCACTGTTTTTGGGACAGTACAAAGTTCTTTTCTTGATATTTTATCAAAAAAGAAATAGCTCTATTATCAATGGACTAAAATGTCTAAAGTTTTTAAAAACAACACGCTGAAACTAATTACTTGAATAAATGTTTCAAACATCTGCCTTCCCCACCATCATTTATGTATGAATTAACTAAGTCCCGAGTTGGTACATGTACAACGTCTCAAAAATATCTCGCAAGAAATAAAACAAGGGTGTCCAGAGTAAGACGATTTAATACATAAGGTACCAAGGTGGTCGTATTTCGTAGGAAATTCTTAACACCGCGATCTACAAAAGTGACGTCACGGCACAACGCCATCTGTTATCGAATAGCGGTACTAAGCTAATGACAAATGTTGATTTGTATGTAATAATTATTTAAACAGATTAGACATTCCGCCCACCATGGACGGCTCTGTCCATCAACCTTAACATAACAATATGAACTTAAATTAATGATTGGTTGTTTTGCTATCCATTATAACCTAAACCTAGGGCCTTATATCTACGATACAAGTACATGCCTTATGTAAAATAAATTAAACAACGGTAAAACAAGAGAAAAAAAAAAAAAACAAGTTCATGCCTTATGTAAATAAAACTTAAACAACGGTAAAACAAGAAAAGAAATACAAGTTCATTCAAGTAAATTCACAAACTTTGTATATGGTGTAAATAGAACTGTATATGAAATTCATCAATAAAATGGTAAACAATCACTAAGTGTTCACTGGTAAAATAATTAATTTAGATACAGGTCTTTTAATCTCATTATTTTTGCACCGTATGGTTACAACGCGAGTAATGTTGTCCAAACCAGGATGTTTGTTTGTAATAATTCCGTATAGCCATCTAGCGGGTGGAAGACCCTCCTCCCTTACCAGAACTACATCTCCAATCTCAGGTTCAGGTTTACAGTCTGTCCATTTGTATCGATGCTGCAATTGGGTTAAGTACTCTAGTGACCACCTACGCCAGAAATTTTGAAGCATTTTTTGCGTAAGATGCCACCGCTTCAGATTACTAATGGATGAATTTTCATAATTTGCATCAGGTACAGTTACCAGAGGTTCACCCACGAGAAAGTGCCCAGGCGTCAAAGGACACGGGTCCTCTGGATTGTTAGAAAGCTGAGAGATCGGCCTCGAGTTAAGGCAGGCCTCAATTTGAGCCAGCACAGTTGTCATTTCTTCAAATGTCAATGTGCTGGTGCCTATAATTCTTTTCAAATGGTGCTTCGTGGACTTGACACCAGCCTCCCACAATCCTCCAAAGTTTGGAGCATGGGGAGGTATGAAATGCCAAGTCGTACCATTCGTAGATAGGAAATCAGCTATTTCCGAAGCTACCATAGACCTTTCAGCGTTGAATAGCTGTCGTAGTTCCTTTGCACTACCAACAAATGTGGTCCCATTATCACTCCACAAGTCCAATACTCGGCCTCGTCTGGCGACAAAGCGCTTAAAAGACGCAAGAAAACTCTGAGAAGTCATGTCACTGACAACCTCTAGATGAATGGCACGAGTGGACATGCAAACAAACAAGCAAATATAACCCTTAGTGGAGTGATGACCACGACCTTTAGAGGTTCGGATGCTGATTGGACCTGCGTAATCTACCCCACTGCATTGGAAAGGTTTCTGAGCAGACACCCTGGCCTTCGGTAATTGGCCCATCATTTGTTGGGGTGTTTGGTTTGAATGTCGAATACAAGTTACACACTTATGAACATATTGCCTAACGAGAGTTCTTGCATTGATTATCCAGTATTTGGATCTTAAGTAATTCAGCATCAATTGCGGCCCGCCATGCAAAGTTCTCTCGTGAGCCTCCGCAATCAAAAGATTGGTGAAGGGTGATTTATGAGGGATTAAGATGGGGTGCTTCATATTCTCATCAATAGAAGCCCGGTGCAAGCGGCCGCCAACTCTTAAGATCCCGTCATCGTCAAGAAAAGGACTCAACGAGGTAAGTCTACTACCCTTATTTAATTTACGGTTTTTTTTCACAGATTCTATTTCATCACTAAAGGATTGGAGTTGGCAGAGTTTGATACAGGTAAGTACAGCTTCATTTAATTCCTTTGTAGTTAGCCAAGTAGTTATTTTATTTTTATTATGTTTAAATTCCTTGATTCTTAAAAATCTTCTACAGTAAGCTATTACTCTTATTAACCTACCGAACTTAGAAAATCTAGTAAATAGACTATCATCACATTCTACCGCGGTTGCATGACATTTTGTTTTCATCTTTCTTTCTTCTAGCGTAGTTGCTTGTATATTTCCTCTATTATAGTCTATTTTTTCATTCTGTAACCATACTGGGCCTCTTTTCCAGAGTGGCATATCGTTACACTCAGCAGGGTTTGCTCCCCTAGATGCGCAATCCGCTGGATTTTCCGATGACGACACATGTGACCACTGATTTCTATCCATCATGGTGAGTATTTCGGAGACACGATTTGCGATAAACGTTTTCCACCGACTAGGGTGGCTGCTTAGCCACGCTAATACGACGGACGAGTCTGTCCACGCATATAAGTGCTGTTTGGGAACGTCTAGAGTTGAAGCGACTTCTTGAAGAAGCTTTGCTAGCAAGACAGCTCCACAAAGCTCTAATCGCGGGATTGATACCTGCTTAACAGGAGCAACCTTGGTTTTTGAAGTCACCAAGGTTGTGTGAATATGTCCATCTCTATCAATGACGCGGACGTATACCACCGCGGCGTATGCTACATTGGACGCATCTGAAAAGCCGTGCAATTCTAGAACCCTGTTCTCTTTGCTAGAGTTGATCCAACGAGGCAGACGAAACTTAATAAGGTTACAAAGGCTCTTCCGGAAGTCAAGCCACTCTGTCAGCAACGGTGCAGGTAGTTCTGCGTCCCATTCGATCCCAGTCATCCATATTCGTTGAATAAACACCTTCGCAGTGATGATTGTCGGTGCTAACCATCCAAGGGGATCGAATAGTCGCGCTATGTCCGAAATAACCTTACGCTTTGTCACTGGTAAATCTACATCACTAAGCTGAATAGTGTAAACGAACTCGTCATTGTCCTTGTCCCACGTTAAACCCAATATTTTTGAAATTGCATCTGTTTTTAGTTCCATGTTCCCTTGTGTTTGTGGTATTTGTTCACCGCCAATCAATCTTAATAATTCCCTGTTGTTACTAGCCCACTTTTGGAGCTGGAAACCTCCACGTTTAAGCAACTCCGATGTTTGTTTATATATTTCTACTCCTTCCTCTATGGTTTGACATCCCGTCATTAGGTCATCCATATAGAAGTCGGAAACAACACGATTCTTTGCTGAAGGAAATTCAGAGCCTTCGTCCTGAGCTAACTGCTGCAATGATCTTACTGCTAGGTAAGGCGCCGATGATGTTCCAAATGTTACTCGCAAATGACGTAACACCTGAATCTCGTCATCTGGATTCTCACGCCATAATATACGCTGAAAATCTGTGTGATCATCGCATACCTTAATCTGTCTGTACATCTTGACGATGTCCGCTACCAGACAGATAGGTTCACAACGCCAACGCATGATAATATGACGAAGCTCAGGTTGTAGAGGAGGCCCCACCATTAAATCATGATTAAGAGATACCCCGTTGCTACCTACACATGATGCATCATATACGACGCGCAACTTCGTTGTACTTTTTTCGTTACGGATGACGGCATGATGAGGTAAGTACACAGAACCTTCTTTGTCCCTATCCTGTACTATATCCATATGATTCAGGGCTATATACTCATTTATAACAGCTGAATACTGAGCCTTGAACTCGGGATTCCTTAGAAATCGCTTTTCTAAGGTTAAAAAACGTTTAAGAGCGATGTCTTTCGATCCACCATATTTACAAGCAGGATCGCTTGACCTAAACGGCATGTGCACAATATAGCGACCAGATTCATCTCTTTTAGTCGTGGCCTTAAATATATCTTCGCACTTCTGTTCTTCTGGGGTCAAGTAAACTTTATCGTAATCGCCCTTGGGCTCAGATTCTAGTTCCCAGAATTTTTTGAGGAGTGTATTCTCATCTGTGTGAGTAGAATGCAATGTAACTACGGTATTGTGGCATGTCTCGCTTTGGTTGATTTCACCTACTTGACCAGACAATATCCATCCTAGTCTAGTCTTTTGTGCAATGAGCCGACCAGGTGGACCTCTGATTAAACCTTCTAACAAAATCTGGCCATAAACTTCGGCACCTAAAAGTAAATCAATCTTGTTCGGAGTATCGAACGAAGGATCTGCTAAAGCCAAAGACGAGATTGAGTTCAAAACATTTGCCACAACTTTCCTTTCCGGTAAAATAGTCGTTAGTTTCTTTAAAACATAAGCTTTAACAGTGAGAACAAAACTAGGGTCGACGCGTGATTTAACTTTGATGAGAACCATCGAATTTAATGAAATCATTGATTGGTTTTGATCACAACCTATACCTGATATTAAACCTTTAGTTGGTATTCTTTTGAGACCTAAGAGCTGGACTGCGGACTCCGTCACAAAGGAAGCCTGAGACCCCTGGTCTAACAGGGATCTTAATACTATAGCAGTACCGCTCTTTGATTCCGCTGCAATTAGCGCAGTGGCCAATAATATTTGGCTATGACTGTTAGCCAAATAACTTACAATATTAGTGGAATTACTCTGGGTTGAAGTGGTACCAGCAGAAACGCTACTTTCTGCAACTTGATCCGTTTTGGTACTCTCACTAACTGATTTGGAGACATTCTTGAGATGAAGAAGACTATGATGCTTCTTTTTACATATATGACATCTGGTAGACTGGCGGCATGCGTATACGGAGTGATTTGCTCCTAGACAGTTATAGCATAAACCATTTGTTTGGACAAAATTACGACGCTTATCCATATCGAGACCGGCGAACTTTTTACAATTAGCAAGCTTGTGGTTATCTTGACAACAAATACACAATGTATTTGACACATGGAGCGACTTGACTGGCACATTACGATTAGACTGATGACGTTGACTTTTGTTGTCTAAAAATTCCAAAGACCGAAATCTTTGTACAAGGAAAGATTTGAACTGATTCATTGTAGGCAAGTCGTCTGAACAATCACTAATTTTCATTTCCCATTGTTTACGTGACTCAGTGTCTAGTTTTAGACTCAATACATAAATAACTATAATATCCCAATGCTCAACCCTTATGCCTAAATTCTCCAGAGCATGTAAACATTCGTTGGAAGTATCTAATAACTCCTTAACTGCGCTGGAGGATTCGGTTACAATATTTTTTTGACTCATAAAACGTTTAATTATACAATTCGCTAAATATTTTTTATTATTGTATCGATTCTCTAATTTAGTCCAACAGGTTGCATAATTACTACTAGTAATAGGGATGTGCCGTAAAAGACCTTCAGCCTCTCCAGACAAATGTGATTTCAAATAATGCAACTTCTGAACATCATCTAGTAGGCTATTGTTGTGTATTAAGGATTTAAATAAATCTCTAAAACTAATCCACTCAGAATAACTTCCGGTAAACGTAGGCAACTCAATTTTTGGCAATTTCACAGAACATATCTCTTTAGAACCCTTAGCAGAAGATTCAGGCACTTTACTTAAACTATCCGAACATTCAATTTTCTTCAATGCTTCCTTCAACTCCGCTTTATAATCAGTAAATAATTCTTCCGTGGTCTCATATACATTTTTTATGTTATAATCCGATTTTTCGAATTCAGTAGACTTAACCGATGATACAAATTTTATATGAGTTTCAGAAAACGCTGACCAGTTAGCTTCTAAATTTTCTAATCTAGTTTCTATGTATGAACTGGTTACTCGCTCCTTAGGTGATTTCTTAAAGTTAGACCTTGCTTTACTGATAGTAGAATATAAATTAAACTGTAGATTACTCAAAGCTTCCATATTGTATAGATAAAGTCCTTTAAATAAACTGTTCTGGTACGCTATGCTAAGTTCGTGGACAACATGTAAAAATCACAAGTCTTTGAACTTCTAACACCTCGCTGCTAAATCGGGCATAGGTTCCCCGTAGTTCACTTTTTATTGAAATTATTCTAAGTCCACGCACACGTTAAAGTTTCTAAGTCCAAATTGTTAATTAAAATTTTCTAAGTTAATAAGGTCTAAATTTGCTTGTAATATGATATTTTTAAAGTACTCACAGATTATCCTCGTATCACATCACTTCACTGTCACTCACTTTTACGTAGCTAGTCGCAATGATATGCGGGGTACTCTCCCCCCGCACCGCAGCTGCTGCTCACGCCAACACGAAGTGTAGCACCAGCGCTGACCGTTGTGTACCACACGTACATACACGCATAAGCGCCAATCTTCTACGATCCGCCGATGCTGCTCGCCACTGGCTGGGCTGACGTTACACTGCAGCAGGTTGACAATTCAACCTGACTCCACCACAGCAAGGACAATGCACACCAATCCTTCATCCGGTTTCGAAGGACCACTTTGTACAACGTCTCAAAAATATCTCGCAAGAAATAAAACAAGGGTGTCCAGAGTAAGACGATTTAATACATAAGGTACCAAGGTGGTCGTATTTCGTAGGAAATTCTTAACACCGCGATCTACAAAAGTGACGTCACGGCACAACGCCATCTGTTATCGAATAGCGGTACTAAGCTAATGACAAATGTTGATTTGTATGTAATAATTATTTAAACAGATTAGACAGTACATCATGGGCAAAGTGTCAAAGTAACTTCTAATTATTTTAGTCTAAACTTCTTGACGCAGCACTTCCTAGAAGATATTTCAACAACAACGTTAACAGAATAATGCTGGTTTATATTTAGTAATACAAGCTAAGAGTATTAATGAGACAAGCCTTGGTGTTGTCTAACACATACTGACAATCTGAAAATAATATGGTGTTTTCGAACTGATGATGACAATTTAACCAAAAATTATACTAAAACTGCGCTCTTTTTCACCACTTACATAAATGTATTGTTAGTTTAGCAGAAACAAATGGGTCAGATTGTATCATTTCCGTTTCCACTTCTGTCTAATTTCCATTCCTTCTCAGTTTTATACCTTCCCTGATTCATACTCTCAGAATGAAACTGTGCCCAATTTCTCCCCACATCGATACTTGGTCCGTGGGGTCGCTAATAATCTATTCAATTATCTTCACAGAATAGACTGCTCGTATGTTTGTATGTGTGTGCGCCAATGGGATCCGTTTCCAGGATAATGCCCAGGAATGACAAAAGCGATCCACTATTAGGTTAAATTTATTGGAACGAACGTAGTCAAGTTTATTCCATTAGGCTCAGTTTGGTCCTTTTTCGTTTTTTTATGGTACGGTTTCGGTCAAAGATTTTTGCGAGATATTTTTTTCTATTTCCTATAAATTGAGGTAAGTAATTAGATTGGTCTAAGCTTAATTAACACTGAATCTGTTGAGATGGTTGCAAATCTGAGGATACTCTCAAAAGTAAAACCAACTTCTATTGACAGAATTAAAAGATATTACTTCTGTAGGTATTCCAGTTCAAGTTAATTCCCATCCAACATTTTCTCAGCCAGCAAAGCGTTCGCAAAAAGCTCGGCCATTTCAATTAATTGATAGACCGCCATTTCCGTCTTCAACCAACTAATCCTTCCCATTGTATTTTCATTTCACCAACCAAAAAGATTTTAGAGAATTATTATAATACATTTATTCCCCTCATCTACATAATATCTCAGGCTAGGAACACACCTGCGAACTGTGACGTGTCTAGCATGAATTTATTTAGCGCATTAGCGCCGCTACTGTGACATGTGTGAACACGGGTGCACTTTGCATTTGAATGTTCAAAATGAGCAGTATTAATAATCGTGGAATCCTGCCTTCAGGACCTTCGTTTGATCTTCGTTAGTGAATAGAACATTCGAGAGGAATACGTGATTCTGGTTAAGCAGGAGCAGTGTCTGAATGTTTTGTCGACGTCTGCTGGTTTTATGGTCGTCTTAATAAATAAAAGCAGACTTTTAAATGAACTGTGTCGGTAAGAAACTAAAGAATTTAAAGAACATGGTCGAATAAGGTACAAACAAGATTATAGTTACAATCTGTAGTGAAGAAAATTTAAATAAAAACAACTAGCGCAAGATTTTTCTTTCTTCTTAATTCTTTTTTTGGACGGACAACCTAAAGAAGGTGGCTGGGGTAGACTGGATGCGGAAGGCGGAGGACAGGGTGTTGTGGCGCAGTCTGCGAGAGGCCTATGTCTAACAGTGGACTGCGATAGCCTGAGTTGATTGATTGAATTCTTTTTTTTGTTCTGAGAAAAACTTGTGCGGAGAGGTTTGGTCCCACATCCTGCCGCGCTGGTCCCGTGCGTGTTGCCGGGTCGCCAGAGTCGTTGGTTGAAAGCAGGGTGTACCGCGAGCAGGTGAGGTTGGCTTGAGTTCTTAGGATGTTATTGGGAACCCTTTACACCCTGTCGTCACCGAGGCAGGCCTAAAAACACTGACGTGACGATTTGGGCTCGTTCCAGCTCGATTGGCCGGAGAAAGCATAAGAGAAGGAAAATTGGAGATGTATAAGGGAGACCTTTGCCTATCAGTAGGACAACATAGGTTAACAAAAAACAAAAAAAGGAAGGCTTCTTGTAAGAAAAAACGAAGAGCTAAGGTAAATTTTTGTATAGAAATTAGCATTTTGCTAATTTCTACACAAAAGTTACCTTAGAACTAATAACTACCCTAACAATGTTACAAACTGCACTGGGTTTACTAACGCACGCAAGTATATAAATATTTACCTAGCACAAACTACTTAGAATACTTTAAGCTCTCTTTGGTTCGTACACTAAACTTTCAAAGTCTTTGAAGCGAGATCCAGTGTGCACACAGTTTTCCCAAAAGATTTCAAAGATGAACTTTGAAAGAGAGACCAACATTGTGAGTTTGTTTCTTTTATAGCAGAATGGAACGTTTAGTTTTAGAGTGTAGGTAGGAAATGGTGTTCTTCAGAGTTTGTTCTTTGATAGTGGCTTACAATGATTTCGATACTTACTTACACTAACTTGGAAAGCAATCAAATAAAAGCCTCTTTTGTTTAGTTAGACTTCTTTTACACTTGTTTTTTGTTTTTTGTTACAATTAAATAATGTAATAAGCGCACAGAAAGGTTGCGTCGATAAAATAATAAAAACATTCATTTAGATATGAAACAAATGAAGTTTTAAAGCTTTCTGTATTCGTCTAGACAAAATTTCTCTTGAAAACCAGTATCTAAAATGGTTTCAGACTGACACCCGTTTTATACTGTAAATTATTATACAATAAATACAAAAATAAACCTCAAATCCAGTGCGCTCGTAGTTAAGAGCTCGCATTACATTTTAAATACGGCAACCTGCTCTTATTTCCATGTTAAACATAATTAAATTACTTCGGAACAAACCAACTATCGGTTTAACGGGCTCGCAAATTGATGCAAAAGTGTTTTCGTATATTTGTGGCATTCCACCGACACAACTGGATAGGATTTAAATGATTATTACGGTTAAATCAAACAAAAAATGATTCTATAAGTGTCTAAACACACTATGCCGAAGTTACGCGACCGAAGTTCAGCACAATTACGCCTGCAATGCTATTTGAATTATTGACGACACACTATGCCGAAATTACGTCGCGTCATAGCGTACAGCCTAACTTCGGTCGGGCGTAAGTTCGGGTTTCGCACCTCGAAAGTAATAACAAGATCACTTTGTTTTGCGTCTGTCTGTCCAACTGTGTAGATAACACGACACGACGCCAAGACAGCGCTCGAGACACTTAATACACACACAAAGTTTCAGAACTGAATTTCTGCCGCGTAAGTTCGGCACTTATGGTGTGTCATATCAGCCGAATACGTCGGATCGTAAAATCAGCCGCTGAACTTCGGTCGCGTAACTTCGGCATAGTGTGTTTAGACACTTAAATATAAAATTAATATTGACAGCTACACGGGTCAATCAAAGGTTAAGCTACGCTTGCCGCGGTCGGTTCGTGGATGGGCGACCATCCAATACATATGACGACTCCGTGCCTCGGAAATCACTAAGCCGTTCATTGGTCCTGACAGTAAATCGTATCTTTGCGTTACGGGTAATCAACTCAGCCTATCGCAGTCCACTGCTGGACATAGGCCTCTCCCAGACTGCGCCACAACACCCTGTCCTCCGCCTTCCGCATCCAGTCTACCCCAGCCACCTTCTTTAGGTCGTCCGTCCATCTAACTGGGGGGCGTCCCACACTACGCTTGCCAGCCGCTTGCTTGCCGGTCTCCACTCCAGGACTCGTCTGCTCCACCGGCCATCGGCCCTTCGACAGACATGGCCAGCCCACTGCCACTTCAGTTTGCTTACTCTGCAAGCTATGTCGGTTACTCCGGTTCTTTTCCGGATAATTTCATTCCTGATTTTATCCTTCAAAGAAACTCCGAGCATAAGTCGCTCCATAGCGCGCTGAGCGACCTTTAATTTGTAGACCAGCCCGACGGTCGGAGTGTTACGGGTGAACAAAAGCCCAAAGGCCTGACAACCAGTCTAAGGGCCCGTTTCCACTGAGATGGAGGCGAGTGGCGTGGAGCAGAGATGTGCAGGAATCCACCAATCACAGAAGAAACGCTAGTGACGTGATGTGGATTTCAACCTATGTGATTGGTCGATTCCTGGACATCTCTCCGCTCCGATTGTCTCCAAGGAAGCGCATCCTTACCAAGGGACAAAGGGCGCGTTACCCTGTAACCGGCCTGTAGAGGTCAGATAGGCAGTCGCTCTATGTAAAATACTGGTATTTAGCGGCATCCGGATTGAAAATTGACCTCAACTAATTGGAAGGCTAGACAGGTTTACTTCACTATTACGTTTGTTAGTGACTAAAATAAAACAATCAATAAGGAATTTGATAAAAATAAGAGTTTTTGGAACGAAGTTCTCTAACGGAGCTTGCGGTAAGAGTAAACTTTGAAAAATCGTCACGTAACTAAAAAGCGATGCGACTTTTTATAACATTATAACAGAGACAGTCAGAGAAAGCGAGAGAGAGATAGTTTTCATGTTTTTCAAGGGTGCTAAAACCAATAGTGATGTCAAAATTAAAATCCAAGATGGCGGCTGCAGAAAAATTCAAATTTTTCGTCATTGGTATCGTTTTCAGGGTTTTCGAGGGTGCTGAAGCCGATAGTGAGGTCAAAATGAAAATCCAACATGGCGACTGCGAAATTTTCAAATGTTCACAGCGCCATCTTAGATATTCATTTTGAACTTCGTTGCTGCCGGGGGTCCCCCGGATTGGGGTCATAAGTCGTTTTTTTCTACGGAAAACCTGTAAATTTGGTTTTTTAATCATGAGAAACATTAATACTGCTTCACGAATTTACTTCAAGTTAATCACGCAACAAGAATGCAGGCGAGAGAAAATCCTGTGAGACATCTAAAAAATCTGTCTTCCATGACTACCACCTACCAATATCCACGTACTGGCGAAACTAACTTTCATAAATCACTAAAGACGACCGGCTCGGGTTCGTCAATCGACAAGTGAAAGATAGCCCGTATTAAACAAGCAAATTACACCCCAACTTGTCTGTATAAGTAGCAATACATCTCCATATTTCACAGTCTAACATAATAGCGTTGATGATCAAACGCCAAAACGCTTATGTAACAGAGGAAGCAGTCCATTTAAGACCCTTATATGTATACTGTGGCAAAAACCGAACGTATATGATGGCTCACTCGTCATTAATCATATCTGCAGATCGTAACCGAGACCGTCGTATACCAGATATAACCGGATATATCCAGTATACCACTTAAAATATAGTGTCCTATTTTTCGTGTAATAAAATTGGAATAATGGCAAATAAAAGGTTCGTTGTTATTTTTGATGGGGTTAACGGCCAATTATGTCAATGGCGGCTTTGAAGCCAATTTTGAGTAAAGAAAAATGTTCCAATATTGTTTTTCACGGATGTTTACATCGCTTAGCGTTGTTTTTGTAGGTATCCTATAAAAACGTGTTATTATTTTTTTTTTCTTTAAAAAATTAATGCTCATAATGTTATTGTCATTTATTATGAAGGAAAAATAGGTACTTATTGCAACAGTAAGATTAGCATTGTTAAAAAATAAATATCTTTGCAAAGTTGTTGCTTTCTTTAACAAGATAGAAGCAGCGTTGTAGAATAATCCTTAATCTTTTCTGGTACTAACGTGACATGTTATATGGGACACTATGTATAATGTCCTACTTTAGCAGCGTGCCATACATTGCCACCATTTTGTAGTTTAAAACGTGGTGCTTCAAATAAATGGTGGTTCCTGCAATTAGTTTTCATTACACGTTTAAAGGATAGCTCATACGAGACGCATAGAAAATAGTATCCAGTTACCTGAATATATTTCAATATCAAAGAAAATTATTTTCACTAAAGTTTGTAACTAAAAGCTGTTTGTAGAACTAACAACAACAATATACCTTACTCACCATTTCGCAATATAAATGCATTAACAAACCGAAGCACCCCTCTAGATCAAAAATAAGCCTTTCATAAACGAACTACGAAAAAGGGTCGAAAAACTATTGAAAATGACAAGATAAAAATAGTGGCAATAAATCTCGATATTATAGCAAGCGAAGCACTAAATAACTGCAGATCAAAAAGCGTGGCACCACCATAATGCCAATAATACAAAAGCTCGGCTCCGTACAACGAGTTAAAACGCACGCACACATAGACACACTACACG
Source organism: Eremobia ochroleuca (assembly GCA_949629135.1). NCBI lineage: Eukaryota > Metazoa > Arthropoda > Insecta > Lepidoptera > Noctuidae > Eremobia > Eremobia ochroleuca. Next base: position 6,218,295 of record OX451390.1, on the reverse strand, counting down.
TACAGTAGAATGCAAGCGCACTCGCGATTGGTATTCGACCGAGATCGCGGTATGTCCGAGCCTGTGTGAGTGCGCCTGCTTTGTTCGTTTTATGGAGTCTGCCTTCTGTATTTATCTATTTTGTGACACAAACCTATCTCTGGCCATAACACAGGAATGACGTGTCGCCATCTACCGGATCAAATGCGCATTCCGATCACGTGCGAATCATCACTTATGTGTTTGTAAGGGCGCGTTGTACTTGCGTGGAATTTCGCAATATTCGAGTGACTTTTTGAAGAACATTGGTATGTTGTGGCTGTGTCGTGTGGAGAAACGATTGAAATATGCATTTTCGTCACTTCTTGAATTGTTACGTTAAAAATACTACACAGTTTTCAAGTGTTGAATTTCTCGTCAGTTTCACAATGGGAAAGAAAATAAGATAAGTAAAGAATATTTTTTTATTGCATACAGATTAAAAACATTGAGTCCAATTAAAAACAAAATGTCCTTTTCTCCAAATATCCTTTCTTAAAATATCCATATGGTCAAAAGGACATTCTGAGAAAGGACATTTTGAGAAAACGACATTGTGCGCTGATAGCATATGACAATTACCTAAAAGAAAAGAGGCTAACTTTAAAACAGAATCCGTCCTACATTCTACTGTAAAGCCACACAATACACCAAGTAATTTAATAGTATTCTTACCAGGATTTAACGGAAATTAATACGCCTATGAGAAAGTTTTAAGTTTAATGAGGTCTGAATCGAGCTTAAACCAAATATCATTATAATCTTAGATGTTTGAACTTTGAAGCATTCTGAGTAACATTAAATTGAATTAACTTTATCCATACTGACTCCTTAGAATATTCAAGACTTTTGTGAGATATCAAATATACCACGAATTAATTCTAGTACCTATTGAGAACCTACCAAGTTAACAAGAAAATTCATTTACTTTAATGATTATGAATCCCGAGAAGCATGTAACACGACTATTCAAACCTATTCGCTAAAGTAAAGAGCACTATTTGAATTCCTATTTGCTCTAATTTCAGTGGTACCTAAGTATGCAAAGAGCGTGAGCCTTAATGCGTCATTGTCACTACACCTTCAATTTGCCACAGGTTTTTATTAGCTTTTAATTATTATTAACGCCTATTAACAGACTTTTTCTTCTTCTAGTGTTGGCGACTCATATTTTCGCCGTCCAGTCGTAGCGACATGGACAGCTTTGTCGTTTGCTTCATTTAAGACATTGAGCTAACAGGTAGTTGGACATTGAAACTATAAATAGAAGTTAGATTATCAACATCCGTTAAGCCACAAAAAAAGAACGTATGACATTAATATGGCTTCAGACCCAACTTATGCATTTGAGACAACAAACCAATTCTTTTGAAGAATAAAAAAAAACGTTGTGCCTCTCAAATATTCCATCTCAAACGCACCCTAAGCTGCAGGGGTAGGCGTGCAACGAGTAAGAGCCTTTTGTATGTAACGCTACACCTTTGTCTCGGCTCCATGAACAGCCTCCGGAGGTTATTTCTCAAGGCAACATTTTTGGGCCATAATCAAAAGGGCTTCTTGTTTTTTTTTTTTTTGTAACACGTGTTTCTTACGTTTATGGTTTAGGGGAATTGAAAGATTTTCCTGAGAATGAAAATGATATCATACGCGTTTTTATTAAACACAAAAATTGATACAGCTTTATTTAAGTTGTTGTTATAATATGTTTCCGAGTAAGTATTTAAGTAACATAAGAAATAAAAATAACACAATTTTCTATAAATAAACATCAGAATTTTCATCATTATTGGAAACAAACATTTCAGTCTTGTTCAAATTGATGCTACCACAGTTATACAGATTCTACGAAACAACCCATGTTTATCAATGAAATGAATGAGTAACCTTATATTTTCTTTCCAAATTGCTTGCATGAGGACACCTAATCAAACAGGGAAATGTATACGCTGCGTAATAAGTTCCAACGTACAAGTTATTAAGGAGAAAAGGAATCCATTCCCGCGCCAGGCTTAAGGCAAAATTAACCGCTTGTGTATATACAAAGGAATGAAGCAAGAAGTCCTGTTGGTTGGTTTAGCTTGTACTTGTAGGTTCTTTAATTACAAATGTATTATTTTTATTTCCTACTACATAAAAAAGAGCAGTCAAAGGAGAATTTCAATGTTTCATTACCTTATCATGCCGTTATTGAGCTTAAGCAATGAAATATATAATTACTTTCAGCTCTTTCAGTCTAGGATTAATGTGGATTAATGTGGTGTGTTTTATTAAACATAATATAATTATGGTTAAATTAAATACGCATATAACTAACAAATACATTATATGAACCACGCATGCTATAATTAAAAAAAAAATATTTTTTAAATTAAGTCCTACTTAACTACAGCCACATAAAATGATTAAAACGTAACAAGGTAATTCATGGATAATTATTATTGCAGTGTATACAAATAAAATAATTGTTTTAGTAACATAATAACTGGAGTTGGAATTGAATTAACACCTTACGATAATTCACTCAAATGCCGTTTATTTTACACTGAGGTACATCAAAATAATGTATAATTACAAAATAAAAAGGCAATTTATTATAATCGCTCATAATTATGGCTTAGAATAATAGCAGACGTTATGAATACTTCAGCACACCTTCAGGTCACTGTAAAGTAATGGCGGCTAGCATGCGAAGAATTTTCTTAAGGTTTATCCATAATATAGTTTTTCACACTACCTGCTAGCTAACGTCAAATCATATGTCATACAAATCTAACCTAAAGCAAGTCATTTAAGCCCGAAGCTCTAACCTGGCATTCATATTATACTGGATTTCATTATGACGTGACGTTTCATTATGTCATTAATGTGGTTTGAATTTGGAATGTCAACTGAGAAAATCGTATGGAAACATTAACAAAAAAAAAAGAAAATATTTTTCTATTTGTGTTCGACCAAAGAGTTCTCACTTCATAAGATTTAGTCGCCGTCGACGAACAAAAGGATCGGTTGCTGTGGCGCATTATACCTCCGCGTCAGAATGTAGGATTTGGGCTGACGCTCCATTGACGATATTATTTATTGTGTTTTTGATGAAAATGCATGAGATGAGATTGAAAAATAAAAAAAACATTATAAAAAGTTATTTTAGATCGAATTGGTTTTTATTAGCTCACCGTAGGTGCGAAAAGTAGAGTATTCTCCGCGGAGATAAAGGTGTCTTCGTCTTGGGCGAGCTTGAATCCCTCACTGCAGGATTCTAGTCTTAACTCCCTCGCTTCACTCAGCAGTTAACTCAGAGCTCCCTCGCTACGCTCGGGAGCCCTAGAATCCTGTAGCACCCGCGCCATTAAGACACTGCTTTATCCACTTAGTGACTAATCTACTATTAGAAAATTTCATAAGGAAAGTTTTGAGTATAAATGTGGATAGAGTAATAGAAGACCAAAGAATTCGTGGAATAAAATTGACGTCTGGCAGATTTTGTAAGAAAGAACTGTCAAAAATTCAAAATTATTCCTTCGATAAAAATTTCCGATCTTGGAAAAATCATCCCTAAGTATAGTATTTTTTTCTCATGAAGCCACGCGTATCATTTGTGGTTACTAAATGTACAAACACGCTGAGAATGTGTGTATAAGCGCAGAAGCTCTCGGTACCGTCTCGAGTCAATGGCAAACTCGGAATTATGTGTGTGTGCGTGTGTGTTATTTCTTGAGGCTACTCATCTTCACGGACACATCCAAAGCGTGTTGTTATACTTGGCTAACACAAGTAAAACGCGCGTCGCTTCGTGAGACACAAATACTGTAGTTTGTACAAACACTTTTACACGTCAATCATATTTTAAAAACTAGATATGGTCGGCGTTTCCTCTACTCTGAACAAAAAGGCCGAAACAAACTCAGAGGTCTCTTTTAAAGTCCAGTCATAATCTTGGCCAGATCATGTGACCTGTAGACCATGTAGTGTCTGAAATGGTGTTTTGAGGAAAGAACCGAACATATTTATGACAATGATAGCTTTGATTGCTTTTGAAAATAGTAATCGTTTTAAGGAACTACCTTTCTAAAACAGCTTCAGCCTAATGAAATTTTGCACAAGTTTCCTATAGTATGTAGGTATAACGAGGAAGAGCAGTAAGGAGGAATTTTTGTTTAATTCTCCCCCTAAATGGGTTAAATAGGAGATAAAAGCTTATATTATTCGTTCGTCATTTTTGCCGATCGATGGCAAAATCTCATCGGGCACACGGTTCGTATGCTGATATAAAGGCAAACACCATAGTTTCAAAATAATAAATCAAAATTGCACGTAATATGCACGTACCCTAGCTAGCAAAAAACTTAAACAGTTTTAATAAAACAGTCTAATGAAAGTGCATTATAAATAAATTTCCATTTTCAACCGTTCACTAACAAGTTTGTGATATAGTGTTTTGTTTTTTAACTTTATAACTTTTTTCTGACACGACCATTTTGTTACATGCGATTAGAGTTGCCAGTCGTTTGGCTCTATGACATGGCGGATTATTACTTTTTATTAAGTTTTTTTCGGATTTTCACATCATGCACAGTAATTATGTTGAGCGTATAATCCTGTTACACTATGACAATATATTACTCACCTAGTTTCTAAAAAAAAAAAAATTATGTTAAGGACTGCCTTAACGGGATGTTATGTTATGTAGGTAGTACCTACTGAGGTACTACCTACATAACATAACATCCCGTTTGTATTCCTCGCAGGTATGTACAGACGCCAGCACATCAAGCTACCCGAAACTGTCAAATTTTCGCAAAAAAATTTGAACCATAAGCCTTAGCGATAAAGTTGAAAATCTATTACATTTTGACAGATTGTAGTAGCTTGATGTGCTGGCGTATGTAACGTACACCCACATTTTGTTAGTTATGTTTACGTCCCAAGTAATAGGATGCGAGTAGGTATACCACACATATTATATCTAAACAGCACATAAGTAGGTACCAAGTCATACTACAAGTTACCCTTTAAGAATAAAAATCACAGTCCAAGGTTGCTTGGAACAGATCGCAGAAAGCGATAAGGCCGCCTATTGTATGTTTTGTAGTAACAATCGTATTTTTTTTTTTGTTATGTATTGTCTGGTGTACAGTAAAGTACATATAAATAAATAAGTAAATTATCACTAAGTTTGTCACTTAGATATTTTTCGAAAATTGCCCTTTTAGTGTAACAATTGAACCTTAGGTAATGTCCTTCTTCTATAAGATTAACCATGAAAACCCTTTCTTCACTTACCATAGAAGTGATAGAAACACTTCGTTCATGATAACGTTCATAAGATCGGCAGTGAATGGTAGCGCCATCTGTTACATTGACGAGGTTCTATTAGCAGAGGTAGTCTGCAAGTCGGTTGGTTATATTTACTGAATGTGTGCAAATGCCGTGTCTTATTTGACAAGCTGACTGGTGTTTAATTACCCCGTCTTTAGTAGGTAACGAGATAATGATGGAACATGAATATTATGTACAACCAGTCTATGAAAAACTACATAGACCATCCTTTAAAGTCTTGCTGAATTATACGCAGACGGAATGCGAGGAACTTTGTGATTTATAAATTTGGTTTTTATAAAGAAACGAATTCGTACTCGAAAGCTTGTTTTCTGAAATGAAATAACTGTTATGATGGTAGGTAGCATTTACCCTTAGGTAGAATTCCCCGTGGGAAGTTCTTACGACCAGATGGTGCTTACATCTCAGTGGTAAGTACGACTTACACGCCGATGCTAAGTAGGACTTACACGCCGATGTTATGTAGGACTGAGACGTCGATGGTGAAAGTAGTACTTAAACGCCGATGGCGATGCTATGTAGAGCTTACACGCCGATGGTAAGTAGGACTTACAGGGCGATGGTAAGTAAGACTTACACGCCGATGGTAAGTAGGACATATACGCCAATGGTATGTAGTACTTCCACAAACGGAAACAGAATGCGGTGTGTAACTTTGTGATTTTTTTAAATTTTTTTTAAGGAAATGAAATCGTACTCTAATTGGTTCCTGAAACTAAATTATTCTTCCTACACTGGAAAATAATCAAAATAAAGGAATTCAAAGTAATGAACTCAGTATTTTTAAAAACGATTTCCCGTTTAACACAATTAAACAATCCCATTCGCGTTTTTGCCACTTTATTATCGCAGAACGCGATTTCAAAAGCGTTCCCGACTAATTACCCCTTGGTAAATATCAAATTAGTTCACAATTAATGAGGCATTCTTGTCAACATTCCTGTTCTTTTCCCTAAAGGTTCTTTCTACGTAATTGAATTACATTTTGAGATATTTAGTATTAGGAATTTTGTACCTTTTTCCTGGGAACGGCAAAATGAATTCTTTGTTTTTGGTGAGAGAAGAAAATGTAGTGCTTCTAAAAAAAATATTCTTTTATTGTGAGCTTGTTTCTATAATTTTATCATCATACACTGAAAAATCGAGAAGATTGGTTGTTTGATTTAGTAGTTAAAAATGACTCTAGTACGAAGTACTTGCTGTGGAAGTGAGGGACCCCCGTCAGGAACGAAGATCCGTACGTGATATTCAACTCGTGCATAAAATAAGAAGGCAGAGAGAGAGAAAGCGTGTTAAGCAGTATTAATATTATATTTGAATTATAATAATATACGTTTTTGGAAGCTTTCATAAAATGTTGACCTTGCTATCTACTTTAGCACCCTCGAAAACCACGAAAACGACACACATGATGAAAAATTTGGAGATTTTTGCAACCGCCATCTTGCATTCTCGTTTTGACCTTTTTTTTTTTTTTTTTTTTTTTTTATTTTTTTTTTTTTTTTTTTTGTTTTTTTTTTTTTTTTTGGGTGGGAAATTATCAAATAACTTCTCCCGCTCTGGGCGAAGCGGGAGGGTGTGTCAGACTTTTACTGACTAAAACCCACCCGTGTTCCTTCAGTTGCTTGTGCCAAGGGCCACGGTACCTCTTTCGAACAACCCGCGACCCTGGCAAGCATCGGCCCTAGCGGACCCCGTCAGTTACTGCTGACATCTCTTTGAGGCGCGCGTGGAACACAACGCGCCGTCGACCCGGGCCTGGTCCTTACCGGACGGCGAACTGCCCATTGCTCACCGTCCGCAAGCCCGCGCCTACGGTGGCCGGGAGTCAGCTCTTGACTCCCGACGCCCAGGGCGTCTCCTGTGGCGACTAGGGGCGTGAGGGCGCAAAGATTGCCTCTCCCTCACGCGTTCCGCCTCCTCCTTCGCAAGCATTACTGCTTCGCAGAAGGAGGTGACGGCTTCCCATGCACTCTCGCTCCGTACCATGGCCTGGACCAGGGCCGGACGCAAGAGATCGCCGCCACCTATCGCCGCCGTGAGGACGCGGCGGTGCTCCGCCCAAGCCGGGCAGACCTCCACCGTGTGCTCCACCGTGTCCTCCGGGCGATCCACACAATGGTGACACCCGGGCGTTTCCTCCCGCCTTATACGGAACAAGAACCTCCCGAAGCAGCCGTGTCCGGTGAGGACTTGCGTCAGGCGGAAGGTGAGGACGCCGTGGCGCCTCTCTAGCCACTCCTCAAAGAGGGGACTTACCGCCGCAATTGTGGCGTGCCCAACACTGGGTTGCGACAGACGCGCTCTCCATGTCGCCATGAGATCCCGCCGGAGCTCTGTCCGCTGTGCCGTGATTTCTCGCGGCAGCGGAGTAACGCCCCGGCGTTTTTCCTCCTCGCGCCACTCCCATATTTGGGCGAGGACTTTTGCCTCCAGATCCCATGGCGGTAATCCGGCAAGGAGGCTCGCCGCCTCACCGGAGACCGTGCGGTATCCCCGGACTAGCCGGACGGCCATGACCCTCTGGGACGCGTTCAACCGGCGGGCTGGTCGCCGCCTCAAAGAACGCGCCCACACCGGTGCCCCGTAAAGGGCCATAGACCGCACGACCCCTGCGTAGAGCCTCCGGCAGGAGGCGTTTGGACCACCTAGATTGGGCATGAGCCGCTTCAAGGCAGCCCCGGCCCGCTCTAGTCTGGGAGCCAAACGTCGAAAATGCTCCACGAAGTTCCACCGGCTGTCGAGGACGAGTCCCAGGTACTTCATCGTCGACTCGACGCCGATGTGAACCCCTCCCACCGTTATTTGGGAACCCGATGGTGGCGCGTTCCGAGGACCATGAAAACACATGGCCGCGGACTTGTGCAGGGCCACCTCGAGTCCCAGTTGCCGGATCCTCTCAACGACTGTCGCAACCCCGCGTGTCACTAATTCAGCCGCCGCCTGGTGCGACCTCCCCTGCGCCAGGACAAGCGTGTCGTCAGCGTAGCAAACTACACTGACGCCGCTTGGGAGGTCGGCGCGCAGCACCCAGTCGTACCCGATGTCCCACAGATGCGGCCCCAGGACCGATCCCTGTGGGACACCGCACGACATCTCTCGCCGGTTCCACTCTCCCTGGTGACCGGGGTAAATGATGACTCTGTCCGTCAAATAGGCCTCGACCACGCGACAGAGGTAGGTTGGCATCCGATGATACCGGAGTGCCTCCCTGATGCAACTCCAGGGCAGGGTATTGAAAGCATTGGTGATGTCTAGAGACACCGCCAAGACGACCCCACCCCGGGCCACAGCATCCCCTGTCGTGAGGGCTCGCACGCGCATGATGGCGTCCACCGTAGAGCGCCCCCTGCGGAAGCCAAACTGGCTCTCCGCTAGATCCGGCCCCACCCGCACCAGCTGCCCGACGAGGCGGTCTGCAATGACTCTTTCAAAGAGCTTGCCCACCTCGTCGAGCAGCACGATGGGCCGGTAAGCGGACGGAGAGTCCACAGGGCGCCCTGCTTTCTTAATGAGGACCAGTTTCCCTATCTTCCAACGAAGTGGAAACTGGCCCCTCTCCAAGCATGCGCTTAAGAGCCCCCTTAGTCGAGGCCCGAGAGCCTCTAAGGCCAGAACCCAGGCTTTTCCAGGCAAGCCGTCGGGTCCTGGGGCGGTGTTTTTGGCATTAAGCCTACGTACCGCCACTCTCAGCTCTACCTCGGTCACCTCCGGAGCATCGTCGTTGACGTCAGCGGTGTGGTCCGCATCGGGCACCGCAGGAGGCGGAGCCATGGGCGGGGAAGTGTGTTCCCCTCGCGAAGGGAACAGAGCGCTCACTACGTCCTCCACGAGCTGGGGCCGGAGACTCTGCGTCAGCGGGGGAGCCCATGGGCGGAGTTTCTCCCGCACCATTTTGTAGGGTCGTCCCCACGGATCTCTGTTCAGAGTACCCAGCGACTCCTCGCGAGCCAGACCTCTGGCCCGCAGGATCTCCGCTTGGAGGGCGGTCTTCGCCGCTCTGTACCCCTCGTACAGCTCCGCCTGAATGGCTTCCGTATTCGGAGGGTGGATTCGGAGCCTGCGGTGCCTGGTGTACCGGCGCCGCGCAGCAACGCACGCCTCACGCAGAGTCGTCAGTTCCGGCGACCACCAGCACACCTGGCGACAGGCGCGTCCGGGCTGGACCCGGGGCATTGCCACGTCACATATTTCGGACATGGCCTCCCGGAACCACTCCGCCTCATCGTTGATGTCAGCAGGCCTGTCTGGTGGTGACACCCAGGCCTGCACAATCGAGGCTTCCAGGAGGAGCTCCCGGTTCAGCTGCTTCAACGCCCACCGCGGACCACTCGGGGCCTGTTGGACCGGCGCGCTCGAGGTCTGGGCGGAGACATCAAACCGGATATACCGGTGGTCGGAATAGGTCTCCACCCCCTCCATGACACGCCAGTCGACGACATGCGGCGACAGAGCGGGGCTGGCGAACGAAATGTCCACCACTGACTCTCCCCGCATCCGCACACACGTGGGGACCGAACCCCGGTTTAGGACGACCAGGCCTGTCTCCAGAGCCCAGTCCTCCACCATCCTGCCCCGTGTATCCGTATACCGGGAACCCCAAGCCACATTCTTAGCATTGAAGTCCCCGAGGACGAGCACGGGGAGGGAACGGAACCCGACGACGACGACTCTCAACTCCGCAAGGGAGTTGTGGAACTCGGCGAGAGTTCGGCTCGGGGAGAAGTATACTCCTACCACGACAATCTCCCCGAACCGTGCTGCCACGCAACCCCGTCCCCTCTTGATAGCCTCAAGGGACGGCGTACCGGCGGCGGCCGACGAAATAAGGGTCACTGAGCCGCTGAGGTCCTCCACCCAGTAATCACTGGGCGGGACAAAGTACGGCTCAGCGACCACGGCGATGTTAATCGACCACTGCGCCACGCTCTGGAGCAACAGATCCTGAGCGGAGGCGCAGTGGTTGATGTTCGCCTGGAGGAGGCGTAATGGGGCCATTATTGACACTCCATATCAGCCCCCTCCCGAACCCGTTGTGAGGGCCCTGCCGCGGTGGTTATGCCAGCGACGACGGCGGAGGCGGCAGCGGCGGCGGTAGTGGCGGTGGCTGCGGCGGTGAAGGCGGTGGTGGAAGACTTGCCCCTGCCCCTGGCTTTGGCAGGTGGAGCGCAGGCCTTGCTCCCGACCCGGTGATCGGCCGGCTTGCCAGCTGCCGCACATATGAAGCAGTGCGGCGTGGCATTACACGAGCCGGCCTTGTGTCCGGGCTGACCACAGCGGAAGCAGTGACTGCTGCGGTCCACCTCCGAGGTGCATCTAACTCCTACATGGTTGCCCACCTGGCAGCGGAAACACCTCAGAGGTCTGGGTTCCAGCAGTTTCACCTGCGCAGAAACCCAGCCCACCAGGAGCCTTCGGCCTTCTCCGGCTATTTTCTGGGCTGCAGACACGGGGCAGCTCACCGTAACAGCTCGCATCCCCGTGAAGTCAGGACGAATGGCGCCTGCCCTCACCTGCTCGGTGGAACACCCCCCAGCCCTGACGATAGCTGCCACCACCTCTTCCTCCGTCGCAGAGTCGTCCCAACCCATGATGCGCATGTCAGCGCACTTGGTGGGTCTGGACACTCGGGCCTCGTCCGCATCTAGGGTCGCCCTGAGCCTTTCGGCCAGAGCGTCAGCGGTCGGGCCGCTGACCGCACCGGGGATCTCCAGCATCCGGGCCCCAGTCGCAGTGACCCTTACCCGGATGCCATCGGTGACGCCGAGCTCTTCGAGGTTCACCACCGCCCTCGCCTTGGCGAGCACGTCGCGGTAGGATATGCCCTTCTTTTCCGCTTCCGGCTGTAGTGTAATCACTACAGCTGCGGACTTCGGGGCATGGAGCCTAGCCGCGACGCTTCGCTCCTTGCGCCGCTGCCGCCTCTCTTTTCTTTTGGCCGCCCTTGCTGCCTTACCCGCCTTCCTCTTCTCCCCGGCTACTTCCCAATCAGTACCAGCCGGAGGAGATTCAGGAGGTGGGGGTGGCCGTCTCGCTGTCAGGGCTGGGTCCCTCACGGGTTCCGGCACGGCCGCGCTTTGTGCCTGCCCTGATGAGCTCTGCTTGGCTGTGGCAGCTGCGGCGGTGGCGTACGAAGCAGCCTTCCGCTGGCCTGAGGCCGGCCGGCTCGCCGCCAGCGGAGGGCGCAGCACAATGGCCTCCAGGGCGGAAAACCGACTCTGGAAGGCCGCCAACTCCTGCCGCACCAGGGTCAGAACCCGATCTTCAGCAGGCACTGGCCCACCCTGCCCGTGTCTCTCCCCTTGAAGCACCTCCCGGGGGCCGGCTCCTTGGAGCCCAGCCAAGTCCGCTCGGAGCTCCTCATTCTCCTTTCGAAGAAGCTCCATGGCGGCTGTCAAGCGGGCGACCTCCGCCCGCATCTCAGACAATCCGTCCGACGGAGGCCCGACGTGAATGGCCTCCGCTGCCGCTATAATGGAGGCTGTGGCTGCGGATATGGCCTTGTCTTTAGAGGATTGAATCCTCTTCAAGGCCACACCCTTGATCGCGGCTACCACGACCTCCGCAAACCTGGCCGCTCGCTCCGAATTGGAGCCACCAGCGGCGTCCGTCTCACCGCCTGACGACTCCGAGAGGGCCGCCCTGCGGCTGTTCACTCCAGGGTGCGGCTCCTCCGTGGCGAGCCTATCGGCTCGCTGGGCTGGCTCAACTGGGCTGGCTCGGCTCGGCTCACTGGCCTCCTTCGTTGTGAGCCCTCTGCCCATACCCCTCTCCTGGACCCCACCCCGCCGACTAATTTTCCTGCGGGCCGAGCTCGACCCGCCATCAGAGGAAGACCCCTGGCCATCCCCCGGCTTGGGGCGCTTCTGGAAGAATCTTAGATTCTCTCCAGCAGCCCCCACCACTTTGCTGTCCGGCCTCTTAAATAGGCCCTTCACGCCAGATGCGGCGTCGGACTCCGACCCCGCATCACTCCCCTCCTCTTCACGATTTTTTTTATTTTTTAATGCTTTGTCCATATCTGTTCCCACGAGTATAAACTTTTAATTCTCAAAAACTAGTGGTTCGCACTAGAGACTAATTTAGCTACCCATTAGTCAAGCTATCAACCCCCCTCACGGTGCGCCGCCGCTTGGAGGTTTGGGGTGATTTTTTATAGAGGCTTTCTTCCTCGCGGCCCGGGCGGTTAAGCCAAGACCCTCGACCCCCGTCAAAAGTCAGAGACATGACCTTGACAATCTTCGGGGCTACGAGACTAACGGTGGCAGAAAAAGACTTCTTCCTGCCTGCCCGGCGGCAGAGTTAGTGCACGCCGAGCCCGCTCTTACTCCGCCGCTGTGCGTCTCTGCTTAAAGCGCTGAGGGACACACGTTGGAGCGTACCTCCGACAGGATATTGGCATACGGGCAATGAGACCCCTTAGGCATACAGTGCCCAATGGGGAGTCATTGCCCGCACCCCAGGGTGCACCGTCCCGTAGACTGGCCTTCCCCCCGGACGCATCCGTAAGGGAACTCCAGCCCACGGGCACACGGGGAGGTTTCCTGTCCAAGCACCCCATTCCAAATAAGCTACTGAACCCCATCTGCTACGATTTTTAGAAATCAAAAAGCAAATAAAAAAACTTTCAACATATCTGAGAACCCCGAGTGGACTAGAAAACAATACCAATAGTTTATTCTATTCTATTTTTTATTACGGCAAGCAAAGCCGATGTCAACCACTATGCCAATGGAAAAGCAAGTGTGATTATAAATAAAAAAAGAAATACGTAGAATAATAAAAATAATTGATTGTACGTTGTTGTTGTACGTTTGTTGTATCGTCTTGTGGGGTTAGTACTAATACTAATAGTCATTCGTTGCCACAAAGGAAACAAAACGATAAATTCAGTAGATAAATAAGGTAAAATCTACCTACGATAGCACTCTACAACATCGTATGACTAATATCTGCAGTTTTTAGCCGCCACTGAGTCACCGGCGTAAGTACGGTCTCGTAGTGACAAATAGTAACATCGCACGAAAAGACTGTCTCATTTGTGTCAGGTTTCTAGTAAAATTATTCCATCCTTATTTCTGTAACGTGTCAAAAGTTTTTTTTTTTGTCACTTTAATTTAAAATCGGTAACAGCATTGTTAACAGGTGTGCTTGTCTTTTATTCTATAGCATTCAGTAAACGTGATTACTTTTAAAATTAAGACCAAGACATTATTTTCCTTTCTTCAAAGAAAGTTAATAAAGTCTAACAAAAATCCTTAAGTTCAGACGTCAATACATTTTACTTAGCTTCAGAAAACCGTCTGGATACACAACAAAAAATATTATTAATGAAAACGCTGTACCTTGCTACAGTGCTGGTATATTGTCGTTGCAGTCACCGGCAAGCGGTTGTACGGTGACAAATTGTCGCGCAGCATGAGATGACAGTGTTGTATTCGCCTTTTATGGGTTCCTGGTAGGAAAAATTGGAGCTAGGAGTTATAGTTGATGTTAGAAACTGATTTTTTGAAGGTTTTTCTCTTTTATTGTGTGAAATTGTGATGTTATAAAATTCTTGATGGAATTTTCTTTATTAAAAATTAGTTTATGTAGGGAGAGTAATGGAAATACGGCTGTGACGTATTTTGACTAACGTGCATAGCTTCTTACGTTATTATAACAAAGTTCTTACAGATTCGTCATGATTAAATTAAAATACTACGTTTACAATGGAGAAACAGGGACATTCAGGAAAATGAGTCCGGCAATTGTAATTTCCTTGCTAAGTAGACAATTTATATTGAAGGAAAGCATCTGCATTTCCATTATAGAAAGACTCCGTGATGGGCCCCATCTTGAGAGCTGAAGAGGTACTTTCAACTTCTATACATATTATAAACTAACTAGCTTAGCCCGCGTCGCATCCTACAGCCCGCTCGATCTGTTATCTCGTGTTCGTTTAGCGTTCTTTCTCAGTTTTTATTTTTTGTTTACTCGGTTCCTAAGGTATGTAGCGTAAAAAAAATATTAAAATAATAACCTACGCACAGACGCCAGCACATCAAGCTACCCGAAACTGTTAAATTCTCTCAACCAACTTTGAACCTTATACTTTAACGATTTTGAAAATCTATTAAAGAAATTTGACAGATTTTAGTAGCTTGATGTGTTGGCTTCTGTACCTACTTCGTCGAGAATTTATTTTTTCAAATTCGACTGGTAGTTCCAGAGAACAGCGCGTTGAAACACACAACAAGCTCTTCAGCTTTAAATGATAAATGATTTATTTTCTGTAGGTAGGTTTGTACAAACACTTTTACATGTCAATCATATTTTTTTTTAAACTAGATGAGGTCAGTGTTTCCTATCTGACTACTCTGAGATGAAACGCCGAATCAAACTCAGAGGTCACAGTCTCTTTTAACGTCCAGACATAATCTTGGTCAGATCATGTGAAGACTATGTAGATTGGTGTCTGAAATGGTCTATTTTATTAGTATGTCGCATCATGGGTGGCCGAGATGGGAAACATCGGGTGTTCTTCACGATCCGACATAGATTAGATAAGTGTGGGTACTGCAGTGGACTCGAACGAAAAGACAAATAAACTAGCGATTAGCAACCGAAACATACATGTGCGTTGATACTGAGCGTTTACCAAGACTGTCCGAGCTGGACATCGACTGTAGACTGTCACAACAGTCCGTCGCTCCGCTAGTCCTCGCTGCATTCCCTCCACTGACGATCGCGTCCAAGCGGCTCGCTTACGTTTCCGATCATATGATTATTCGTTTGCTAATCAAACTTTTAGATGGCGCTGCCCACTGTACTGTGGCGCCATCCATCCACACACACAAACTAACAAACTCTTCAGGTTTATTTTATTAGCATATAATTAAAGTCGCTTTTCGTATCTGCCTGTGTGAACGAGTTGTTGTTAACTGCGTATTGGGTTTTTCATGCGGTTTTCACAATTATTTAGAGAATTGATTCCAGAGACCTTATGTGTATCATACATTAATATTAAACTAACATATAATAACGATAAGCGAGAATCTCGATGTATTGTCGAGTCGTACAAACCGTGCGAAGCTGGGGCGAGGGTAGTCGCTAGTTTAGAAATAATAAGTAAATCATGAAGTTTATTAAATCTATCATTTTAGGTTTGCTAATTCCTTGTCTACACGGAGAGAAAATTCTTAGAAAAATTACTGTGCTCTTCACTATAAAGTGAGTGCAAGTGACATCTACAGGAAATTTTCTGAGTGAGATTGGGAAAAATAAACTATTTGTGCAATAAATTTTACTGTACAGCATAAGAATTGTTACTGTGCGTTTAGCGTGTGTGTTTAGCATAGTAATTTTTACATTACCACTCAAATGCACTCAGATTATGAGACAGCACAGTAATTTTTCTAAGATTTTTCTCTCCGTGTAGGTTAGCACTATTGGTTCCAAGTGCGAACGCTGAGCGGTGGGGTTTTGTCCCTAGTATTCGTAGGGTGGGGCATCGTTTTAAAAAAAAAAATGATTATGCTCTCTGTCTGCAGGAGGCAGAGGTAGGCGAGATATGAATTATACATTTTTAATCTGTATACATAAAAGAGAAGAGTTTGTGTCTAAAAATCCAACATACCACTCACGTGTCCCATTATCTATACATACTCATACAAGTAAATAATTTACAACCAGGCGGAAATTTCAGATGTTGTCAACATGATTGACACCATCTATATGCTTTTGTGTGCGCTCATTCGCACTGCTAAGAGCCTGTGACGTCACGGTTCGGAATTTGAGTGAATCCTTCGCGAGGTATTGTCTGCTTGAATGTATGTCTCTGCAAGAATCGGAACGGACATTTTTTGTTGTGTCAGAACACCAATAAATGATTTAAAAAATTATTTTATTTCTGTAAGTAGGTTTTTACAAAGACTGTTACACGTCTTCAATCATATTCTAAAAACTAGATGGGGTCAGCGTTTCCTATATGACTGCTCTGAGAAGAAAGGCCAAAACAAACTCTGAGATCTCTTTTAAAGTCCAAACATAATGTTGGTCCAACATAAACAGATCATGTAATTAAATATATATGCGGTCTACACAAATGTTCTGTCCTTGGTATTGCTCGTCGAATCGTTGAGCTCCTTAAGTTCTGAGTTGAGCTGCACGGTTACTGACGAATGCGTGCACTGACTGCACAGGTCCACTCAATCTGTGTGGTTCTTCCCTCAAAATACCACTTCAGACACCAATCTACATGGTCCTCAAAGATCAAAGATGATGTCCGGATTTTTATATACACATTGACATTGATGAATTTTATATAAACAATGACATGGATATTTACTTTGTATAGTATCTTATTTTTATTATTATTATTGTGAGTGTGAAGACTATGTGGGTCATTTCTTTTTTCTTTTTTCCTTCTTAGTTAGTTTTAATCATGGTCTGGCAGTTTGAGTAATTTATGCGGCCTACCCAAATGTCCTTTCATTGGTATTGTTCGTCGAATCGTAAGGCTCCTCAAGTTCTGAGTTGAGCTACACAATTTTTGACAAATGCGTGCACTGACTGGACAGGTCCGCTCAATCTGTGTGGTTCTTTACTCAAAAGACCATTTCAGACACCAATCTGCATGGTCTTCACATGATCTGACCAAGATTATGTCTGGACTTTAAAAGAGACTGTGACCTCTGAGTTTGTTTCGGCCTTTCTTCTCAGAGTAGTCAGATAGGAAACGCCGACCTCATCTAGTTTAAAAAATATGATTGACATGTAAAAGTGTTTGTACAAACCTACTTACAGAAAATAAATCATTTATCATTTATCATTTATTTATCATTTATATTTGTGCTGTTCTTCTGGAAAACCACTATTTAGTTTAAGCTCAGCGTATAGCATGAAAATGCTATAAGCGTAAACAAACTCTCAAAGGACATGTTCTGAAAGCGACGCGTGCTCAGTGCAACGTGTAAGTCGGGTAGTAAAAACTAACATAAAATAGATGCACGGAGTTTAAGCGTGTATTCACTGCACGAATAAAGCTGTGATAGGTGAAACGCTTTTATTATAATTACTACGTATTCTAGAAACTGTTGTATGTTTATTTCTCGCTAGCATAAAATCATGAAATCAGAATGCATAAATATAACATCCACGCCTTCATTTCCCCGAACGGTTATTCTAGCTTAGGGTAGGGTTTTAGCCTATGTACTAGTTTCGGCAGTACATATACTAAAATTAGAACGATATAGAGAAGATTAGCAACGCCCCTTCGCTAGGATGACACGCAAAATCGTGAAGCGTTCCACATTTTTTTTTATGGGGTTGCAGCCAGTACGCGGCCCTGCACACTCTCGAGTAGTGCCCTGCCTGAGAGGCGCAGCATCGTGTTCTGGCGCCAGAAATTACGGAAGACCAGTCCCTGTTGGCCATTGTCGGGACTATGTTCAGCAGTGAAAGGGCACGAGAGGCGGTCATGTCTTTTTGCGAGGACGTAATCTCGCAGAAGGAAGCGTCGGAGCGGGTCAGGGAGGCAGATTCTCTCGCTGACCCAATTCGCCGCAGGAGTACAGGAGGGCGCAGGCGGCGAAATACAGACTTGATGCCGCCATAAAAAGGGCCATCAGATGATAGATCGGGGATCTATCGTCCACGGTCCCTGGAGTTGTGGTTATGTCCCAGTCCACCCGGACATCGCCAAAGGAGGATAGAGCCCGGAGGCGGGCCAAGAAGAGGGAGCCCAGTAGTGGGCCACGCTGGATGGGTCGCGAATACTATACGTAGTAGTTCTCGCGGCCCACCCATCAAGGCGAAAGTAGGTACACAGGCGGAGTTTTTAGTGGGTGCGAGCCCCACATAACCACGTCGTTTCCCCGGACGGCGTGGTATGCGTTAGGCATTTTCTTCGCTGCAAAAAAAGGGTTTTGCGTCGATGTGATGCATATTATCCCCGAACTTGTTGTTTTTTCTGTTAACGTTCTTTACCTTCGTCATGTTAACCACAAATAAACGTAAATACGTTAATTTGTGGTTAACATGACGAAGTCCGTCTTTTCTGTTAAGGCAGAGGTGTACCCGAAGTAGGTACACCCGAATTCCGCCAGTTATGTTGAAATCCCATGAAATAGGGGCAAGCCTATTGCCAGCAACCGGAGACAAATCCAGACTCCGGGCTACTAAGAAATTCGTACAATATATAATTCGTACGAACGAATGTCTTAGTAGGTAGTTCGATTCCCGGGTCGGGCAAAGTATTATTAGTAATACTTTGCCCGACACGGGAATCGAACTCAGGACCTGATTCACAGTAGTAGCGCTTATGACCACTGTGCCAACGAGGCAGAAAATGCAAAACAGATTATTTTGAAAAAAAAAAAAAATAGTTTTCTTTCATTAATACGTACATATCGTTCATTGCAGACGATTTTTCAACTACATAACACGAATCAAGAAATCTTAACACCTTCAAGGGCACTATATGCTATGAGCTATATAGCCGTTATAACAATAAAGCTTATATTGTGTCTCGTTTACCGCGCCGGAACCTCTTAAATGACCTTTCAGCACTAATGTGATATTTGCTTGGTTAAAATCTGACGTATTTACTCATTGTTTATTATATGTTTTGTATCTGAAACATAACGTTAGCGCCATCTGTTTTGCAGAGATAGAACTTATCGAGACAGTATTTTTCTTTCTATCTCTTTCGTATTCTCTTAATGTATTCGTTTTGAATTGCGTAATTTTGTAAAGCTAATTCATACTTCTGTAGTGCTATTCTGTAAAAATCTCACCGTGATAATTCGGGTGAAGTGAGCTTCTTCTTCTTCCTGCCCTTGTGAGTGAGCTTCTTCTTCTTCCTGCCCTTGTGACTGCCTTCCTGTTCCTGAGCTTAAAGTGTTGAAAATAAATTATGTCATCGCTAACATCAGATAGAATGACAGCTCACTTCACCTAACTTCTCACGGTGAGGTTCTAACAGAAGCGACCGGCTGAATTTAAATTTCATCTTTATTATTCGACAGCGTTTTGGGTGTTAATACACGAGTACGCACGAGGCTGATATAATTTATTCTATAGTATTAAGACCTACAACAGAAACAAGATGTTCTTATACTAGAAACCAGTTGTTAAAAATACGTAAATCAAAATCAAAAGTCATTTATTCAAATTAAGCTGGGAATCAGTACTTTTCGAACGTCAAAATTACATAAAACAGTCCACCTAAAACGCCTACCCTTCGCCAGTTCCTAGTGTTCACTAGGAAGAAGAAAGATGCGCAACAAAGTCCGCAAATAAAACCCACTTCAAAACAGTAAAACGCTACGATAAAAACATATTTCTAAGAAAACCAACTAAACCTTTTCATATTAAATCACGTATGTCTGAAATAAGATTAAAGACCCAGTTTCAATAAAAACATAACTAGATACCGAGTGTGTAAAATGACAGATTTATATTATCTATTGGCCCAAGGCGGGTCTGCAATATAAATATATTCATACACTCCATTGAAAGTCGAGTCCCCAAACCGGCTTTGAGTGTTTTTAAAAGAAACCTCTTTCATATTCTCGATGTAAGGCATGTCAAATGCCACAATGCGAAAGTACTCAATGTATGTTCATATGAATACTATAGAAGTCAAGGTTTATTCTGTTTACAGAAAACGGAATCATATCACCCTGGCAGAGTCTAGAGACTGTGATATTAATTCGTGGCATCGAAAGTGCGTTGAGCGCATACTTTCTGTCTGCCTTCAAAGCTGTCAGTTTCTAATAGGTCATTAGTGTAGTAGTAACTGCCCCGTTGGTCTCGTGGTAGCAAGTGCGAGTACTAAGCGTGGGCTCCTGGGTTCGATTCCCGAGTCGGGCAAAGCGTTATATTGGGTTTTTTCCATTAGGAATTTTTTAGTAACAGCCCGGGGTTTGGAAGTTAGCGGTGTGATCCCGTGCCTCGGAAAACACGTAAAGCCGTTCGTCCTGCTCCAAAACCCTGTGCCATTGGGATGGAAATCCGACACGACATTATTATTACTATTTTAAGACTGTTAGCTTTTTAAATTATGTAAATATAATATAATATGATAATTTAATATGATATATATATATATATATATATCATATTAAATTATATATATATATATAGAAATAATTATATTATATTTATATATATATATATAGAAATAAATATAAAATATATTTTAAAATATATTTTTTGTTTTACATTTAATAAAAAAATATAGTACATTACAGAAATAAACATTTCATTTCGTTAAACTGTTTTCACACTAATTGTTTTCGAAATAAATTTAATCATTTTTGGTCGAATCCAGAATTTATTTGCATGAAAAGCTATTATTGGTGGGTATGGAATTCCTTTACACATTAGCATGTACCGTGATTTCAGTGTTTTTCGATTGAAATTCGTAGTTTCAATAAATTCTATTAGAAAAGGAGCATTTTCATTTTGAAACGAATTTAACTTGTGATTTACGGCATTCATTTATTTGTGGGTCGTTATAGTGCGTAAAATGTGGCTGAGGGATTATAGACCGCAGAAAAGCGCAACGCGACAGTGCGACGCGATTCTAGTAGAACAATTTTCATGATGTTTTCATAGAAATTATGAGCCTTGAGTTCTGGAGCCTTAAATCTAACCAAACGTTGTGCTTATGAGAATGTTATTTCTACTTTACCACATATAAAACCCGTACACATCTTCTTTCAAACTTGATCCCCAGTCAAGTTTTAAAGAAGATGTTTACGGGTTTGTATGCCACTCGTGTGTATGCACACTAAACGAATGCAGCAGAAGACCAGTATTTTACATGGAGCAACTGCCTATCTAACGTCCTCAAACCAATAACTGGGTAACACGAAACCCCACGATTGTAAGTATTAGACACCAATAAAGAATGTGTATGCTTATACTCGTACACATTCTTTATTGGTGTCATTGCGACTGCAGTGAAGGGAATCACCATGACAAAACCTAACGGTCTTTTCATTTCTACGTGAAAAGCGTTATTCGTTTAGATATAGGTAGTCGGACAGATACAAACAGCTATCTTTTTTTTAAGTTACAATCAACGTCAAAAATCATTCCTTTATTTTTCACGGAGCGTTGTGTTTTTGACCACTCCAACGATACAGAAGGATCCTAGAGAGATGCAATGTTAAAAAAAAAAAAGTTTACCTACCAGGAATCCTGCAATGGTATTTTTTTGTTTGTCAAAAGTTTACTTGTTTTTTTCAACATGCAGCGCTGTAGCGCTTTTTGTATCTGTGTCAACAAACGGTTTTTATTGATTTTATTAAGTTTTTTTGCTTGCGCTGCAGCGTATTTGTTTATGCACCAACAAGCAACAACGTTGTATAAAGGTTGTTTCACACGGATGAGTGGGGGCCGGTTTGTTAAGTAAGTTTTGTAAGTTTCATAATTAGCCTTTAAGTGCTAATTAGTGCTTATAACACACACACTAATTATGTAGTTACGCAAATAAAGACAATATTAAATTTCAAAATACTATCCTATTATATTGCGTGACATACAAACAAGCTAAGGAAGCAGACGTAAATAATACTATTTACGCCAACCACTAGGGTAACCCTTTATAACATCTACTACAATGTGAATTATTAAGTTATACTTGACACATTTCGGGTTGCCTTGTATGAGACAGTGAGATGTCAGAAGTCGAACTCAAAACACGCAAGTGCGTCTTTGGTTGGTAACGACTGCTGAAGCTATAGAAGAGTCTGGATTTCTGCATGAGTAATGAAATGCGTGGTCGCTCACAATGGGCCTAATTAGAAGGCTATAGGGTTTAACGTCGCTCGCTCAGCGCGCTATAAAGCGGGCTATACTCGGAGTTTCTTTGATGGATAAAATCATGAATGAAGTTATCCGGCAAAGATCCGAAGTAACTGACATAGCTTGCAGAGTCAGCAAACATAAGTGGCAATGGACTGGCCATGTTTGTCGAAGGACCGATGGCCGGTGGAGCAAACGAGTCCTATAATGGAGGCCACCTATTCAGCAAGCGTAGTGTGGGACCTTCCCAGCTAGATAGACCGACAACCTTAAGAATTTGACTGGGAAGGATTGGATGTGGAAGGCTCAAAATCAAACTCAAAGCATTTATTTCAAGTAAACCAATTACAGGCACTTTTGAATTGTCAAGGGGTCGGTCGGTCAGTCAGAAAGATGAAGATAGTTGCCCATTCTAAAGCGTAGTAGGTACCTGTGGAGAAGAACGGGCAAGAAACTCCACGGACACTCTTTTAAATCATAAAAATTGTTACGAAATATTGGTTACATCATTCAAGTTGAAATTATACATATGTGAACGATGTAGAAAGACGTGCACGTTAAAAGCGTCCGTACTAAAAAAGATAAAAACAAAAAAACAATTTAGATATGAAAATACTTAAATTAAAATAACATAAGCTGTGGTGGAGAACAGGTTGTTCTGGCGCAGTCTGGGAGAGCTCTATGTCCAGTAGACTGCGATAATCTGAGCTGATTGAGAAGGTTAAAAGTCACATGAAGGGCAATGGAAAGGGCTTGGTGTTTCTGCAC
Source organism: Eremobia ochroleuca (assembly GCA_949629135.1). Lineage (NCBI taxonomy): Eukaryota > Metazoa > Arthropoda > Insecta > Lepidoptera > Noctuidae > Eremobia > Eremobia ochroleuca. Next base: position 6,195,375 of record OX451390.1, on the reverse strand, counting down.
ACGAACGAATCAGAAATGAAGGGATCCACAGGAGAACCAAAGCAATCGACATGGTCCGAAGAATTGCCAAACTTAAGTGCCAGCGGGCAGAGCGCATTGCTCCCAAAACATATGGCCGTCGGGGCCGACAGTTTCTGAAGTGGCGACCGCGTACCGGAAGATGTAGCGTAGGAAGGCTTCCCTCAAGGTGGACCGATGACCTTATGAAAGCCCCAGGAATCCGCTGGATGTGGGAAGCACAGTACCGTTTGAACTGGTGATGGTTATGGGAGGCCTATGTCCAGCAGTGGACGTCTTTCGGTAGAAATGATGAATACAATTGACTCGTCTCCTATTACTCACAAGTACACAAGTTTAAAAACAAGTGGCAAATTATAGGTGTCCTATTCGCCTATTACACCTGTGGGAATGGGATGTATCCGAATCTTTGATAGATTGAGTGAAAGTGATTTAGATACGTATCCAAACGACGAGAGTGAGATGATGAACGAGAGAGCGAGAAAGAAAACGAATGAGGATTGAGAGAATATTCACGAAGGACGACGCACGTTAAGATTATAAGATTAAGATTGTGATTTTTTTTATAAAAGCTGTGTGATAAGTAAAAATAAACGTTAAGAAGATTTTCCTGGCCGTTTCGCTGTTTCCATTCTACATACCTTTGTCCCTAATTGTTTCATGTCATAGTTCCTTATTTGCCATTTACATTACTGAACGATAAAAAATAAATCTGCATATTGTTTTTTGTCAGAAACTTCGGGCTGAATAGGTATATACCTACGTTAAAGTTTTGAGACAAGACTACCAGCAAACTTGTCCACCCAGCAATCTCTTCCGGTATATTAATAACTAGCTGCGCCCCGAGGTTTGACCTGCATAAGTCTCTGTCCCATAAGAATATTGAGATGAAAATTATTCAATGTGTTAATCCTGGTTATAAACTATCTGTGTGCCAAATTTCATTAAAATTGGTCCAGCAGTTTGAGCTTTAAGAAATAACAAGCTTACGAGTACAAACACACATACTCACAAACTTTCGCCTTTATTATTATGCAATTTCATTCACTTAAATTACGTAAGCTGCCATGAAATTGTTTCCTTTATCGTCTAGTTTGAGCTGTTCTATAATAGATGTAAATGCATACGAGCGAGTAATTTTGTCGCATCCGAAACTGTGGACATAAAATTACTTCATTCATTGATTAGCCAAATTTAACTGCCCTCAGCCATGTAGTAGAGTTTAGCTGAACCTAATATACTAAAGCGGTGCAACGCGAACAGGATCCGAGTTTCATGCGTGAGGAAATCGGTATGTCTTAAATGTGATTAAAAAATAAAATGGTGGATTACGGCCCATTACTTCTTACAGAGAGGAGGCCTGTGTCCCAGCAGTGGGAAAGTTATTGTCTGATTATGCTCATGCTAAGTTTCTTGCCTTTGGCATATAATAAAATTGGAGCAACAAATTCTTACGCACAAAAAAAAAAAAAAACGCCTTCCAAAAAAATAACACTACAAAGTGAAAAATAACTTTAATTTCGGAGGTCGGTGTCAAAAAACGGAAATGCGGAACCAACGACGCCGACTTCCGAAATTAAAGTTATTTTTCGCTGTGTAGTGTTTTTTTTTTCAAGTCGGTTGTTTGTTTTTTTTATAAAAAAGTTTTTTTTTATGTCACATGGAATGACAGTGATTTCTGCTGCAATTTGTCCTACTGTGACGTATGGTCAGCAAAATGAACAGTAGCATGATGAGCAAGTGAAGGATATGGTACTGTTTCATCACAATATCGGGCTACTACGCAGCTACGCAGCGTTAGTGTGCAAACACACGAGACACACGCGTCGGCGTCAGGCAACATGCAGCTAGTGTACACGAGCGATACGTTGTCAACGACTGCCATCAACGTGTCGATGCCGGGCGCCAACAGGTGTCGACGGCTGACATCGATGCATGTTGACGGATGCAGTTGCCTCTGTCGCCAACGCGTGGCGCTCATATGTAGTCACCTAGCATCTAATCAATTAAACAATCGGGAGCAGAAGTCTTGTGCTGATATTTGTGTAACAAATATCAGAACAAATTATCTCGTATATCATTCGCCTATTATCTCAAATTTTCGTCGTCCGACAAAGAATTTCTCGTAACTTAGAAGAACAATCAAACTTCTAAATATCCCCATTAAATCACTGCATCATACCTCTACAATACACACTCACACTACGTAATAGTTATCTCCTCGAAAGGTTACCCTGGCTCGATTAATCGCTCGAGCGTCGCGCCGGTATTATACTGTCACAGTTCTGAGTATCATTCTAGGTGACAAACGGACCTGTGACGTGGGGCGCGTGAGCCCGAGATAACGTCTAGGGGACGAATGAGCGACGTCCTGAATACACTACGCCGATAATCTCGTGCTGACGGGTTTATACGTAGAGATAATTTGTGCAATGACGCTGACTGACACTGCGACTATTTACGAGTCAGAATGTTTGCCCTTATTATGTTTATTAGTTACAAATGAAAAGCAGTCTTTTGTTTTTAAATTGAGAAAGTGATTCAACTGTATTTCTTTTTTTTTGGGTGACAAACAGACCTGTGACGTGGCACGCGTGAGCCCGAGATAACGTCCAGAGGAAGAATGAGCGAGGTCACGACGCGATAATGTGTACGCTAAAAAACGCGATCCTAATTTTGTAGCAAAAAATCCGTATTTCAAAAAATGAGTTTTATTTGGTTCAAGGGTATCAATCTCGGGAATACAATCTTTTGTTTTTAATTCAAATAGTATCGCAAAAGTTTTTTGATAGTTTTGAATTTAAACATAGTACATTGTTTTGCATCTAAATAGAATGTTTCTTACCTACATCCTCCGAAATGCCAGAACTGCCAGTCAATTCTGTAAAAATCTCACCGTGAAATCATAAGTGAAGTGAGCACTTCATAGTGTTAATCCCTAGCGAATGACAGCTCACTCCACGCTCACTTCACCCAAGCTTTCACGGTGAGATGGTTACAGAATCGCACAGCAGTTGTAACAAACGAAGCTTTGTTCGGAGTGGCGTGACACGCGTGAGCGCGAATTGTTTCCAGGGTAAACGAATGAGTGACGTCCCGAATACCTACGAACGGTATTCGGGACGTCGTCGTCGCGTCAATAAACAATCATGTACCTATCAAGTTTCATTACTTCAATCTTCATTTTTTTTTTGTGTTATAAGAATTGTACAGAACATCAAACGATACATTCAAATCATTTTATTTTTAGTTATTGTATTAGGTCATCCCACTTCCAGTGTCATATTTTTTATTTCCAATATTTATGTATTGCGCAATGGTATGCAATAGTTAATACATGTGTTGTCTTGTACAATCATGTTAGTTTAATTTGGTGTGTTGTATTGTCAAGACGTGCATTGATTTAAAATGGAAGATTTAAAAAAATCTATTAATGTAGTGGATCAACGTATATTTCTAAAGTTTTGTGCTTTACTCGACTACTCTGGAGGAGTTGCGCACGACTTACTGGTAAAGTGTGTTGGTCGTAACGCCTTAAATAAAAGAACCGTACAGCGATGGCTTGAAATGTACAAACAAGGAAGAACCACAGCTGAAGATGAGCCGCGAGCACCTCGATCATTATCATCGACTAGATTAGAAGCAAGGGACAAAATCAAGGACTTCGTCAGTCACGTAGGGTCAGTGTCAGTGATCTCTCCACTCAACTTAACATTCCTCATTCCATTATACATAGAGTACTCACGGAGGATTTATGTCTGGTCAATAAAAGTGCAGTGTGGGTGCCCCACACTCTGAACACGGATCAGAAGGAGTTTCGTTATGAAACTGCGCGCAGCCATTTATCGTGGTATCGCCGTAAGAAAAATATACTTAATATATTCATATGCCTTGATGAAACTTGGGTCGAATTTTATACTCCTCGTCAAAGACATCAGTCACGATTTTGGGTGGAACCGGGCACTTCAGCTGAACATTTACCACGTGCAGAGCTACATGAACGAAAAATACTACTAATAGTAGCTATGGATGTCAGAGGCATTGCTTTTTGGAGAACTTATGATGAAAATACAACTATGACTGGAGAGCGATATAAGTCATTTTTAGAAGAAAATATTCCTATTTGGGCAGACGAACATCATATAACGAGTCCTATAATTTTACATGATAACGCCAGACCGCACAAATCAAAAATAGTTCAGAATTTAATTGAAGATAAAGGATGGATTGAAATTATTCAGCCGCCATATTCCCCGGATATGAATCCTTGTGATTTCAATTGTTTTGGCCATGTGAAGAGGAAATTGTCGGGTACTCGATACAATAGCAAAAAGGAGTTAGATTAGATATTAAACTAAAGAGCATTATTGATGAATTAAATGAAAGTGGTACTTTAAATGGTGTTCAAGATTTGCCAGCAGTCTGGGAGCGAGTGATTAATATTGGTGGAGATTATTGATTAGTGTCTCAAGGTTATGTAGTATAGTAGTCAGTTTTTGTAAAATAATAATAATAAAAAAATATGACACTGGAAGTGGGATGACCTAATATCTATTGGATTTACCAAATAAATTGACTAGCTTGTCGTCGTTGTGATTATTTATTAATTTACTTATTATTCCAATTTACCCTGTACAAAATAATTACCCAATCAAAATTCAATGACAGAAATAATGATTAACTTACCTACGATGTTTCAAAACCTTTTGTAGGTAGAACTATCCTTACCTTGGTGGTTCCCGAGGTTTGTTTTACTTTGTGCTTTATTTTTATTGTATGCGTCAAATTAGGCGCAAATCAGTTATCACCTATCATTTCAAAAGCACTCTTCTACAGTCCATTACACAGTTGGATATCTATCACTTAAAAGTCAATCAATATCAAAGTATTTTAATTATTCATTCTCGTTACAATAATGTTAATGTTGGGTTGCTACTGTCAGAGGTATAAATAACTTTGAACGTACTGTATACTCACACTCAAAACAAATGACAACTGCCCGTCAAAATTATAAAACGCAGCCGAAGCGCACGCATTTTATCCCCGGATGTTTTCTCAATTCACAGACTGTGAGTCAAGTTCGTTCACACGGAAGGATCTAGAAAATTATTCCGTAACGTCATAATGAAAACCGTTCGTAGAAGGAAGCAAAAAAGTTGTGAGATTAATGAAAATTGGGAATTGGAGGGCTTTGATCAGCTAAAATGTGATAGCCTATAGAATATTATCTACTTATGAGAGAGGAAGTCAGAGGCTGATTATTATTGAGCAGTCTTGAAGAAATCAAAGACTTTTTGCTTTGAGAATCTGATAAAAGAAATTGAGTTTGACAAGTTATTGATGGCAAAATATTATTATGAAACTCAAAGCATTTTTTTTTTTTGGAATAAGTAAGTAGTATATCAGTGTACGAAAGTAAGATACTCGTTTATTACATATTTTCTTAATACATATTTCATCTTCATAATTTCAGCCCGGAATCATCTACCGCTGGGTATAAGCCTCCCCTTTCTTCTGCCATACTTCCCGGTTCCATGCGTCCTTCATCCAGGTGTTTCTCTGTTACAGTTCCAATATATATTTAAAACTGTGTAAATCCGGGAACATTTAATACAGTACTATACGGGGGGTAATACGACTGTTACTGGCGGCCTAATATATTGTAATGTCAAGTATACTCAAGGTAATACACAAATAAATAAATTAATTTATTTATTTATAAATAAATAGGTATGTACCATATCAATATCAATCTATAACAAGACGGCGTTTTTCTAAATATGGCTCTCTTTATAACCTCTGTAATGTGTATGTGGGGAGTGTCGTGTATTGATCTAGCTTTAAGAATTAAAGTTCCAGTATCCTGCACTTCTAAAGAACATGTTTTTATAACCAGCTTAGGTTATAAAAACATGTTCATGTTCGTGGTAAAGTTTTTTCAGTATAAACTCTCAGTTTAACCCTTAATTGCATTATTTTTACTTTTTAAACAAATTAAATTTATTTGGACATAACATTAGCTCTATAGTAAGGAAAAAATATTTAAAAAAATATATTTATAAAAATACTTTTTTTTTCTAAATGGCCTGGTGGAAATTTACATCTTTATGTACAGACGCCAGCACTCAACTTCTCCCAATCAACTTTCAACCTTATGCTTTAGCGCTAAAGTTGAAAATCTATTAATGAAATCTGACAGATTGTAGTAGCTTGATGTGCTGGCGTCTGTACCTAATCAGAACGAATCTACTGGGAACAAAATGAATTTATTATCTCTAACAATTGGGGAATCCCCGTGCTCTGTGGAAACGAAAATTTGGCATTGGATTAGTTGATGGAAATGTCCAGCACGATGCAGTTAAGGGTTAAGCTTTAGTTTCTAAAAGAATATTTTTCGCTAAAACACATTTATAAAGGGTGCGTTGAATTATGATAGCCATTTTATTAACAAATTGGTTCAGAATAAGTTACAAAGTTCTTCGTTCTAATCTAAGAGTTGGCCTTCCCGTTCACTATTCGGTCTCCAAGGGATAGCAAAGAGGTCATTAGTTATAGGCTTTAAGACTGGCTGGAGTGTCAGAAAACCGTGAAAAAAAAAAAAAAGAAATACGAAACTCGCTGTGCCCGCAGCTCGATTGCGTGATAAGTTTTTATTAGAAGCTTTCCAAGAATCCTTACTTAATATTATAAATAAGAAAGTAACTCTATCTGTCTGTCAGTTACTTTTTCACGCCTTAACGACTAAAGGGGTTCGGATGACATGCACCATGACCATGTCCTGGGTTACCGACATAGATTGCAGAGTAAGCAAACTGAAGTGGCAGTGGGCTGGCCATGTCGAAGGACTGATGGCCGGTGGAGCAGACGAGTCCTGGAGTGGAGACCGCGTCTCGGCAAGCGTAGTGTGGGACGCCCCTCCAGCTAGATGGCTGGACGACCTAAAGAAGGTGGCTGGGGTAGACTGGATGTGGAAGGCGGAGGACAGGGTGTTGTGGCCTATGTCCAGCAGTGGACTGCGATAGGCTGAGTTGTACAACGAGGCTTTATGTTCCGTTTATGTCGAATATTTGCATATTATTATTTATTTATATATTGTTTAAAATAAATAGAACCAAATCAGTCACAATGGTACCCTCACATATTTTAGAAGTAGGTATATTTACCTCTAAGCCAGAAGTTCCCAAACTTATTTTTCTTATAATAGACGACTTTAAAAATTTTACTGGTTCCGGTGGACCTCCTGCAGCTACATTTCTACCATATTCCCAAAACTCGACAAAAAATGTGAAGATTAGATCTAACGTAGACCCCCGTCGTGTCTCCCGTGGACCCCTGGGGGTCTACCTGGACCACTTTGGGAATCAGTGCTCTAAGCCATGACTTCAATATTAAGCCATGACTTCAATATTACTGCATGATATATTAAATAAGTGACAATTTTTTTTTTAAGGTAATGTCTTTATTAAAGCTTCAGAACTAATTATAGTGTTTTTTTTTTTTTTCCAAGTGGTATGTGATGATAGACAAAATAGTTGTGTTTTATTATTGCTAATGATATGAAAAACAAACCCCATTAGGATTTATACGCTAGTTTTTTATTTTTTTGGAGTAAATAAACTGTAAACAATGTCAAACCATATAATATGGTTTCCTATGCGGTAAAGGGTTAAAAGCTCATAAATTATAAAACGCACCAGACTGAATCTATCTTCTTAAACTAATTGCATGTATCTAAAGCATTGTCCAAGATGAAGTAGATTAAGTATTTACCGTACCCACTGTGAGACGAACATTGGTTAATTGATTACTTGTCGGTTTACCTGAGTGTACCTACACGACTGAGTAGTTTAGATATTGGAATGCGAATGGGTATTGAAGGGGTATTCACCTTCCTAGATTGACGTGAGTTTACCTAGACAGTAGAAATAGTGAGTTATTTTAGAATTTTGACCGAATGATTTGCCTTCTTGGTTTTTTGGTCGCAAGTGTGACTATCCAGCAGGGTAGTTGCGTAGCACACTATCAGTGGCAATGCTATCTAATGCAAAAATATATTTTATTTTCGACTGTTAGTTCCAGAGATTAGCGAGTTCAAACAATCAAACTCTTCAGGATTAATATTGTAAAGTGCGGCTTTGTCACTCATTTTTGAACCTACGTAATGAGAGTCTCATTTGAAAAACGAATACCAATGCAAGCTTGCAATTGGTTAGACCCAAACTAAAGTATAAACAAAATGAATTTCAAATAAAAATCATTAAAAAATAAAATAAAAAATCCAGTATCACACCTACACTTCTCAACTCACAACACAAGCGTACAAATATCAAGACTGTTTCGTCCAACACGTTTGTCTGTAAAAGGAAAACTAAGAGCTCTTCTCAGACACTACATTCCCAACTAGAGGAATTTGCAGCAGCTTTGAAACGAGATCCCTCGATATCCTTTAGTCCCGGTACCTGTGAATGATAGAGTATAGATTTATAGTGTGAAGTGACGGTGGTTTATTGCGAACGGTTAGAGAATTTTAGAAATGTTTTCTTTTAATTATTGTTTATACAGACGCCAGCACGTCAAGCTACTACAATCTGTCAGATTTCTTTAATAGATTTTCAACTTTAGCGCTAAAGCATAAGGTTCAAAGTTGATTGGGAAAATCTGACAGTTTCGGGTAGCTTGATGTGCTGGCGTCTGTACCTAACGTGGGCAACGTTCGTACCAAATTAGAATATAATCATAAGTTCAGCCGAAAGACTTCCACTGCTGGACATAGGCCTGCCCCAAGCACCTCCATTTCAACTGGTTTTGTGCTTCTCGCATCCAACGGGTTCCTGTGGTCTTCACAAGGTCGTCGGTCTACCTTGTGGGAGGCCTTCCAATGCTACGTCTTCCGGTACTCGATCGCCACTCCAGAACCTTTCGGCCCCATCTATTCTGCGAGCAATGTGTCCTGCCCACTGCCACTTAAGTTTGGGAATTCTTCGGGCTATGACGGTTACCTTGGTTCTCCTGTGGATCGCTTCATTTCTGATTCAATCACGCAGGGAAACTCCAGGCGTAGCCTTCTTCATTGCCCTTTGTGTGACTTTTAGCCTTCTAATGCATGGCACTGAAACCTATGGCACTGAAATGTGGTCGCTCACAATGGGCTTTCGATTGTGAGCGACCACGTTTCAGTGCCATAGGTCATTGGCAACACGCACTGGTCAAAGACTTTGGTCTTGCGACATTGCGGTATATGGGGCGAGAAGATATTACGTAGCTTCCCGAACGCTGCCAAGCCGAGTCGGAGTCGACGATTGACCTCTACAAAATTCTGGAATTCTGGAATTCCGTCTATTGGCGCGATTTCAAGAAAGGCATAGTCAAGCAGCTATGACAATAAAAATCATAATTATAAACTTGTTAATTCACAAGGAATATAAAAATATGTATAAACAATACTCTCACTGAAATTAAAATCTTCTAAGCTAATAATACGAGTATCTACTGAAAACGTCAAACAAGCTTATCAAATGATTAACAAGAGATTTACGATTGCGCAGATAGGGCAGCATCAGAATCTTTTGATTCCCAGGAAATGGGATCTTCTAAAAAGTTTATCTCAACAATTCCATCACAAAAGCCTGAGATGTTCTAGGTATAAATAAGCTGCTAAAGCTCTTTAGTTCGTCTTAATGTATTTCCTTTGAGTCTAGAGCCTAGCGGGGAGAGACGTCGCGTCGTTCGGTGATTGATTTAAACGTTTAAGTTTACTCGAGAAATTCGCAGCTGTTCGGTGTTATTTTTGGGGTTCCGTACCTCGAGAGGAAAATGAAACCCTTATAAGATCACTTTGTGATTCAAACTGTCAAAACCCTTTTTCTCGGGAACGCGTGGAGCTATCAAGTAGAAATTAATATCAAAAACGAAATCAGAATCGTCCTAGAATCATAAAATTTGGAAAAAAAGCAATTTCTAGCAAAGAAAAAAGTCCGAAAATCGTTATAATGTGTAGTTTTATCGCATACAAAAAATATTTGTATGCGATTACAAACTTTCATTTGCTTTTATTGGAGAATTGACAGTGGCCGGTGGCTTATATCGAATAATTATCGATATATAAGGAGAAAAATGTTTTTCAATTACAATGTTAAGTTTTGTTTTGGAATAAATTCATTCCAACTACGGAACCCTTCATTGTGCGTGGTCCGACATGCACTTGGCTGGCTTTTATGTAAGTATATAGACATAGGTGGTTTAATTTTCCAAAAGACTAATTCTTCTAAGCGAGTCGATGGCAATGTACTGGCGTCTGTACATACACGAGTCGGCGCAGAATTTGGCTATGAGTTTTGCACCATCAGTAGCATCCATTAGTTCCTGTAACGCGCAGTCAACAGGTCACGTAGGCCATCGCTGGTGGAACAGTGGTCACCTATGAATCTCCACCTGCGTAGGTTTTTCTAGCTTCGACCAATCTGTGTCACGTAGACATACTTAGAAGAAGAAAATAACTAAACTCACTTTAAACTTTGTTACGTACCGTTCTATTGAAAGTAGGTATTACCTACTGCATTCTATCGTTGGGATTTTTGGATAGTTTTTCACCCCACAACTAGTAATGAAGCTTTTGTGTGTAGTGGAAAAGGTTTGATTTGATTAAGTTGCTAGCTTAATCATTCGCGGAGCATCGGATTGGTTAACGGATTAGCATTATAGTGCCACGTTTCTACGTGCCTACACTCTCTCAAATCGTCGCAACGCGTACAAACAACGTGCTCCGCACATTAAAAACTTTTTTAATAAGAAATGGTCCTTCAGTGATTTGTGCTACAACTCCCTCAAGATACGAACAATAGCACTAAACAGCACCTGTGGAAAAAAATGTGTAGTGAGGTTTAGCAGGATTCAGGACGACTGGACGCGATGCTGAGCCCTGGGAGCGCGAGGCAGTGGACGGGAGTTAGCTGGTAAGCTTATTGGAATCCTTACCTTTAACTAACACAAACTAACTCATAACTGTTTAGTTATGAGTTAGTTTGTGTTAGTTAAAGGTAAGATTTTGGGAAAGTGAGTTTTCACTTTATGGTAAAATATACCTCATCTGCCTAGCCTGTTCCCAACAATGTTGGGGTCGGCTTCCAGTCTAACCGGATGCAGCTGAATACCAGTATTTTACATGGAGCGACTGCCTATCTGACTTCTACAACCCAGTTACTGGGTAATACGATACCCCTGGGTAAGACTGGTTGTCAGACTTTCGGGCTTCTGACTCTACCCGTAACGACTGTCAAAGATCTACGAATGACAGCCGGGACCAACGGCTTAACGTGCTTTCCGAGGCACGGAGGGGTCTCGGTATGTAAAGATCCACAGACCAACCGCGGCAAGCGTAGCTTAACCTGGTCTATCGACCTGTGCGGCTATTTTATGGTAAAATATACCTATATCATAAAAAGTCCAAGAATTAGTAACCAGAAAAGCTGATTAAATACTCCAAACCTTGTTAAAAATTAATACGTTTCCTAGATTCTAGTAGCTGCCGTTGCATCAATAAAACATGAAGATTTTAAGATATTGTGTTTCTTTAAAATACAATCTCTATTTTTACTAGACTCTGTCGGAAACTACCAAAGACTGCCTTAAGTATATGGACAATAGGAACAAAAGGAAAATGCATTTTCTACAAAATGTGTCGTAAAATATTTTCAAGCCAAATTGAATTTTGTATCGCAACAAAACAACGTAGAGAATTTTGATTCGATTTTGTATTTGGGTACATTATATAATATTTTTAGAATTGAAATTCGTATCGTTTAAATACTTTTAGGCTGCTCAGGTCGATTTTCGTCTGTTACATAAATCTGGTCCTACAATACGACCGATAGAAAAAAAATAATTTCAATTTTTTTTTCTCAATTTCACATTTGAATAACTGTTATGTAATTCTTTAGATAAAACACAATGTGTAACTGTTTGTTTATCAAAATAAATAAAATAAAATAAAATAAAATAGATACCGTAAAGGTTGTCTGCAATAGCCAACCGTTATATATTGCAGGCTTGCAATAAAATGTCTCTGGTTGGAACAGTAAATTGAGTTCAGAATGAGCTTTAAAATGGTTGTATTAGGTTTTTTGTTTGGAAGAACCAGTTATAATGTAGCCGCAGTAATGTAAATACGGTCGCTTGGAATAGCGCAACAAGTTTAATGTTGTGTGATTTTAACACAATTTAACACGAAACATGTACACCTGCTATAGTACCTACACATAAAGTGTTTGTAATAAAATCGCGACATTGGCGCCGATTACCTTGTTCACAAATTAAATTCAATTTAAGTTCAGTGCATCTTTTTCTTTCTATTTCATTAAGAAAAGGACAGAAGACCCATTTTAGTTTAGTCCTGTCAAATTAGTCGTCGCTTGACGTATTTTAAGTAGCCAATTTTTTTATCACGTTTAAACTTGTCTATGGAGTATCTTAATTTGACAGGACTAAGCTAATATTTATCTTCTGTCTTTTTCTTAATGTAATATAAAGAAAAAGATGCAATGAACTTAAATTTAGTTTATTTTGTGAACAAAGGAATCAGCGCCATTGTCTACAGAGTTTTGATTTTCTGAAATACTTTAATCAAGTCCAGATACTCGACCGAGTTCATCCCAACAATCTTTGGGAGATCTTACAAATCCACTGATACAAAAGGTACCTTGATTTGAAATTACTAAAATGAGAAATTATGACAAAAGACTTGCATATTAAAACCATGATTATATTAATGTAAAGGCATGATAAAGAGGTTGACTGAGAAAGATGGTGAAAAGGTGAATATACCCAAAATTATTCAATCAAAAGTCGAATACAGATTTAATTCTGTTGAAATTCAAGTGAAATAGATGAATGAGATCCTGAAGATAGTATCGAAGGATACAAAGCATGGCGACATTGATAGATCGGCCCTATCGATAATGTAGCGATCGATATCAATCGTCTGCACTGCAGCTGAAATGATTAGACCTGTCCAATGAAAATGATGAAGAGAAATCGTGACATCAAATTCCCATTTTATTTCAATCTTTGGAGTTTTTTTTTTTTAAGTACTGTATCAGAGCTAAGTGCTAAGCTAAAGTATGAATTGAGGTTTTCAACTGAAATAATGATATGCTTATTAAAATATCCTGGATATACATATAATACTTTTTATCCCGATATTCACACAAGTGCGCTCCTTCCTTTTGTATTTCCTTTTTGCTTTGTCTTGAAATCGTGACATCAAATTCCCATTTTATTTTTCAATTTTTGGAGTTTTTTTTTAAGTACTGTATCAGAGCTAAGTGCTAAGCTAAAGTATGAATTGAGGTTTTCAACTGAAATAATGATATGCTTATTAAAATATCCTGGATATACATATAATACTTTTTATCCCGATATTCACACAAGTGCGCTCCTTCCTTTTGTATTTCCTTTTTGCTTTGTCTTTCTGTTTTATTTAAATTAGATTATTTTTATTTTATTTTTATTTTTGTTACTCTTAGCTCAATTTATCAATTGCATACCTACCTGTTATTTATGACAGTGGAAGAGCGGAGTTCACCTAACACAAGCATCTTCTTGCTTAAAAGGTGATCTCCAACTCATTGTGTGTTTTAATTGTATTTAATTGCAATAAACATTTTCGATTTTTGATTTTGTTTTTTTTTTTTTATCGCAACTTATGCGGGTAAAAACGGGTGGCCCTGGTAGTTTTAATAAATAAATAACTCACAATAATAAAAAAAACAGTTAACAGTTTCTGTAATACCATTATTTCTAGTATAATATGAAAATATTTTAATAAAGTAACTATCCAATACAAATGACAATAATATCCTTGATTGTTATGCATGATTTGATTATAGTTTCTAGATAGCAATATTTGTATCAAAGGCTTATTCTACCGGACCTATGTCGATAACACAATTCACAACAAAGACATACCTAAGGAGCAGTGGTGGCTCAGTTGAAATGTCCGCGATTTACGAGTAAGGTCGTAGATTCGAACCCTCACAGGCGTTTTATTTTGTGGAAATGATTTCATAACTACTGCTCTCAAAACGGTGAAGAAAACGATCGTGAGGAAACCGGTATGTACTATAACCAAAAATTCACAGATATGTGACATCTACCAACCCGCACTGGGCCCGCGTGGATTACTGCCCACTCCCTGTATAAGAGAGGAGGCCGGTGTCCCAGCAGTGGGAACATTATAGGGTGTTTTATTTATTTATTTGCTGACATGTAAAACACTGGTTAGAGGGGCCCGTGGCTAAATAATAACAGCCGCACATTTCGATCGATCAGGTTAAGCTACGCTTGCCGCGGTTAGTATGTGGATGGGTGACCATCTTTACATACCGAGACCCCTCCGTGCCTCGAAAAGCACGTTAAGCCGTTGGTCCCGGCTGTCATTCATAAATGATAAATGATTTATTTTCTGTAAGTAGGTTTGTACAAACACTTTTACATGTCAATCACATTTTTTTAAAACTAGATGAGGTCGGCGTTTCCTATCTGACTACTCTGAGAAGAAAGGCCGAAACAAACTCAGAGGTCACAGTCTCTTTTAAAGTCCAGACATAATCTTGGTCAGATCATGTGAAGACCATGTAGATTGGTGTCTGAAATGGTCTTTTGAGTAAAGAACCACACAGATTGAGCGGACCTGTCCAATCAATGCACCCATTTGTCGAAAATCATGCAGCTCAACTCAGAGCTTGAGGAGCCTCACGATTCGACGAACAATATCAATGAAAGGACATTTGGGTAGGTCGCATAAGTTACTCAAACTGCCAGATCATGATTAAAACTAACTAAGAAGGAAAACAGAAAAAAAAATGACCCACATAGTCCTCACATTCACAATAGTAATATAAAAAAATAAAAAATACTTTACAAAGTAAATATCCATGTCATTGTACTCGTATATATAAAATTCATCAATGTCAATGTGTATATAAAAAATCCGGACATAATCTTTGAGGACCATGTAGATTGGTGTCTGAAGTGGTCTTTTGAGGGAAGAACCACACAGATTGAGTGGACCTGTGGTCTGTGCATAGATCTTTGACAGTCGTTACGGGCAGTCAGAAGCCCGAAAGTCCGACAACTTACTACGACGTCTTACCTAGGGGTATCGTGTTTCCCAGTCACTGGGTTGTGGAAGTCAGATAGGCAGTCGCGCCATGTAAAATACTGGTATTCAGCTGCATCCGGTTAGGCTGGAAGCCGACCCCAACATAGTTGAAGTCAAGCAGGTTGAAGTAGAATATTCATTAGCTGTACGCGCGAGGCAGCGATTCATCAGAAAGGCACCTGTCTGGGTACTTTCATAGACATCGAAGGAGCCTTCGACAAAACCAACTTCTCCAGCATCAACAGCGCCCTCTCCAGACATGGAGTAGAACAGGTACTAACGGACTGGATTACAAACATGTTAAGTAAACGAGTGGTTCGCCTTGAGGGCGAGCAGCAGAGGGCCATGATAGCCAGAGGCTGCCCCCAGGGTGGGGTTCTGTCTCCCCTTTTGTGGAATCTGGTGGTTAATGACCTCATCACTAAACTCAACGCCAACCGCTATTACACAGTAGGTTATGCCGACGACCTCGCAATCCTGGTTTCGGGGAAGGTGACGGACACGATATGCAACCTCACTCAGCAAGCGCTACGTATCGTAGAGAGATGGTGCAGGGATTTTGACCTAACAGTGAACCCCACTAAAACTGAATTAGTCATGTTTACCCATAAACGAGCTTTAGGCCATTTTCGCCTACCAAAACTGTTCGATACTGAACTCCAGGTGGCCAACGAAGTCAAATACCTCGGGGTCACACTAGACAGTAAGTTGAACTGGAGTAGTCATCTGGACAATAAACTTAACAGGGCTTGCATAACCTTTTGGCAGTGCAGGAAAATGATAGGTAAGAAGTGGGGCCTATCCCCTAAAATTACACTTTGGCTGTACACTGCAGTGATCCGGCCCATGATCACCTACGGGGCTGTGGTCTGGTGGCCCCGCACCAAGCTGGTTACAGCCTCCAGCAAACTACAACGCGTACAGAGACTGGCCTGCATGGCGACTACGGGCTGCATGAGGACTACTCCGACTGCGGCAGTGGAAGCCATCCTGGGACTTCCACCGCTCCACCTGTTCATACAACAGGAAGCGACGTTGGCGGCAGTACGTCTCAACACACTAAACCTCTGGGGTAAGAGTTATACACCACACGCTGCGCTGCTTGAGGGACTCCACAAGGAGTTCCCCATCACGAAGGCCACCAATGATCGGGTACCCAAACAATTTATCTTTGATAAAAAATACAAGATCCAACTTCACGAGGATCGCCGCTGCGAGGGGCTGCGCCCTGCAGAGCTGCGAATCTTCACAGACGGATCCAAAACAGGTAGTGGTACAGGTGCTGGAATCTTCTCGGAGGACTTCAACATACACATAGCCACACCATTGGGCGTCCACAACACAGTGTTCCAGGCCGAATGCATGGGCATCTCTCTGGCCGCTTCAGCCATCATGGCCAGGGAAGTGAAGGATCACTCAATTCGCATACTCTCAGACAGCAGGGCTGTACTGCAAGCGCTGAATAGTAATACAGTCGACTCTGGGCTAATATACGAGTGCCACCAGCGCCTCAACCAGGTGGGTAACTTCAATAAAATAACCATGGATAAAAGGACACAGCGGTTCGCTAGGCAACGATGCAGCCGACGAGCTTGCCAGAAGGGGGTCGAGCATGGCACCAGTGGGACCGGAGCCCATCGTGCCACTCCCCTTCAGGTATCTACGCACTCTGGTAAGGAAACGCACCAGAGATCAACATGACAAACTTTGGACGGAACAAGGCGAGTGCAGGCAGGCTAAAGAAGCACTTCCCGCAATGGATGGCCGCCTCACGAAACAGGTTCTCCGTCTAACTAGACAAAAGCTGCGTACGGTGACTGCAGCTTTAACTGGCCACGGGTCATTTAATAAACACCTCTTTGTCATAGGAGTAACAGACAGTCCTCTGTGCAGGGCCTGCATGGAGGATGACGAGACAGCGGCACATGTGCTTCTAAGCTGCCCGGTGGTCGCCACTTACAGGGCAAAATACTTCGGTAACCCAGGTACCCTACGTGAGACGGTCAGTAACATCAAGGCGTTGCTGGCCTTCCTTGAGGAGCTGGGGTGGATCGAATGATCGATTTTCCCACCCGTACGCAAAATACGCGCATTGACGTGGAGTTGCGGACACCAGCCCGTGTTACCTATTACCTATTACCTAGCTGTACGCGCTCCCTGTTACTGTCATTCATATCCTCAGTAGAGCTCTCTACAGTGTATTCGAGGTAAGGAGATCAGGAGACACGTAGTACTTAGTACAGGCTCCTGTCTCCAGTCTTCAAACTTTTTGAAATATAACCTAATGAATTTAATTTAACTTTAATAGGCTTACATACCTCAGTAACATAATGACAGATAGAGATATTTAATCCAATATCATTTCGCGAAATATGTTATAGTACCGAGTTCCAAAGCAGCCCTGCACTAATCACTATCAGCAGATGTCAATAGACGTATTCAGCTATTCAAATCAATTATTCAGTATCACTGAATATCGAGTTAATCTAGCACTCGAGGGCTGCACTAAAACAAGTGCGAACGTCCTCAATGGTTACAAAGGATTACAATTACGTTGTTGTCACGTCACGGACTGGTGGTCGCTCTAATAGAGTGGCGTCGATGTGACGTAGGCATGAAATTGTGTGATGTACAGCGTGTTGCTTTTATCTTAAATGCTGTTAGTGAGCTGGCAGCTTTGAGTTAGGGTGTGATTTTTTTGGTCGTGGTTGTTCATGGGGGAATAAGGTGCTTGCAAATAAATCAGAGCTTATAGGGTAATTCCGTTGACTTACAATCATGAAATTTGGTAAGAAGCAAGGTCTCACAGCACAAGTAAAGGAAAAGGTCAAAATATGCGGTTTCATCACATAAAAAAAAAAATGTGATGACAAACTTACATTCGCATTTGGGCAATTGACCGTGACGTATATCCGATGTATGGAAGAACAATTTTCAACTACAAAGATAAGTTTGTACTTGGGATAAGATTATCCCAACTGCGGAACCCTTCATTGTGTATGTTGTCAAACACGCACAATGAAGGGCCCTTTTTCACAGAAAACGCAGTACCCTCTCTAAGCAAAATCAAATAAGACGGTTTTAAACGCATTGAAAAAAAGAAAAACTGATCCAAAAACCAATTACATTTTGCAATTAGTCAATGAAAAAAACTTTATCAAAAAAAAAAAAAGGCGGCTTCCAAAAAAGACACTACGCACATTTTTTTTTTTTTAAATAATTTCCACTTTTAAGTTGTACTAAAAACCGAACTGCTGAACCGATTTTGATGAAATTTCTATGGGGACCAATCTGAAATATCTGAAAATAAAATGAAAATGAAATATCTGAAATCCTTTCAAATAAAAAAAAATATTGTGCAAATAGACTTAAAAATAATGGAGTCCAGAAGTCATCATCATCTGACAATTTCTGCCTATCTGACCTCCAAGTTCTCCAGTGTCATTTAATATTCTACTTCAAAGACACTGAAACACTTTATTGGAAAAAAGACTACATAAAAATTATCTTCGCAACTTTTGCTGTATGAAATTTTCCCTTACCTATATTAAACAAGTGCATCAAATAAAATACCTTTTTAGACATCTCTGTTGCCGGGTGGGTTAAAATAAGCGAAACTATCTTGCAAAACTGTGCCTGTACCAGGTAGGAGAAAATTTCGTACTAGTTACATAACATGAACTATGAAGTCTTAGCACGCAGTTCCTTCATTTAGAAGTTTCTAGAATTTGCAGTTACGAGCTTCAAAATTTTGCATAATGTTCTTTATCGCTTCCATGTTTCTGTTCTTAATTTTATTTATGAGATAAACTGAACTAGAATACTTTATCCACTCGCTTTTTATTGACAACTGAATATATCATGCAGTTGCTTTATGTTTTTCTTTTGTTCATCACGAATGAAAATTAAGACAGTCATGGCGCACACTATGCGATTTGCGCCTGGGACAGCTTGGCGACTAGATGCAACGACAGGCTGCTGCCGAATATTTTCATATATTTTGTTCAAAACGCTCCACTTTTGGCGTCGAGTTGCAGAGTCGCAACGACAGGCTATGGGAGTCGCGCGCTCTCGCTACTTGTCGCAGCGACTAGACGCATGGTACACGTGCTCACCTGTCAACAGTCGCATGCGAATGGTCAGTGTCAGTTTTGCTCTAAGCGCTGAGGAAGGTGCACGAGCATTAGTATTGTGAATTATAACATGAATACGTTCGATGTCGATGTTTTAAAATCGGTCGTCAGAGCGCGTCAAATATTAAAAGAAAATTTAAGATTCCGGTAAGACGTGTGTCGTTACGACTGGGCGCAGACACAAGCGACAGCTCTGCATCTAGCTACAACGACAAGGCGCAGATGCAAAGGACAACTCTACGTCTTGTTGCAGCGATTTGACGCAGTGACAAGACGCATATATTGCGGTACCATTAAATGCTCTCTAAATATCGAAATCTACATTCTCACCAACGATGATGATACTCGTATTTTTCAATAAAATTATTACACTAACTACAGAATATTTTGTGCAGATAAATTGGTTTAAAAAGTATTGGATGAGAGCTACGGAATGACACTTCAAATATTTTTTACGGCTTTAAGTGTGTGCAACGCAAAAATATTTTTTCATGGCATGAAGTGATAAATTTCAGTAAAATAAAAAGGTTTTTCAGAAATAATCTCTAGCGTGTAATATAGTTTGCATACCATGTCGCAAATAGATGGTATAAGCATCAATAAATAACTGTCTTTAATCGTAATCCTTGGCTTAAACCGTTTCAAGGCTACTTTTTAATATTAACAGATCAACTGTCAATATAAAACTAAAACTTAAGCCTTTTTTTCTTCAAGTACTTAATGACTATTAACCAAGTTAGCTAGAAAAAACAAACAAAAAAGTTTTACACACGATTACTGGAGAATTTTCCCAGGCTGTTTAAATTCAATTCAATTCATTTATTTCAGATACATTTCAATCATTACTTATTATAAATCCATACATCCATACATGTTTTTTAAATAATTATAAGAATAGGTAAAAGAAATAGACACAGAACAATAGAAATATTGGATCAGGACCGCACTACTCCTACATGTAGTTTTATCCAATGCTGCATGAAGGAGAAGTCCATATCCATTATCTCTGCAATAAGCTGCAGAAAGCTGATGGGGCTGCCCCGTATGCGGTACATGAGAGACGCAATACTTTTGCGATGTATCGCTACAAAAGCCATCCATCCACTTGAGCGTCTGCAAACATACCTGATGCAATACAAAAACGTGGCAACCCCATCAACATCCTGAACGCGTTATTCTATTGGATACGCAGGGCGTTGTAGGTCTTCTCCGTCTGCTTCACCCATAGGCTGGACGTATAAAAAGACTGACAGTTTGACTTGGATAAAGTTATTTTTACCTGTGCAATACAGAGTGCAAACCTACGGGCCAGCATGTTAGCTCTGACTGACAATGCCCTGCGTTCCTTTTCAACATCCACATGATCTGTGACGGGTTCAGTGACCCAGTGGCCCAGGTACTTAAACTGCGCCACTCATTTGAGAGCACTGCTGTCCAATGTGACCTGAGGTACGTTGTCATAGCTCTTCGTACCGGGCTTGAACACCATCACCTAATTCTTGGGCGTGTTATACCTGAGCCCAAGGGCCCCCGCATAGCACTCATCACCTGCCTAGCCTTTTCCCAACTATGTTGGGGTCGGCTTCCAGTTTAACCGGATGCAACTGAATACCAGTATTTGACATGGAGCGACTACCTATCTGACCTCCACAACCCAGTTACTGGATAATACGATATCACTAGGTAGGACTGGTTGTCCGACTTTCGGTCTTCTGACAACCCGTAACGACTGTCTAAGATTTAAGAATGATAGTCGGGACCAGTCGGGACCAACAGCTTAACGTGCGTTCCGAGGCACGGAGGGGTCTTGGTATGTAAATATGGTCACCCATCCACAGACCAACCGCGGCAAGCGTAGTTTAACCAGATCGATCGACCCGTGCGGCTGTTATTACTTAGCCACAAGCCCTTCACCCTGTATAACAATCGTTACGCCTGTCCAAGTCGAAGACACAAGTTCGTTAGCTAGTCCATAAACGACGTAATACCTAGGTAGGTACCTAGTACGATTATGTTGTGATATTGTTGCTAAATAGACAACAATAAATTCTCCATTTTGATGAACGTATAAAATTTTATCGACACTGCGGTATTAATTTTTAACTCCCATACCTGCAATAGACGAGATTAAACTTTGCGAAACTGCAGTAAAATGTTATGATATTTTATATGGGATTATTTATTTTATTTATGTGATTAAGTGAAGACACGGTTTTCTTAACCCTACAGTGCATAGTGACATACCGAAAAATGTCTTATATTTTAAAAATCGAACCAAGTAGCGTCAAATAGTGTTGACAAGATTAACTATTATGTATTTGAGTTTCGAATTTAGTACCACATATTTGGATAGATCTGAATAAACATTTATTTATGTTTTCTTCAAATTTAGGTACTTTGAATACGTTTAAAGAGCGGCGTACGAGTATAATAATCGCAAAAAAAATATAAAATTTAATTTTTCAGTGTCGAAATAATTAGTAGAGGTAAGTTCATGTTCAAATTTGTCATTTTACATGTTACCTTGTAATTTCATTGATACTACGTAACACAGATTCACATTATAATGCATGATGTGCCATATGCGGGCCATGCACAAAAACATACGTTTCTATTGAGTTACTTATTTATTTATTTATTTAAATGCTTTAAAACTATCATTACAGGTCTAAACCTAATGCGATAGCCAAGTCACGCACACATAATTAAAAATAAAGATTATTGTTTGTAACATATTGTGAACAATAGTACTTTTGCGAATTCACCCCAGTGACATTAAATTTATCAATTTCGATCTGAATATAATTGATGATGCGAATTGCTCGAGTCAGAGGGGTTTTGGCCAGCAAGTTGGTCCTGGCTGATGGTACGACCAGCAGTGGTGAGGGATGATTTTTCTAAATATTTTTTCGAGAAATGGCATCATATTTGCAGGCTTAATGTATTTCTTTTAAGCCGATAAGAAAAATCATGCTCTTTAGGGTTAATAACTAGCTTTACCCGACGGATTTACTGGCAACCTAGAGGATTATAATAATAATACTTAATAATAATATTCCACAACTTTCACACAACGCCATCTAGTCCCAAACTAAGCAAAGCTTGTTCTATGAGTACTAGACAACTGATAAACATACATATATATTTCTAAATACATACATATTATAGATAAATTACATCCAGACACAGAACAAATGATCGTGCTCATCACACAAACATTTGTCCTGGGTGGGAATCGAACCCACGACCTTGCGCATAGCAGTCAGGGCCACTGCCCACTAGACCACCAGGCCTGCCAAAAAATTATGCCAGCATATCTTTCGATTCTTTGGACAATCATAATCAGCCTATAATGTTTCCACTCCTGGGAAATAGGCCTCCTCTAGATGAGAAGGAGTGGACCGTTAACCACCACGCGAGTCCAGCACGTGTTGGGAATTGTCACATATCTTAGAACTTTTGGCTCTAGGACATGCCGGTTTCCTCACGATGTTTCCCTTCACCAATTTCAGGGCAGTCGTGATTCAGAATTAAGGCAGCAGAAATCCCACACAGCCCTTCATTGCTCTTTATTGAAAGAACGGATTGTCTCTGGAAATAAACTCAAAGGCTCATAGGAAAATTACTTTTTTAAATCAGATCAAATCGTTTTTTATTTCAGGTATACATCCATATCGAATTTAACCAGATTAAAAATTAATTATTAATAATACATTATTATTATTATTTAATTAAATTAATACAAAAAAATTGCAAAGGAATATAAATAAGTTTTATTTTTGCTGGAATATTAACTGCCATATACGAAGAAATAGTTTCCCTCAATATTCCATTATCAGATTTATGTATTCGCTTCATGAAGGAAGCCTGTGACTTTCTCATACATAGTTATACATACAAATAAATATAATTGAAGTGTTTGTTTTTAATGGCAAAATAATAGTTTTTTTACCAAACGCATATGAAAGTAGTGTAGCGGTATGTATAACGCCACAATAAAATAACGCGTCATTCTGACGTCACACAAAATCCTGAATCTCGCAAGCAGACTTGGCCCCGCAAATAGCATAATTTACAACGGCCCAACATGAATCATCGGGCAGTTGCCCGCCAGACTCGTCTGGTCGGAGGATTCTCCCTTTTTCTATGGAGGATGAGTGAACTTTACGCCCCGTTCTTCATACCTCTACGTATAACAAAATGTCAGTATTTTTTTTAATGTTTGTCAGTCTGTTTGTTCCGATTAATCTCCGAAACGGCTGGACCGATTTTGATGGTGACACTTTCGCCGGCTGTGTTTTAGGGGGTAACATAAGCTACTTTTATTTTAGGAAAAAAAAAACGTTTCCGCGCAAAAAAATTAAAACCCATGAAATCCAATCTGTTTTGTGACGTACACGCGAACGAAATCGCAGACACAGCTAGGTTTATAAAATTAGTCGAAAGTAGGATAAGTAGAGATTAGAAGATTATTTTATTTTCTACCGTTTGAATTTCCTCATTTCTTTCAAGAGTATCATTAGGGACGAAAGCAGAAGCGTGTTTTTCCTTCGGCTTTGCGGCTTACCTGTCAATGTGTTCCTTCTCAATTAAGGTTAAATTCTTAATTTAGTTCAAGCATTTATTGTTTAAAATGGAATAAAGATTTCTATTTACAGAAATTTTGAAAGTGACTTTTCTTACTACTGATTGTTTTTATATTTATTTATTTATTCCTTTATTTCATGCCCATAGAAAAAAAACAATAAATACTACTACAAACACAAGAATAGTTATATACACAAAACATTATAAATACAATACTATAATAATACATTCTGTATTAATACATCCTTCATCAATTAATACATCCTTCGTGGGGTGGTGCAGTTTGGACACATAAAGCAGACAGGAACAGCAGGAAATTTTTAAGACCTGTCTACTCGAAGGATTTTGCTAAAGTGTATCTATAGTTCGCCCACATTTTGTTAGTTAGTTCAAGTCTCAGATAACAGAGGGCGATCCTATTGCTACGAAAAGGGTATCAATCTAGACTCCAGATCCAGTTTGCCACTGAAAAATTCCTTATAGAAAAACCCAAAAACCCCGACTTGGAAATTAAAACCCAAAAAGGCCACTAGACCTAAATATGGACGAGGCAGTGATTGTTAAAAATTATATTGTGAATATCATAAGATTTTGTTTTATATTATTTAATCTTAGTTATAAATGTCTACCTCCTTATTGTAAATGAAGTTATTATAAACGTTCATATTATTTACTAAGATCTAGATTAGGCTGGAGATCTAGACGTTTAACAAAATTAATGTTTGTAAAGTAATTAATTTTGTTGACCTTTACAAACCTAAACCTCGAGTCCGTAGATAAATGAATGATAAATGATTTATTTCTGTAAGTTGATTTGAACAAACACTTTTACACGTCAATCATGTTTTCAAAAACTAGTTGAGGTCGGTGTTTCCTATCTGACTACTCTGAGAAGATGGGCCGAAACAAACTCAGAGGTCACAGTCTCTCTTAAAGTCCAGACAATATTGGTCAGATCGTGTGAAGACCACAGTCCGCAGTAGTTTAATCCTATAAGATTGTTGGTGTAGATGGTGTCAGAAATGGTCTTTTGAGGAAAGAACCACACAGATTGAGTGGACCTGTCCAGTCAGTGCACGTGTCAGTAATCGTGCAGCTCAACTCAGAACTTAAGGAGCAAAGAAGGAAAGACAAATAATTAAAAATTGGCGAGGACTTATTCGATCAAATCATTTTAAAGTTTAATTGGTTATGGATATTAGACCTTGAACCAGAACCAATTGAACCATAAAACCATAAATTAGGAAGACAAGTGATTGCACTTTAATTGATTCACGGTAATATACCACACGTGCCAACGATACAGCCAAAGCCTATCGATGGCTATGACACATGGGCACATTAATAATCCGATATCATTAGCCTTATCAATGACGTCATAAATTCCCGTAACAAAATGAAAACGAACAGGGGATGGCATTTGGGAACAACAAATGAAAAAATCAGCAAGTGCGAGTTGGTGCGCACCGTGGGTTCCGTACTGCCACTGAAGATATTATCGTGGACTTCTCCGGCATCATCTACAGTGGAATTAAATGTTGCCATTGAACCAACATTTTTTTTTAGGTTTCTGGCGTGGAAATCCCACGTTGATTTTAACTTTATATGTTTGTTATTTTTAGCATGATAACGGCCTCAAAGTGAGACTTATTCTGTGAAAATGTCAACTAGCAATGTTGGTTAAAAAGATACACCCATGTGACAGACAATCAATTGACAGGCCTGTTGGTCTAGTGGTCAGTGGCCCTGACTGCTATGCCCAAGGTCGTGGGTTCGATTCCCACCTAGGACAAATGTTTGTGTGATGAGCACGATCATTTGTTCTTTGTCTGGGTGTAATTTATCTATAATATGTATGTATTTAGAAATATATATGTATGTTTATCAGTTGTCTAGTACTCATAGCACAAGCTCTGCTTAGTTTGGGACTAGATGGCGTTGTGTGAAAGTTGTGGAATATTATTATTATTATTATTATTATTATTATTAATCAGACGAACTTAGAACGAGGCTTAGAAACAGGTGAAGGTTTAGTAGAGACACAGGGAGGCCATAGAGATAAGCTCTTTGAAGAGTACAGAACCCTAAAATTCAATTTTAAAAATGTCTCTTACCAACGAATTTTTTCGAGCAACTTTATTTTTTCACCGTACAGCTTGCAAATTACCTTGGGAGGTGAACAGCCGAATTTTACTCATTCACTCGACGGTAATAATTCATAATCGTGTTAGGACGTCGACAGCGAAACGTTGGGGTGGGGACTGAGTAGAGGAAATTAATATTTTCTTTGTTTATTTTGTGTGGAAGCTTGTTAGCGTTCTGATCATTAAGGCTATTTTTGTGGGTATTGGATTTCTGTTGTTCGTGGAACTGTGGTTAGTATTATTATGTTTCGTCTACCTGCTTAATTTGATAGCGTCGATATATCACAAGATAATATTATTGAAAATATCGCACTAGGTAAGTACATTTGGCGTACCCTGGACAGTCCCTCTCTTAACCATGCTTTTTTATACAAAAATATGATAGGTACCTAAGCTAACCCAAAAATGAATGAAAATTTTTTTTTTCCTTATTTCATTGTTGTACCTTATTACAGGTTTTTTTATTAGAAGGCAAAAATTGACGGGTTAAGAAATAGCTAAATAATGTCGGAAATAAATATGAGGCCCTACTTTTACTCTCCAACCAAAGCCATTGAATTCAAAATCTGCCTGTATCACCGACTTACCTATAAACGCGATCCCTTCTAAAACAAACTATAATTTCGTTCGTACCCGCTCATCGCTCCTTCTATATCTTCACCTCAAAAACTTGCACCACATAAAGTACTTATCGATCAGCGTTTGAGAGGTTTCCCGCTGAATGTGGTTCGTTAGGTCTGTTAGTGTTCAGTGTGAGGAGGCCGAGGCACTTGTTTCTTCACCGCACACCCTTTGCCACTGAGGTAATATTGAATCAAATAATATTTGATTAGGGGCCCAGGTGTTCCCGTGTTAGTGTTTTGTTTAGCCTCGGGAAAGTACTTGTATCTTTGTGTTCGTTACGTGGCTTCCTAAGAGTTTTGGTTCGTGGAGGTTTATTGGTTTCATTTTCTTTTATGGTTTCGACTTTAGAGACATGAGTTATTGAGGTCTATGGCAGAGTTATCTGTACAGTTATTGTGTTTAATCTTAATTCATTTATCGTGAGGAAAAAGGAATAATTTTCACATTTTCTAATGACCATAGATTTTTTTTATTTAGTTGTACGTGGACAAATGAATCTACATTTTTAAATTATCACAGATTTTGTTTTTGTATCTAGCTTTTGACCAAGTACACTTTTTATGCATCGCTCATTGAATTCCGACCACTAGAAACTACCCCAACTAGCAAAAAA
The DNA here is from genome assembly GCA_949629135.1 of Eremobia ochroleuca. Lineage (NCBI taxonomy): Eukaryota > Metazoa > Arthropoda > Insecta > Lepidoptera > Noctuidae > Eremobia > Eremobia ochroleuca. Next base: position 6,168,099 of record OX451390.1, on the reverse strand, counting down.
ATCAGTCAAATCGGTCCGCCTATTCAAAAGTTACGCCTGGATAAACGTTTTGAATCGTTTTTTAACGAAACTTTTGAAATATTCAGTACAGTACGCACTACAGACAGTTTTGTGGCACCTACAAATTGCTGTTGAAATGGGTTTTAGTCATTTCAATTTTTTCTAACTGTGTGCACTAGCTTTATACCTACTAATAGACTCCCATTCAAATGTATAATTTTATAACAGTAGTTTTAACCAATACTGTGTATTATGCTACGTATTACCTACATTTGTTTTTTTTTTTTAATAATGCAGATACAAATACTGATTGAATAATCATTATAATTATCCTTTTTTCAGATTATGAAGAAAAATAAACTTAATTCTGGAACAGCAAAAAAAAAGACACAGGTAAAAGTTGAAGAAAAAGAAACAGGGACTCCTGAAAACGTACCAGCGACAGTTGATTCTTTGGACGATGAAGAACAAGGCTTCGGTGGGTGGTTGAGGTAATTTTTTATACATAAACAAAACAGCATGAATAAATAAAATAACTAAAAATCAATTACTTTTGATGGAGTAAATTATGTCAAATATTAATTAGGGAACATTTTGTGTCATAAAGCCCAAACACTCGATGACATTCAAATATCTTTCAAAATATGAGTGAGAACTTTTCTTCCAATATCCTGACTCAGATAAAAATATTTGGAAGCTATCATACCCTTAATATACATACTGTGATGTTAAAAAAATTAAAGAAATCTCCCTAAAAGATCCAAACGAGCCTTTAATGTTCCGGCACTTCGAGTAACTCGAAACTCATCCACGCGAATGCTAATGCTTTTGAACGAACGCGTTCGGTTGTGATCGTTTAAAATCGGTTATGGCGGAGAAGTTATTTGCTGCGATTGGATATAAGCACGTTCGAATATGAATGCATTAATATTTGAAATAAGGATATTCGAAGTGCTTATTGTTATTAGAAAATAGGATTTCTCTGTTATTCGGGGGCTTTGTTAACAATTGTTCCAAGTAATGCCTTCTGAATGTATTCCTTAATATTTCTAATTCCAAATTGATATTTCAATACCAAAATAAACAGAGCTTGATAAATAAATTCCCAAAAAATTCAATCATAAACCAAATGTAATCGCTGTTAACTTATTAGAAATATTTGGCACGGAAGAAAAATAATTAGGCCAAATTGCTTAAACACATTTCCGAATTAGAAAATGATTTCAATCATAATAACGATTCGAGAGGAAGCTGAAGCAAGGTTCGTAAGATCACAAATATCATCTAAAGAATTCGCTTTTGTGGTAAAAAAATCTTATGAAAGCTGAACAATATCACGAAATATCCAATAACGTATCTACCAACCCAGTCCTCAATCAGATCAAGAATCCGCTTTCTCCAAATGACTCAATAAAGGGTCCATACAAAAGTTTTTATTCGCTATTGAAGATTCTAACGGTACTTTTACGATTGATTTGCCATTTTCAGATCATCAGACGGCTTGGAGACCATGAAACTGTTTGTTATAGCAAATAGTATTGTGATGCTTACGACTATCGTCTACCCCCATGCTCATGCAGTCTTTGAGATTGTTTCCGATATGTTTTATGGTACCGACACCGACATTTTGTTCGACGATTGAATTGATTACGTAAACCTATTTACACGAATTCACGTGGGATATATCTGTGGGTCTGCATCATTGGAACTGCGTGTTCTTTAGTATTCAGTATTTTTATATTTATGGAATATATTACAATGAATAGTGGGTGTTGTATTAATGTTATGTGCTATATTTATGTTTTTGCCATTGTCTGTCTGTGGTGGTAAGCCCACGGCATTGTTAATATTCTAGTACGTTTCTGCTAAGTTTGAATCAACTTTGTACAACTCAGATTAAATTTAAACACAGACACGTGGAGTGTAAAATGTACTTATCACTATTCCAACTGCAATTTTCTCTGTACCTTAGTATTTTAAACATTTAGCTACTTTTAGCACATTGCAGAAACTTTAGTCTAATAACTTGAATTTCTTTGTGCGCTCGCTTCTTTCTTTACTCTTGTGTTTAAACTTAAGTGGGCGATAAGTTCTCGGTTAAAACGTTTAGGTAAGAGAAGTTTGCAATTATAATATAAAATATATTCCACGTCGTCCCAGTAAAGATATGATGACATCATCCAGATATAAAAAGGAATTTCGTTAGTCGTAATTTGCCTTGAATTTTGGGTGAAATAACATACATGCCATTTATTTAATTGTATTTTATTTATATAATAGGTATTATACTAAAAGATATCGAGATATTGATAACGCATTGTAAATTTTAATGTCTGAAACATTATTCAGATATCCGAGTCTAAACTCTAAATCTCACCTTCTATTTTCATAAAAGGACTGTTTTTGACAAATATTTATAATCTACTTAGTACATTATAGTATAACATTAGATTTATAGAAGATAATCTATTGAAAAATATATGTTAAAATGATAGGTCTACTATTTCGTTTGATATTTTCTCTAAGCATAGTTGTATGGTATTCAGTGAATGTATGGAACATGATTTCAGATTACTTTAACAAAGAATTCCATAAGTTACTTAACAACAATGAAACTGTTGAGAATTACTTTATAGAACCTGACCAATATGACCATGAAGAATTGTAATTTGTAAAGTTATGTCTTGAAATGTTTTCGTTTATTATGAAATAGTAGAATAATTAATTTCTTATAATGTAGCACTAGATTTTTTCTTCCTTTTTCCCTTGTCTTTCTTCCGGTTGAGTTATTTTCAACATAATTGAGGAGGTAACATGCAAACAGGCTTAAGTCACAATAATGTAAATTTTCAGAATACTGAAAAAATCTGTAGTAGCCTGTTTGCATGTTATCTCCTCAATTATAAACTTGATTGAGACAAACGTATGCACAATGTTTGAGTTACTTGATACTTAAACATACCTACTTGATCAGTCCAAATTGCTTCTAGTCCACATTAATATCTGCAGTGCTATTTTGCAAAAATCTCACCGTGAGAACTTAGGTGAAGTGAGCGGGAAGTGAGCTGTCATTCGCTAGGGATTAACACTATTAAGTACTCACTTCATTTATAATTTCACGGTGAGATTTTTACAGAATCGACCGGTTGTACTAACAATAGTTTGTGGTGTTAACTTCATTTTGTATACTGAACCTTACAAAACTTTAAATATTTAAACAAAGCTCATAGTTTATGTAGCATGCCAAACATAGCTCTTGCGTGATAATACTAGATCATGCTTATTTTCATTATTTCTAAAAACGAAATGTAAATAAAACATAAATAACGATTATCAGGAAAACTCCCGTATCTAAAACTGATTTATGACTTTTGGTCATGCGAAATTACAATTTTAAGCACGGAATGATGGTTTTGTAATGTATGTGGAATTACACTGAATAATTTGTCGTTCTTCTTATTGTAATAAAATTGTAGAATGTAATACGTTTATAATATTTTTTGCATGGACAGTGGAAAGTGTATACAGAAATATTAGGTGAATCAAGTATAAACAGGACTTTTTTTATTACTGATCGCTGAGTGAAGTGACGCGCTTGGTGCTGTTGTATGTGTTAGGGGGGATCATCTAGGGGAGGGTGGTATACTGCTCCGGCTCACTTTAGTTTATTGCACGCCAGTAGCATCATGTATGAGCAGGAGGTATATAAGTCTGTTGAGCAACGACTTATCATAATTTTTTTTAACACGGGAGGGCATAAAACCTTCCGAAATTTTGCATCCATTGACTCTACAGTTCTATAAGAATACGCTTTCAAGAACTCAAGTGTAGGAATGGCACAAAAAAAAATTCAAGTGGAGGACGCCGTTTTCACACTGACCAGATATTGGAATCATTTGTGTGCAATTGGCTAAAGGCACGACCGACTACATTCTTTCGTTCTTAATTTTTGTATTTAATTTTGATTTTGTTTTAGTTTTTGCATTTAATTTTGATTTTGTTTTTAATTTTTGTATTTAATTTTGATTTTGTAATATATTTTTTTAAATTTAAATTTTACCTTAGACTTCGATATATTATAACTTATAACATTTATTATTTTATGGGGCATGCGGTGCTAACCTATAAGAAATTGTTATACTTACCTTTTATGTACGAATCTTTATTACCTATAACTTGTAAGAGTATAAACAATTGTTGGTTGGCCAGAAATTATAAATAAATAAATTCTTCGATAATGGCATCAAGAAACATCCCCTGCGCTGGGAAAAATGTGTTAATAGAAGGGGAGACTATGTAGAAAAATAAAATATATTCCTTTTTTTACGAGTATAATAATACGTGCGTATTTTTTTTACTTAAGTCCGGTTTATATTTGATCCACCCACGTATTATGCTTTAGGTACCTCACATTCGAGCAGTGTTGGTCCAGTGGTAAAAACCGCGACTTACGAGTTGTGTTTTACTTTGTTTATTAAATTATTTCATCACCACTGCCCTCAAAACAGTGAAGGAAAACATCGTGAGGAAACCGACATGTCCTAGAACCAACATTTAGAAGACATGTGATATCTACCAACCCGCACTGGGCCCGCGTGGTGGATTACAGTCCGCTCCCTCTCACAGAGAGGATGACTGTGTCCCACAGTGAAGCATTAAACAAAAGAACAACTTCTGGAAGTGCCAACAAACTTAACCGTTATTCCAATTCGCTTTGTGTTGTAGCTGTGAACAAAAAAGGACTCCGAATACACTTAACCTAATTTGAAATGGAGTAGCATTAATGAATCTTCGCTCGCTTCTCGATAAAGGCGTAAGTTCTACCTATTAAGTGCGTAATAATTACCTGCAGATGCTTAGCCGGATGGAGTTTAGTCGTTAAGACTTATCTTTAATTAAAAAATGACTTTAACGATGCCACTATGTCAGGGGCTCATTTCAAAGGCAAAGTTTTCATTCTAACATCTGAGTCTGTAATATCTAGTAAGAGCCTTAGTTTAAAACTAGAGATGCTCTTACTAGTAGATTGCCCGGAAAGTGTTTTCAAGACTGTTTTAAAAGTTACTTTTCGATTGAGAATTGAAACTCTTATTTTTTTTTTTGAACTTATTCCTTTTGAAGTTCTATTGAGTTTTGTATGCAACAGCTGTTTCAATACAATTGTACTATTCAAATGGTTATGCAATTTATTCACGCGAATCTATAATTAACGTTGCGTACCTAATAGCAAGTGAAATCTGGCGAACAAAACAATATTTCCAACATAAGTGAAAAGTATTGATTTTAATTAAAATCTGAGTAACAAACATGCAAAAGTACATTTTTAAACAGATGTAACCTTTCTTATGCAAATCTACTTATTATTCTCATAGATAATGCAATGCAACAACTCATAATCTGAGGACCGAGGCTAAAGTTCTTATTACAGAAACTCACTACTCAAGCATTACTTAAAACTATTTTAGATCTATTTGACTGGTTGAAACTAGTTTTATGTAATGCTTGAGTCTTGAGTGAGGTTCTGTAATACGGGACTAAGTGACATTCTCTCAGCAATAACTGTTTATAAGGAAAAGTAAAAAATGTATTCGATCGCCATAAGCTACCGAAAAGCTCGTCAATCCTGGTGAAAGTAGTTTTAATAATACGAAACGCATTGCCACTTGTCCAGGCCCTCTCTCTGGTTGAATTTTTCGATTCAGTATTGTTAGAGATTTGAACCATATGTGACAAAAAAAAAAAAACTTATCTAACACCTGGGAAGTAAACATCGTAGCCTGTAACCATCCAGAAATTCTGTAACCACAATTCCTGTATCGTATACGACATTGAGTCGAAACAATAAATAACACAAATTGTTTATGCTTGCCAAATGCTTAGCCTTTAGGTGAACGTGCTTCGCGCCACAGAATAAAACAGAAGGCTGACTCCGTTCGACAAGTGAAAATGCACGCACGGAGACACGCTTCACGTACAGAGTGCAAGCGCACTCGCGACTGGCATACGACCGAGGTCGCCGTACGTACGTCTATGTGTGGATACTCTTATTTTAGCTCGTTGTCTGGAGTCTAACTTAACATAACATCACGCCTTTAATTTCCGAAGGGCTAGGCACATTACCCACATTTTACCAGTTATTTTCTAGTCCGTTGTAATAGGAGGTCAGCCTTTTGCCTTTAACCGGGCACAAATCCAGACTCCGGGCTGTTACTGGGAAATTCATGATGTAAAAACTTTAGGTATATATATACACATAAATATTTATATATTTTAAATATATATTATAAATATATATTATAGTAAATCGTATGTATGTGTTGAAAACATATTTATGTATTAGTCAAGTGTTTTTTTTTTAAATTTTTATCGTCGTCGTGTCAACCGAAGCACCTGCCATCTAATCTCTTCACCACCTTTGGTTGACTGGTAGATAATGCCTAAGGCATTAAGTCCGCCTTTGTACCTTTTGTGCGAGAAGTTTCAATAAATAAAATAAATAAATAAAAACTGAATAACACTCCACCCGAGGTGGGAATCGAACCTCATGCTCAGCAGTACCGCTTGCGACCAGACCAACGAGGCAGTCGAACTTCTGCAGTTACTATTCTGTGTTCACACGACCAAATCGATACGTACAGGTTTTCTTGCTAACTCTGGCTGGTCGCCAAATGCAGTTGCATTTCGTACAAACTCTGCCTTGCTTTCGCGACAATTTATTAAAGTTCTAGCAGCAAGCTGTTAAGTAATTATTTCACTAAAGGCAGCAATTACATTGTGTTGAGTCCTAATGTTTGCAATAAAATGAAATCGGGTGTCAAGCGCACTCGTTCTTAGAAGTTTAATGAAAACTGATGTTGGAATTTGAGTCTTTAGATTGGACTCGACTAGTTTTGTCGTTATTTTTTTTTTCTTTGGTACGTAATGTGCCTACTTTTTTTTTTTTTTTTGAATTATGTAGGTAAGTCTGATTTACAAAATGTATAGGTACAGAATGTACATATTTCTGCTTTAAAATAAACCAGTTTTTTTCTAAGTATGTTTTAGACTTATAAAAAAACTGAATTGAATCAGATTTCAATTTTAATAAAATTTCCCAGCCTGTATTTTTATCAAAACTGTTTTTAAACGAACAGAAAATTATTCCTCAGTGGTAACATAACATGAGTCGATTTAATAAAACGAATACGATATTTTTCAATTTACTGATTATAATAAACTCAATTCGGTAGTATTGCTGTACGCAATGATTGACGTTAAAAACGGTCGACTCTAAAAAGTTCTGTAAAAATTCAAGCCGTCGTACTTAGTTAATTTTACAAAATAAGTTGCATGCCTAACATTCATTTGCAAAGACAATTGAACCAATTAATCTGCCTCCACGTCGTACTTACAAAGCGTCACAACAGAGTCAATAGTGCACTAAACTAGCATGTGCTGGCGATACGCCAGAACCATCTGTTTTTCATCAGCAAACACTGAGAAATACGTGTTCTATATTGCATTAAATTACTTTACTTCCCCTAGTATGATATGCAGTGTGCGTACAGGGTGCATCATCGTGTGATTAACCAAAACATAGGTGTACAAGGCCGCCTCTCACCGCTGCTGCCTTGGTAATATGCAAATCTGGCGAAGTTGGACGTGTGGCATAATTGCCACCACACACTGGCCAATTGCTTTGACACGATGTTATATCATGAATCGTGATGCCGAACCGCAAGGCATTGCTAATGTGCTGCAGCAAACCTCAATGTAACCTGATGTGTATTTGTGTATCTGGAATGTAATTTTGATGTAGAATGGTCCAACATAGAAGCTTTGCAGCTCTCCTCTACTTAGCTGTGGCCCGAATCCATGATTATGTTGGCTGTGGTCAAGGATGCATGACGGGCCCGTGGCTAAATAATAACAGCCGCACAGGTCGGTCGATCAGGTTAAGCTACGCTTGCCGTGGTTGGTCTATGGATGGGTGACCATCTTTACATACCGAGAGCACTCCGTGCCTCGGAAAGCACGTTAAGCCGTTGGTCCCAGTTGTCATTCGTAGATGTTTGACAGTCGTTTCGGGTAGTCAGAAGCCCGAAAATCTGACAACCAGTCTTACCTAGAGGTATCGTATTACCCAGTAACTAGGTTTTGGAGATCAGATAGGCAGTCGCTCCATGTAAAATACTGGTATTCAGCTGCATCCGATTAGACTGGAAGCTGACCCCAACTTAGTTGGGAAAAGGCTAGGCATGATGAGGCTAGGATGATGGCCAGGGATGCATGAAATTATTAGAGTATTGACCGATGGCAGCAAACCTGAAAGGCCATTAGCATATTTTTTAAATGACTATAATCGATTTACTTATCTATGAAACGAGATAAATAGGGTAATGGACGATCAACGAAATAAATGACACAAGAAAAACGTTTGCATACCGATATTTCACTACTGTAAAGATATTCTCAAGGTCTTTTTTCAAATTTTACTTTTTGGGACTTTTTTTCTGTGGCAACACTACAGCTAACATCTGATTTGAATTTGTTCTTGTTATTTTAATCTTAAATATTTAATTTCGTATGTTTTTCAAGCCTATTTCCAATTACTCATCAAGTAAATAGAACAATAATCAATTTTTTGTATTAGATTCACTTACTAAGTGCAAAATAAGTGTAAATATTTAAATGTGAATGAGTGACAGTTACCGGCTCAAGTGAATTTTGCATTGTCATCTTGTTATCAGGTACAATACTTAATATTTTACTTGCTTTTGTTTGTTTGCGTTCTTTACAAAATAAATTACACTGTTCACTTTTAATACGGCTATTTGTTGAAGCCAATGACCTTTGAACGTAAACATAACCTTAGTTTGGTTTGGTTACAGAACTTCTTACTTTATTAAATTTCATTTTCCTTTACACTAATCCTCTTTCAAATTGCTGTCACAACTACCTAGCTCTTCTAAATTGTTTTCTCTTCCTTATAAAAGCTATCCTTCGTCATGATTATGACTCGCAGCGCCCGTGCTCGCCTCGAAGAGTCCAAACTTAGTGAGGCTTTGAGCCTATTAAAGGCGTCAAGGGAGTCCTGTGACCAACTAATTAAGGAAATAGATGACAATGAAAGAGTGCTCTTTGATGCCAATGAAATGAATAGGAAGTTGAAAAATGAAATGGCTCAGTTATATATTCAATACACTGATGCCATAGAAGCCCGGGATAGGCTCCAGGTTGTTGTGGACGGGTTCAGCCAGTGTAGCATAGAGTATGAACAAGCTCTTAGCCAGAAACACTTATTACAACAGCAGCTACATGAGGCTCAAAGTCAGATTACACAACTTGAGACTAAAAATCATAACATCACCGCCTCGCTGAATCAAAGTCTGTTCAATGAGCTGGTGTCTACTGCCCCGTCAATGGTTTCTGCCATAAACCCCACTTACACTATTGATTTGACAGGTGACGATGAATCAAAATCATGTAATTCAGTGAGGGTAGTCACTAGTAAAAATAAACTTAAAAAATACATAAAAATTAATAAATACATTGTTAAAACGCAAAAAATGGTAAAAAGACAAAAGTTCTTTATCAAAAATGTTAAACTTAACAGGGAAAGGTTAAATTTACTTAAACAGTTAGATATGTATTCCTTTAATTTGGAGCAAAGTACTAGGAAATACGACATTGACACACAGGACTTGCAATCTCAACTGGACCATCTACAGGAGAAACTAAGATCAATGACTAACAAATATAATACCTCTGAAGATCTGATGAGGGAATATGTGTTGGCAATGAATGAGCTGGTGAACTCACAAACTAACAGCTGTGATCGCTGTCAAATACCATCCCATGGGCCTACACCGGAGCATTCATTGTCTACATGCAATACCACATTACCGGATCCCTGTGTTGATTTGCCAATTCCTTCAATTCCTTCTGTTAATAGCTCCTTCATACCGTGTAAACAAATTGTAAACAATGATATTGTAATATTTTGTGATGAGATTGGAAAGGACTTAGGTCACTTGTTGACAGATGAATATCCAGGACACTCTGTAATAAATTACTGTATGCCTGGTTGTTCTTTATTTGATATTATGAAAGAAATTATTAAATGTAACTTTAAGCAGGAAACAACTTTATTAATTTTTATGGGAAATAGGGGAAATTTAAATAAAGGAGAATTGCTCCAATATCATAGAACATTGTGCAACCTTAGTTTAAGAAAAATTGTGTTATTTACATTCCCTTATAGTAACAGTTTGCCACAGGAAGAAAATAGGTTAAGATATGATATAAACATGACATTGCATAATTTAACTTACAATGATAAGTTAATCCATTTAATTGACACAAACTATTATATTAATAGTAATTTATATTTGACAAAAGATAGATACAATCATGTTATGTACTATCTTTCTACCTATCTCAAAAGACAGATAGCTATGTCGCTATCATATTTTTTTTCTATTTCAGCCAAAACTTTGGCTAAACAAATTGCTCCTTTTGAGCAATGCAAAGATATTTTAAACTGTTCTGTCAACAATTTGCTCAAAATTAATGACATTAATCATCATTTAAATTAGAAATTAGGACAATAGAGGCAACCTCTAGCAAAAATGGAACTAAGGCAATTAATAACTCAAATGAAAGTGTAAAAAAATTAAACAGTATCAATCTGGTGCATCAGAACATTCAAGGTTTTTTAAACAAAGACTTAGAAGTAGAATTATTCCTGAATTGTTATAATGTAGATATTCTTTGTATGACAGAACATTGGCTTAAAAGCCACCAGTTCATGTTCAATTTTAGTAATCACCAGGTTGGTAGTTCATTCAGCAGAGTAAATGCTATACATGGTGGCTCATTAATTTTAGTACATAACCAGCTTAAATTTAAGGACCGAAAGGACATTGTGAGCCTCTCTGTTGAGCGGACAATTGAAATAGCCTGTATAGAATTGGAGCAGTTCATTATATTAAGTGTATACAGACCTCCTTCAGGATTGTATGATTGTTTTGAAAAGGTTATGGATGAAGTGTTGCACAAAATCTGTAATACAAACAAGTCCATCATCACTTGCGGTGATTTCAATGTTAATTTGTTAGAAAATTCTGGGTTAAGTACTAAAATCATAAGTTTGTTTCAGTCATACAATCTTGTTAACCTATTTTTGGAGCCCTCTAGAATAACTCCTACTAGTGCCACATGCCTAGATAACATTTATACAGATATTATACCAAACCACAAAGAAATGATTAATTTAATAGACTCAGATCATTGCGGACAGCTGATCACTATTACAAATCAAAACAAAAAAGTTATTAAAAAAGATATCACTGTTAACCCAAAAACAACTAAACGCTTAGAAACATTTAAAACTAAACTCTTAAGTAAATTACCACTTCTGTTGACTAATGATGACCCTAACAAACAATATAATGATTTTTTTAATATGTATTGCACACAATTTGATAAAACATTCATTCCAAAGACATTATCAGTCAATAGTAACGCTTCCTTCAGTGACTGGGCCACCATTGGTATACATAAAAGTAGAAAAAGACTTTATGAATTATATGATGAACGAATTTGTATAAACACTGCTGAATTTAATTTATATGTTAAAAATTATTCTAAAATATTTAAAACAGTCTGTAGTATGGCCAAGTCACGTTATTTGAGTTCAAAAATTAAAAATAGTAATAACATTATTAAAATGACTTGGAATGTCATTAATAGCGAAACAGGAAGGTCATGCAACCGAAGTAGTGACTACAGCCTTGCTATTGATGACAATGTAATTAGATCAGATTCCCAGGTTGCCGCGGCCTTTGAAAATTTCTTTGCAGAGATTCCTGTGTCAACCACTAAATCTCTAAGCTCCTCACCCACTGCTGCAGAGTCTTTACTTAAGGAAAACGTTCCAGTTTGTGATTCGGAATTTCACTTCGAATTTGTCACTTGTACAGATATAATTAAAACTTTTCACATGTTAAATGTAAAAAAGACTGCAGATCTATGGGGTAATTCTGTGGATGTTGCTAAGACAATTATAAACATTGTAGCACCTACTTTAGCTGTTATATTTAATAATTGTATTCAATGTGGTGAGTTTCCTGATCTTATGAAACACAGTAAAATAATACCGTTGTTTAAATCAGGTAGTACATCAGACCCTACTAATTATAGACCTATTTCCGTACTACCCACCTTTAGTAAAATTTATGAAAAACTTATTTTAAATCAATTGCAAAGATTTTTCAATAACAATAAATTACTGAATAATAAACAGTTCGGTTTTACAAGGGGTCGTTCAACTACCGATGCCGGAGTTGAACTTTTAGGACATATTTATAATGCATGGGAGGACAAATGCGATGCTTTGGGCATCTTTTGTGATTTGTCCAAGGCATTCGATTGTGTTCTTCATGAAACCTTAATCAGGAAACTTCACCACTACGGAATCCGGAACGCCTCTCTGGATCTTCTCACTTCTTACTTAAGTGATAGGATTCAGAGAGTTGATGTTAACGGGAAAAGGTCACCCGGATCTGTAGTAAGAATGGGGGTCCCACAGGGCTCAATACTTGGACCATTTTTATTTATTGTTTATATCAATGACTTGCCTTACCTCATAAAGGATGAACATGATATAGTTTTGTTTGCAGATGACACTTCACTTTTATTTAAACTCAAACGTCAACAGCTGGTTACTGACAGTATAAATAGTGCCCTCGCAAAAGTAGTTAACTGGTTTAATGTTAATAATTTACTTCTTAACGAAAAAAAAACCAAATGTATTAAGTTTACGATACCAAATGTTAGACAAGTAGAAACTAGTGTTCTCATAAAGGGTGAAGAGTTAAAACCCGAAAATACCACAGTATTCTTAGGCATAACTTTGGATGCCAAGCTTCAATGGGGCCCCCATATAGATAAATTGTCAAAAAAGCTTAGCTCTGCAGCATACGCCGTTAGGAAAATTCGTGACTTAACTGATTTAGAGACAGCCCGTTTAGTTTACTTTAGTTATTTTCATAGTGTGATGTCATACGGTATTCTGTTGTGGGGAAATGCCGCCGAAATTCAGATAATTTTTATTTTACAAAAAAGGGCAATTCGTTCCATTTATAAATTAAGTCCCAGACACTCCCTCAGAGACAAATTTAAAGAGATTAATATAATGACTGTGCCTTCTCAGTACATTTATGATAATCTTTTGTATGCACATAAAAATATTAATCTGTTTAAGAAATACAGTGATATCCATAATATAAATACTAGGAACAAACATAAATTTGTTGTTCCTACAACAAGGCTCAAGAAAATAGGTGGCTCGTTTAGATGCCAATGTATACGTTTTTATAATAAACTTCCTAGCCACATTCAAGAACTAAGCATTAATAAATTCAAATCTTTTATAAAGCTAAAACTATGCCACAAAGCCTATTATACTGTAAAAGACTATATTGAGGACAAAAACGCTTGGGATTGAGCTGCTCCAATAGGTCTAGACAGTGAATGTTGTTTATTTTTTATTTTGCTGATTTACACTTTTGTTATTTTTTTTCTTTCTTAATATCTATTTATGACATGACATGAACATTTACTGTTTAAAGTCTTATATTATTTTAATTATTGTGAATGTGAGGACTATGTGGGTCATTGTTTCCGTTTTAATCATGGTCTGGCAGTTTGAGTGGTTTATGCGGTCTACACAAATGTTCTGTCCTTGGTATTGCTCGTCGAATCGTTGAGCTCCTTAAGTTCTGAGTTGAGCTGCACGGTTACTGACGAATGCGTGCACTGACTGCACAGGTCCACTCAATCTGTGTGGTTCTTCCCTCAAAATACCACTTCAGACACCAATCTACATGGTCCTCAAAGATCAAAGATGATGTCCGGATTTTTATATACACATTGACATTGATGAATTTTATATAAACAATGACATGGATATTTACTTTGTATAGTATCTTATTTTTATTATTATTATTGTGAGTGTGAAGACTATGTGGGTCATTTCTTTTTTCTTTTTTCCTTCTTAGTTAGTTTTAATCATGGTCTGGCAGTTTGAGTAATTTATGCGGCCTACCCAAATGTCCTTTCATTGGTATTGTTCGTCGAATCGTAAGGCTCCTCAAGTTCTGAGTTGAGCTACACAATTTTTGACAAATGCGTGCACTGACTGGACAGGTCCGCTCAATCTGTGTGGTTCTTTACTCAAAAGACCATTTCAGACACCAATCTGCATGGTCTTCACATGATCTGACCAAGATTATGTCTGGACTTTAAAAGAGACTGTGACCTCTGAGTTTGTTTCGGCCTTTCTTCTCAGAGTAGTCAGATAGGAAACGCCGACCTCATCTAGTTTAAAAAATATGATTGACATGTAAAAGTGTTTGTACAAACCTACTTACAGAAAATAAATCATTTATCATTTATCATTTAAATAAATTGTATCTTAGTTTGTTAATATGAGTCAAGTAACAAAAATTCCCTCAGTTATTATAATTATCCTCTAACGGCAAACTACTCATACGTATATTGCGTATAAACACTAATAAACGTATGTATGCGTATAAACCTTTGTACTCAAATTATTACTATGTCATATGCATATGTTTGTTTTACTGTGTGTACATAAATAATAAAATAAATAAATAAACAAATAATATTATTGAAGCTTGTGTTTGCAAAACCGTTCAAAGTACCGTTGTTCCTGAACATAGTTTTACCATTTCTATTTTGCACAATATTTTATACTGTTTGATCGTTTCTGAACTGTATTTTGCGATTTGAATTTAGGGACAGTTTTTCAATATCCGTTTGGCCTAAATTAGGATGGAAACTACAGGACGAAAATTGCCAAAAAGGTATTTTATTAAACCTAAAGTTGACTAATGAACAAGAAGAAAAAAAACTTTTTCCATTTATTTTTATTTAAGTTATTAGCAGCGACACATTTCTTATACCTACACAATGAGGTAATTGCGTAACACACTATCGGTAGCAATGGGTTTCATTTTGACATTTCAACAACATTAATTGCGTTATTTACGTTGTTGGGCAGATTTGTTTTCGAAAATATGAAGCAATAGATTAGCAACATCCTTCAAAATGATTCAGATTTTGATTGATAGTGGGTTCAGCCGGTCGATTCTGGAAAAATCTCACCGTGATAACTAAGGTGAAGTGAGCTTAGAGTGAGCTGTGAGTCATGTTGATGCTAGGGATTGACACTACTTACGACTCACTCCACGCTCACTTCACCCAAGTTTTCACGGTGAGATGGTCACAGAATCGCACGGCTGCTCTTTAGATGTAGAACTTGTTGGAATGTATTTTTGTTGTTAAAGTAATGAGATGTATGTAACTACGTCTCATTACTTTGAGATGTAGATACATACATTGATCTTGCCAAAAACCCACGTATTGGAAAATGCGTTGGTGAATGCTGTATAATGTTATTGATTACAGATGAGCCATATCATAGTCTTTCTATTGGCAACAAACAGCTTGGTTATATTCCAATTATGGTAAATTGGTAATAGGGAAGTTAAACTTTCGTTAGTTTAGATTTCAAGTAAGTTTTCCAGCTAGAGTTTTAGTTCTATTTACTGTAAATTCTTTTAAAAACACAATGAGGTTGGTGTTTTAATAGAGGCCTCGCAAGACCAGTGCAGGGGTACCTGCGCTACATTGGAATAATAAACCTGTATAGGGGCCTAATTAACAATTTTTGCAATGGTTAAACCGGATTTTTGTAAATATATTGTGTCATACAAAATCTCTCAAAAATTCACAATGGCGAGACCATTGCAAAAATTTACATAGTATAAAGTCAGAGTATTTAAAAATTTACTTTTGTATGAAATCGTTTATGTTGTTGCCTTTGGTAAAGGAAAGAAAAAATATTTATTTGTGAATTAGTAGACTTGGCCCCATATTCTTGGATCACTCGGCTTGTGGTCGACCTGACCCGTTACACCTGCATTTGTAGACCTCCGGTGAACTGCAGCATGTATCGTTTACTTATCAAATTACAAAGGGATTTTAAAAGGTCCCAGTGGTTTACCTGTGCAAGAGAAACTCTAACGTCAATGACCCCGTCAACCTATACTGCAATGTTTGTGCAGTATCAGTAGAATGTTTTCCATTCAGAGTTGTGTTCAGTCCGCTGAAACTTTCAAGATTCAACGCATTCATCACATCGCAGTCGTACCTACAACTGATATGCAAAATATATGCTCACAAGAATCCGCTTTTGCAACTACGTACGAAACAGTTCCCGAGTTATTTCATTTATTCTGCAATTTCTCTGTAATTAATGCAAATGTGGAAGTATAGTTGTTTATAAACTAGGTACTTGTTTCAAATTAATTTATCATGTTATGTATACATATAAATGAAACTTAATTTTGACTTGTTTTTAGC
This sequence comes from Eremobia ochroleuca, assembly GCA_949629135.1. Taxonomy (NCBI): domain Eukaryota; kingdom Metazoa; phylum Arthropoda; class Insecta; order Lepidoptera; family Noctuidae; genus Eremobia; species Eremobia ochroleuca. The sequence continues at coordinate 6,151,668 of OX451390.1, read as the reverse complement.
TGAGTTTTTTATGGCAAGTCAAATTATTTATTAAAGAAAATGTACCTTTGTCTCAAATTACATTATCAGCTATTTTTAACCGACTTCAAAAAAAGGAGGAGTTTCTGAATTTGGTTGAATATTTTTTTTTAATGTTTGTTACCTTAGAACTCCGTTATTTATAAGCCAATTTGAAAAAAAAAATATTCGAAATGATATACTTTCAGATAAGTCCCAGAGAAATTTCATCAAAATCGGTTTACTAGCTTGGTTTTTAAACCAAAATTACCGGTAAAAATTCAAGTAAACGAAATTCCGACGTTTGCTTTCTTATGATAGGTACTTACTCCAGTGGTGGCTTAGTGGAATTGCCATGGGAAGCATTGTGGCTTTAAGTGGCGTGTCTTTACATAATTAACCGACTTTAAAAAGGAGGGAGTCTCTCAATTCGATTGTATGTTTTTTTTTTAATGTATATTACGTGATATCTCCAGCATGGTGAATCAATTTCAAAAAATCTTAATTTAATGGATAGGGTATGGCTTAGGGATACTTTGCTTGAGTAGTTTTTTAGTCAGCTTCAATAACATTTTTTTTTCCACTTAGTATTATGTTAATGCTGTTATCATAACTCCCTGTCACTGATATTTACATAGCAAGTAGTCTTGTACGAATTTTTGTGGGGTAGGTTCAACTAAAAAGTGAAATAATAAAAACTATTTTCCAAAAAACCAAAGAAAAAAAAGACTAAAAGAATGCGTCTTTGTGTAAGAAATACAGGGAGCCATATTGAGCAAAATAATACCTATGTAATCCAGGGCTCCTGGATTACATATTATTTTTTTATAATTCATGCCTTTGCCCAGCAGTGGGAGGTGACAGGCTAACACTCATTTTTAACACTTACTCTAAGTTAATTTTACTTACATAATTCAATGTTTTTATGAAAGATATAATTAGACTATTTCATCCTTACTTCTACGTGATTACCTGTATAAACTTTGTAATCTTGTATCTGATGTTTAGTTTAAATATGTACCTCGTTAGACAGCTAACAAGGCGTAGATGTTTATTAACTTTTTGCAAGCCAAATTTCACAGTGATTTTTTTTGTTTGTTTTTTTCATTCTTTTGGAACTCGTTAATTAAAATGATTTAAATGTATGATTGTTGCCGTCTAGTATTTTCTAATGTGGACATAATTATAGTTCTAGTTTTTGTCTTGATTATGAATGCCTGTTATGTCTTTTAATTGTGAAATTTTTTTTTTATTATAACCTACACTTTTTTTTTTAATTATTTTTTAAAACGCCTTACCCTACTCGTATAAACTAAAAAAAAACATAAATTTAATTTTTGTCATAAATGGTTTACTTTTACTCAAGGGCTTAATGGTCTAATTCATCGGTAATAAACTCCCCTAGAACCTCCTAGCAGGAATAGATCGATTATCCAGTAACCCTGTATATTGCAATGTGGCACTAGTATTTCAATAGCGGTCTGTACACGACGCGACTTGCCACGGGTTATTTACTTTTAAAATTGAATGGCGCGTTTTAGTTTGTGATTGGTAAAATCAAAGCTCAGTCTCAGCGTGATTTTTTAAAGTTATTTATTTATTTATTTTATTTACTTATTTATTTTACCATTTATGTACACACATATATAAACAGACAAGAAAAAACAGAACAGAAAAATAGGTACAAAGGTGATGCTTATTTCTTAAGAATCTCTTCAAGCATACCTGCGATAGGACATTAGATAGAGAGACGTGAAATTGAACACAAACGAACTTATACGTTTAATAAATCTATCACTATTGCAATTACAACACCCATATTAAAAGTACACTTTATAAACAAACATAATATCACAAATTAGAAGATAAGCACAAATTAGAATATTATATTTAAGCTAAGAATATTAAGAGACTAGACAAAATGAAACTGGTTGCTAATTTAATTGTGTAATTTATAATTTATATGACATTGATTTTACATTCTATGATTACTTTAACTCACACCAAAAATGATTACTTGTTAAATTTTAGGAATATCCTCTGCTTTCACAATATTTGTAAATAAGTGAGCACCATGTATCTGTCACACAATTAATGTACCTATTATTGCTTTATTTTAAATTATTTTTACCTATTAATATAGTAATTTTATTCCAGGTGCATCGTCTTCACATATTTATACAACATTATTTTTAGTATATATGCGAAACCAGAAATACATATTTTTATGTAAAAAATCTATGTACAAAATTTAAAAATTGTGTCATGAAAAATCACAAAGTTATAAGCTTGTTATGTTACCTGGATGTCCGTACAAAAAGTTGGTTACCACTTAACACGCGCTGCCGGCCGACCGGCTGTGACCTTTGTTGTGCGCATATGGTTGCGGATATGTACTTAGTGTCGCTTGGTGTTCAACATGTTACCTTTTTTAAATATTTTTGGGACAAAATATAACATGGTGTAAAAATTATTGGAATCGATTCAGTTACTTATTTTGAACAAACTATAACTACTAGGTTTGCAATATGTATACGTATAGGTACACAAAATGTTTTAACACCTTTTAAAAGAGTAACCATGGAGATTCTTGTCCATTCTTCTCCATACAAAACTAATTCCATTTTTTTGTAATATTTCAAGCTAAAAATGCCTTTTATGTGCCTATTTGGAATAAATGATTTGACTTTGACCACTCAATAACGTACAGCAAAAATTAATTTCAAAGCATTTTTATGCTAATGGCTAATTTTACCTTTATCTTTGAAGGGTCACTGTAACACCTACAATATCAGGCTTATCCAAAGTGGCGCGTCAAACGTCATGAATAATAGATGTATCTTCCATAAACAAACTGTGCTTAATAACCGTTTTAATCTCGGCTTTTAAAGCTTTGCCACTTACAAAGGCAGATTGGAAAAGTTTTTTCTTGTGAGAGTCCAATTAAAGTTGTTAAAAGCAATTTCCTGCGGTTCTATGTGTGCACGGACGCAGTGGGGCGCGCGTGTGCCCGTTATCCCGCTTAATTGTTATTTTTGGATACCTTCCCGATATTTTCCTTAGGGGTTAGAGGCTTCTTTTTTATCTTTTTTAACCTCTTTGTAAACATGGGCTTGGAAGCTCAAAGTTCATCCATCAGAGTTTTAATTAATTCCCAAATTCGTGCACATCTCTCAACATACACACACTACATAGCATCACGTCTGTAATTCTCTGAAGCTAAAGTCAGAGGTGTACCATTGTATATACACCCACATTTTGCCAATTACGTTTGAGTCTCATGTAATAGCGTGGGAGCCTATTGTCATAAACCGGGCACAAATCCAGACTCAGAACTGCTACTGAGAAATTCAAAATTGAAAAACAATCTCTAAAAATATTTTGTACAAAATAATCACAATTCGATACTTTTATACGAGTAAGGCTGACGCTAGGGTAGGCAGCAATTTGCGATGCGACTGGAAGAGCAAAACGAGATAAACATGGTATGGCTACATTACAAGTGAAAATCCGGCGATTATTCGGCGATGACGTGGCTACAGTACACATGCTACACAACGAATTAGCAAGAGGGATTTATGCGGCGACTCCGTGTCTAATGTAACCGCTATCGTAACAAAGACTCAATTTGAAACGGTCGTTTTCTTAGAATGCGATCAAATCATCCATAGCCGTTCACTATACGCATAATGTAGCCATACGCATAATGTAGCCACACGCATATTTAGTAACATTATTAAACTAGTCGTGCAAGTGAGAAATGTTCTTATAAATTCGCTTCAATTTCGTTTACATGTTGATGTAGCCGATGCCGTGATTACTGTAATGTTGTTCCTATCGCATAAAGAAATCAAAGATCGCTAGTAATATTTGATGTACGGTGTAGCCATAAACATGAGCATTCATTTATTTGTTTAAACCGCTCATGTGTCGCAGGTCGCGTCGCGGCCTAATATAGCCTCAGCCTAACTAACTGTTGTACGAGTAAGTACCTTTTACTCGTGAAGTCTATAAATAAAGTCGTAGTGTGCTTTATCCATTGAAACGTTGGTTTTCAATTCATAAGTCAAAACACACAAGGTCAACACAACAACAACAAGACAAGGCAAGACAAGACCAAGACAACAACACAAGACAAGACAACGACAACAAGACAAGTAGGTCGGTATACAGTGAAGGTGCTAGGTAGATATCTAATTTAACATCTCTTGTTGCTGACCCAGTAAACCGCAATTTTGCGTTTGAGGTCACAGATTCAGATTGCCAGTTCATTTGCTATGACCACTTACAAATAATGTAGGATGATATAATTGGTCAATTGAACATTGACTAATTATGTTATCTTATATTATTTCAATGTTTCAATGTTAAGTCGATGAGGGTATTCTCTAAACTACCGAGATTTTAGCTAGAGTTGTTGTTCTTTTGTTGTTTTTGTTTTCTTTTATTATTGTTGTTGTTTTTTTTTTTAGTAACGTGAATGTTGTGTTTTTTCTTCTCTTTTATTGTGAATGCTGTGCACGTCTGTAATGACGTAAACACTAGTCTATGTCTCTGTTCTCTCTTATTTGTAAATGTTTGTGTTTTTGTTGTTGATGTGCCTTAATACATAAATAAAATAAATATTACTTACATTATCCCACCTATTTTAACTCCTGAGTAGAATATGAAAATTATTAATTAAGTTTTAATAACGTCATTTAATATACCAGGTAAATTTTTGAGATGAGGCTGTAAAGCACCTTACCCTTTGTGGCTACGGGAAAGTTTATTAGGAGACTTTCGTTAACTTTAATATGCATTCACAGATTTTGAAAAAAAAAAAAAAATTACAAACGCCAAGAAAATGTGCATTTTTCACAAATACCTTTTTTGATGCCAATCGATCCTGGTTTTAATGGGATAAAAATCTCTATTAGAGCAACTGAGGTTTGAATACTATTGTAGAAAAGTCAGAAATCGCAAAAACCCACCCAATAAATTTAGCAAGAAATGAGATTACAACTTCTACTTTTTGTATGGTGGACAGACTGGGCATTGACTGGCACGAGCTTTGATTCTTGCGCCGCAGTGATCTAGACGTGTTTATTTATCTTCAAACAAGTTATTTTGGAAGCATGTCCAGTTTCTTGGTTTCACTTGTTCTGCTTGGGAACACTAAGAGTATTAGGATAGCACTTATATTATTCTTTACACGCGCATATACTGGATGATTTTTTTTACCGTCTCCAAATTTTTACAGGGCTGTTCTACTCATGAATATAAACAACTTTCACTACCAACTCTGAAATCACGAAAACAAAATCAGCTGTTTAATACAAAAGTTCACCTGCTTGACCAACATCAACAGATTTTTTTTTTTTTTGTTATCTCAGAGTTGGTTCCATAGTGAAAGTTGTTCATATTCATGGTTAGAACACCCTGTAAAAATTTGTAGACGGTAAAAAAATCATGCTGTATAGTATAATCAACCTATAGTGTTCCCACTGCTGGGACACAGGCCTTCTTTCTTCGAGAGGGAATGGGCAACAAATAATAATAATAATAATACTAATTTACAAGGCAGGCCCAGTTCGGGTTGGTCCTCGGGACTATTATTATTCTTTTATCCATTTAGCCCACTTACACAGTAACCCAAATATTCTAACAAAATACCCACTAACTTCAAAGAAACCGTAAACAAAGAACCAACAAAACACTGTAAGTAACACCAAGTAGCAGAAAACGCACTCGCGTGATACACACAAACTCCTATTTGCACCTTTTCTACCCAAAAACATTATGGCTAATTTAGACGTTCCTCGCTTCGCCTGAAATTCCTTATTTTAGTGGCTCGTTACGTCAAACATTGAGCACGCAAAAGCCCGATTCATAAAATTGAGTGACTACGTCGGCAGTTTGAGATATGAAGATGAATTCCATTTGAGTAATTGAGTTATACGCTTATTGTCGACCTCGGGTCTTGCATGCCTTTAGAATTTTTAATTTAAGGCCCTTTCATTGGATGGTACTTAATGGATGATTTTGTGGGCTTTGAATTTTAAGAAGACAGGTAGTGAAGTATTCTGAGCATTTAGTAAGCGTGTCAGGACTGCAAGATTCTGGGTATTAGATATACACACACACATGAACTCACGCCTTCTTCCATGGGGGTAAGCAGAAAATACAGAACGCCACCTGCTACGATCTTTACATACTCCTTTTGCCTCGTTTACGTTCACACATCTGGTCATACACGCACAATGCTCCTAACCTTTCTGAAGAACTTCACTCACTCCAAGCTCACCATATATCTGCCTAGGGCGTCTTCCAGCGTTGCCACTCACATCTGCCTTGTAACCTGTAAACCTTAATAAGTAATATTTTGCTTATCGTTTACAGTACCTAACTCTACACCTAATCACGATTAGTAGCCATCTGACGAAGTTGTGCTTAAGTCCTATAGAGTGGGCCAACGGCATAGTGTAGACATCGAATTATCGTTCAATTAGTAAAAGCCTAATGGTAAATTTTACCCTCAGTGTAATAAATATGACTTATACAATACAGCTGGGTTTATACAGTATCTACTGAGTATTCGTAGTAAAGCTTATTGGTCAGATCCAACTTGACTGCAGATGTTTATATCAAAACCAGCAGCTCATGCAATACGAGAATTTTCTGAACTATATTTTTCCAGACGGTTTTCCCACGACACGAGCACCGCTAGTTAATAGCCAACGGCATAAGATCAAGAGTGATCGTGAGGCTATAGTCCCACAACCGTCCCACACCGGTCCCGCACCCGTCCCGCGCTCACCCCGTCAGAGTGTAGAGTGCAGAACGGAAATGTGATATCGTGAACTTCGTACATTGTGCGCTGCATATCTGGGATGGAGCTTTAAGAATTTATTCTCAGGTAAAGTGGTGCAGTGTCATAGATTAAGGTGAATTGCATAAGGTTCTTACTCTCTAGTTTACTCTAGTAGAACTGAAATGTTGATGTATCTGTTTAGATATGCCTAAAAGACGAGCTAAAACTGTTTTGTGTTGACAAGGATTGAGATAACGTTATTCTCATGAGATTACCTTAATCACACTTACTTATTAGGCCATCCCACTTCCAGTGTCATATTTTTTATTTCCAATATTTATGTATTGCGCAATGGTATGCAATAGTTAATACATGTGTTGTCTTGTACAATCATGTTACTTTAATTTGGTGTGTTGTATTGTCAAGACGTGCATTGATTTAAAATGGAAGATTTAAAAAAATCTATTAATGTAGTGGAGCAACGTATATTTCTAAAGTTTTGTGCTTTACTCAACTACTCTGGAGGAGTTGCGCACGACTTACTGGTAAAGTGTGTTGGTCGTAACGCCTTAAATAAAAGAACCGTACAGCGATGGCTTGAAATGTACAATCAAGGAAGAACCACAGCTGAAGATGAGCCGCGAGCACCTTGATCATTATCATCGACTAGATTAGAAGCAAGGGACAAAATCAAGGAAGCACTTCGTCAGTCACGTAGGGTCAGTGTCAGTGATCTCTCCACTCAACTTAACATTCCTCATACCACTATACATAGAGTACTCACGGAGGATTTATGTCTGGTCAATAAAAGTGCAGTGTGGGTGCCCCACACTCTGAACACGGATCAGAAGGAGTTTCGTTATGAAACTGCGCGTAGCCATTTATCGTGGTATCGCCGTAAGAAAAATATAGGTACTTAATAGATTCATATGCCTTGGTGAAACTTGGGTCGAATTTTATACACATCAGTCACGATGTTGGGTGGAACCGGGCACTTCAGCTGAACATTTACCACGTGCTACATGAACGAAAAATACTACTAATAGTAGTTATGGACGTCAGAGGCATTGCCTTTTGGAGAACTTATGATGAAAATACAACTATGACTGGAGAGCGATATAAGTCATTTTTAGAAGAAAATATTCCTATTTGGGCAGACGAACATCATATAACGAGTCCTATAATTTTACATGATAACGCCAGACCGCACAAATCAAAAATAGTTCAGAATTTAATTGAAGATAAAGGGTGGATTGAAATTATTCAGCCGCCATATTCCCCGGATATGAATCCTTGTGATTTCAATTGTTTTTGCCATGTGAAGAGGAAATTGTCGGGTACTCGATACAATAGCAAAAAGGAGTTAGATATTAAACTAAAGAGCATTATTGATGAATTAAATGAAAGTGGTACTTTAAATGGTGTTCAAGATTTGCCAGCAGTCTGGGAGCGAGTGATTAATAGTGGTGGAGATTATTGATTAGTGTCACAAGGTTATACACCGTGTAATTGACAGGTTGGCAAAAACGAAAAGTATGAATTCAGACTGGTATTGTTAACATTTTGATAGTGAAATATTTTCCCGGAAATGATAGGTGAACGTTTTTCAATTTTCAATTTTATTTCGGCTACGCAATGTATAACGAACATTGCGATACGCGCGCGACCCTATATTGCGCGCGTATTGCAATGTCCGCGCGTTGTTCATTCATACTAATAGGTACTTCGGGACGTTTGGAATAAATACATAATACAATACACACACAAACACACCTATCAAAAAATTTAAACACAAATTCAATACCTATCAAAAATTAAAATATTAGTCACTTACCTAAATTAAAGTCTTTCGGGTCGTATAAGGCATGGCTCGAAGTGGTTGCCTCCGAGCTGCACGCACAGTTGTGCTCGACGCAGGGTTTCGGCATGGAGACGAGGCATCATTGTCACATCCTCATTGATTTGTTGGTTTAACGATGCGAAAGCGTCTCTTATGCGCTGCTCCATTTCGGCCGCGGTATCACACTCCGTCACATACACCCGTTCTTTGATATAACCCCACAGGAAAAAGTCCAATGGGGTTAGGTTAGGCTTTATGGATCCGATATGGACGTTGCTTGTCCTTTCGAAGGACTTTGTGCACAGCCCAATGTGAAACCCGGGGTCCGTTATTACGCCTTACAAGTTTTGCAGCAGTACGGGTTCCCAAACGCGGATTTCGACGGACAACATCTAAAATCGCCTGCTCAGAACGAGCACTGATTGTCCTTCCAGCACCTTCCTGCCGCGGCACAATAGGTAAATTTTCTAAAACACGTTGATATGCCCGTGTGATAGTACGACTATTAGCTGGATGTCGTTCATTTGGGTGACTTTGAACATAGAGCCTTAATGCCAACGACGCGTTTCCTCTAGCTTCACCCAAGCACATTAACATCTGGCCATATTCGCGAGCACTAAACGTTTCATTACGCCGATTCATGATGATACCACACAACACAAAAACACAAAAACACACAACTCAACTCAACGCACAACACAGTCCCGAACTCCCGACAGTTGAAAGAAAACGAAATAGACGTCCAGAACGCACCAGCAATCGCGGCAAACTGAACTAACGGCTGAGTGAGTGCTGACGGTTTCGTTTGTCGGCAAACCTTTGAGTGTTTGTGACACGTGTAGCATAGGGCTGCCCACATGATATGAAATGAAACATTTTATTTCGGTAATATTACTAGATACGTTAGTCGAGGAGCCCATGGCACAGTAGTTACCGTGTTCGGCCTGCCATTGAGATAAAGATGTAGAACTAGGTATTGAAAAAGAATCGTATCGTAATCGTATGATAAAGATTGTTATTAACCGCTATCTCTTGTTACTTCTACTCATGGTTCTGCTTCTAAGTTTAAACCTAGTACCTGTCAATCCCCAAGCGGCACGCGCGCGATTTTGCGCCATTTTCTAAACACTAAGCAAACGCCGGCATTCGCATAGATTATAAAATAAGCGTTTTTTTTTATAGGGTCTTTGTTCAAGAACGTAAACAAGAAGTTTTTCTTATAAATAGTCTGTAAATAACGAAAATAAGCAAACCTTTTTGAACGCCAGCTTTCGCTCCGGGATTGACAGAGTAAGGAATGTGAATCTGGCAATATTGACGCGATGTTTTTATGTTTTATGTCCCACTTATCTAAACCAATTTACATTACTGTAATGCAACGCGTGTGTACAGTTCGGGTGGCTTCGTAATTGATACTGTAGATCAAACTGTTAAGCACCGCGAGGACGCCGGCGTCCTCACACCTGTTGTCTTTCTATTGTGTCTCTTATTACGATACTCGAAAGGTTAACGATTTAATATAAGGTTTTCGGAATTAAGAAAGAATAAATAAGTAATCATACTCCTGAGTATTTAATTGTTAATAAAGCATTTTACATAAATAAAAATAAAATGACAAGTATTAAATTCCATACGTGGTACAACCCTAGCAGTGTCGGCGCGTAAGCAAAGGCGCCGGCCGGCGCACAGCACACAAAGGGAGCGAGCGAGCGAGCGGTATGCTTTCTCTGTCTGTCGTAGGTACTGTCGGAGGCCAGTAAACTTTTAGAGCTAACAGCTGATTCCGCGCGGTATGTATGAATTTTCTTTTTAAATCATTATTATTTACATTGCCGAGTTTAAGTTTTTTGCTTTTTTTCACTAAAATTATGTTTTTAGGGCTGGATTTTGTTGTAACAAATGAATAGAACACAAATCTAGTTGAAAAACGGTCGGAAAATTCGACAATTTTCCTGAAGAAAATTCCAACGTTTTTCAGTCATAAATCATGGTCTGAAGCTACTGTTTCAGTTTTTGCCAACCTGTCAATTACACCGTGTATAGTATAGTAGTCAGTTTTTGTAAAATAATAATAATAATAAAAAAAAAAACACTGGAAGTGGGATGACCTAATATATTGATAAGCTAGCATCTGACTGCGAATTCGCCAGCGTGAAATTTTTTGTTCCTCTGACCCACCCCATCGCATTGCATCACGTGCCCCTGCTTCAAAGGCTACGGAAACGAAGTCGGCGGCGGCGGCGCGGGTAGCGGCGCGTTTCAATGTATAGATTTATATGGAACTGGCCTCGAAGGCAGCGGCGCCGGCGCGGCGAGCAGTGTACGAGCGATGCGCACCAGTCTAGCGGTGCCCACGCGTCTGCATTAACGTACTGTTGTACATTTTACATTTTGCTTTAAATGTAACTTTACGAAGAAATACGTATGAAAAAGATGTTGTCGTCGCTATTTAGACATTTCGTTCGCGAACAAAGACACTAATTTCTAATTCTGGAATAAAGCATTCCAGAATTGGGCTATCAAATGCAGGAATATATATTTTTTTTTCAAATACGACTGGTAGTTCCAGAGATTACCCCCTACATACAAACTTACAAACAAATTTTACCTTTTTTACGTGATTGGATCAAATATGAACCGGACTTAAGTAAAAAAAATACGCACGTATTATTATACTCGTAAAAAAAAGGAATATATTTTATTTTTCTACATAATCTCCCCTTCTATTAACACATTTTTCCCAGCGCAGGGGATGTTTCTTGATGCCAGTATCGAAGAATGTCGTCATAATAATGTCGTGCCTATAGCCAATTGCACACAATAATGATTCCACTATCTGGTCAGTGTGAAAACGGCGTCCTCCACTTGAATTTTTTTTGTGCCATTCCTACACTTTAGTTCTTGAAAGCGTATTCTTATCGAACTGTAGAGTCAATGGATGCAAAATTTCAGAAGGTTTTATGCCCTCCCGTGTTAAAAAAATTATGATAAGTCGTTGCTCAACAGACTTATATACCTCCTGCTCATACATGATGCTACTGGCGCGCAATAAACTAAAGTGAGCCGGAGCAGTATACCCCCCTCCCCTAGATGATCCTCCCTAACACATACAACAGCACCAAGCGCGTCACTTCACTCAGCGACCAGTAATAAAAAAAGTCCTGTTTATACATATTTGATTCACCTAATATATAGATGCATCAAAATAAATGTATGAGGGAACCTACTATTAATGGAAATGAAATTTATTTCAGATACAATTTTGCTGGTTTCCACGTTGAATGACACTCGATGTATTCAAAGAGTAGGTACTCAAAGAATTCGCATTATGATGGTTCGTGAATCCAGTATTCGTTGAGCCGTGACAAACGTTGAATATTTGGTAAATTATTAGTTAGTTATAAAAAAAATCAGCTTTGCTTTAAAATAAGCAACGTAGGTCATAATTGACATAATCGTCGTCGGAAATATTTAATGGAAGGTAAAACTCTTTTAACGTTAAAAAAAAAAACCGTCAGGCTTTAAAATAAATGTACTGACATCAAGTTTTTCGCATTCCAACAAAATTCTTTCTACTAGAGCAAGTATTGCAACGTTGGACATCAACGAATCCTTTGATCCAAGGCTCACTGAAAAAGCAATTCCCTTCAGATACATAGCATAAATTCCGCTGTTCCATCCGTTTGCAGCTTTTAGTGTCATGGTTTCAAGCATCCTTAGGTAGCCTGTGGACCTAGCACGAAGGCGCGGAATAATCGTAACGTAAATTTAAAATAGAAATCATTCGTTTCGGACAGACTAGAATTTACTTAGTTTTAAGGCTTTATTCATATCCATGGACACGGGCTTGTATGATAGCTAAATAATAACAGCCCATGGGTCGATCGATCAGGTTAAGCTACGCTTGCTGACGTCGGTCCATGGATGGGTGACCATCTTTACATACCAAGAGCTTTCTGCGTCTCAAAAAGCACGTAAAGTCGTTGCTCCCGGCTGTCATTCGTGGATTTTTGATATTCGTTAAGGGTCGTCAAAATCCCGAAAGTGTGGCAACCAGTCTTACCAAGGGGTATCGTACTAGCTAGTAACTGGGTTGTGGAGGGCAGATATACAGTCGCTCCATGTAAAATACTGCTATTCAGCTGCGTTCGGTTAGACTAGAAGCCGACCCTAGCACAGTTGGAAAAGGTATATACAACCTGTAACGTTAAATGCGCAAAACCTGAAAATAGTTTGATCAGAATAACGAGCAGAATTGATTGAACCACTTTTTAATAAAGGTCAAATTTTTCAAAAAATCTTCATTAAAATCGTCGCCGTGTCTATTTATTTATAGGTCAAGCAAGCCAATGTCAGCGCGGCGCAGCGGCCCGATAACGACTCCTCCCTCGGTAAAGCGTCTTCGCAGACGCAAGAAACGATCAGAATGGCCAGTAAAACTAAAACAGCACATAAAACCTTTACAATTTTTTTCATGACGTGGGTCATATTCAAAATAATTGTAAGTTACGGATAGGAAACAGATATGAATATTGTTTGATTATAACAGAAAAATAACAGAAAGGAATTATTAGGGCAAGTTTAAATAGCACACGTTTATAAATTAAATAATTAACGTTGAGCTAATTAAAACATCTGGAATAGTAGAATACCATCATCACTTCTTATGCATACCTATTACAGTTCACCTACTAAGATTAAGTATAACAGGCTACGAGTGCGAAGCCGGTGTGGGTCGCTAGGTGGGTACATAATGAAACAAAATTTTGATGATCGTATTTTAATTGGTATAATTGCCATAAATCAATAAACAATTCGTAAAGCAGTTTAAACTGCATGATTTTAATAATTAGAGTTCTATGTGGATGTTACTTTTTTGCTAGCTGACTAAGCACTTACAGTATTAACAATTTAGTTTTTTAATGAAAAAGAGTTTCTCACATATTAATTTAAAAAATACTCACAACATACAACTTTACACTGACCTGTAAATTGCAAAAAACCTGAGACATTTTGAATTTCGCGGGCTACCTTGGCGCATCCTCCTTAAGTGATACTGAGACGGCCAACGAGAGGCTGGGTACGCCTCGGCGAGGCTGCGCGGTTAGTACAAACGGCTCAAGCGGTGAGGACTGAGCATACGCAGTAAAACATGCACACACAGACAATACATGGCACAGCAATGCAATACATGCCACATTATACGCAAACTTTACATACTTCAAATAAATTTAAGTCAGTAAAAAAAAAAATGTTTTGGCTAACCTGCGGTGCAGTAAATATTAATATTTTATTTTCATTAATTTATACAACATAGACAATGTGAATAACGCCTAATCATTCATATCTGTTACGTAACAGAAAAAAGTGACAGATAAAATAACGGATATGAATTAATTGCACGTGTCTAATCTACAAATCTATTTATTTCCACAACAATTCGAAATGTTATACGAATATTTTATAGTTATAACAAATATCACAATACAGCCATTTCCTAGTATGAGTATTATAACAGTAATTACTTACCGCTATTGTAAACAACTCACATTGGATATTTACTTTTAAAAGTCTAATTTTCTTCGACAACGAAACGAGCTGAAAAACTATATTGAACAAAATCCCCGAGCGTTTATTCTTACGTTGTGTAGTGACAGCTAGTGAACTCATGTTGCCAGTATATCAAATTTCTTTATTGCCATGGAAATACTGTTAAAATAGCATAACAGAGAAGAATAACAGATATGATTAAAATCAGGAGACTCATTAATAAATTAAATTTGGAGAACACTAAATAGTATTTTATATTTTTTTTAGTGAAGTGTTGAAAGTTTAAACAATATTCTCTGAATATAGTTTTTTTTTAAACTTTTGTGTAATGGTTAATAATTAAATTATTTTTTTAAGTTTACCGTCAAAGACGTGGACATTGAATACTTGTATAAAACGGAACCTACGCAATGACTGGTTTAATTTTTTTTAATGAATTGTTTAGCTGTACCAAACGTTTCGTTGTTTTTTATTAAGCTCAAATAAAAATTTAATCTGTTTGTTTATAAAATTCTAGTCAGTTGTATCTCGTTATGAAAATAATTGGGTAGGACATTAAGACAATAGTAAATATACAATTATTTTGAATATGACCCACGTATTTTCTCTCTGAAATAGGTCAATTGAATTAAAAATCAGTTGGGTGTCTGAGGTTTTGCGCATTTAACGTTACAAGTTGTATATTGGTTATTGAGACAATTATGTGGTGCTGAGAAAACAAAACCTAAACTTTTTATCAGATCTGTGATTGGTGATCAATCCAAGCCCGATGAAACTGCCTGATCATTGAAATAAGTCAATAGTCGCTCTATGTAAAATACTGGTATTCAGCTGCATCCAGTTAGACTGGAAGCTGAACCCAAACCGGGTGGGAAAAGGCTAGGCAAATGATTATTTCTGTATTGAGACGATTAATGCTATAGGATAGTTTTATTTCCAAAACCGTTTTAATTTACGTAACGTTACGTCACGGGTTTTGGCTGGGAGGGTCGTTTGCAGCCTGTAGTGTCATGGTGTCAAGCATCCTTCGGCAGTCCATGCTTTGGCTACAATTACGGACCGTTAGCTGTAGATAAGCTGCTCTCGTAGTGTGTGCTACTGACATGGCTGTTTCAGATGTAAAGATGATAAGATATGAGTTGTGCATTTAAATTCGATTGGAGCACGGCCTTAGCATAAACGTTAACGGTTGAGGATCGTTAGTGAAGATTGGAGCAGTCCTTTGGTAAAAAATAAAATAAAATAAAACTGTATTGGCTCAAAGTTTATCGGAATGCCAACAGACGGTAAAGATTTTGGTTTTTTATCGTTAGTGACAATTTAATGAAATTCTATGTCTATTCAGTTTTAATGTTTTTATTTTAATGATGTAATGATTTCTACGTATTTGTGATTTTTATATTGGAATTTGGTGCGAGTATAGCAAGTATAATAGTAAATCCATGGTTAGCGTATTGACTTGAATAGTGTGGAATTAGTTAGTAAGAAACATGTTACTATAACTTGTTGTAAATCCACTCTAGTTTGTGCCAATAGTACTACTGAATTCAGGTGTCAGAAACTATTGATCCGAGAGAATTATGATAAATCTATAGTGGCAACTCGAATTTGATTCGGAGGCAGTACCTAGACAAAAAGTCTTTTCGTACTCGTACATACATACCTACGACTGTACGCTCTCGAATCTCGATGAGACATAGAGCACAATCGCCTTCCATTAATAAAAGAGATTGTCTATTTCATAATTTCATTTAATAATATTTACAGCAGTGGTGGCCTAGTGGTAATGGCGCGGACTTACGAGTTGTAGGTCGTGGGTTCAAACCCAGACAAGCGCTTAACTTTGTCTTAATAAATCACCGCTGCTCTTAAAACGGTGTAGGAAAACATCGTGAGGAAACCGGCAAGTCTTAGAACGAAAAATTTGAAGCCATGTGATATCTACCAACCCGCAATGGGCACGCATGTTAGATAACAGCCCACTCCCTCTCGGAAAGAAGAGGTTCCAGCAGTGGGAGCATCAAAAGCTTATTAGGCTATGATGATCAATCAATCAACTCAGCCTATCGCAGTCCACTGCTGGACATAGGCCTCTCCCATACTGCGCCACAACACCCTGTCCTCCGCCTTCCGCATCCAGTCTACCCCAGCCACCTTCTTTAAGTCGTCGGCTATGATGATGAACATTGACAAATTAATCAAAATAATAAAAATTTTGACAGATATTTATGACGTTGCCATTTTTCTGAATCCACTCAGAAAAATAGCAATTTAATATAAAATTTATTTATTTATTTATTTATTTAACATAAAACGGCCAAGGCCAATTACATTAGTTAAAAACAAACACATTTTAAAAGCACAGTAAACAAAAGTATATAACTAATCGCCAGTCATACGCTGAACTCACAATACCCCAGACATACTGACAAGATCTTCTTCCATCCATCCGCGAACACATCACAGTCAGGCTTAGCGTCCAAAAGCGCGTTCAGCGGACAGAGCGTGCGAGGAACAGGAGACTGGGCTCGCGCGACAGTTCGACTCCAAGGCACGGCGAACAATCTATGCCTCCTGCCACGGTTGTAATTTACCGGAGCAAAAAGATGGGACAACTCATCAAGCAGTTCGGGAGCATCTGTTTTACCGTGAAAGATCTTAACCATATTAATAATTTAAACCATATTAATAATATAAAGCGAATAGAAAGATTACTACTTGCTCACGTTCTTTTTCGGTTTGCATTGTAAAAATTGTTATTCATCACTACAATAAATTATTTATTAGGTTTTCAACGTTTCATTCAATTAATGGCTTCATTTTTTGCAAAAAGTGCTTGTTCAAAAGTAACTGGGAATAAAAAAAATCTTCTGAGGGCTGATTTTTCCAACACTAGATAATTTTTGAATAATTTGACAGTTCTTCCATACAAAATCTATCAGACGTCAATTTTATTCCACGAATAAAAATTATCTGTCGATTGAAAAATCTGCCCTTTATCAAATATTGTCAAAATTAAAAGGAAGGGACCTAAACTTGAGTACAGAAATTCTACCATTATGTGTTAGATTACTAGTCAACTACAGTCTGCTAGGCACTATTAAAGGCACCGATTAAATGATGTCAAAAATATGTAGGTCATTCTGGGTGGACGTACAAACACGGACAATGGCGTGGCGGTAGAGCATTTTTCACCCTTATGCTCTAAGCAATAAGAACACTTGGTGTGTGTGTATTTAATATTTCATCTTTTTTTTTATAAAAACATCTAGGATGTAACAATATCTGGCCATACTCGCAACCGGCGTACGTTTTACGTTTTAAAGATTCGTAGAAGATGGGAAAAAGGCGTGAGTTTGTGCATTTATCATGATAAGTAGTCTAAATCATAACGATCGGTTCAGTGTTTTAGGCGTGAATAGGTTACAAACCGGTATTTACTTTTACATTTATAAATTATATATTTTAGAGGTCGGTAAAAAGTCATATGTCCTAATCCAGGTCATGGTCTATCCATGTGCCAAATTTCATCCAAATCCGTTCTGCCGTTTTAGCGTGAAAGCATAACAAACAAACAAATAAACTTTTGCATTTCTAATATTAGTAGCTGTACCTTGCGGTTTCACCCGCGTAAGTGTCGATTCTGTTGGAAAATTGGGATAAAAAGTAAGCGCTTTAAGTATCAGCTATGTAGCTATTAAGTTTCATCGTAATCGGTTTATTAGTTTTTGCGTGCAGAAGTAACAAACTGATTATATATTTCCTGCTGCGCTGCGTGGGGCCACACTGGCCACTTTTGTTTAGATTGACATTTTTAAATTCGTAATATATTTTGAATGGAATGACTGATTTGAATAATTCAAAAAGTAATCAACAGGTATTGAAACAGTCTTGGAAACAGTCATGCCTTTGTATTAATCCTTATTAAAAAAAAATGATTTTTTTGAATAAGGATTAATACAAAGGCATGAATAACATGGTCTGATTTTGGTCAGCATTTCTAACATTTTTTAAAATGTAAAATAGTAGTTACAGTGACATAACTAAAATAGTTGGACATATGGTATCGCATTGTATATTTTGATATGTTCTTTAATATTACAGAACATTTTTTTTCAAATTTTTTTACACCTTGGGTTACATTACTGAAGTTTTAGTAGGGACTCCTAATTTGTTTTAGTAATAAATATAGCTTATGGTACTCAGGGATAATGTAGAATTCTAATGGTGAAACAATTTTTAAATCGGTCCAGTAGTTTTTGAGTTTATTCGCTACAAACCTAGATACAACAAAAGTACAAATCTCTCTTCTTTATAATATTAGTGTAGGTTAGTGTAGGCTTGTGTAGATTAGTTAGTATAATAAATTATGGAAGTGTGCATTGCTGTCTCTAACAGTCAAGAGTGATGTGATAATTCTTAAGCTTAGTTCAAAATATACAAGCTAGTTGAGCTAAGTTTGCACTTCGTTGGAATGTGAGGCCATCAACGTCAGCTGCAAACTTATTTCAAACGGGTTGTAGATGCACTCTATGTGCATGATATTATATTGAATCTTGCAGTCAGTAATCATAACCATCCGGCTATAAGCGGTAATGCTATCGCTTTACATAAGATAGGCAAAAAGATGTTAAATACATATACTACTACGTATTTCTCCTAATAAAAAGAGGTATTAAATTTAAAAATTCATACTTACTAACTAGGAAAGTTAAATAAAAGCGTGTAAAACACCCGGCTTCGCAATTAAATTAAAAGTTTATATTTCATATTCAACTAGAAAACCGAAACATACAAGTACTGTTAGAAATTCCTACAAATTCAGAAACAGTTGCTGCAACATGAAACTTCGTAGTTATTATTATACCTATCCTTGCAAGAGCGAGATGTTATCACATGAGGTTACTTATTATACTTTGCTAGAGCGAGATAGTAACACAAGAGCTAACAGAACTATGCACTAAGTTGTGCATCTCTTTCCCTCGTAATAAAAAGATAACACTTACACTTAATATGGTCCCAGATGTTCGCAAGTACCTTTTGTATTACAGCTATTTTTCGTATAAAAGTACAATAATCCCAAAAAAAATCTTAGAATACAGTGTCCTTATAAATGTTTTTCGTATTATACCAGGGCTAACAAATTGTTGGTATTTGTCATTGTCAAACAGACTACCTTATTCCTAGAGTTTTATTAACTAAACAAGAC
Source organism: Eremobia ochroleuca (assembly GCA_949629135.1). NCBI lineage: Eukaryota > Metazoa > Arthropoda > Insecta > Lepidoptera > Noctuidae > Eremobia > Eremobia ochroleuca. Next base: position 6,132,279 of record OX451390.1, on the reverse strand, counting down.
CTACTAATAAATTACACAGGGTAGCATTTCACATCGACGCGTAAACTGTTACCACGGATTCAATACACAATTCTGAAGCCTGTGTTGAAAGTTTTCATCGGTTATTAAAAAAACAAATGCTGTTCCATACATTTTGATCTCATAGATTTTTCAATTTTCTATGAAACAGCAGATTTGTTTTATTTATTTATTTTACCATTTATATAACAACACACATATATAAACAGACAAGAAAAATGTCACTTCGACCATGGCGGCAAATTTCAACGGAACTAGCTTTCGGCACGGGAGATATTATGAGATGAGATGTTCACAAGTGTTTGCTCAGATACAGGTGCACTCTCTCTTCCCTCTTTCTCATAGTCAGAAGGTACAACAAACAAACAATAAAAAAACAAATAGCATCTTCCTGAAAAATAATACCGTTTTCCACTTTCATACAACGTCATTAGGATAGCGCTTTATTATAGTGCTTAGTCTAGAACAGTGGTTCTTAACCGGTGTTCTGCGGACCACGGGTGGTCCCTGCAAGCATCCCAAGTGGTCCGCGGAGCCACCCTAATAAATATTAGATAAGTGACACAACGAGTCGACACAACGCGTAACGTGAGCGGCGCGATCGCGTGATTTGATTAAATTTTAATCAAATTTTTAATATTTTAATCAAATTTTTAGTAATTTAATCATGAAATGATTAAAATCTGTACCTATAATGTGCATTTATCGTAAATAACATAAATAGTGGGCTTTGAATAATTTATGCGTGTTTTATTTATAGACAGAATTTCTGTCTTGCCACGGACCACCTAGCTAGTTACTAGGTGGTCCGTGGCTAGACAGAAGTTTTGTCAAATGGTCCCTCATCTCTAAAAGGTTAAGAACCACTGGTTTAGAAGCACGCGGCAAACTTAAATAGTGCGGTGAATCATGTTGAACTTAACTAACCTCATCTTCTTATCTTGGTTTATCTACTTTGTAAGTTTCAAGTACCTACACGTAGTTCAATGTACGGTTTATCTCGTTTATTTTTATGCGGGGTACTTTGAAGTTTGATTTAGCCTTTGTGTTGAATTTGACAAGTTCACGGACACGTCGGGGCAGTGGCGGGGATTTACGACTTGTAGGTCGTAGCTTTGAACCCGGCTAGACGCTTTACTTTGTGTTAATGACTTTATCACTACTGCTCTTAAAACGGTAAAGGAAAACTTACTGAGGAAACCGCCATGTTCTTGAACCAAGATTTGAAGACTTGTAACATCTGCTAACTTGCACTGGGCTCACGTCCGGCCCCGTCCCTCTCACCGAAAGGAGGCCTGATTATGTAAGGATACATGTGAGAAGTTTGTTGGCATAGAGCACAGAGGAACCTCTTCGACCGCTGTTATAGGTGGTATTGTCTATGCTTTCCATACAAACCGAGCATGGCATGGTTTACTCGCACTACGACATAAATGACGTTTTCAAGGCGGTTTGTGAGACAAGATGTAAGCTCAGTGGTCTTTTGGCGCCAAGAATTCAATAACTAACTAGCGACCCGCCCCTGCGTCGCACCGTTTTTACGACTTGACAAAACATCGAGATTTCTTTATTATGTGTATGTACAATTAATACTATACAGATAAACCTTCCTCAGTGAATTCTCTTAATTATTATACATAATTTATAAATAAAAAATTAAAAAAATATAAATAATAAAAAAAAAATATAAATAATAATGATGATCACATTTTCAGGTTATAATCGAACCATAAGGTATAGTTTTTCATAGCTCCGAGTGATTTTTTAGTTATTTTTAGTACCTACCTACATAATTAGGTACCTATGCATCCCTAATCTTTTTCGGCACGGAAAAAATGGCGGCGTTTAATGTTATTAGTCGCGTAAAATACTTTATGATGTTCATTTTGTCATGCAGCTAGTCCGTGTTAAAAAGTATTTGCAACGAATATAATAAAATAGACAATTAGTTATCATGTATGTCCGATAATTGTGTTGCACAGGACAATGTCCTTTACTAAATGAGCATGCCGTTTGCGCTTGTTAAAATAACACAATCCCACCTGTTTCAGCCTAAATTGTGAATGTACATTTGTATTATGTGACATCATCTGGAACTAAAAAGTTAATGACAGTTGATTGCCATCGTAAAAATAACAATATTCACATCTTGATCAATAATTACACAGATAATACTTAACTAAACATATTGACTTTAATATACACTCTACCATTAAACAGTTTTGAGTTCCAGCTTTTCAAACTTGAATTAACTAAAACCGTCCTCCTGAATAATTGCTATATGTAATTAGTACGTTTGTCTTCCAGACCATCGATATGTAAGTGCAGGTTTCCTCACGATGTTTTCGTTCACCGATATCGGTGGTAGAAAATACATATGAGTTGAAAAAGTCACAAAGCCATTTACTTGCCCAGATTTGAACCCACAACCTCGTCTACTACAGCTAGTCTTAAATAAATAAATAAAGAATAGATTTAATTAAATGCGTTAATTTTCTCTTCCCTGTCTTTTTGGTATTAATCCTAAAATCACTCGGGATAACTCGACAGATAAGACTCACTATGTAATTACCTGTCTAAGACAACGGCCGAACAATAACTATTACATTGTTAACCATCCTCACAGTACTATCGTTAACTTTTATGTGTTAAGGGTTCCCATGTTCTGAGTTTTCCTTACATTTTGGAGGTACTTTACCGCCATCTAGTAAAGTTATGTGGAAGCTGTTTTAGCACGTTTTCCTTTGTTTCCACTTGGTTACTATTTGGACGGTGGCTGAATACTTTGTTGAACTTGTGTATGAATAAATAAGATCACAGAGAGGATAAATGAAGGAAAATTCAGATACAAAAAAATGCAAATTTTGTTTGTTGTGAACTTGTATCGTTTGAACTTTTATTCATAAACCTGTTGAAAATGCGTGGTACGCTGCTATAAAAAAGAGATGTAAAAGATACCGTTTATTTTGAAATGCATCTTGATAACTATATCAGGGTCAGTGGTTAGCCATGCTAACCACATATTTTGGATTTTTTTAATTTATATTCATGTCATAAATAGCCATTATTTCTTGAACTAACATAGATATACACCTTACGCTTGATTTAATTTAGGCAGTAAGTGGCACCGATAATCGTTTTTATGTGTATTTTTGGTTTGAAAAACATTCGTTGACAGTGTTTTTGTGATGTGCTCAGAAAAAAAACGTTCAAAAATAAGGCATGTTTATTATTTTTATGATTATGATTGTTTTATTAGACGTATTTAGACATCTTTTGCATATATTTGGTAAACAATTTATGTCATTTTGCGTTTCTAATGTAATATCACACTCATAATTAGGTGGTTAGAGAAGCTAACCAGCGCGCAGAAAATTTTTTCAACCATGTTTTCAGTATTGTTTAGCCTAAATGTGAATAGTCACTACATAGTATAAAACAAAGTCGCTTCCCTGTCTGTCTGTCCCTATATATACTTAGATCTTTAAAACTACGCAACGGATTTTGATGCGGTTATTTTTAATAGATAGAGTGATTCAAGAGGAAGGTTTATAAATGTATAACACAGCATGATATAGTAGAGAAACACTGATAATTTTAGAGGTTTCTAATGTAATGTCGTAAATAAACACATTATTTTGCGCTTACATTGTAAACGCTGGCTGAACCCGTCGATATAGATCAAAATAATGTACTACAGTATTGTACACCTTAAAAAGGTCTACAAAAAAGTCCGCAATGGTATATGTCTATCTCTTAGGGATAACCCACAATAACCATTTTTTATCCTATACTTTTTACGAAAAATAATGGCTCTAAAATTATCAGTGTTTCTCCATTGCACCCGTGCGAAGCCGGGGCGGGTCGCTAGTAAAAATATAAAAACACGTATATTGTAACTTATATTAAAGTGCCTCTGAAAGAGTTAATAGAGTACGTAGGACTTGTGTTCATTCCTAATGGGTAGGTACAGACGCCAGCACATCAAGCTACTACAATCTGTCAGATTTCTTTAATAGATTTTCAACTTTATCGCTAAAGCATAAGGTTCAAAGTTGATTGGGAAAACCTGACAGTTTCGGGTAGCTTGATGTGCTGGCGTCTGTACACCGTAGCTATCATCACCATCATAATCCAGCTTTGATGTTCCCAATGCTGGGTGGGACACAGGTCTCCTCTCTGTGAGAGGGAGTCGATTATAGATGAGTGCAATAACTAGTACGTTATAGAAAAGAGAACTTAGTTATAGATAAGTGCGATTACTAGTGAAAAGGGTAGGTAAATAGGTGCGTAATCTGCCTGCTCACACATAACCATCAAGTGAGATAGAAGAAGAAAAAGTTGGCGGAGCAGTAGCAAGTTCCAGCGAAGAATCCAAAATGGTCTTAGTCACACGACACAATGTATTCTACGACAAAATCCTTGTGCCCCAAAGGCTGAATAGACAAAGCAGACTTCGTCCGGAAGTGATTAATACAAAAGTTCAATACCTACTTGACCAAAATGCATGAAAGAGCTGATTTTTTTTTTTCGTGATCTCAGAGTTGGTCCCATACTGAAAGTTGTTCATATTCATGGGTGGAACACTCTGTAAAAATTTGGAGACGGTAAAAAAATCACGATTTATTTCCTATATTTTACCTTTTCCCCTTCACAGTTTCAATCAAAACCTATTGGTAGTCTAACCCTCAACTAAGGCACATTGTTTGCATGTCAAACGCAGCTGGAAATCCGTGTGTTTTAATTACACTGAGCGGTGAACAGAGTGTGTTAGGGGCTTGTTCCAAATGCAACTCTAATGAATTTGCAGATTTATTGTCTATCATCCATGGAATATTTGAAAGAAAGAACAAGGATTTTTTTAAATTTAGAAGGATCGATGGTCTGTATTTATGCTTTTGCGGTTGCACAACGACATGCTTTGCTTTGCTTTGCTTGGTAGTATAGATGCAGGCCTACCCTGCCGCCTCCCTCAGAGGCAGCAGGGTGGCGGGGTCTTGAGGGGGAGCGCAACGGTCGTGTAGATCCTCAAGGCAAGTCTGGCGGATGCACCTTCCCGAGGTTGCCACCCCGTTCTTGGTCTAATTCCATATGAAATAGACGCAACAAAAACCACCAGGCGCCAGCGCATCCTTAGCCCAGTCCCCTCTACCCCATTCTTTCCCGTCTTTCAGCTTCCTACCCCAAATTTCACAATCCTTCTACACTCCATCCTATCCACATCCCCACTCCTTCCACCTTCTTAATCCTAAACTCCACTCCTAACTGCGACTCCCTGTGACTGGGTAGTGGCGGGCTCGTCTATCACAAAAATCAGCTGATGGCGGGTAGGAGTAAACAGTCACCTGCGCTAGGACCTGCGCAGTTGAGCGCCGTAAGCGGGGATGAAGGAGTCCTGGGGGGTTGAGCCGAGCGGCTCTGGTTGTAATGTGCCCGTAAGGCAACACGCCCCCTTTGGTCTGGATTTCAAGCGAAACGGTGGCCCTACCCAATAGCCAGGGGTAGGGAAATGGCCATGGTGTCCCGTCAGAGGGCCACAGGCGAGGGGCGTGAGGTCCGCTGTGGTCGTTCTCGGACGGCCTAAGCGGTAGGTAAAGGTCATGCTGACGGTGTAAGTGAGGGTTGATCAGTTCGTTGGGGGTGGCCCATTGAACCTTCCACGCCAACCCGATCGAGCGCCCGATGTCGCACTGTAAACCAGCCTTGCGCCCCTATATCTCTCTGGTAGTCCTAACGTTCGAGCTTTTTAACAGCAAGACGTTCCCAGGTGCGGGCTCCATGGAGGGTGGGAAGCCAGAGAGACGAAGTAAATACCACAATAACATGGACAACTTAAGGCCAGTTATTACGACTCACACCGGAGTGGAGGCGAAAGCCAATGAGACTCCCAAGGGAGGTGTTTTCACTCCCCTTGCCCCTGGTGGCCTTGCAGTTAACGCTGCGGGTACCAGCGCGGGTGCTGGTCTGACTGTGGCGAGAACCGCAGCCAAGACCAAAGATAAGAAGTCCCAAGACAAACAAAGGACGTCGGCGCTGACTGGGACCAGTACCGACCCTTCTAAAACTCAGGCGAAGACCAAGGCGACGACTAATACCACTGCCGGTCTGACCCTCACCACACAGATCCCGGAGCTATGTAACACCGGCACCGGGCATCCTGATAAACACCCTCCTTTCCCCTCAAATCCTCAACCCTCCTCTCATCAGGCGACCGTCACCGGTCAAACGGAGACGGGAGAATGCACTGAGGACGCGTTTTCACGTGCCTGGCAAGTGCAGAAACGCAGGGGCAAGGGTAAAAGCATTCAACAAGCCCGTTGCCCCCGCACTGACCCTTCAGGTCCGCCAGCTGCCTCTAAAAAGAGTAAGCAGAGGGAAAGAATGACTAGGAAGGAGCGACGCCAAGAACGCAGGTTGCTAGGCAAAGGCAACCGTCAGAAGCAGGCTACTGCCGCTAGGCCGGCCAAACCGACTAGCGGCCAGCTGAACTTCGCCGCTGGTAAGCAGTCGCAGGCTGAGGCCGGCACAAGCCGTTCCTCGCCCAGTCGACCGCCAACCAGCGCTCCGGAGAAACAAGGTAACTCCAAAACACAGCGACCCGATTGGAAGGACCAGGCCGCGGCCAAGCGAGCTCTCAACGAGACTTTGACACCTCGGGGAGAGCATAAGCGGCCGCGTCTTGATCAATCCAAACGGGTCCCCCAAAGAAGCTACGCCCAAGCTGCCAGCGCAACCCTGGACGTCGCGATCACCTGCGAACGCACGGGAATCCTCAGCAGGGAAGTATCGGACCAGGTACTCGCTGCCATTCAGAGGCAGATCATCCTCGAGGCCTGCTCTCCCAAACCAGACACTCCAGGGCCGACATTTAATGCCAAGCCGCTGTTCGCCGGGGGTGTCCTGAAACTGTGGTGCGGAAACGACCACACTTTAGCCTGGCTGAAGAAAACGGTCTCCGACCTCTCTCTCCCTACTAGCATCTCGCTGGTAGTCCAGAGTCAGTCGGAGGTCCAAAAGCGAACACGATGTGGCATCGTGATCCCAGACGAGCAGGGAGTATACGGAGAGTCGACCAACATCGGGCGCGCTCTCAGCTACCAGAACCCCTGGGTAGACATCAAGAGGTGGGTACTCCTTTTTGCTGACAAGCAGGCCGAGCAATGGTTCGTGGTGGTCGGCGTCCCTATGGACCAAATCCCGACCCTGATGAAGGCCGGACGCCGCCTCTCAATTGGATTGGGAGCGGTGTACGTGAAGTTCCAGGGTCGGAACGGCAGGTTCACCGATGTCCCTCAGGGATGGGACCCCGTCACGGAAACCATCGGCGAGGTGCCAAAACAGCCGCAAGCACCAGAGGGGGAGTCATCTCCCCTTTTAAACAACCCGGAAGCATCCGTGGCCGAGCCTGCTCTGGCAGGGACGGCTGCCCCTGCTGCCGCCATCGTGGGCGCCGTCCCTTCATCGGGTGAGGAGCTGGAGGACATGATCCTGTCCCCGGCTTCTGACCAGGGTGGGGACGGCTTCGACGAAGGCGACCTGTTTGCCGGGCTCAAACTGGAGGGGGACGAAGAGGGGTTGGCCAGCGATGGCGTACCCTTCGTCGGCCTGTAAAATCCTCCAGGCAAACCTCCACCACAGTCAGACCGCGACGGCTCAGCTTCGCAAGTGGCTGGAGGTTCAACACACGGCCATTGCCTTGATCCAGGAGCCGTGGATTAGGGCGGGCCGCATACAAGGACTCTCCAATCTCGGCGGTAAGCTCCTGGTCACCACAGATCACGATCATCCCAGATCGTGCATCTATATCACAGGTAATCTCAAAACACAGCTCTTAACTGACTTCTGTTGCAGAGATGTCTCTGCAGCAAAGCTGCTAATACAGCGCGATGATGCCATGGAAATGTGGATCGTCTTTGCCTCGGTCTACATGCCCGAGGGAGAGGCGCCACCCCCGCACGACCTCGCCCGCCTTGTGAGCCACTGCGAGAGGTGCGGGTTTGAGGTCGTCGTTGGGGCCGATGCCAACGCTCACCATCAACTGTGGGGTATGGACACGCAAAACGAGAGGGGTAAGGCCTTGGTTGACTACCTATTTTCGACTAACCTATCCCTATTAAACACGGGCTCCGAACCAACGTTCGTAACCAGATGAAGCCGCACAATCATAGACCTCACTCTGGCAACAGAGGGAGCGGCGGAAACTATCACTGGGTGGCAGGTCTCAAGGGAGGCCTCCTGCTCAGATCACAGGTGGATCCGCTTCGACATCCAGGTTTGTGTTCCACCCACACAACCACGGCGTAATCCGCGCAACACGGATCGGGCCACCTATAGACGCAGTCTTGAATCAATGCTGGCGACTTCAAACGAGCCGACAACATATGCGGATACGACACAGATTGAGGTACAAGTAAGTCACCTTACTAAATCGTTGATAGACAGCTACCTAACTGGCTGCCCAGAGACCACCCCGCGCAGCACACCGGGAAAACAACCCTGGTGGGGCGCTGATCTGGAGCGCAAACGCAGTAAAGTAAGGAAAGCTCTGAATAGGGCCATGAATACTTGTGCGGATGAGGACTGGGATGAGTATTACGCAGCCAAATCCAGCTACAAAAAATGCATCAGGTTCAGGAGTACCGCAGGATGGCGCAAATTCTGTGGTAACATTGAATCGTGTCAGCAAGCTAACAGGGTAAGGAAGGTACTAGCGCAACAGTATACACCTGGGCCCGCTACCCTCCGGAAACCTGACAACAGATTAACATCCTCGCCAGAAGAAACGAGACGCGTTCTTATTGAAACTCACTTCCCGGGATGTATCTTCGCACAGGTATTTGACTGGCAAGATGTAATTCAGACACCGTCAGACAACGATTGGCTCTACGTTAGCAGGGTAGTCACGTTGGAAAAACTCCAATGGGCCATCCGGAGCTTCCATCCTTTTAAGGCAGCTGGTCCTGATGGAGTGTTCCCCGCCCTACTGCAGTGGGGTGGCACCTCTGTCGCCAGTAGACTGCTGCCCTTAATGAAAGCGTGCCTGGCCTTCAGATACGTTCCTAAAGGATGGAGGGAAGTGAAAGTAATATTCATCCCTAAGCCAGGTAAGGGTGACTATACAAACGCCAAGTCCTACCGACCAATCAGCCTGACCTCCTTTCTTCTGAAAACTCTGGAAAGGCTGTGTGATAGGGAACTGAGGGATGGCGCTCTGAAGACTTTACCGTTACACGATAACCAACACGCATACAGTTCAGGTAAGTCGACTGAATCTGCCCTTCATATGGTAGTTAGCCAGATAGAGGCAGCGATTCATCAGAAAGGCACCTGTCTGGGCACTTTCATAGACATCGAAGGAGCCTTCGACAAAACCAACTTCTCCAGCATCAACAGCGCCCTCTCCAGACATGGAGTAGAACAGGTACTAACGGACTGGATTACAAACATGTTAAGTAAACGAGTGGTTCGCCTTGAGGGCGAGCAGCAGAGGGCCATGATAGCCAGAGGCTGCCCCCAGGGTGGGGTTCTGTCTCCCCTTTTGTGGAATCTGGTGGTTAATGACCTCATCACTAAACTCAACGCCAACCGCTATTACACAGTAGGTTATGCCGACGACCTCGCAATCCTGGTTTCGGGGAAGGTGACGGACACGATATGCAACCTCACTCAGCAAGCGCTACGTATCGTAGAGAAATGGTGCAGGGATTTTGACCTAACAGTGAACCCCACTAAAACTGAATTAGTCATGTTTACCCATAAACGAGCTTTAGGCCATTTTCGCCTACCAAAACTGTTCGATACTGAACTCCAGGTGGCCAACGAAGTCAAATACCTCGGGGTCACACTAGACAGTAAGTTGAACTGGAGTAGTCATCTGGACAATAAACTTAACAGGGCTTGCATAACCTTTTGGCAGTGCAGGAAAATGATAGGTAAGAAGTGGGGCCTATCCCCTAAAATTACACTTTGGCTGTACACTGCAGTGATCCGGCCCATGATCACCTACGGGGCTGTGGTCTGGTGGCCCCGCACCAAGCTGGTTACAGCCTCCAGCAAACTACAACGCGTACAGAGACTGGCCTGCATGGCGACTACGGGCTGCACGAGGACTACTCCGACTGCGGCAGTTGAAGCCATCCTGGGACTTCCACCGCTCCACCTGTTCATACAACAGGAAGCGACGTTGGCGGCAGTACGTCTCAACACACTAAACCTCTGGGGTAAGAGTTATACACCACACGCTGCGCTGCTTGAGGGACTCCACAAGGAGTTCCCCATCACGAAGGCCACCAATGACCGGGTACCCAAACAATTTATCTTTGATAAAAAATACAAGATCCAACTTCACGAGGATCGCCGCTGCGAGGGGCTGCGCCCTGCAGAGCTACGAATCTTCACAGACGGATCCAAAACAGGTAGTGGTACAGGTGCTGGAATCTTCTCGGAGGACTTCAACATACACATAGCCACACCATTGGGCGTCCACAACACAGTGTTCCAGGCCGAATGCATGGGCATCTCTCTGGCCGCTTCAGCCATCATGGCCAGGGAAGTGAAGGATCACTCAATTCGCATACTCTCAGACAGCATGGCTGTACTGCAAGCGCTGAATAGTAATACAGTCGACTCTGGGCTAATATACGAGTGCCACCAGCGCCTCAACCAGGTGGGTAACTTCAATAAAATAACCATTCAATGGATAAAAGGACACAGCGGTTCGCTAGGCAACGATGCAGCCGACGAGCTTGCCAGAAGGGGGTCGAGCATGGCACCAGTGGGACCTGAGCCCATCGTGCCACTCCCCTTCAGGTATCTACGCACTCTGGTAAGGAAACGCACCAGAGATCAACATGACAAACTTTGGACGGAACAAGGCGAGTGCAGGCAGGCTAGGGAAGCACTTCCCGCAATGGATGGCCGCCTCACGAAACAGGTTCTCCGTCTAACTAGACAAAAGCTGCGTACGGTGACTGCAGCTTTAACTGGCCACGGGTCATTTAATAAACACCTCTTTGTCATAGGAGTAACAGACAGTCCGCTGTGCAGGGCCTGCATGGAGGATGACGAGACAGCGGCACATGTGCTTCTAAGCTGCCCGGTGGTCGCCACTTACAGGGCAAAATACTTCGGTAACCCAGGTACCCTACGTGAGACGGTCAGTAACATCAAGGCGTTGCTGGCCTTCCTTGAGGAGCTGGGGTGGATCGAATGATCGATTTTCCCACCCGTACGCAAAATACGCGCATTGACGTGGAGTTGCGGACACCAGCCCGTATTACCTATTACCTATTACCTATCGATGGTCTGTGGTCTGAACGAGTCTTGCTGTAGAGACCGTGTATCAGGAAGCGTAGTGTGGGACGTCCCCCAGCTAAATGGACCGACGACCTTAAAAAGGTGGCTGGGACAGACTGAATTCGGAAGGCGGAGGACAAGGAGTTCTGGCGACGCTTGGGAGAGGCCTACTGTCCAGCAGTGGACAACGATAGGTGAAGCTGAAGAAAAGTTTGTTAAGATTTAATTTCTTGCCTACTAAAAAGATGTGGCAACCACATAAACATTCGCCGCATCAACCTACTTCACATCTGCTCCGGAGTCAACTGGTCGCTGTACTGCGAGTCGACCAAAATTGTGTCGAAGACTCATGATCGGTGGCGAGGAATGCGTGCGGGTAATCTACCCGTCTCGTCCTCTCGCATGCGCGCGCTCATAGTAGCGCGGCCATTTCGCACACTATATAGATCTATGGTCGCGGCGCGGACTCGCAGTACAGCGACCAGTTGACTCCGGAGTAGACGTGAAGTACGTTGATGCGGCGAATGTTTATGTGGATGCCACAAAGAATACTGCCGGTCGATTCTGTAAAAATCTCACCGTGAAATCATAAGTGAAGTGAGCAGTGTTACTAGTGTTAATCCCTAATGACAGCTCACTCCACGCTCACTTCACCCATGTTTTCACGGTGAGATGGTTACAGAATCGCACGGCAGATGACACATTTAGAGCTTTCTAGGAGTGTATTATTTTGCCGTCACACTTTCTACTTTTAAAGTTTTTATTTTTGTGTAGAAATCTAATCTTTAATCATTGAAATTCCACCTCTATAAATAACGTAGCTTTCACAGTTTACGCGTTCCATCATCAATCAAAAGCAAAACCAATAGTTCGTCTAACCCACACAACTAAGGGCAGTGGCACATTGTTTACATGTCGAAATCAGCCGGAATACGTGTATTTTAATCATACCGAGCGGTGAACAGTGTGCTTATCAATGTGTTTTAAGGAGTGTTTGCGACTCAGACCGTTGTCAATATTATGAACGATGACGTCATACCAAGCGTGCCAAAATGGAGGGCGTTTATGGTGCCCCGTGTCGTGTTGGTTATTTTTAACTTTTTTTTTAAGTATTTTTAATTCCTTTTTGGCACTGAATATTTTTTTACTATTATATGGCGATGTCATAATCATCTGCCTAGCCTTTTACCAACTATGTTGGAGTCGGCTTCCAGTCTAACGGATGCAGCTGAATACCAGTATTTTACATGGAGTCACTGCCTATCTGACCTCCACAACCCAGCTACTGGGTAATACGATACCCCTTGGTAAGACTGGTCGTCAGACATTCGGGCTCCTGACTACCCGTAACGACTGTCAAAGATCCACGAATGACAGCCGGGACCAACGACTTAACGTGCTTTCCGAGGCACGGAGGAGTCCCGGTATGTAAAGATGGTCACCCATCCACAGACCAACCGCGGCAAGCGTAGCTTAACCTGTTCGAGCTACCTGTGCGGCTGTAATGTGATATATGGTGATGTAAGCTATCGAATACAAATACAAAAAAAAATACACGCATTTTCCCTACTATGTAACTTAGAATAGAATAGAATACTCTTTATTATGTACACCATATAGATTACAGACATAAATATAGAAATCATAATATAGAAATTACCACTACTTCTTCCTACGAGAGAGCTACAACGATTCACATAAGTAGGCACCTAGAAAAAATTTTATATATAAAAAAAACAACCGACTTCCAAAAAAACACTACAAAGTGAAAAATAATTTTAATTTTGGAAGTCGGTGTCGTTGGTTCCGCATTTTGGGGTTTTGACACCGACTTCCGAAATTAAAATTATTTTTCACTTTGTAGTGTTTTTTTGGAAGTCGGTTGTTTTTTTTTATATATAAAATTTTTTATTTTTCACTTTTTAGTTATATCTACCCCAATCAAATTCATATAAACACTACTTGCTATGTAAATATCAGTGACAGGAAGCTGCATCTGCGTTTATAGGGTACAGACGTGATGTTATGTTGTGCGATTGCGTAATTATTATTATCATAAAAAAAAAATTATAACCTTTGCAGTGAGTACAGGCGTGATATTATGTTGTGTGATGGTGTAAACAACGCTTAGATAATGCTATAGCAACAATCGCGGTTAATCTGCTGTTATTTATTGAAGAGTTCCCCCGATTTCTACAAGATCCCATCATCAGATATTGAAATGGTGACACTGGGACCACACGGGAAGCACCAGCTTTCAAGTAAAAAAAGAATCATGAAAATCGGTTCACCCAGTCGGTTATTATGAGGTAACAAACATAAAAAAAAAAAAAAAAAAAAAAAAAATACAGTCGAATTGATAACCTCCTCCTTTTTTTGAAGTCGGTTAAAAAAAATATTAGCCAGTCATCAAGGTTGGCAGAGAAGACAATCAAAGGTGTCTGGTTTTCCTTGGCATGTGTTCTACACTTATTATTATTTGTATAGTCATTTGTAGTCCTTTGCAAACAATGACACTCAAGTCGTTCAATGCATCCTGTATCTACCTTTATACCTATACCTCCAAGAAAATAGGTAAGTAGTATTTAGTAGCAACATCATAACTTTAGAAGCGATTAAAAAGTGCTCACAGACTGAAGTTTTTCTGAACAATACAAATTGAAAACAAATAGGAATATAGCGTGCTTCGTACTTTGTCTTGTATTTATGTGGTCAGCTTAAAGACGAGTTATGTGGTATATTTCGTCAATGCGACGAAAATGGATAAGATATTGAAATAAATTAGCAGTGTGCGCTACGCCGTAGCACATGGTAAGCTACGCCGTAGCACAGAGCTACATCGTAGCGAACTTACAAAGTAGCACTAGTGACAGGAACTTCAGAGTAACTGTTTGTCGTTGTATGGATATGTGATGCGGAAAACTGAGCAGCATTGATGAGGAAGGAAATTCTTTACCCAGTGAAAAGATGGACGAATTGTGTGGAAAAAGTAAACATTGAGATGATGGGTGGTAGCTATTATAAATTTGAGGAAACGACAAAATCATGTGTTAGAAGTCAACCAAGTACGTAGGAGATAAGAAATTGGCTTTAATAAATTAGAAGGCTTATGGTATATGCCAACACACAATAACTGTAATTTGTATTGCGGAGTTAAATCAAAAATCAACTGAATTTATTAACACGCATGATGAATTAATAAATGTGACACTTCAAAATAGTCAAAGCAATTCCAGTGGTTTAGCAATAATTGCTTTTAAATTTGTATTAAACCAGAAAATGGAGCTATTTAATCAATCATTTTGAGTGAAACCATTATGTGTTTACGACATCAAACAAAAAGAGAAAATGTAATAGATTTTATTTCACGAGCCTTTTTTTTTCCATGAACGTCTTTGCGGTCATCACAAAACCTTTGTAGGGCTGCTTCTACGAACTTTTCTTTTCAGGGGTTTTTCAACGTTCCTATTAATTTATATTCAGGGCAAGAAAAAATAAGGTTCATATTAGTATAAAACGCAAAGTAAATACGCGTGTGTGATGAGCACGATCATTAATTTGTTCTTTGTCTGGGTGTAATTTATCTATAATATATATGTATGTAGAAATATATGTGTATGTTTATCAGTTGTCTAGTACTCACAGCACAAGCTCTGCTTAGTTTGAGACTAGATGGCGTTGGGTGAAAGTTGTGGAATATTATAATATTATAATTATTATTTTAAATGTGATCTATGAATCTTGCCCTGAATTACTCAGGGCAGGTCTCAGGAGTTCTGGAAATTGATCTACAAAATATGAACAAAATTACTAAAAATGAAAACAAAGATATTATAACATCAATAAACAGCGGAGTAGGTATTTCGAAGAAATATGTCTGGCCGTAAGAATTTCGAAGAATAGAATAAGAAGATCCTTTGCTTATTATCTGGAATCCGATCCAGATAATTAGCCATATATATTTCTTCGAAATAATATCAAATCAGTGTCAAGAAAATGTTTTGTTAGACTAATTTGTAACATAATACGTTCGTGTTTTTATCATGTAAAATACTGTTATAACCAGACTGTGTATCATATTATCTGGTACCTGGCGCTGTAATTACGTAAAACAAAAACAGCTTTATTTATAAAAATCTCGCTAATCACTGATTAGACACTGTTTACCTTACCATTTTTTTTTTAATGAAAAAATGTTGCCCCACACTAGGGATTTCTCCTGTATTGTGGGTGCGTTTACAAACATTTAAACTCGCATACCAACAGCCAGACCCGGAACAACTACTTTTAGTTCAAATAAATATTTGTTCCGTGCGGAAATCAAACCCGCGACACGCAGCGCAGCAGTGAATCGCTTAACCACTGCGCCAATAGTGCCGTCATTTCGTCAGCATTTTAACCAATGGTTAACTTGTCTTTATTTATAAACGCTAGTTAGCAGGTGATTAGTAGCGAAACTTCAGCACAGATTATTATCAAAATAGTTGACTAAAAACGGGTTTTTTAGAATAAACTTGTCAAAACTAAAAACTTTTGTCTGTAGTGATTTTGGCAGATAAAATTCAGAAATTTCGTCAGATAATTTGGATGAAAATAAAATAATTTAATAAGTTTATTTTATTTTATTTACAATGGTAGTAATGAAAATAATAAGCTCTAATAATTTATAATTGGAGTAAACAGGAAAATGTATTTATCTCTGAATTGATATCTTCTTACTAATATAGACTGACCAAATGAATGTTAAAGCAGTAACCGATAATATATATGTATTTACATGCCCTTTATGCTTGTTAACATGAATTTTCTGTCTTAGAAATTTATGTACGTACTTGTGTCTATTTTATATTACATCCTATTGCATTTGCAACGGGGTTTCATTGTCTTTTAATAATACTTATTTTTCTTGTTTACAGGTGCAAGCTTGAGTGCTGCTATGAAAGCCACTATTAGCACCGAGCAGCAATAATTATACAATAGAATTATACAATAGAATTAACAAAACGATCAACATCTATTCTTTCACCAAAAATAAATGCAAGAAAAGGCTCAATACTTGGCTAAAATCGCTTACATATGATGCAACTGAAAAACTTATGGAAGTGTAACACATTCATACTCACACACACTAACACACCCTCACACACATACACACACCCTCACTTACACTACACTTATTCCATAATTTTGCTGTCGTTTTTTTTTTTTTCCTTGTTATTTTTAACTACTTACATATTTTATTTTAAAATATGTTTTTCTCTGGAACGAACTACCCTCTCACTAGGAGGCGGGCGTTGATAGCTGCGCCACAGTTACTAACTTTTGCAGTTATCATCGTTTAACTATTTTTATGATTGTATCTGTTTTTGTTCCAAAATAAACGATTTTTATTTATTTTTTTATTTATAATAATACTCAACCTCGCAAAGACGGCGAGTGAGATCATTCTACGTGAAAAATATTTGGAATGAGAGTAGAGCTGGAAGAAGAGTATTGGAAAATAAAAAGAATGAATTTATAACAAACATGTAGCTTTATTACGTATCAAAATAAATTGTTTCTACAAAATGTCTCTTGTTATTTGTGTGTGACTGTCACAACGTGGCCTTTCTTTAGTTCTGGGCCTTAAAACTGGCGTCATGAGATAACACATGGGCACTTGGGCTTACAAATTGAAGAATCACTATCTGTGATCAGCTTTTTCACGAACTTATTCTCTTCAAACCTCTTAATACCCACTGAGCCTGCC
This sequence comes from Eremobia ochroleuca, assembly GCA_949629135.1. NCBI lineage: Eukaryota > Metazoa > Arthropoda > Insecta > Lepidoptera > Noctuidae > Eremobia > Eremobia ochroleuca. The sequence goes on along the minus strand of OX451390.1, from coordinate 6,115,217 downwards.
CATGAAAATATTTATAATCCTTACATCACGTGTACTGAAATGAAAAATATGTAATAGGTAATCATTCTCGTAGTTGATTTAAACGAGCTTTGTAGAGCTTCCTTCTTCTACTTCCCTCCGGCGTTTCAAAATTAATTAACTCTTCTAGGTTGCATTGGAAATCCAATAAAATATTGTTGAAACCCATATTAATGGACTACTCGATATTATGAACAAAATAACCTCGAAGACACAATGAACCTATTGAATCGATCAGCTGATTCAAATAAAATCCGCCATCTTGCCTCTTAGCAATGCTCCGGTTATGTTTAATTTTTACAGCTACTAATTAATTACACAGCAACATCTTAGCGCTAAATAGCGTTTAGGAATAAGAATTTTGCGAAACAATTGCTTAGCATTTGATCAAAATTTAAGAGGCGTTTATAAATAACCCTGATAATTTAAATCAAGCGCGATGCCTTTCATTTTAACAGTTCAGCCTCATTTATTGCGTTATTTACGTTGTTGCGCAGAATTTTTTTTTAAACCTATGAAGGAATTGCGAGTGACTGCCATTATTTATGTCAATCAATCTGCTTAGTCTTTTCTCAACTATATTGGGGTCGGCTTCCAGTCTAACCGGATGCAGCAGAATACCAGTATTTTACATGGAGCGACTATCGGACCTCTATAAACCAATTAAAAAGCACTTCCTCTCTCTTGTTAAACATTATTATTATATTTTGTTTGCTCCTGTTTCATGTCTATTATTATAATATATTTATTTATTTAGATTAGTATAATATACTTTATATATGTATTCATTTTAGTGTGTAAATGGAACACCACAGTATTTATTTCTCCTTCCCCTTTTCAATCCATTCAAAGGTTATCTTTAAAAGATCGCTCTTAGCGATAAGACCGCCCATTGTGTAACCCTTTGTAAAAATTTTATATATATGTCTGTAATTTATATGGTGTACATAATAAAGAGGATAATTTTTATATTTATGTCTGTAATTTATATGGTGTACATAATAAAGAGGATTCTATTCTATAATCTTCATGACAGCTTAGGTAATTGATACAATAATTGTAGGACAAATACTTGAATTGTTTCGTCGTGATTATTAGCTTATAAGGAATCTGATACATATTTTGTGTTCGTAAAAAGTAAATTGTTAACCGATTACAAAACGGAAGGAGAGCAACAAAGTATCATCTGTCTACCGTCGTAGTTTCAACCGAGCCATGTAGATGTCGCTACAAGACTGTACTTAATATAATTCAAAGAATATGAAATATGAGATCAATTACATCCATAACCTGGAAAGCAAAAGCAGCTCATAAAAAATACAACACAAATAATTTCGAGCACCTGCCAACAAACGTAAAAGCCAAATAAGAAATATCAAAGAACTACAACATTAATATACTTCTCCACATCTAAAGAGTTCCATACTGAATGTGAAGTACCTTTTACTCGTACATAACTTTGAGTACGTCTCATTACTTAAATGTCACTTCAAATTGACTTCCAAGTTTGTCGACAGGTAAACTTGGTCTGGTCATAGAATAGGTAGATGCAGAAGGTCGACTCCATAAAACGAAATTGCACGCTTGTATACATGACACTGACCGGTGGCTTTCATAGCGCCTAGTGCCTGGTGACTTAACATCCTTACTTTCACGCTAGGCGACTAGCGAAGGCACAAATTGCGCAATGCAGCTGGTTCCAAAGATTCCAGGGCGTTGGTTTCACTTAGCTCCTTGCAAAGTGAATCACTAGACTTTTGGCACTAATCTAAAAACCTGTTAGTGCGTACGTATCTTTACTGTTCGCATTACGTAATTTTACAGTTCTGAAGCTGGCTACTAATAACTGCGTAGTAGTCAATAGATACATAATAATAGTAATAATTGCATTGATAGAAGGTATACAGACAATCACCACATAACGCTATAACATATTCACACACCCCATTCGCAAGTCCTCATGCACACTCCTACAAACTCATCCACACTGTACACTTAGCAATGCTTAGATGGTGTTAGCAGTTCACTTCATTCTGTGTATTTGTTTCTGTTGCTATTCAATTGTAAGTCCGTAATTGGCTGTAAGATTGTTGAGCTGTAGATTTTGTGAATAATAAATAAATGAGAACAGCTGTGCGTCATGCCATACGCGTCGAAAAGCCTGGTTTTGGAACGGCAAACTTATTTGTAGCAAATTGTGGACGCGTACGTACAGAGATGCGTGAAATCTGAAACAAATGCTAGTCGCGATTGCACTTAAAGTCCTTTCACAGTTAATAATACGTCTGATTTTGCATCACTATCCAAATACAGTGATTTTTATTATCATTCTAATAAGTTTGCTGTTGGTTTACTGTCACTGACAAGTCTGTCAAAATCATTGTTATCTTTATTCTCGTAACAATACAGTTGCTGTTAGGTTGCTTCTGTCAGAGACTGTATACTCGCTGTACGTGAAACACGTTTATGTGTGCGTACGTTTTTGCTCGTTGTCTTGATCTGACGTTCAGTAATACATATCTATTTTCTGGTCTGATTTTGAGAATTTATGTAGGCGGCAAAATTAAGTAGTTGGTTTAAGCAATGTTTAACAAATGTTTTCTTAAGATGGGTAGATTATTATTGTGGATTGCTATTGGAAGGCTTTAGAATAGCTTCCTTGTATACAGAAAACGCCTTCGCAGTCTGGAAACGACTTCAGTCTAATTAAATTGGTTGATATGAGATTAAAATAACAAAAAAAAGTGGATGAATCGTTCATCATTGAAAACTCTCCAAAAATACAGACAAAATCATCTTATATGGTTGTAACCTACACTCGAAGATGAATGTCAATATCTCTACACAGCAATCGGCAATCAATAGAACATCCCTTTCAATGAAGGTAAGAACAGATAAAAAGCCCTCCTAAATAACATCCAAGCTACAGGTACATAAAACTTATCTATATCCACAAGAAATGGCTCATAATGAACATTTTTCCTCTCGTTTGGAAGCCCCACACTTTAACCCATAAACGAGAGCCATGTGATCTGATTTTTATACCTCTCCGGTTTTCCTTATTCTTGTACAGACGCCAGCATATCAAGCTACCCGAAACTGTCAAGTTTTCCCAATCAACTTTGAACCTTATAACTAAGCGATAAAGTTCAAAATCTATTAAAGAAATCTGACAGAATGTAGTAGCTTGATGTGATGGCGTCTGTACATAAATATTTTCATAACAATATATAGGTATTGCTGGGAAAATGTATTCAAGGTATTGTTTATGCCGTATATGTGTTGTTTATCTTTTTTACGAGTTTTTGTAACTTAAGTTGTGTGACTAAAGTGGTGTATATTCAAGTATTTTCAAGCACTTTTAAGGCGATTAGCATACGTTTAGCGGTACTACACTGAACTGTCTCTAAACGCGATACTTTTCATACGTTTTTCCGTAAAATATGTAAAATGACAATTTATCGATGATTCTGGAAGTAACAGTTAGTTATAATAACAATGTTTATTCTCAATATATCACATATTATTCATATATTATTCTATAATGGTTAGTCAAAATGTACACAAAGTTTTAGCATTTGAGGCCGAACCAGGCATATCCACGTTCCAAGTTTCAGACCTTGGGTTACAAATTATATCTAGGTACATACAATTTGTATACTGTGGTTCCTAATAAAACAAAATAAAAAATAAAAAAACCTATAACTGGGAAAAGAAAATATTGGGTGTACCGGAAAGTTCTGTCGGTTTTGGTAATACATAGATTTTTTTCGAATTTTTCTCCATACCAATACGTTAAAAGTATTGAATAATATTGCGTCATAATTTCTGGGTTACGGACTATAAATACACGTATTGCGCAATAATTTGTCATTCACTTCTGAGTAGCCGCAGTGTCAAAATGAGTGCCAACGATAAAGTTCATTTGAGGCATTGTATACTTTATGAGTTCCAGAAGGGAAATAACGCTGCTACCTGTAGAAATTTGTGTAGTGTTTTTGGACTCGAGTGTGTATCTGAACGTGTAGTATAAAATCAGGGACAATATGTAATTGATTAAAACATAAACAATAGCTTTAATAACTAACCACGAGTTTTATTTACAAAAACCGACAGAACTTTCCGGTACACCCAATAAAAAGCATATGAATGAGTTAGTGCGTTAATGTACAGACGCGAACACATCAAGCTGCCCGACACTGTGAAATTTTCCCAATCAACTTTGAACCTAATGCTTTAGTGATAAAGTTCTATCTATTAAATCTATTAAATAGTATGTATTAAAGAAAGAAAAGTATCTATTAAAGAAATTTGACAGATTGTAGTAGCTTGATGTGCTGGCGTCTGGACTAAGCTAGGGAAATATAAAGAGGGAAGCGATTATCTGTGGTTTATTATTATTTATTTATTTAATACTTCAAGCACGTAAATGTCCAGGGGCGGACTAATGGCGGAGTACTGTTTTAACAACTAAAATGCTAGCTTTGAAATTATATAAAATGATCAATGGAATTAGCATAAAAATTGTTATTAAAATCTCGATTATGATTATAAATGTGTGCTTGGTCAATCCCTAGCATCAGTGGGATGACAGTGACAGCTCACTCCACGCAAGTTTTCACGGTGAGATTTTTACAGAATCGACCGGCTGTTCACAGATTACCATTCATAAATAAAACTTTAAAGGTACTTACGTTTTTCCGTATTTTACTCTAGATGCATCGTCTTCCTATACAGCGTGTAACGGAAGGGGGGTATCAACCCTGAAGGAGGTGAATGTGCTCATGAAACTCAACAACTTTCCCCAAAAACATAGGTCGAAATATGAAAAAAAATTTGACCCTCCCTTACAAAACTGACTACCAGCTGATTGATTTACTATGGGAGGGCCAAATTTTTTTTTCATATTTTGACCTATGTTCTTTGGGGAAAGTTGTTGAGTTTCATGAGCACATTCACCTCCTTCAGGGTTGATACCCCCCTTCCGTTACACGCTGTATATGTAATTAAAACATAATCTTGTAAAATATTTGAAAACTAAGGAGTTTCTTGCCTTTATCTTCTCCATACGGCCAACTTGAATTTTGTTTTGACTTTGACTTATTTTCAGTATTGTAATATGTGTCTACGAGATTACCATCATCAAAATATCTAGCTCATACAAATGATAGTCGATACAGTTCCACATGTACTATTCCAATTTAAAACTAGATTGCCTCATCATTTGCCTAGACTTTTCCCAACTATATTGGGGTCGGCTTCCAGTCTAACCGGATGCAGCTCAATACCATTATTTTATATAAAGCGACTGCCTATCTGACCTAAAAAAAACTAGATTACCTATTCGCTTGAAACTCGTGGACCATTTGTTGAAATGTTGTCGGCAGGTAATAAAACTAGGCAACAAAGGACTAATCCCTATTACGTATTCAGTAGACAACAATAACATTTATTGTGCCTAATGTGAAACACATGTGACCTGTCTGGGCATTACGCGTTACGTCCAATTTATAGCAATCTACGAGAAACATGGACATTACATAATATTATTGGTCGGAGTTACTGGATAATGTCCATAACTAACTATTTATTACTCTACCCAACCCATTCTAAGCCCTAAAGTTTCCGTTATAAAGTTAAAAATTACTTGGTTAATTAAATTTTGGAGAACTAAAGGTACACTTGGAGGCATATAAATGTACCACGTGATAGGATAGTGTCTGTCAGTTGGTTGACTTTGCGTATTGGTTCTTATCTTAGTCAAAATTCAGCTGAAAGCCGTATTGTTCGTACATTATTATAATAGTGAGGTAGATAAGAGAAGGGGTGTATCAACGTCTTAATTTGATCATTATTGCTGAGGGCGTTTGAAAAGGTTTGACTTTGAGTTTGGTATCTTACGTCTCAAAAGCTTGACTGAGTAGAATGGAACATATAGATTAGATACAATTCAAAAGATATACACGCAATCACATACAAGGCTGACATAGTCATATCGCAGATACAATATTTGTACATTAAGTTGTAATCTGTTAAAAATGTAGTGTAGTGGTAGTACCTATAATTCTTAAGTTTATTGTTATTTCTGTTTATTTTTAATGTACTACTGCTTGTTATCTCTAACAAAATAAAATAAAAATAACCTAAAAAGACTAAAGGGTTACATTTTCAGTTTTAACATTGTCAAAATGTATTTCATTACCAAAAAATATGGTGAGGCATGTAAATAGTCTGCACCTTTAGGAAAGTTGTTAGAAAAAAAGTGTAATGTCGGACCTGAAAATAAACCAATTTCCCTATCGATGAATCCTCGAGAAACCAATCCCAAAAAATTATTAGCAGCAAAACATGCCCACGTACCTTGGCAATCCAGAGATCCCATTCAGACCCAGGGAGATGGGAAGATACCTCGTTCATGCGCGCGTGATGGCTTGTAGGTATAGGCTGCCGACGGGCGAGTAAAATCTTCTTGAATCCACCGGTGGAATGGTTAAAACTCCAAAAATCAACACTGCACTATAATTTCTCAATGAAGCACAGATGCAGGTCCATTTATTTTACGAGTATCATCAAGGTTTCAATAAAAAAAACGTGTGGCACTCGGGGACTGCCGCGGTAAAGCTATTGCATAGCTTATGCACTTATAATATTTATGCAATATTTTTGAGCGTGGTGAGCGATAAGAAAACATTTTTTTTTCTATTATTAAATAAATGAGAAGTTAATGTTGTTTAAACTATGTCTACACGCGTACGTCTAGTCGCACGCACACAAACGACGTTAGACGATGCACGGCTTTTAACGCCGCACCGCTGTGGCGGTCGGAGTGGGGGGTGTTAGGTTTTTTTTCGTTACGGAATTTCTTGATTCGGTCGCCGCGCTCAAAGCACGAGATAAAAGCTATGGAATAGCTTAAAAAGGAATTTCTAAAAGGTGGAGTGCACCGCACCAGCCATGTCTCAGTACAACCGGAAGCACACAATCATCGTCATAATTTCAGCTGAAAGACATCCACTGCTGTACATGGGCCTCCCCAAGCACCACCACTTCCACCGATTTTGTGGTTTCAGCATCCAGTGGATTCTTGCGGCCTTCACCAGGTCATCGGTGCACCTTGTGGGAAGCCTTCCAACGCTACGTCTTCAAAGTCGGCACATCAGAACCATTCGGCTCGTCTAATATATTACTTTATATTGATTCCAGCCATGCGATTCTGTAACCATCTCACCGTGAAAACTTGGGTGAAGTGAGCGTGGAGAGAGTCGTCAATAGTGTCAATCCCTAGCATCCGTATGACTCACAACTCACTCTAAGCTCACTTCACCTTAATTATCACGGTGAGATTTTTCCAGAATCGACCAGCAGTTGTGCAAATGGTGGAGCTTGTGGCTAATTAATAACAGCCGCATGGGTTGATCGATCAGGTTAAGCTACACTTGCCGTAGTTGGTCCGTGGGTGGGTGACTATCTTTACATATCAAGACCCCTTCGTGCCTCGGAAAGCACGTTAAGCCCTTGACCCTGCTGTCATTCGTGGATCTTTGACAGTTGTTACGGTTCGCCAGAAGCTCGAAAGTCTGACAACCAGTATTATCCAGTAATTGGGTTGTAGAAGTCAGGTAGGCAGTCTATAAAAGTAGAGAATCAGTGTAAAATACTAGTACTCAGCTGCATCCGGTCAGACTGGAAGCCGACCCCAAAATAGTCAAAATCAAAATCAAAAGTCATTTATTCAAACTAGGCTGAGAATCAGACAGTCCCCCAAAACACCCGCCCTTCACCACTTCCTAGTGCTTCCGCTGGGAAGAAGAAGTGGCGCAACAAACTCCCCAGCAGCACAGCTGTCTGTTCAGTTAAAAAAATAGTTGACTGAATACAATACAAATAGTCTGGAAAAGGTCAGGCAGATGATGATTTCAGTCGTGCAAATAACTCATCATCTGCCGAGCCTTTTCCCAACTATGTTGGGGTCGGCTTCCAGTCTAACCGGATGCAGCTGAATACCAGTATTTTACATAGAGCGACTGCCTATCTGACCTCCACAACCCAGTTACTGGGTGATACGATACCCCTAGGTAAGACTGGTTGTCAGACTTTCAGGCTTCTGACTACCCGTAACGACTGTCAAAGATCTACGAATGACAGCCGGGACCAACGGCTTAACGTGCTTTCCGAGGCACGGAGGGGTCTCGGTATGTAAAGATGGTCACCCATCCACAGACCAACCGCGGCAAGCGTAGCTTAACCTGATCGATCGACCTTTGCGGCTGTTATTATTTAGCCACGGACCCCTCGTGTCGTGCAAATAACTAAAATAATGTTTTTTTAATGAGGTGTAAACCACGGTTGAACAAAATAATTTTGCACTTTCACTCTAATTTGAAACTAAAAGCCATCAACATAATTTTAATTATTAGTGACATTTTTGTTTATTCTGCAGTGAATTTAAAATTACACTTTATAGCATTAGTTACTGCTGAAACATGTATGCAAACATATTGTGGTAATAATTTAATTTGCATTGACTTAATTTACCAAAAATACATACATCTATTCTTATACTTTACTAGCATCCGCCCGCAACTTCGTTTGCGTAGAATTCGGAATTCCCGCCGTTTAGATCCTATTACCCGTTTTCCCGTAAGAATGAAGCATTTTCCCGCGGTAAAAAGTAGCCTATGTTCATTAAGGATAATGTCGGTTTCTAATGGTAAAACAATTTTCAAATCGGTCCAGTAGTGTCGGAGCCTATTCAATACAAACAAACAATCAAATCTTTCCTCTTTATAATATTAGTGTAGATAGAAATATAACTAAAGCTGAAGAGTTTCTTAATTTGAACGCGCTAATCTATGGAATTTGAAAAAATCTTTTAGGACTCGGTAGCCCAATTCTTGAAAAGGGCTATAGTCTATTTAACGCTAGAACCCTTTAGGAACCGAGTAAAAAGAAAAAAGTAAGAAATTACGCGAAAACGGACTAACAGCGGGGGCAGGCGATACGAAAAATGTCTTGTTCCCCGACCCGTCCTGTCGCACGGGATGGGTCGGGGTACAAATTTTACACAGACAAAGTCGCGAGCAGAAGCTAGTATACTAATAATAAAGCTGAAAAGGTTGTTTGTTTTTTTTTTGTTTGAACGCACTAAGCTCTGGAACTGCCAAATGGATTTGAAAAAATCATTTTGTGTTTGATACCAATATTGATTCTTGAGGAAGTCTATAGGCTATTTAACGCTAGGTGCCTAGAACCCTTAAGGCTACGGACACGAAGCCAGTGGGCGCGGGGCGGCGACGTTGGCGGCGCGTTTCAATACATAGAGTTATATGGAACTGGCAGCGAAGGCAGCGGCGCGGGGAGCGACGTAGAAGCAATACGCACCATTCTAGTGGCGCTCGCGCGTCTGCATTGACGTAGTGTTGTGCACTTTATTTTTGCTTTAAATGTCACGTTACGAAGAAATTTGTATCAAAACGATGTTGTCGCTATTTGGACATTTCGTTCGCGAACAAAGATACTCATTTCTCATAACACAACACTACGCCGCTCTAGCGCCGCGCGATCTGTCCGCTGGCTTTGAGACCGGGTCTGCTTTGCCGCGCTGCTCCTAGCGTTGTTGCCGCCGCCGCTCCGCGCCCGCTGAGTTCGTGTCTGTAGCCTTACAGCCAAGCAAAGCCAAAGAGTCAGAAAAAACGCCAAGCAAACATTAAGTAATAGCGCCCGTAGGCGATGCGTCGGGGCGAGTCGGGGGAACAAGTTTCACGCGGACGAAGCCTTGGGCAGTGACTAGTTATTTCATACATATACCGCTAATCAAGTTTAAAATCAATTCTCTTCGTAGAATTAATTGTTAGTTTTAGGATATCAATATTGTCATTATATTTTACTGTGATAACGTTTGTTCCTTACAAAGGATCCAGATCGTCCGGTGCAACACAAGTATCGGACATACACGATTATTAATTGTCTATTTTATTATATTAGTTTCAAATACTTTTGTAACATGGACTAGCTGCATGCCAAAATGAACATTATAAAGTATTTTATAACACATTTGCTCGTAAAAGGTCTCTTACTGCACCAATTTCAATATCGTAATGTATCTCATTACGTACTTGTGCGTAATTGTAATGTAAAGCGCACGGTTTATCAAGATGCTCCGTCTAAAACGAACGGTACTTTTTTAAATCTTAGCATAGAGTTTTTATGTCAGAAAAGTGGTCAACATTTTATGAATAAAATTAACTTTGGGAGATAAAATATAATAAATAAACATTTAATTCTTTAATTTAATTAATTTTGACAATTAATTACAACCATTTCTGTAACAAAAACACAAAAGTATTAATTTACTTTATTAGTAATACTGGCTGTTTTTTGTGGCTTTGCCATAAACAAAAGACGCTGATGCGCGCGCATCGCTAATTAATAACTGTTTAAACAAGTAATTAAAGATTTATTCGTTTAAGAAAGTCCGAGTTCTATTTATTTCCTCACAAATGTGTTATAAAACGTCGTATGACATACGTGCGGTTTGATAATTACAGCCTCTGCTTTCTTATAGCCCTCACCTACGGCTCGGGCTAGCAATATCGCCTCAGTTGTAATTTTCAACTTACCGCACTTATATCATAATGTACTATTACGCGACTAATAATATCAATTGCCGCCATCTTTGCCAAACGTCATGTCGTGCCGAAAAAGATTAGTGATTAGGTTTTAGAAAAAAATTGCATAGGTACCTAATTATCTAGGTAGGTACCAAAAATAGCTAAATGTGTTATATTATTGTTTTTCAGTATGTTAAAAATCACTCGGAGCTATGAAAAAGGTATAGCTTATGGTTCGATTATAACTTCAAAATCTGATACTTTTTTTTTAATGTATCTATTCTGCAGCTAGTCCACTATAAAACCAAGATCTTATAGGAGTTTACAAATGATCGACAATACAACACATAATTTTCCGACGCTCTTGGTTCCAGGGTGAACAATTTATGGGCGCAGAGCAATGTCCTTTTCTCTGTAATGTAATAAGTTTTTAATAATATGAAGTTTCATTGAATGCTCTGAACTCTGTATTAATTCCTCGCCCGAATTGTTCTTTAATGTATTTTTCATTTGTGTTTTTTTTCGGTATTTGGCTGTCGTAGACCCCTTATAAAACTAATTATATCAGCAAAAGCCATCCATAACCCTAATTACAACGCCTGGAAAACCCCAAAAATTGTAACTCGACCAAAACAAGACGCTTTCTGCCGTCCCATTAATTTGGCACAGCATCATTATCAACCGGAAGACACTGCTTGAAACAGTCCCATAAACTGCAATGAACAACTTTGCCCTTGCATTCAACGACTCCCTGGTTCCAAACACAAAACCATTTTGAATAGAAAAATGTAGTGCCTTTTCTATATTATTTACACACTGTTACTTATTTTAACTTGACTCTGTGGTTCCGTTTGGGAGAATTTCGAGTGATCGTCTAACATAGAAATAACGTTTACTTTCATGGACATATGGTTCCCTTGGGCTGCACTTGGACTAAAAAGTACGATCAATTCTGGATTTTATGGCAGCGCAGTCGTTTTGGTAACTTTACTACAAAATATATTTGTCAGTGAGTTCGGGTCTCGCTGGAAAGTGCTTGCAATTGTATTTCTACTTTCTTCTCATTTGTGTATAAAAGTAAATTGAAATACGTCACCTATTAGAGTTTTAAGGAGGGTCAAATTTTTTTTAATAGATTTTCAACTTTAGCGCCAAAGCATTAGGTTCAAAGTTGATTGGGAAAATTTGACTGTTTCGGGTAGCTTGATGAATGGTTGTTAATTCTTAATGAGGAATAATAAAGTTCTTAAACCATATCTATTGTAACTAACCGAAATGTCAAGTAGTGCACTTGAGTGAGGTTGATATAGGAAGTGGCAACACTGGGTTGACGGCTTGTCAATTGACATTTGATATTATTAAAATTTGTGAACGTTAATGTCAGACGTTACAGTTTGCTTTGTGTCCCGAGACGAGATAACGAAGTAATCGAATTGCCTTCATTGAATAGATGAAACCTTTATTATAATGGCAGCACAAGCCAGTTGAGAAAAGGATAACCTTCTTTTTTGGAAGCACATTGACATTCTAGAAAAAGCGCGACATTTGGAGCAACGACGAAATAAGCATTCGGATTCCTACTCTCGTTGAAGTTGCTATAAATCTGTAACTTTCTCAAGCGCTCTGATTTATTTTTTATTCGAGAACAAAAGAGATTGTGTAGAGATTTTTAAATTAAAAACACTGCACATTAAGTTCCCGAGTTATTACGGTACGGAATTGTAATTATTTTCTATAACGTATGTTTTTGGTTAAAAGTACTTCTTATACGTCCAACTACGGTCAATTGTAAAACTCTATTCTAGCCTATTCTTAGGAAGAAATCATAAGTCACACAAACAGTCGTCCAAAATGACATGAATATCTCCGGAACTGCACACTTCTCCATGATACATTCTTCGGCGTGTCCTCTTCGCTACGATCGGTCGGTCTGACTTTTAGAAAAAATCACACGTTAAATGGGGCCGAAGAGTTGTATTTTTTTTTAAAGCTATCAAATAATGTCTTAAAACAAATTAAAATCACTAGACCGAATTTTTCAACACAATACCACAATAACATTCTTTATACATACATCATAATAGAATCTATATTCATGTTTTTCTAATTACACTAAAATTAAGCCCCTAATAAAAATTACAAGTTCATTAAAATTGATTGAACTTTTCAAAATTACAACGAAAGTTTTTCTTATAATATAGTTTTATCATAATGAAAATTAGTGTTTTTGAAAAGTAAGTTATAATACTTATAATATTTTGTAATCGAATTTGTGACAAAATTACTTTTTAATCTCCAAATTATTTTTTTTCTAAAGTCTTAAACCGCCATGTTGTTTTATTTAGCTAAGAATGAACTTTTAGTTCAATTATAAGAAAAATACTCAAAATATTAATGAATAATTTAGAGTGCAGCTGCAAAAGCACTGAAATCTCAACACATTTGCCACTTGACTGCTATATGCGCTTTATATTTTCTATATAAAAACTTATTTAGCTCACAACATGGATATCAGCTGTGACATTTCTTATTTTCCTTGAATTCTCAATTATCTTTAACCCTACAGTGCATGATTTTTCTTATCGGCTTAAAAAAATACATTAGCCTGCAAATATGATGCCATTTCTCGAAAACATATTTAGAAAAATCATAACTCAATAGAAACGTATGTTTTTGTGCATGGAACATTATGCATTATACTGTTAATATGTGTTACGTAGTATCAATGAAATTACAAGATTACACGTAAAATGACAAATATGAACATGAACTTACCTCTGTCAGTCGTAGTAGTAATAGTCTAGCGCTCTCGAAAATATAGTTAATTTCACCTTTGATTTACTTCATGAACATATTGTATTTCTATAAAATATTTTTTTTATTTTATTTCGAGGATAGCTGAAGACTATCGCGTAATTTTTAAATTTCTTGACAGTTTTACTAAATTAAAGTTTAAAATACATTATTGAAGAGTTTCTTTAAGAAATTTTATTTTTCTACTATATTTGTATCGAAGTTAAATTAAAGCGGTGCGCCACGTGCAAGGAGACCGTATTATCATGTTAATTCATGTTTCTTGTAAAACATGATCAATTGTCGGTCTTGCATAATTCCAGAAACTTGTTGCGAATATTAGAGATTTTCTATTAATATAATATATTTAAATATAATTTAATTATTTGAAAAATCCCTTACATGCAATAAGAACTCGACTAGTCAAATCACAGACAGTTTTGTTTAAATTATTTATCCCTCTCTCACAAAAAGTGAACAAATTTGATCATAATCAGTAGATTTTGTGCATGGCCCCTTAAAATGATAGCAAAATATCAAGTTCGCGCCATTTTGGAAGATAACTTTTTGTTTAAGGTAGTAAATTCCGCCAGTTGAATAATCGATTCCTTGATGTGGTTTCTTCATTGTTCCTTCCGAGAACGTTATTTTCTTTTGATTTAGGTGAGATTTGTTCTAAATTGGTTTTGAATAAAAACTTTTTGAAGGCTGATTCGTGCTCCAATGCTAGGCTAAGGCCCCCCCGATTCCAAATATCTCTACAGTGTGTGATTTGAATAGGTTCTACGCTTGTATAATGGTGCAATTCACTGATATTTGATTTCTAGTACAGACGCCAGCACATCAAGCTACCCGAAACTGTCAGATTTTCCCAATCAACTTTCAACCTTATACTTTAGCGATAAAGTTGAAAATCTATTAAAGAAATCTGACAGATTGTAGTAGCTTGATGTGCTGGCGTCTGTAGGTACATAAAAAAAAACAATAAATAATCAATAAATTGTAGCTTGCCAGCTCTTAGCTACTGAATTTAATTACCGTTCGGTCAAGTTCCGTTGAAATCAGTGCTCTGAGTGGAATAACACATTTTAATTACCTATTTATTTTATTTTCAACTTGAAAGGCCCATGGCTAAATAATAACAGCCGCACAGGTCGATCGATCAGGTTCACCCATCCACAGACCAATCGCGGCAAGCGTAGCTTGCTTGCCGCGGTTGGTCTGTGGATGGGTGACCATTTTTACATACCGAGACCCCTCCGTGCCTCGGAAAGCACGTTAAGCCGTTGGTCCCGGCTGTCATTCGTGGATCTTTGACAGTCGTTACGGGGAGTCAGAAGCCCAAAAGTCTGACAACCAGTGTTACCAAAGGGTATCGTATTATCCAGTTACTGGGCTGTTGAGGTCAGATAGGCAGTCGCTCCATGTAAAATAATGGTATTCAGCTGCATCCGGTTAGACTGGAAGCCGACCCCAACGTAGTTGGGAAAAGGCTATGCAGATGATGATTTATTTTATTTTTTACTGCTTTTTTGTTGTTTACTTTTTGTTCTGTACGCTTTTAACATGCATTTCTTGCTAAATCATTCTCACAATATGTACCTATAATTTTCAACTTAGGTAATGTAACATTAATTTTGTAATATCTGATATTTTGTTTTAAAAGAAAGGCCATGGAGTTTCTTGCCCGTTTTTCTCCATAGGGACCTACTACGCTTCGGAATGAACATTAGCTTCATGTTTTTAACTAAAGAACTCAGTGGCAATTCAAACGGGTCTGTAAATGGTTAATTTGAAGCAGGTGCTTTGACTTTAAATATGTAAGTTTCCAACAAACATTTATCGAAGCTCCACCAAAGTACTGTATGAGTGATATTTTTCACAAGCACAAAATATGGCCCGCAGCAATGCCAACGATTTGAGTAATAGCAATATTTTAATTAATATAAGTCCTACATTGTTAAGTAGACTGAGAAGGACAGTGGTTATTTACATAATTATAACTTAACATGCGTCAAAACTGGTACAGACATCAACAAAATGAGTAATTTTCTCATCGCGGATTTTGGTCGCATCGTAGTATATAGTCTACCTAACAAAACAATAAAGCGTTACCAGCTTTATAAAATAATATAAGCGACTACACGCTAAGGGCACCCCTGTGGGGTACGGACCTCGGCTTAGGGCGTCGCTGGGAGAGGGCAGCAAGGGACAGACTGGATCGGAATTATTTAGGGACAAATTTAGAACTATAGGCTCAGCGGCGCGGGCTGGCTCGAGCAAGGGTCGGGGCGGACATGGTACTCCTATGGGGGGTGCAAAAGGTCACGCGTTCTTATTCCTATTCCTATTGAAGATTTCATCGCACCTGAAATCGCATCGCATCATCGCGCGGGCAATGACAATAGGACGGCGCCAGAGACGTGGTCCTGAGTTCAAGTAAAGTTATTAAATTGTAGGCAAAGCTCTGGAAAGTTCTACTGGAATCTGTGTCTACGTAAAGTTACAAACAAAAGTATGTCTATGGTGGTTAGTTGACTTTGATATGGGCTTTGAAACTAACCTGTTGTAGCAAAATATGACGATTTATATTGTTGTTATTCTCATAATTTAGTTTTAGACTAAATACAATTTAGTAACTAAATTCGTGTGAAATATAATATTATTTAATAACAATTTTCAGTATTCCACAAAAGTATTATGTTCATTTGTGGGAAACTACAGTACCAATCACACTAATATTATAAAGGCGAAAGTTTGTGAGTGTGTGTGTTTGTATTTTTGTTAAAAATAAAAAGAGGACCTGCTTTTATTATTAACACACAAGAAAAGTGTTTTTTTTTTATCTAGTAAGAATGTTTTACGGTTATACTGAACCCGTGTGCGAGTTTGACTTGCACTTGGGTGGACTTAGAACAGATACGTACATACTCACTTATGTACTTACATTTTTGCAATACCTACGAAAAAAAAATGTATGCATTGTTTCATAGGTACTGCCTCCATTTCAAATACCTATAACATAATGCTATAATATCTATCATCTGCCCACAAATGTTGTCAAAGTAATCCAACGTTTGTTTTATCTGACCAAATCCTAAGAGAGCACGTAGGAGTCAATAAAACTTTTTCCAAAGAGAATCTCGCTCGTGAAATGAACTTATAAGCAAACTTTCTTATTTTGAGAGCCTAAAACATTATTGTTTGATGCCAAATAAATACAATTTCCGTGTTTTTTCTCGGTACCTTCATAAGTTGTTATATTTTTAAGTCTCTCTTGACTTTGTGAAATTCTTTGAGAAGTTCAGAAAGTTTTTCGTCCACTTCTTCGGCTGTAGTTCAAAAAGTTTCTTGATCGAGTAATGAACTAAATTTACGAACTTCTACGATTGTATTTTTAGTTCAACTATGAATAGCAATTAAAATGAATCACAATGAACACTCGAGACATCTTGAAAGTTTTATATTGAATTTTATTTGCATGATTGTATGGCGTAATTTAAAGAAAATTGAATATTTGATTGATTATTGACAATCTTGAATATGATGAATTTCTGATTTATCAAGTATCAACTAGAATATAGTTAACACTATATTTTGATGCATGTCTTAATAATTTGTAGTTTAAGCGTTTCAGATAATCTATACCATATTATTCCTTATCCTAAACCTAAACCGAAAATAGCTCAATAAAAATTACAAAAAAAAGCAATTACATTAATCATAGCGCATAACTATAAAATACTTTTACTTAGATCCATGCTTACTCGGTTCGTGAGTAAGCTCAGATTTTTAATTTGCTAAACTAAAATGACAGCTGCGATCGAACTTTTTATCATCATGACATTATTTAATAAACAACATTATTTTTAGTATATTGCAAACCCGAATATAGTTTGTTCAGAATAAGTAACTGAATCTTTTAGTTATATTTTGTCCCAAAATTATTAAAAAAAAGCTAATAAGTTGGACACCGACCGACACTAAATACATATCCGCAATCATATGCGCACAACACAGGTCACAGTCGGTGGGACGGCGGCGCGTGGTAAGTGGTAACCAACTTTTTGTGCGGACAATCAGGTAACATAACAAGCTTATAACTTCGTGAATTTCATGATACAGTTTGGAAATGTTGTACATAGATTCTTTACATAAAAATACTAGACATCTGTTTCGGGTTTTCCATATATGTTTCCATATACTTAGCGTGAACTTTTGTATTGTAATAATGATAGAAAATATAAAAAGTAAACCAAGTGTCTCATTACTTTTGTGCCAACCTATTTATTGATTTTAGCTGTCGTTTTGGTCTAGTACATTAAAAATAGAGAGAGAAAAGGGAAAGAGTTTAATCGCTATTTACTTTTATTTATCACTACCTTCCTTTTTTATAATACTTTTATCTACATTTTTGTACGCTCATAAACATTTTATGTAAATTTAGTTCCTCAGTAAGTAAATTATTGTTAAGTCTTAATGAGAAATAATAATGTTCATAAAACATAATTCCTTTCAATTCAATTTAGCCCATTCATTCGATTCTAAATCAAAATCTTATTTGAGCTGGAACTTCAAATCTAAATTGCCTTGTAGAATTGTTAAAACGTAAACTTCGGAATGTGAGTTAATTCCTTCAGGCTTTTGTAACATTGGCCACTCGATATAGTGATTAGGTAAAACTTGGCCCAGTTAACTGCTAGCTAGACTTAGCTAATAGGGTTACAGAAATTGAATTTTCGGACCTTTCGAGTATTTATGCGATGTAGGCTAAATGGCAGAAAGTTTCGGTTTTAGTTTATCTAGTCTAGTAGTTTGTTGGCTGCTTATTTTCATATTCTGATTTTGGGATTTAGGAATATAGTGTACTGACAAATAATATGATTGAAGTTAAGTTATTGTTTATGTTAGCATGATACTGTGGCAATACTTCAATGTCTACAGTGTGTATCAGAGAGATGTGGTCCAATTTAAGGCTTTTACAGATCATCTAATTTAATAAATGTCTTCGTTTGGATCGAGTAGGTATTGAAGTTTTGTATAAAACGGTTGATAATTTTTTTCGCGAATACGATGTTGGTACCGTAGAAAAAGTGGTTCAGTTTCATGGTCTGTATCACAGCATGCTGGTTCATCCTGAATAGATTTGGACTGCTTATCGAGAGATTTTGCAGTGTACGACTAAACGCCGACAGACACTACGCCGACAGACTGAACACCGACAAGACTTTATTTAGACGGGACTCTTCGCCGACAGGGCATAATATAATAATACATACAAAATCTTTATTACAGCAAACAACCTTTAGACAATAAACAGTTAGTCAAAATTGAAACTGCTAGGTTAGGTTAGGCTACAACTGTGACCACACAACGCCAGATTTCCTAATTATGCCCTGTCGGTGAAATGTCCTGTCGGCGAAGAGTCCAGTCCAGTGTGACAAAAAAAAAATCAATAACATTGATTTTAATAGCTGATTTCTGTCAATTTGGGCCTGCTGAACACGAATATATAATTGAATTTCTTGTAACACGTACCATTTCAAAGTTATGATAAATTTTACTTCCATATATGAAATAAGACAGCGTAAAAGTTTCAAATCAAATATAAACATGTTTAGTCACCTGTAATTTCAATTTGAATTTTATATAATATTATACAATTTCAGACAGAAATCATCTATTGGACTCAATGTCATTGAAAAAAAAAAGTTTTTGTCACACAGTGTTATCTGTGTAGTGTACATTCAAATCGCAACTGTCATTTAGTTGAATGAAATAGCTATAATACGTCAAATTTACATAGGTTGTAAAACTTAACGATTATTGCCCCTATATTATATTACCAAACCGTTGATATCATTGAAAATAAAGCACCATTCAAGATTCAATTTATGTCTATCAATCAAGCATTACATGAGACAAATCGTTTTGAATTATTACACTTTTACAACTGTTAACAATACTACAATTACGGCCAGACAAGTACAATGGATTAACCGAACATAATTTTCCTTACAGAAACTTTCAGTCACATTTTCAAGTTTCAATTTATTTGCCAATCTGAATCTTGCCAACTGTTGAAAGTTTACTAAATACTTCTTGCTGGGGAATAATAAAGCTTTTCTTGGATTGGTCGTTTGCCAGAAAAAATAAAATAAGTTTTTCTATTGTACTGTAGAATATACTTATGGATTTATTGTAGCTACAATCTATGGGCTATTGCGGTACAGTATTAGGAAATTCGAAATATGATCATTGTGTGAGGAATGTGACTTCTTGACCCTCAACGTCCAGTTGGTCTTCACACGCAGGTACTCCACGGTCTCCTCAAACTTCGTGGAGTGGTGCAGTCTGGACACGTACAGCAGCGTCTTTGGGATTGCTGGACGCAGCAGCATGTTGGGACTATTTTATTCTTAAAGGGTACAACTAAAGTTACGCAACCATCTGGCTGGACATTGTCTCTTAAGGAACAGGCCTCCTAGTTGAAGAGAGATGGTTTATATTCTTGGTTATATTGATTTTAGCTATATTGATTTTCACAGCGATGCGCCTCAAGTGGAGCTGGGTAGGTCATCTAGCTAGATGAAGGCATAGCCAATGGAGTAAAGCTGTGACCAATGGTGGCCAAGATTAGGCCAAAGAAGCTAGGGCCGTCCAAAAGCGCGGTGAGTTGACGATATCGTCAATGTCGCGGGAAATACCTGGATGAGAGACGCACAGAGCAGGGAAGTATGGCAGAAGAAGGGAAGGGAGTAGGGAGGTCTATACCTGGCAGTGGGTGATTCCGGGCTGAAATGATGATGACATAGAATTTTGTAGCCTTTTGACTTTTGTACGAACCATTATTTATCATTTTTGTATATCTACCACTTTGGAGGGGCCCGTGACTAAATAATAACAGCCACACACACACAGGTCAGACACAATACAGGACAGGTCGATCTGTCTGGTTAAGCTACGCTTGCCGCGGTTTATCTGTGGATGTGTGACCATCTGTACAGACCGAGACCCCTCCGTGCCTTGGTAAGCACGTTAAGTCGTTGGTCCCGGCTGTCATTTGCGGATCTTTGACAGTCATTACGGTAGTCAGAAGCCCGAAAGTCTGACAATCAGTCTTACCAAGAGGTAGGTATCGTTTTACCTAGTAACTGGGTTGTGGAGGTCAGGTAGGTAGTCGCTCCATGTAAAATACTGGTATTCAGCTGCATCCAGTTAGCCTGGAAGCCAACCCCAACATAGTTGGTAAAAGGCTAGGCAGATGATATATATGTCCCACTTTTCTCAAGCTGTGCCTATATATTACTTGTGATAAATAATTTTATTATTATTCATTATTTTATAGAATTTCTTTAAATACATTTACTGTCATGTAGTACCCTATTAAAGGGCGTTCAATAAAAACCTATTATACATTTTGCCAACCCCTTAGTGAAAGTCCAAACCCCAATTATCACAAAGAAACCTACCTACAACACTGTTTACAGCTTTCCAACAAATTCTTTCTATTTCAGCAAACTAGCCAGGATATGGTCAAAAATATCGGCCACGTATCGGCTATATAAAAGGGTCTAATCTTCGGACCGCAGACATCTAAGAGTCTATAAAGCGAAACGATGAGTCTTGGGCTCTTTATAATATAGAAAAGGAAAAAAAAAGATTCCAATATAACGAGTAGGAACAAACGGGGCGTAAAGACTGCTCCTGATTTGTCTATTCGACCATGACTTTGGGTTCCGTACTAATAATATTTTGTCATTCATCTACCACGGTATAGTGGCTATCTGGTTTTATGAATGGTTCTTTGTCCTTCCTTATTTTTATCAGCATTTTACAGGAGAGAGTAGTTAGTAGTTTCTTTTGGTGATAGGTATAAGTGCTGCTACCTATATACAGGGTGACAGGAGATCGACGCGCAAACTGTAAACATGAATACAGCACATGCTTCTAGACCCCCTGTATAGAAATTTTTCGTCGGTTATTAAAAAAAAATGCTGTTTCATAGAAAACTGTTATTAAGTGTTCCACGATCTGCAAAAGAGACACAATAGTCAAGCAATGACAGTGAATCGTAACATGAAAATACGAGACAGAAAAAGGGTAACAGTGTAATTTGCTTATCAAATTGATTAAATAGTACGTTAATCAAATCACAACTGTCATTCTTTGACATTTGATAAACAAAAAATTACGCTGACTGTATATACGAATATATAAAAAAAACGAATAGTATGTTTCTACAGAAGCCAGCACATCAAACTACCCGAAACTGTAAAATTTTACCAATCAACTTTGTACCTTATACTTTAGCGATAAAGTTAAAAATCTATTAAAGAAAATGGATTGTAGTAGCTTGATGTGCTGGCGTCTGTACCTACTCTGTACAATTCCGTATTTATTAACGCTGTCAAGATAATATTTAGGTACATAATATAAGCTAACACTAAAAATGATGAATTTACCTACATGTATATGAAAAAAGAAGCAAAAGAATCATAAGGCATCAAAAAATCGGCATCCCTGTAAATAGAAACAGTGCCCAAAAGGCATAATTATTGATAATATGAGTTAATATGCTAAAGGCTTAAGGCTCCCGCGGACAGGTGCGACGCGACGGTGAGACGCGATTCTAGTAAAACAATTTCCATAAAGTTGTCATAGCTACTGTTCTACTGGAGTCGTGTCGCGTTGTTGCGTCGCGCCTGCCTTCAGGAGCCTTTATTGGAAGGTGACGTGGCAAAACATAAATTGAAGTTGGCTGACTATTGATTCGTTTGGATTGTCCGCAACTAGAATCAATTCTATTTGAATGTAAATGTTGACATTCAAAAGTGCCTTTTATGTGTTTATTTGAATAAAATACTTTGACTTAGTCGATTTCACTTTAACGTGACGACATGACATGTAAGTCTGTAAAATATTTATGGTGTAAATAATAATGAGTATCCTATTTATATATCTATGTGTGAGAAGAGTAAAAGGTTGTTTATGGGCGTGTTATATCAGCCATCTTTAAACAAGTGGACCCTTCAGAAGCCGAGAACCGAACGAAGTGGAAGAACATTGTGCATAAAGCCACGAAGGCCTTTCAAGGACGCGACCAAGAAAAAAGAGTTACCCTTCGTCTTATTAGAACCTCAGTTATCAGTGTAGACTAGCCCTAATTTAAAGAAGTATATTATTTTAGAGCATACTATAAACATTGATGGTTATGAACATACTCGTATATTTTTTAAATGGTGCTTAGCAGTAACACAATATTATACTATTATATCTTAACTGCTGAATAGTAGTAATATTACGATCTCCATGGTAGTCCATGAAATTCAAATTTGCTCTTTCAAATCAGCATGTCGATTCTGTAAAAATCTCACCGTGAAAACTTGCGTGGAGTGAGCTGTCAGTGTCATCCCACTGATGATAGACATTGACTAAGCAAATATTTACAATTATAATCGAGATTTTAATGATATTTTTTATGCAAATTTTATTGATAATATTGTACCTTAGCTCATCTAAGGGGTTTACTTTATAACGAATATATACAGGATGGCTCATTCAGAGCGGTCAGTATGGGAAAGTCTGAAACTATAAGATATACGAAGATCTGTTCTTAGGAACCATGTCATCGATTTTAATAACAAGAAAAACTGCATTCATACATTAAAAAAAAACCTGTACTTAGCTCGGGAATCAAACCCGGTCGTTTTGAAAAAAAAAAAAACTAACACTATCTCTATTTAGATATCGATTGTGTAGGTCTTAAGCAGTAAATGTTTCTACGGAACATGATGTCTAAAATTAATAAAAGTCATTGTTTTCACATACTTTTATTTATTTTAGTAGATTTGAATAGATTCAAATACCTTGCAATCTTAGAAGATCTTTTAGAGGCCCTAGGAGAAATGTCAGCAGAAGTAAGAGAACAAATTTATTTTCAACAGGATGAAGCACTGGCTCACAATAGTCGCATAACTGGAGACTTTTTAACTGAGTACTTTTCCCAGAAATGGATTGGTACGAACGGCCCTATCAAATGGCCCGCGAGGTCGCCTGATTTAACGCCTCTAGACTATTTCTTGTGGGGTTATGTTAAGGATGAAGTGTACACAACAAGCTATGACACCGTTGAAGACCTAAAAGCAGCCATAGAGTCAATTTTAACGCAAATTCACCACATGAAGATACAAAATGCAATAGTAAGATCGTTACCTAAACGTGTTGAATATTGTATTGAAAAAAACAGTGTTCACTTCGAACACCTACTAAAATAAATAAAAGTATGTGAAAACAATGCCTTTTATTCATTTTACACATCATGTTCCGTAGAAACATTTACTGCTTAAGACCTACACAATCGATATCTAAATAGAAATAGTGTTAGTTTTTTTTTTTCAAAACGACCGGGTTCGATTCCCGAGCTGAGTACAGGTTTTTTTTTAAATGTATGAATGCAGTTTTTCTTGTTATTAAAATCGATGACATGGTTCCTAAGAACAGATCTTCGTATATCTTATAGTTTCAGACTTTCCCATACTGACCGCTCTGAATGAGCCACCCTGTATACATAGGAAAAGGGTAAGAAGATAATGATGACTTAAAAAATAAGAAAGTACCTACGACATTAAAAGGAACGTAATAAAAGTCAACAGAATTGAAATATTATGTCATTGAACTTACTCCTGAAAGTATGAAAACACAATTTAATATGCGTATTTCTCGACAAACGTGTTTTCCTTCTATTATGTACTACAGCTTGTTAATAGGTAGGTACAGAAGACAAAAAAAGGAAATACCAATGTGTAGAATATTTTCGACCGTGTGTTCTCATTACTTAAAACGAAAACAGGGCGAGAGCCCGGAGAGTTCGGAAAGCCGGTCTTATTAAAAAAAAAAATGATTCAATAGAGATGAAAGCGGGGACAGAGTTCGTTATTTAATTTACATAAAGAAACTATCAAGTAAAAATAATCAGACGATAATGTTCCCAATACGTGGACATAGTGTACATTTGTATGACTCTGTCCCAGTAGTCAGAATGCAGTGTCCATTTGTGCATTATACCGGGCTCAGTGCGGGTTGGCAGATGTCAGAAATTTTGGTTCTGGGACATACTGACCCACGATGTTTTCCTTCACAGTTTTGAGAGCAGTAGTGATGAAATAAATTGCACAAAGAAAAGTTCCTGCCTGGGTTTGAACCCACGACTTACAACTCGTAAGTCACAGCCGTTACCAATGGGCACCACTACCTACTCTCTGCTCAAGACATACAATATTATCAAAAGGGATTTTTTTTTTCACCCAAATATGTTTTGTTTTTTCAATATTGTTCAGTTATTCCAATTATTTTCTGGCTCCTGATTTTCGAATAACCATTTTTTAGAGTAAAACTATGAAAAAGGGAAAATATTTTTCTGAGACTGGTTTCATAACAATGTTGAATGTAATTTTACGCTCGCATGAGAATGAATGAACGAGAGAGTGAGTAGCGCTGTAGAGGTCACAAAAGGGATATTAAGGAGTCCTTTAAAATTAGTTTTGATTAATGTTTGCGAAGCTTTTTAAGGGAGAAGGTGAGTTGTGAGAATGAAGCAGGTAAATTATATATTTTACTAGCGACCCGCCCCGGCTTCGCACGGGTGCAATGCTGATCACTACATAGTAGTATAGTATAATAAAACAAAGTCGCTTCCCGCTGTCTGTCTGTCTCTATGTATGCTTAGATCTTTAAAACTGCGCAACGGATTTTGATGCGGTTTTTTTTAGTAGATAGAGTGATTCAAGAGGAAGGTTTGTGTATAATACATGCATAATATATTAGAGAAACACTGATAATTTTAGAGCAATTTTTTCTCGTAAAATGTATCGGAAAAAAATGGTTATTATGGGTTATCTCTAAGAGATAGACATATGCCATCGCGGACTTTTTTGTAGACCTTTTTAAGGTGTACAATACTGTAGTTCATTATGTTGATCTATCTCGTAAGGATCAGCCAGCGTTTGCAAGGTAAGCGCAAAAAAATGTGTTTATTTACGACATCACATTAGCAACCTCTAAAATTATTAGTGTTTCTCTACTATATTATGCATGTATTATACATATAAACCATTCTCTTGAATCACTTTATCTATTAAAAAAAATCGCATCAAAATCCGTTGCGTAGTTTTAAAGATCTAAGCATACATAGGGACAGACAGAGGGAAGCGACTTTGTTTTATACTATGTAGTGAAGAGCATTTTTACTAGCCTTATGAGAGTATTTTAAATGTACTGAGGTTGGTGAAATTCAATGTTTGGCACTAACCATACGATGGATCTATGAGTCACCAATCTCATATCTTATGTGGCAATAACCGTATCTGAATTGATATTTTGAAGTTGAGAATTTTTCAAACTTTGCTTAAGGTGAAAAATGCGAAATTTCAAATATATTTCCATAAAAAACAAAAAAAAATATTTCACCCGCTACATTGAAGGAATCATCTTAAGTATGTTTGAGTTTGATAAGTTCTAAACTTCCGAATCCCTATTCAGAAGCCGGGTGTCACCGATAGGTAGCCTTTTTAATTGCGATACAGCAATGCTGCTATGTGGTATAAAACAGTGACAGTTTAGACAGAAAGTATTTGGTTGCTCACTTTTTATAATTTTACTAGTTTCTGCCCGGGACGACCCCGTCGCAACGTTTGCCCACCCCGTCGCAACGTTTATCCACCTCGTCGCAACGTTTACCCAACCCGTCGCAACGTTTACCCACCCCGTCGCAATGTTTACCCACACCTTCGCAACGTTTACCCACCCCGTCGCAACTTTTAGCCGCCCCGTCGCAACGTTTACCCACCCCGTCGCAACGTTTAACCACCCGTCGCAACGCATCACACACCCCGTCGCAACGCATCACACACCCCGTCGCAACGCATCACAACACCCCGTCGCAACGCATCAGCTACCCGCGTTTCGTTTTTTTTTTATTTTTTTTTTTTCGTTTTCTTTTCGTTTTCGATTAACATTCTTTCTGACTTTTTTTCTTTTTGCTCGGCTCATAGTAGGGTCATAGCGTAACGATAAAAATAGCCTACAGCATTTCTACAGAATTGGGTTATCAAATAATCAAATACATTTTTATTTGTTTACTGGTAGTTCTAGAAAAAAAAAAAAACAATAAAAATACAAAGTCTAAGCTTTATTATCAGTAGATTAGGAGTATCAGCCCTAAGAGATATAAAGATGAGATGGGGGAACTTCATGATTAGTAAAAGCTCTCAAGGCTTAGAAGATAACAAACGAATTTGAGTTAAAACAGCTTTGCAAGGGGAACTCCAGCCTTTTTTTTGCTGTAACGACCAATCTTAAAAAAAGTGCATTAAGATTACACCTGCGCCGTTTCTGAAAAAGTTTTGAAGAGATAAACATTGAGCAGGGGGCCATATGATCAATGTTTATCTCTTCAAAACCCCCATGTGCTGATGGTGATCACCGGGGTGGTTTTAGTGAGGTAAGAGTCCCACTACCTGGTCTTTTTCCCCAAAGTCCAGGTGCCTTTTGAAGGTTGCCCCAGCAAACAAAAAAAAAGGGGGGCCATATTATTATGATAAAAAACTTTAACCAAACCCACAAGCGCTGAAACTTTTCCTAGGTTATTAAATTAAAGCGGCCAAGTGCGAGTCACTAAGGGTACCGTGCTCGAAAAACGTTCCTTAATTTTTAAATTTATTTTATTTTTATTATTTGTTGTAATAGCGCTCACAGTAGTACACACTACACAGCCTATGAAAATTTCAAGTGTCTAACTATTACAGTTCAATTGATACAGCCCTGTGACAGACTTACGGATGGACGGACAGCGGAGCCTTAGTAGTACCCAAAAAAAAAAAACAGCAGCTGGTCGATTCTGTAAAAATCTCACCGTGAAATCATAAGTGAAGTGAGCACTTAATTGTGTTAATCCCTAGCGAATGACAGCTCACTCCACGCTCACTTCAACAAAGCTTTCACGGTGAAATGGTTACAGAATCGCACGGCTGTTCTATAATTTTGACCGCGAAAAATTTGCTGTTCCAAACAAAGTGCAATACCTATATTGCACTTTTGTTAGGAACAGCAAATTTTTTATTCCAACGTACCATCTACCATCTAGTAGTCTCGTAAATTATGATGTTTGGTCCCATGTGAAAAGCAGCATTTTCATCGCTATTTCCGAGATACAGTTCTCAACCAAAATTCAAACATGGTTCAAAAGAGTCCCTCAAATGAAAGGGTTCGCTATTAAGATCAAAATATATCATTCACAGCTGTGCTTCCTACTAGGGTAGATAAGAAGAAAAAAAATAAAAAGAATAAAATATTGCTGGCTGGCGGCCTATGAGGAAAATTGAGTGTGATGATAGCAGCTGTAGTGAAGCGAGAAACAAGAAATAAGCGATGTTGTCGAGTTTACCGCTTGTCTAATGCCGCACACATTGTCCAATAAACTTAGAAATTCGGACTGTTTCCGTTTCCGTGATCTTTTTGTTGAGCTATACTGCTACAGCTGTTAGTCTACTCAACATTGTCGAAAGCCGTAGCAATTACAGATGCATATAACGATTTTGCGCCACTCTTACACAATAATATGTGCAAAAACTTCGTCTAGCGTAGGCTTAGTGCATGACACGTGGCTACGGCAGATTCAATTGTAACCATCGACAACATGCCGCTTGTGTATTTGAGCACACCGTATTAAAACACCCGAACGATATGTTGTCGACGCGTCGATGCAGTTGCCTCTGTCGTCGATTTGTGTCACTCGTGTATCACTTAGCTGGTTTTGTTATATTGAGAGGACGGATGAAAGGCGACCACCAAAAGATATTTACAGATGTACAGATAGGCAGATGTGAGTGGAAGCCCTAGGAGGGCACGACCTAGCTAGAAAGACATAATTATGGTGATGTTCTTCAGAAAGGTCAGGTGCGTAGCACTCGAAACTCTGAGAGCTTATTCTCGTAATTTTCAGAAAATTTACAGTCTGATCTCAGTCTTAATCTATCAATAAAATATACCTAGTTTAATAAAACTAAAAAAAAAACACGCTTTAATAGCAAACCGAACTAAAAATCAGAAAATAACTTTTAATTTATGTTTTATTCAACTGTTATAAGAAATATACTAACTCAATATGTTTCAATAATTTTCAAAAATTCTAAAATAAAAATAAAGTTATGAAAAGAAAATTAATTTAATTGTAAAAAAGTGTGGAGTGCTTTTTATCATATTTCTATACTTACTCTACGTTTACAAATAAATACTAATTATATATTTACAGCAATCAATATCGAGCACCCCACGCTTTTTTACAATGAAATTAATTTTCTTTTCATAACTTTATTTTTATTTTTGAATTTTTGAAAATAGTTGAAAATATTGAGTTAGTATACTTTTTATAACAGTTGAATAAAATATAAATTAAAAGTTATTTTCTGATTTTTAGTTCGATTTGCTATTAAATAGTGTTTTTTTTTAGTTTTTATAACCGTTTTTATTTTTTTTAAACAATTTTTTTTTCAACTTTTTTTATCAAAATATTGTGTTCTCGTCGGTCGTTGATAAGTCTACTCTACTAGTCTACGTTTACAGTAAATCTGATCGCTTGAAGTGGGGCAAAATCAAGCCCAAACGAGTCAGTTACATACAAACAAACAAACATACAGATGAAACTAATAAAAGCGTGTTAAAAATACTTCTAATTTCCTTTCATTTTTGACATTGGACAATCAATGCTGAGATGAGATTGCGACATACTCGTACAGCACTAAAACTAACAATGAGTGACTAATTGTATACTAGCAGAGTTCATGACTGACCACAACCTCAACTAATATTAAGAAAGTATGAGTATATCTACACTAATATTATAAAGAGGAAAGATTTTATTGTTTGTTTGTATTGAACAGGCGCCGAAACTACTGGACCGATTTGAAAAACTGTTTTACCATTAGAAGCCAACATTATCCCTGATGAACATAGACTACTTTTTACCGCGGGAAAATGCTTCATTCCTACGGGAAAACGGGTAATAGGATTTAAACGGCGGGAATTCCGAATTCTACGCAAACGAAGTTGCGGGCGGATGCTAGTTATTAATAACTTTATCAAAATAATGGCTTGCAACATAATACAGTGGTTAAAAGTGACAGTTATATAAGGGTTAATGGGCGTTTCGTATTACTCGATTTTGATAATAATTATTCGGCTAAATTAGTTAAGACGTATAAACTATTTAATAGTTGCTTCATTGGTTTACTTTATGGTCTAGTGATGCGTGAATATTCGTAATTGTGATTGGTTATCAAATTAAATGTCTTCTTTACGGTATCTGGCTTAAATTCATGTAATTTAAAGCATGTTTAAAATTAAATCTCTTATATATACATAATCAGACTATCATGTTCTCACTGCTGGGATACAGGCCTCCTCTCGGTGAGAGGGAGTGGGCCATAATCCACCACGCCGGCCGAGTGCGGGGTGGTAGAAGACATAATATATTATATAATAATAATAATGGTAAAAATGTTTATTTTTCTTCCATAAATAACACTTATAAACTAAATCTTGAAAATGAAATAATAATAATAATAATTATGATTTAGGACAATGTTCATTTGTGGGAGACTGGTGACTAAACTAAGCCGTCACTTGTATTTCAGGATACCAGGGACTCCCCCTACAGGCAAAAATATAATCAAAGACATTATTAAATACAATGGTTAATGAAAGTTACATTTTTATGTTATCCCTTGCAATGTGGCGGACATATTGCGCGTTGTAAGGGCAAACTATTTGTTGGAAGAGAAGAAAAAATATATATATATATATATATATATTAATTATTAATATTCTGTTAAATCTGTTAGCTTATAAATATATTATGCAAATATTATAGTAATAAAATATTTTTAATAGCAGATAATACCGTTCATTTTTCATTCCATGAAGTTGGCCTGTCGTGCGCAAGGTACTTTTTGGTACCTACATGATCTAGTCTAACTAAGCACTTGGACCAGCAGGGTAATTGCGTAACACACTATCAGTAGTAATGGGTTTCATTTTGGCAGTTCAACAATATTCATTGCGTTATTTACGTTGTTGAGCAGACACACTTTTCCAACATTTGGAGCAATGGATTACCAATATGCTTCAAAATGATTCAAATTGAGAGTAATAGTGTGTTACGCAATTAGGGTGCAGGATTAATAACATAAATAGAGGCCAATCTGCGTAGCCCTATACCAACTATGTTGTGGTCGGCTTCCAGTCTAACCAGATGCAGCTGAATACCAGTATTTTATATGGAACGACTGTCTGTATAACCTCCACGTCTACAACCCAGTTACTGGGTAACACGACATCCCTTGGAAAGACTGGTTGTATAAAACCTGTTGAGACCGCTCCACTCAACATCGCCGCGCGCTAGCGGCAGTGATCGAGGGGTGCGGGGACAGCGGGGAGTCAGCCGGCCGACGGCCGAGCGCGGGCCCCCGCGCCACACCACCACGACAGTCAGCTGTTGCTCGCCTTAATGCACGGCTGCGCTTGCGCGTCTTACATCTCATACACATACATTGTCATTTCTTCAACCGACCGTTGTAATTTCTTTACTTTCCTTCTTTATTATACTTACTTCTTGTTATACAGTCCGCTATCTTTCTATTTCACCCATTCACGAGCTATCGTCGCGTACAAAACCAGTAGTTTTAATCAATTTTTTTTGCTATCTGTCTATAGAATAAGTTAGATTAGCGACAAAAATAATTAACTTTTTACTTAAGCGTCTCAAAATATACGTCACTTAAGACTGTAAAGTGAAAATGTAATCATCTTTAGCGTACCGGAAAACACAAGCCACATTAACTTACTCGAAAAATAAACCACTTAATTTTCCACAGAACGCAATTCACTCGAGAAAAATGAATCACTTAAGTGGTAAAAAGCGTTGGCCTAACTAACCATCCCTTTCTAATGGGCAACGGTTAAAGTGTTCCTTGGTCTTGGTCCCGGAGAATATGATATTGTTTTAAAAATATAAACGGGAGAGGGAAATAATTGCGGTGGAACTGAAGGACAGTTCCCGTAATTAAAGACCTTCAAAATCTGGGCGCAATCTCATCTCAGCGACAAACAAAGTCAAAAAGTTGTCAAAAATGTAGGGAAATTACAGCTGTTTCTGACAGATTGACACAGAGATCAGACTGTGAACGTTCTTAAAATAACGAAAATTCTCGTCTTGGTCTAGATTCAGAAGCCTCAAAAACATGTTGTACAGTCGCCAGCACATCAAGCTACTAGAATCTGTCATATTTGTTTAATAGATTTTCAACTATATCGCCAAACAATAAGGTTCAAAGTTGATTAGAATTTTTTTACAGTTTAGGGTATATTGATGTGCTGGCGTCTGTACATACAGTATTCATGGGTAATGTTACTCATGGAAAGTAATGATGCACAGTTGACGGTAAGCTAAGTATATATTATTCAATGTTACTGGGAAACCCGCAACATAACCAATCAAGAACGTTATATTGTCACAGTGTAAACTATTACTATTTGGTCGAATAGTTTCTGCAACGCACTCGGTATATTAATCCTTTGATGCATTGCTGCAAGATCCTGCTATCTATTGGTTACCGATTGACTGATGGATATTTCAATAGGTAAAAAGTTAGGCTATTGTATATAACTTACTGGTTTTTAGGGTACCGTATCCAAAGAGTGCCAACGGAACCCTATTACTAAGTCTCCGCTGTCCGTCCATCCGTCTGTCTGTCAGCGGCCTGTATCCCATGAACCGTAAAAGGTAGACCGTTGAAATTTTCACAGTGTCTACTTATATTGCCGCTCTAACAACAAATAATAAAAAGGCGTAGAAGAAACGTGTTTTTTTCCCTTGTGGTACAAACCCCCCTTGGTAAAAACCTTGTGGAACCCTTCGTGTGTGAGTCCAACTCGAACTTAGCCGGTTTTCCTGTTAACAGTGTTGTACACTGTTTACAAAAAAACCGGCTACAAGAGCTCTTGTCAACCTATTATAAACCTACAACCTATTATAACCTAAATCTAAGGTAACCCAAATATGATTTTGACGTTTGGACGTTTTACCTTCCTACCTTTACCTTCCACAGTTACTATAATATTAAAAACAATAAACAATTAGTCTATTAATAGACTGCTATGGTTGTTCATAATAGCCCAATTCCAGATAGAAGGTTACATTTCACCCAATATTTTTTGCATTTTTTTAAGAGAAGTACAGGAAGTTACAGAATTTTCCATGCCTTTAACAAACTCGCAATAGTCTATCATCACTCCAATATCGGGCTAACAGTTTAAACTTGCCACCCACGAAGCACTACTACTAGGTGTAATTGAGTACAGTGCGGGGATTAATTGAAGCAGAAATGTATCAAGAGTGCAGAGCCGGTGCGCAAAGCTACGCAGGCGCGTTGCGTACCCTACATCGCAGTGGCAGCCCTAGTGACGCCGTGAACACTCGTAGTCTCGCACCACTCACAACCTTCGCGATACGAACACGTTAAAAAGTGCATGTTGAGTTACAAACCTATATTTAAAAAGTTCGTGTGTGAAGTGATTTTTTATTTTTAAATTGAAACCAGTGTTCTACTTTCAAAGTGCTGTCAAAGTAGTTTTGAATAAAATTGTGTGAAACTTATTTTTTTTTTGTTGAAAACTTTGTGACAGTTTCGTTTTGATTTTCATGCTGCCAATATTGTTTCGTTTAGGAGTTTTTTGACATCCGGAGAGTTTGGGAGGCTACTAAATTGGGTAAGATTTTCTTCTTTTGTGTACTTAGTAGTTTCTTTTGTAGCAATCTTATCGATATAATAATTATATCGATAAGATTGCTACAAAAGGAACTACTATTCGTATCGCGATTGGATCGTGGTCTGAAAGGGATTGTTGATTTTATTTCGAATCAAATTGCTTGCCTTAGAAGGTTTATCGTTTTTCCAATAATGACATTAAATCGTAAATTCCATTTAGACTAATATGTACGATATTGGTAGTTTATTGGTATCGTTAACTTTACCTTAAATGTGAGTTTGTTCAGTTTTATGTGCAGGCACTATCGGTTGTTGTTCTCGAAGTGCAATATTGTTGAATTTTACGTGTACTAAAAGCAAAGAAGACTTTGTATTTCAGACGTGCAACATTTAAAGTTTTAAGATAAGTACTAGTAGGTACGAGTGAATTCTTTGTAGTCAAAATTTTAGTAGGTAATGCTTTAAAATACTGGTATTGATTGTAATATTTTATTCTTTTTATTTCTATTTTCAAGGTAATATTCACGTAATGTGTAAGCTATCAGTCATCAAATAATATTATGTGCAATTATATGTTGATTTCCTTAAGTTCTGAGTTGAGTCGCATGTTTACTGATAAATATGTGCACTGACTGGACAGGTCCACTCTATGTAGTTTTGTCCTCAGAAGACCAGTTCAGACACCGATCTACATGGTCTTCATATGATCTGACCAAGATTATGTCTGGACTTTAAAAGAGACTGTGAACTTTGAGTTTGTTTCGGCCTTTCTTCTCAGAGTAGTCAGATAGGAAACGCCGACCTCGTTTGTTTTTAAAATATGATTAACGTGTAACAAACCTACTGCCAGAAACAAAATTATTTATCGTTTATAAAATACTAAACCTTAACAAAAATATGGCATTTCAATAATATAATTACGACTCAATATTAGACTTGTTTGTGAGAAAAGAAAATGTAACTATGGCATAAAAACAATGTGGCTTCAATAAAATTTCGCATCATTAAGCGAAATTTGATAGAAATACCTAATATAAAAAGAACTTCCTCAACATTATTCTTCATAATAAAAAGCCGATGAAAAAAACTGCCTCCACATCTTGATCTCCCCTGTAGTCCACAATGATTTATGTCAATTCACAAAGGACGCACATCACTCTGACTTCATAGTGAGACAAATTGACTTTTGCCGTAAACATAGTGTGTACTTTTTTACGCACGCACAGGGAATTTATAAGGCACTACCTTATAAATTCCCGTAGGTAATGTATTGTGTGTAATATTTTACGAGAGTGCACATAAAAGGCGTAATGAAAAATTCGTTTATTTAACGCTTTGTGGACACTGTGCAGTGTAGAGTTTGGACGATGGTTGTCCATTTTATACTGATGTCTTTTTGTATTTTTTATGTGTGTTGGTATTTCCTGGTTTTGTGAAATACAGAGTAATTAGTAGTCAGCACAGTTACTGAATTAAAGTGTAGTGCAGAAAATATGACAGGATAACATAAATTATGTTATGATTACATAGAAGTGTAATAATCTATACATATTATAAATAAATAAAGTCGCTATTCGCTAAGCAACGAATTTTGATTCGGTTTTCACCATCATTTAAAGAATTTATTCTGGAAGGTATACGAGTATGAACGTGTTTTTTACATTAAGATTAAACTTACATGTAATAAAGAAATCTTGATGTTTTGTCAAGTTTAAAATCCATACAAAGCAGGGGTGGGTCGCTAGTAAGGTATAATTTTAAACTTGTCTTGAATCAGAAGGTTAATTTTATAAAAGACAGTCATGGAAAAATGTATGCTGACTATTGAAAATTGACATGTTGGTAAAAAAGATGCTGTGTATGTGTTTACCTAACATTACATAAAACCTTCGTTAACACTATACAATGAATATAGTTTGAAATAGCATCGCTCTTTCATACGTATTGATACGTATTTCTTATTTCTTTCGACTTTAAATGATTGTACGTCTTTCTGTTCGATGAATAGATTTGATGTTTATTCATAAAGTGTTCGGCTCAAGGACAGATACCACATACTCACACTGGTTTTGTAAGCTATTTGTTAGCTACAATATTTTTTATAACGATTTTATAGGCGCTGCGTTTAATACCAATTGTTTCTAATTACTGAATTTAAAACGAAACTTTTGAATTTACTTTGATTCACAATAAACCTGTTGAATTTACATTTATTTCACGGAAGAATTGGTCAGAGCTTATTATTTTTTACTTTCGAGTTTAAGATATTCTAAAATAACGTAACACCATGCCATGTTGTCCCGAAGGGTTAGACAGGTGAACCCATTTTAGGAACGCCTACGTTCAGCCCATTATGTTTAAGTCCAACCAAATACAGTCCAGGCCAGTATTTTATATTTTATTTACATATATTAACAACAAAATACCTATAAAATTCGTTAAATTATTTTATTACCAATTAGCAGACTTTGGAATTAAGAAAACTTATTTCATTCTGCGTAATGCTTAACATTTAGGCGAAGAACACGGGATAATCGCCATTCTCGTTGGAAATAAGCCAATAATTCACAATGAACTGGGGTGTTCTGTGGCTCAGCATAATATTAATTTCAATTCACGCTTTGCTGTGGATGCTGCATAATGCTGTTTTCAAAATGATTAAATTTTCGTAATATCTACTAAAAATAAAAATGCACTACAAATAGTGTTTTCTTTATCTACAAAGCAGTAACAACAGCATCTTTACTATTATTGCAATTATTATATTATACTATATATAAACATGTTTTGATTGTCTTTTCTACAACTAGTGGATAAGGAGAGCCATTGTAGGTATCGGTTATGTAAAAGTGCCTACTAAGAATAATAACATATCAACTCGGATTTTTGCAGTCCACTTTTGGACATAGGACTCTCCCAGTCTGCGCCACAACACCCTGTCCTCCTTCTTCCGCAACCAGTCTGTCCCAGTCACCTTCTTTAGGTCATCCGTCCATCTTAGCTGGGGGGCGTCCCACAGTACGCCTGCTGATACGGGGTTTCCACTCCAGGGCTCGTCTGCTCCACCTAAGATCAAAATCAAAAGTCATTTATTCAAACTAGGCTGAAAATCAGCACTTTTTGAACGTCAAATTTACAAAAGACAGTCCTCCAAAACGACCGCCCTTCACCACTTCCTAGTGCTTTCTGCCTAGATACCATGATATCATAATGTATGTCTATCACTCATCCATCGCTTTCCATCAGGCGTGATCGAGGTCAAGAGCGAGCCCATTCAGCAATAAAAAAAATATAGTCACTTATATAAAAATAACTTAAGAGCCTCTTCAGACTCTTAAGTTATTTTTATGTCAGTGACTATATTTTTTACTTCATATAACCTGATATCTTCATATCACCTAGATAATATGAAGTATTGAAGTGTTAGGAGCTGATAAGAAATCTCATATTTTACGAAGCCTTAAAGTTTTACATCTCGAGTAAAATAGTGAATGGGGATACTTTCTTATAATATATATTTTTGTTTATAAATAAGGAATACTATGCAAAGGGGGCACTAGCAAAAATATTTTTTATTAAATAGGCCCCTAATTGCAAAGCAGTCTATAAATCTCAATCTGAACCATTATTATGCTAATCCATTGGTTCATATGTTCGAAAAATACGATGCTCAACAAAATGAATATTGCAATGAATGTTAAAATGAAAACCATTGATACTGATCGTGTGTTACGCAATTACGTAACACACGATCAGTAGGAATGGTTTTGTGCTTTTGGACCTACGGGGTAATCACCCCGAATTGTCCGAGAATAGTCTTTATCAGGGAATTCAAACAGGATTCTCTTTGACAATACAACAAAATATTGAGTTAATTCGTCGTTCAAGCCCAAGTATTCAATGAACAAGTATTTAATCACGAATTAATTTTAAAAGGATTTATCACGTATCCACGGTCGCCTGGAAGTGATCGCAAGAACTCCCATTTTATGTTTTGTAGTGTTTTATTTATTTGATGTTATGTATTTTTCTGGTGTAAAATAAAGTACGTATTTATACAAGTGAATAAAACAAGCGACACTATTTTCTTTGTAGGTTAAACATTTGAAAACTTGAATGTATTTTTTTCTTTGTAACTTATAATAGAGGCGAAGAGTGAACCTTCTCTTTTAATGGCGACCTATTTAGCTATTTACTTCCTAGCCTCCCTTACTCGGAGTAATTGGTTGGCCGTGCATCAGCAACCCCTTAGAGAGACTAGGCTATTGCGGAGTAATGGAATCACTGGACTAGTGAACCTACTACTAGTGTCTGTAGTGACCACAGCGTATAGTAAAGAATGAAAAATCATTTGAGAATATCATTCGTTCTCAGTGTTAGGAAAGACTTGACCACAGCTTATAATGTTAGTATGAAAAATAATTCGAAACTATCATTCGTTCCCAGTGTTAGGACTAACGTGACCACAGCTTATAATGCTAGTCAGAAAAATTATTCGAAAATATCATTCGTTCCCAGTGTTAGCACTGACGTGACCACAGCTTATAATGCTAGTATGAAAAATAATTCGAAAATATCATTCGTTCCCAGTGTTAG
The DNA here is from genome assembly GCA_949629135.1 of Eremobia ochroleuca. Lineage (NCBI taxonomy): Eukaryota > Metazoa > Arthropoda > Insecta > Lepidoptera > Noctuidae > Eremobia > Eremobia ochroleuca. The sequence goes on along the minus strand of OX451390.1, from coordinate 6,077,377 downwards.
GACTAACGTGACCACAGCTTATAATGTTAGTATGAAAAATCATTCGAGAATATCATTCGTTCCCAGTGTTAGGACTGACGTAACCACAGCTTATAATGCTAGTGTGAAAAATAATTCGCAAATATCATTCGTTCCCAGTGTTAGGACTGACGTGACCACAGCTTATAATGCTAGTGTGAAAAATAATTCCAAAATATCATTCGTTCCCAGTGTTAAGACCGAGGTGACCACAGTTTATAATGCTAGTATGAAAAACAATTAGAAAACTTCATGCGTTCCCGGTGTTAGGAGTGTAATGAATAGGCTATAAATACGCGCCTATAAGTACGCTATAAAGATATTCGTCACGTTGGTCGAGTCACAAGCTCTACTGCTTAGCATGAGGTCTTGGATTCGATTCCCGAGTCGGGCAAAGTGTTAATGGGTCTTTCCATGTGGAATTTCTAAGTGGCAGCTTGAAGTCTGGATTTGTGCCCGATTGATGAGAATAAGCTCGCCTCCTTATTACATGGGACTTAAACGTAACTAGCGAAATGTGGGTGTACAGACGTCAGCACATCAAGGTGCTACAATCTGTCAAATTTCTTTAATATATTTTCAACTTTATCGCTAGAGTATAAGGTCCAAAGTGGATTGGGAAAATTTGACAGTATTGGGTAGCTTCTCTCTAGCAGTAGTCTGTACTATTATATAGGTTTACCTCTGCCTAACCCTTCTGGGAATGCAGACGTGATGCTATGTTTATTATTCTGAATGAGTGAAAGTCATCATCATTAGCCTAGTATTTTCCCAACTATGTTGGGCTCGACTTCCAGTTTAACCGGGTGCAGCTGAATACCACCAGTATTTTACATGGGCTGTCTATCTGACCTTCACAGCCCACTTACTGGATAATACGTACGATACCCCTTGGTAAGACTGGTTGTCAGTTTCGGGCTTCTGACTACCCGTAACGACTGTCAAAGATCCACAAATGACACCAGGGACCAACGCCTTAACGTGCTTGCCGAGGCACGGAGGGGTCTCGGTATGTAAAGATGGTCATCGATCCACAGAGCAACCGCGGCAAGCGTAGCTAAAACCGAAAACTAAAGTGACCGGTAGATAAATCTCCTTGCGTAGCGTTTACACTTGTTATCAAAATGATTTTTGATAATCCTACAATACCAGGCTCAAATCGTGATGAAATACAAAATTGTCAAGCAGACAATTTTGTATTTTAAACGTAAAGTATTGTATTTTGTCGTAATGCCAAACTGAAAATAAATGTGAAAATGTATGCGTTATGCAGTCAGGATGATGGGTAACTGTAGTCAAGCTGGATTGTTTCATAATGTTCCGTGTTCAGCTGTCCCTGCACCTACAATAAGTTTGCGCAATATTTATATGGTGCAATCTAATTGAATCGGCCTTGCGCTCAAACGATCCTTTATTTTCACGCACTAACATTGACAGCCAATAAGTTTCAATGAGTGTGTTAATGTTTTCACGTGAACAAGCTTGAACAAGAACTTGCGCAGTTTTTATCCTAAACGTTGCAAGTAAAACATGTTGCAATAAAAATTAAACCCTCTCAAATTTTTGTTCAATCATTGCGCAATTCGTGATATTTTGTCGGGCTCGTCTTACATGGAAACGAACTTCCATCTTATATATTTTTATGGGACTTTAAACATTTACTGATAAGCCGAACTTTTTCTACGATTATTTAATCTCACAAACCTCCATTTAATCATTCGGGGATAAAGGCTAAAAGTCGCAAGAATAAAATAGATACGTGAAACAAGAGTTTCACCGCAAAACACTCTGTACTGAGATTTTCAATTACTTTTCTCCTCGACTGTCACTGCAATGAACGGACTATCACGCTCACACGGAGAACTTTTATTTTCTGCAGCAAAACCAGGCAAATGTTACCTACACATCGGATGTATGCCACTTTAATGAATCAAAGTGAATGAGACGAATTTGTACCGTAAAGCACACTAGAGTAGGACACTATTCAAATTCACTACACAAATGCGAATGCGAAAAATGTTTGATGCGAAAATGCGAAAAAAGATTCCGTCCGTTGTCACGTTTCTATAGTTCGTTAACGTTTGATTCAATCGGTTGGTGCTGAATCGAGTGTTTGGTAAAAAGGTAGAGTCAATGACTAACGCCTGACGCGTTATATGCTTGACTTCTTTTTCCACGTTTGAATTTCGAATCATGACTTTTTTTGTGCGGTAGGCAGTTTAGCGTGGACCTTTTTTGTCTCGATATTTTTGTAATTGTCACATTATATTTATTCGTATTTGTATTTGAAAATCGAGTTTCCGTGACTGTTGGCATTTGTTTTTATGTCAGTGTTATTGCGTCACTTGTTTTATTTGTACCTTTAGAAGTGGGTGTACTGAGTCGGGATCAGAATTATGTAATAAAAAGAAATTTAGTTATTTCTTATCATAATCAGCCTACAATGTTCCCACTGCTGGGACACAAGCTTCCTCTATGTGAGAAGGAGAGGGCCATATTCCACAACACAGGCCCAGTGTGGGTTGGTGGATGTTTAATGTTTTCGAATTTTTGGTTAGAACAAAAATTCTAAAAGCCCAAAACTCCTAGAGGACATGATAGTTTCCACACGATGTTTTTCTTCACCGTTTTGAGAGCAGTGCTGATGAAATTAAATACATAAATAAAGTGTTGCCTTGGTTCGAAGTCATAACTACTCGAAAATCGGGCCCGAAACCAATGGGCCACTACTACTCGTGTTAATAATTGATATTTTCCACTGCCAAAATGCCAAGAAAGCAAACTATTCGTTTCCAAGTAAACAAATACAGGATCGCAGAAAATTATAACTTCTAGATTAATTTATCGTCATATTATTAAAGATCCGGCGACATTTTCCTTACAGAAAATTCCAAAAGTCCGCTTTCCTCATCAGCATAGCAACCAACTTTACTGTTACTTTCTTTAAAGGCTTGTATAATTAGTAAGTTGAAAAAGTTTCGATGCCTGGATCACAAGAATCCATGCTAAGGCAAACTTTATCAGTTTTCTTGAACGAGGTGTTAGATTCCAGTTTTATAAGCTACTATTTCACTTAACTCTTAAGCGTTAGAGTGATTATTTATATAGTTTGATAGTTGGGTTAATGTTTCGTGATAGTATCTAGGCTTATAGTAGGTATGATTGTGGTAGTGTTTGTTTGACTTGTGGTGGGAGTTTGACTTAGGCTGAAATTACTGTTTGTACTAACTTACGTCATATTAGGTAAGTTCAGGTCCTTACCTGAACTTACCTAATATGACGTAAGTTATAATAATAATATAATAATATTCCACAACTTTCACACAACGCCATCTAGTCCCAAACTAAGCAGAGCTTGTGCTATGAGTACTAGACAACTGATAAACATACATTATCTATTTCTAAATACATACATATTAAAGATAAATTACACCCAGACAAAGAACAAATGATCGTGCTCATCACACAAACATTTGTCCTGGGTGGGAATCGAACCCACGACCTTGCGTATAGTAGTCAGGGCAACTGACCACTAGACCAACAGACCTGCCAAGTGTTATAAGCTAGCTAAGGTTCATGCCCTTATCCAAATGTATTTAGGGTCAGTGCAACAGGTCTTTTTCTTCCATTCTTCTCTATTGGTCGTTATCTCGGTAGTTACCCCTTTATAGCCGTAATTTATCTATTATATGTATGTATTTAGAAATATATATGTATGTTTATCAGTTATCTAGTATCCATAGCACAAGCTCTGTTTACTTTGGGACTAGATGGCGTTGTGTGAAAGTTGTGGAATATTATTATTATTATTATTATAGCCATGATCATATTTTACAAAGTCCATCGTTTCTTTATATCGTCTTTTAGGTAAATTATTGTCAAGCATTGGTTCAGGTTTATTAATTTATTTATTTATAATATATACTTTATTGTATCCATACGTCACGTTCGTGATCGGGCGCCGCCAGTAGGGACTGTAGGCTTACTCTTGAAATTAATCCCAATCTCGATCGTATTCCAATCCGATCCAGTTTCAATTCCAATCTTCAGAAAATTGGCACTCTTGAACAAAATCGAGATTGAGATTGGAATCGACTGCACGTTCGACCAAACAGATGCATATGGGGTGGCCATACACATCAAAATGTTAATTACCAAATGTATAAATATTGAATAACTCGTTAAATCTATTAATAAATCTGTTCTGATATTTATTTTAACATAAATAATCATTTAAGTGTTCTTTACTTGCATTTATATGTATTTTAATACTAAATATTTAGGCAGCAATGGCTGATTGTGCGTGTCATTGCCTACGTTTGATGAAAATAAAAAATAAAACTTCTCGCGCATTTGTCATCCGTCATCCACTTAAAATAAAAAATTATAAAATAGTTTTCTACTTTAATAAAAAGTGTGAATTATTAGTAATAATTCACAGTAATAATTACTGTTGTATATTGCTGTGTGTTACTGTATTGTATTTTTGCGATAAACAAAAGTTTCAAAGCGATGTTATCGAAATGTTTTCAAGTGTTTAGTTCGGAATGTATTAAAGTATGTTTATATGCACAAGTTCATGTTAGTATTACTTTAAGACAAGTATTCAACCGAGGAAGACGATAATATCAAGGTAAGGCCACAATTCTATTAAATATATTGTGATTCCTTTAAATTTTAATATTAAACACTTTTGCTCAATACAAACATTATTGTTCTTACAGGATGAGTAGGCCAACACACCAACAGTTGGGAGGCTCTGGTAGATTTCCTGGTACAGAATCCAGGAACTGCGAAGGGGTTGTTGCGCACTACTCATGCTAAGCAGGAGACAAAGAGAAAGTGGAACAACATAGCAGCATCCTTAAATGCACTAGGCACTGCACAGAAAGGCTGGGTTAAGGTACTGTCTTCACACTAATAAACATCTTTTTTTTATTTTGTTGACTGGTAGAGAGCTAACCTTTTTTTTTTTTTTTTGTTTTTTTTTTGTTTCGGGGTGGAAAATCCTCATGGATGTCCGCCGCCCTGGGGCGGGCGGCGGGGTCTGTCAGACTCTTACTGACTAAAAACCACCCCGGTGTTCCCTCTCTCACCTACGCCGGGGGTCGCGGGAACGAACGATACTTCCGCAACCCCCGGCTGGTGCTGGCCCGCTCCTGCGGGCCTATCCTCGTGTCAGGGGGGGGAGTGAGGTGTTAGACTCCCCCCGCGACGTCTAAGAGGGGCGCGCGTGGAACACTACGCGCCGCCGCCTCGGGTCCAGATGTGTGGGGGGCGACGGACGTCCCCAAGTCCGTCGCCCCTGGACCCATTTAGGGGGGCTGGAAGAGGGCGTTATCCGCCCTCCGCCGACGCCCGGTGCGCCTGCTGCGGGCGGGGTGAGGGGACGAGATCTCCCTCTCCCTTTCCGCAGCCTCCTTCTGCGAGACGACTGTTTCGCAGAAGGAAACCACCGCGTCCCAGGACTCCTCGCTGCCGACCATAGACTCGACCACGGCCGGCAGCGATAGGTCACTGCCTACTCCTGAGATGAGGGCACGGCGTGGCTCCTCCCAAGCGGCACACTCTGCCAGCGTATGCCACGCCGTGTCCTCCCGACAGGTAGAGAGCTAACCTAACCTAAGGCATTAAGTCCACCTCTGTACCTTTTTGTGTGCGACAAATTATATGATAAATTAGCTGTGAATACCCGCTTCGCTGGGTCATTTTTAATTGTGTAGTTATTTGTTAATGTTAGTAATCTATCACTACTTACTTCATATTTTTTTCATATAAAAGACACATTTTCTTTTTTCTTATTAATTTATTCATCTTACTTGTTTTTACATTGATATCTTACAACTAAGTAGACATTAATATCTTAAATCGTCTAACATTAACTGATATACTAAACATTTTTATTAATGATAATCACACATTTTTAGAAATCACATATTTCAACCCCCGTATCTTATAAACCTTATAGGTATCAACTTGCAACCACCATAGTGCACGATGGGAGCCTTGTACCTATTGCGACATACAATCACTATGCATCTGCAATGTGCAGTTTTAGCTGCAAAGTGAAATATAGGGACACGCACCTCTATTTTTATATATATACAGAAGTTACAATAATTAGTACATTTATTTCCTTTTCAGTATTGGCCTGACAAAAAGCATACCCTGAAGAAGACATGTGGCGAGCATGCACAGTCGATGAGGCGTCACGTGGTGGGGCTGCAGATAATTTACCTGTATTAACACCCTATGCCTGATAGCAGTGATGTTGGGCCTTCAATTTAAACCTAACTTATGATGTGAACAAAATAAAAATTGGTTATGTGTGTGGTGGAAATGCCTTTGTGTGAATATGAATGAAAATTACCTAATAAAAAGGCTATAATTGTATTTATTCAAATACTTGTTAATAATTATTAGACTTTACCTTTTAAACTTAAGGTCTGTATTAATTGTACCATGAAGTTCTATTATAATTTATAATAAAGTTATTAGGTAAGCTCAATAACATTTTGATTATTCTTAACCCTCAAAACAACACATTACATTATTAATACACAATAGAAATCAATCAACACAATAGAATAATAGTCTTACAAATTATTATACTAAAAGAGAGTAGAAGTCTTGGCTACATAAATATTTACCTATCTATATAAATAATATGTAGTGAAAAATATGATTAATTTACAAAATAAATTTCACTGAGTTAGGTTTTTAATTACATAGAATAAGTCTTAGTCAAAAATTGTTCTTACATAAGAAAGTAATAGTATTAATGAAGATGCTGAGCTGTCCACAGTTCTTGTACAAGCTGTGCACGAGCCTCACGACCCCTGCGCAGCTCCACGGAGGCAGATCCTCGATCCACCTCTTACCCACGGTGCCATTGCATTTCCCCCATGGTACGGCATTCTCAATATCATCCGAACCCAATCGTACTCTGTTACAAATCTTATAGTGTATGTTCTTGGTATGTTGGTACGGCGAGTAGGCTGGAGCATCAAAGGTTCCAAATCCTTATAAATCACTTCGAAAAGCTCCTTATTTATTCGGTAATTTTTCCTAAGTTCATCGTCAGTCATTGCAAACGCGTAGTCTGCATAACACGCAATCCGTCTCAAATTCCGCTTTGTCTCATATCTAACTTATGAGCATTGTCCAAAATATCACATATAAGTTCTAAACGTGCCATTATTCACAATAAAAACTCCACAAATTAGCCACAATAACTAACTCGATCCCGAAAAAGGTAACCTTTTTGGAATCGTTCAATTTTGACATGAACACGATTTCAAACTCGATATACCAACGTCAAAATCTCGTCAAGAGTACCGAAAAAGTGCATTCGTTCGAGTAAAGTCGATTTCATTTAGTACCAAAAAACATCACCTAATACGATTCCAATCGGGCGCTAGTGTAGCATTCAAGAGTTCCAAATGACAAGATTTCGATCCCAATTTCCAATTCCGATTGAGATCGAGTGTCGAGAGTAAGCCTACTGGTCATCTCTTAGCCGCCACGGCTTATTTTTTATTTTAACCTCTAGAGCCCCAGCGGCACAAAAACGTAAACACCGAACGATTTAAAACTGTATTTGTAGTGAAGATAAGGCTTAAAATCGTCCGCTACATATATCTAAAAGAGCCCGCTCGCGGTGCTTGACCGGTTAATCTAAGTATTTTCGTATCTGAATTGTTTTTTTTTTTTGTTTGTATCATTTTTAGTACGGACGCTTTTAACGTGCACGTCTTTTTACATCGTTCTCACATGTACGAGTATAATTTCAACCTGAATGATGTAACCAAAATTTTGTAACGAATTTTATGATTTAAAAGAATTTCCGTGGAGTTTCTTGCCCGTTCTTCTCCACAGGTACCTACTACGCTTTGGAATGGGCAACTAGCTTCATCTTTCTGACTGACTGACCCCTTGAAAATTCAAAAGTGCCTGTAATTGGTTTACTTGGAATAAATGATTTGAGTTTTGAGTTTTTTGAGTTTTGTACACCACAAAAATACATAAAATAAAAATACATCAAACACTACAAGATATACAATGGGCGGCCTTATCGCTTTTTCGCGATCTCTTCCAGGCAACCTTGGAATGGTCAGTGATTTTCGTGGACATAAAATGGGGTTGTCTTTGGTGCAAATATTAAGTTTACAATACACTAAAAAATATACGTAGATACGTTTGTTTTTTTGTGGTTTTTTAAGTCAGTGCAACTTAAAATTAGGGTTTAATGTACACGTTATTTTTCACAGTTGCTTGCAATTACGTTTAGTAATGGCTGTTTCCTATAATTCACGTAATTTGTTACCAGTGATCTTATTTATTTATTTATTTTACCATTTATGTACACACATATATAAACAGACAAGAAAAAACAGAACAGAAAAATAGGTACAAAGGTGATGCTTATTTCTTAAGAAATCTCTTCCAGCATACCTGCGATAGGACATTAGATAGAGAGATCCGATGTTTCCGCCTTAAAAGTTTATAGGCTAATTGAAATGTATTGGTTGGGGCCTAAGGCTAAGTTTTGGCCGATTCCTATAATTTTAACCAAGAACGGTTATGCAAAGCTATGCCTTCAGCCGGTCGATTCTGTTAGAATCTCACGGTGAGAAGTTAAGTGAAGTGAGCTGTCATTCCATCTGAAGCTAGGGATTAACACTAATGACTGCTCACTTTAAGCTCACTTCACCCAAGCTATCCCGGTGAGATTTTTACAGAATAGTGTAATAATAATAATTTTTATATTTTAATACATAATAATATTTTTAAAATTGTGTGAAAGTTGTGGAATATTATTATTATTATTATTATTTAATATTAATAGCACTACTGGTATTTGTTTCATTATTGTAACAAAAACCTTATAACTTTGCATAGTAGACCCTCCCATATGAAAGTAGCTATCACAGGTAAAATTAGCTTACGAATCTATACTAACTATAAGCCTATACGTTACTTATAATCGATATTTTACGAATCTAGGTATATAAAAAATGCTACCATTGAAAAGCAAAACGATTCGTTTTTGTTTATAGGAACCGAATATAAACATCATCATCTGCCTAGCCTTTTCCCGACCATGTTGGGTTCCAGTCTAACCGGATGCAGCTGAATACCAGTATTTTACATGGAGCGACTGCCTATCTGACCTCCACAATCCAGTTACAGGGTAATACGATACCCCTTGGTAAGACTGGTTGTCAGACTTTGGGGCTTGTGACTACCAGTAACGATTGTCAAAGATCCACGAATGACAGCCGGGACCAATGGCTTAACGTGCTTTCTGAGGCACGGAGGGGTCTCGCTATGTAAAGATGGTCACCCATCCACAGACCAACCGCGGCAAGCGTAGCTTAACCTGATCGATCGGCCTGTGCAACAGTTTTTTTTTTTTATTTTCAACCGAGTATAAAAAGTCGTTTGAAATGTATTTATTTATTTTTATATACTTTATTATACACAACATAAAAAAATACATCTAACACAAGTTAGGACATGCAATCAAAGTGAAATATTCTGTTAACTCACACTCGATTGAATGTTGCAAGTGATCTTATAGGTACCTGATTAAATATTAACCTGTCATATTCCCAATGATTGATAACATTAGCACCGGCGTTAGGCCCGTGTTTTAGAACCTCACCCGCGTGTCGGAAATAAATTTGATTTCATGGGTTTTAATTTTTTGACCCTAATTCTTTTTCTTTCTTTTTTTTTTGCCTGTGTGGGTCATTGTATTTATTTTTTTAAATATTATATCTTTACTTAAGGCTAAAAATAGGCCAGTCCTCAGGTCACGTGAAGAGTCAACCAACCGCTTGGCGATGTCCCGAAATATTCGATGATTATTTGGACTCCAAGGCTTTAGTGTTTCAACCCCAAACGGCTCAAACATAAAAGTTCCAAAGAGATTGGAGTATTTGCGCCGTTTGAGGTTTTCCGCACCTGCAGCAGCCGAAATTACTATTTTTTTCCCGCAATTATTTTTCTAAAATATGTAACAGCTACTCCTTGATAAATAGACTTAACTACTCCTTAGAAAATCAGCTATCTGTAAATGAAAGTCCCGTGAAAATCGGTCCAGCCTTTTTGGAGATTATCCGGGACAAACAGATAGAGATAGATTTGTTTTACTGTGTTTATTTATTTACTAGGGACAAAAACAGTAACATGCTACAAAGTACAGAGAAATACTTATACTAAGATTTAACAAACATGTAAACCACACCATTGTCCACGTTTTAACTAAAGAAGTGCCATAGAGAAGTCATAAAAAAGAAAAAGAAAAATAAAACAATAGTCGTTGCCACAATATTGCTAGAAGTGTTTTTCTTTTAAGTATCGTATGTACTTTCATATTTAAGCATGTATTTTTTTGTAGTTAAAAGCTGTTGTTTTGAAATTACAAACAGACACTTCAATTTTATTTATTTGTATAGATGTATACTCACTAAATTATGAATCTCGATTTTTAACAAGACTCAAGTCTAACTTAATTTTGGTCAAATTTATTGTACAATTTAACCGATTCCGGTTAAATTCAGCTGATTGTGTGTCCAAAAGGTGCACAAAAAGTGAACAAAAAGATTGTCCTTCAGGCTATACGAGTATTGTTATCACCAGTAGACTGGTTAAGCAATTATGGTACCTAAATTAATTTGCTTATTTCCAGTCAAGACACGCAAATTCCTTCTAAGGAAGTAAGTCCGTAGAATACAGAAAGAAAATTTCAAGAAAGCAAAAATATAGTCTCCATTCCGCAGTAAGTTGATAGCTAGTGTCGATTTTCTTACATTCCAACTCCAATACATTTTTTCCGAACTCAATTTGAAATAAATCGGAGGAAGTCTTCGGTGTCAACGTTTTCATTGTTTTTTTCCTAGGAAAATATTACTTTGAAACGAGAATCTTTCTATTCTGGCGATCTTAGTATGGATGGGGTCTTAATACATGAACGACAAGCCGGTCCGGTCATCATAATCTGTCATACTATATCCCAAACATCAAGAGAATCGACCTTCCATTTTGTTTTTATCAAATCTTTAGTGCACACTCGACAGTTTTTGTTGCTTGTGGAACATACATTAGTCATGTATGTAGGTACTGACTAAATATTTTCCTACTTCTGTTTCGACAGAATTATTTATTTTGTCAGTCAATAATACGAGTTTCATTTGTCTTTTGTTTTTGAAGTGAAACTTCTTAGGCAGCGTTTCGATAATTGGACGAGAATTAAGAGTGAAATTTTATGTACTCGTCACGTTTATGCACATTTCGTTACACGAGAGAGAAGAAAGATATAAGTCTCTGTCTCTCACGCTAAACCTATTTTATTGTTTACTTTAAAGAAGTTTTTTTTTCCGTTTCTGAGGTAGTCAAGCATCATAGTCAATGTTTTCAAAACAGTAGTCCTATTCTGTAAAAATCTCACCGTGATAACTCGGATGAAGTGAGCTTAAAGTGAGCAGTCATTAGTGTCTCTATAGTGATCTCTAGCATCCGATGGAATAACAGCTCACTTCAAATAACTTATCACGGTGAGATTCTAACAGAATCGACCGGCTGGCCTTTATTAAATGTCGTAATAAATCACATAATCGCACATGGTATTACATTATCTTAATAACCGTGTACGCAATTACCAATATCGGTCAGAGTTGCAACTATCTCTTGTATTTACTTCTGTACGTCTATACATATTTATACACAAGACAGACAGCCATATTTCCACGTCATTCGATGGTGTTATCTCGGCGTCACGTTCCCTTGGCATCAACGTGTCGATGTCGGGTCACACGGTTAAGCTTTGCTGTTAGCGAGACAAATGTGGAGGTCACCGGCGGACGGTCAGTTTGGAGGCTCGTTTAAACAGGTTTACGGTATGACGTTATGTGGAGATTTGTTTTAGAAGTTTGGAGCTGATGATATGTTTATGTTGTTCTAAAGTAAGGTAATAAGAATGAAAGGAAAATAGCATATTTGCGCAAAGGTCTGTCGCACACAAAGTAAAAAAAAACACACATAAAAATAAATTGCTTCTAAAAATTTTGTTTATTGACAATGCTAAATGCCGTACAATTATTTTCTAGTGATCACTGGTCACTTAAGTACGTTGGTAGATGACCAAATAAGAAATAAATCTGTCATTTGTCTATTGAGGCTGAGGGTAATTTATAAAGATTTACTACCCACTCGAAGCTGACGTCTTAAGAAGACTGGGCACAGTGGGCGTAATCCCTGGGCACGATGTCCGTTGTTTCGGCGGAAGATACGGGCGTGTCACATACAAACAGAAACTAGATCGGGGCCCTAACTAAAACTGAATGACAACACGATTTGACTGCTGTCTCTACTCCCGATGTGGTTTCGCCCGTCCGAAAAAATTAATTTGACATTTGTTTTGACGGGTGGCTTGTGGCTAAGTAATAAAAGCCGGACGGATCGGTCGATCGATCAGGTTCAGCTACGCTGGCCGCGGTTGGTCCATTGATGGATGACCATCTACAGGGTGAAATTGAAAACATGCGACAAATCGAAATGGGAGATTGTACTCATCATTATGAACAACTTTTACCATGTGTCCAAACCTGAAATTGCGAAAAAAAAATCAGCTGTTCCCTACATTTTGACGAGTTATGCGAACATAAATGTAGGGAACAGCTGATTTTTTTTGCAATTTCAGGTTTTATCTCATAGTAAAAGTTGTTCACAATGATGAGTACAATCTCTCATTTCGATTTGTCGCATGTTTTCAATTTCAACCTGTATACATATCATGACCCCTCCGTGCCTCGGAAAGCACGTTTAGCCGTTGATCCCGGCTGTCATTCGTGGTTCTTTGACAGTCGTTACAGGTCGTCAGAAGCCCGTAAACCTGACAACCAGTCTTACCAAGAGGTATCGTATTACCCAGTACCTAACTGGGTTGTGGGTCAAATAGGCAGTCGCTCCATGTAAAATACTGGTATTCAGCTGTATCCGGTTAGACTGAAAGAAAAAGGTTAAGCAGATAACTTGTTTTGACGGATCAACTTTGTCATACTTTCGGACGGGTCCGTATCTTCCTTATCGGACTTAGACAGTAGACCCCCAGAATAGTAGAACATTCTTAAAGGTTCAGAAATACTAGCAAAAGGTCTTCAAAAATCAGTCGTTTTCAAAAGGCGGATATTTGTTTTCTTTCAACACAAAACCCTAAAATGTAGGTGAACGAAATCTAATAACCCGTGTATTTACATGGCGTGAAGTAATTCGTTTAATTTTCTGAGTGGATTTGAGGGTTTCGCGTAATTTTTACGTAACCACATCCATTAGGATATTGAGGTGAAAGTTATGTAACGTTTAAGTAATCACTTAGGCGGTTACTGTATGAGGTAGGTGTTTTGTTGGGTAACCCTGGGTAAGTAAGGCAAATAAGTGTCGACAAAACGGTGTACTGGTTATTAGTGGATACAGCTATTGTTTGGTTTTTGACGGTTTGAATAGGTAGTTTGAAACGAATGGGCTCTGACTAAAAACGGACTATGAAAGAATCAGTTTGATCACACCTGAAGGACGAACCATTTTAAATATTTTTACTGAAAGTCTATCTCCATGGGGTCCGAGTTCTCAATTAGTTTATCGAGATAATGCCAAGCGGTTGGTTGACTCTTCATGTGACCAGAGGGCTTGCCTATTTTTCGGCCAAAGAATCAGCATTGCCATAAAACGTGGCAATGCTGCCAGCCTTTTGGGCACTTTTCCCATTGACAACGATGCGGACGAATGTTTTGATGGCCTATGATTCTTTCCTCTCCATTTTTATATACTTGTATATATTATCACAATGGTTTTCAGACTGTTAGCTTTTAAATTACGTAAATATTTTTACTTTTATAAAGACTGTTGCTTTTGGAGTTTATTCTCCAGATTATTCGATTCTTAAAGATAGCAAAACCACATAAACGTAGTCCAAAACTCTGAATAAAGCGACCTTTATCAGTTGTGTAGATTTGCTTACCTACAAACACCTATAATATACATGATTATATATGATTGTGTGACTATTCAATTTTGTCCAGACTAAAATAGTTAGCAGAGGCAATTCACAAGGATCCAATTACTTCTACCAGAGATTTAAGTCTGTAAAATAAACTTCAACAACAGCCGTTATTACAAAAATCCAGTATATTTACGTTCTTCTTATTGTTATGTCTGAACTGAAAAGCTAGGTTGAAATTCAGGTAAAAATTCCACCGCATTTTTGTATGGCTAATCCTCCACATATTTTACCGTACAGGGGTAATAAATTTCCAAAGCGCCGTCTACAAGTACGTCGGATATATTTATAGTTCAAAACTAGTTTCAACTAGACTGGACGAATAAATCAAAAACTATTTACCTTTACGACGGGTGCAACTCTAACAGTCATTTCTAGGTATGAGGTTTCTATCTAAAAATTGCTAAGTATTTCAGTGCTGCGTAGGTACTGTTGTTTTAACTTACATTTCGACCGACAAGAGAATGTTTTTTTGACACCTGTCAGTTACAAACGAATACGAAAACGAAACGAATACGTGTTTCGTGAATTTGATATTTATTGTCTACTAGATTTGTCGCATTGGCAGGTGTCAGGAACGCATTCTCTCGATGGCCGGACTGTGGGAAAAGATTCTTACGTGAAAAGGCATGCATGGTACTTGTAGGCGACATGAAGGCTATAAGTCCTACGGCTTCAGTGCAAGACAAGGGTGTGAACTCGTAAGTTGGCATCCCATCCATACTTCTTAGTGTCGATGGCAATCTAAATTGAGTGGGCCCAGAATTTGGTGAGTTTCGTGCCTTCAGTAACGTCCCTTAGTTGCTGTAACGTGCAGACAACAGTATACGCAAGACTCTTTCCCACCCGTTATAGGAACTATTTCCTAGTATTTGACAAATTAGTTAACAAGGGCCAAACATGTAAATTAGAATATTGTATCCAAAAAATGTTTCACATATTAAAATAGTTTTATAAAAATTCTTGCTAACATAATCGATAAGAAGTTTGGTAAAGAAAGTAGGTGATCACATACCATCATTAGTTTCTTTTTATGACACTCATGGGTAAAGTTAAATCGGGAACTACACACTGATTTGTAGGTTGAATAACCAGCACTTCGCATGAGCTAGGTATGTTGAAACTGTTTGTTAATGTCGATAAAACTTTTTTTTTAATTATTTTTTGTTATTATAAATCCTGGAATGGACGTTTTTGGCGTACACTGTTGTTGTTAGAGGGAAGCACCAGGCCGCACTCGCTAAGTTCATACAATCCTATTAATTGAGTCATTCAACAGGATTATATAAACTTAAGAGGGTTGTATTGATGATTGTAATGATTATATTTCTGTAAATACATACTTAATGCGTTCGCGAATCATATTTTATTCAAGATACAGCCTGACACAATTTGCAAAAAACGCTTTCCTCGTAAAATACTATTTTCATTTTTATATTATTTTGTGTTTCAGGAACTGTGTCCAAATATATCTCTGTAAGTCTTCGTTTCTTAGGTTCACTTATTCACTTATTATAGTAATTTACCTTACTTATGAAGCAAAATAATCCTACCAATACCCATTCCAGCTTGTTCCTTGAACCGGCAAGCTTTACTTACATTCTGTTGTGTATATGCTTGCGTAGAACAGCTTTGCTATGACCTGAATACAATGTTCTAGCTTATGGATATTCATCGGTCTAAAGCAAACAAAACGGTTTTTGGATTAAAAGTAAACATTGCGTTGAATGCAAGTCTTGTTGTTCTGAGCTTATATTCGAAATGCATGTAAAATGAACCTAATAATTATGCAATTTCTTGTTTGAATTTCCTATTCCTTTCCAACTTTTTGAATATAGACTCGTTCAGTTTTCCATTCGAAAATGCTGCTTATAGAACCATATGGTGGATGTAAAAACAGTTGATTCAAATTTATTTAGAAATCTGTTATTAATTTGCTACTATTAATTAACTCTGCCTTCTAATGGGTATAAAATACAGTGCGTTTAAAGTGGTTATTTCACCAATCTGTTTCATCATCAGAACACGAAGATTTCTTCAAAATATTTATGATTTTTACACATAAACCCTCCAATATAAATTCCCAAAATTTTGATAAAAACTGCATTCAAATCCATTGAGTAGAAGAACTGACAACACAAACAAGAAATATGATTATATTTTTACCTGACTACGGCAATGGAATAGAGTGATTATAATTTTAGCAGGCTTCATCATCTCATAACTTCTGAAATCCTATTCGTATTTTGAAGAGTCACGTTCCACAGGTTACAAGCTATATGACGTCACAAAAAATCCAACATGGCGGACTATGACGGATGTTAAGTCCTAACGAAAAAAATATAATATACCTATCGTGTTGCGTATCTAAAAAGAAGTCTTAACGAGTAATGAACACTGGCCAATTGTTGTCCCACTACTGGCAAAGGCGTCTTCTCATACAGGAAGGTCAAGAGCATTGATCACCACGCTTGCTCAAGACGAGTTGGCTTGGTTATATGAACTATAAGTCCAGGTTTATTCACACTGTTTTTCTTTCACCGTTGTCGGTAATGTCTAAGTCAAACTCAGAAAGTGCATTTGCC
Source organism: Eremobia ochroleuca (assembly GCA_949629135.1). NCBI lineage: Eukaryota > Metazoa > Arthropoda > Insecta > Lepidoptera > Noctuidae > Eremobia > Eremobia ochroleuca. Next base: position 6,060,712 of record OX451390.1, on the reverse strand, counting down.
ACGTAATTACGAGTACTAAATATGGCATGTAAGTATATATACAAATCGTAAAAATTACTTCCGACTCTGGCTATACGAAAACCAGTACCGATGATATTTTGTTACTATGCCTTGTTTATACCTTTTTAGTTGGCGTTTATGTTTTAATAGGGTTTTACTTTTTATATTATTTATTTAAATAACGTGTTTGTTTCCGTGTGCTAGTAATATGATGGAAGAGAAGTGAGGCTACTACCCGTTTACGCTAAATTTGTCGACTGTTTGAAATTTAACTCAACTGCGCAACTAGCATACATAAAACGTCCCGACATCAATTGTCGGTTAGTAGCCCACCAGATATATCACCCGTCTGGTTGGAGGAACCTCCCTTTTGACACACACACACACACACACTATACACTCTGTTCCTCATACCTATGCATATATTTCATCCATTTTGCATTTCTTTTTTGTCACTAAACCATTCATTTTTTATGCAATAATAACCCTTCCCTTAAAATTATTTTTTTAACCCTAGTTTACTACTGCGGTCATCACAACATTGTTCGGATTCTTGGCATCTTTAAATACTCCGTTGCCAGCTATTTTGGGAAGTGTTCCAAAACTCTTTAATATGTATGGTTCTACTTTTATTCCGGTGAATTCTTCAGTTGGTGTTTTTAATGTTTCTCTCTGTTTATATATTTGAATTGTATAATTAAACTTAATTACATTTCTGGGAATCACTCCAGATGATATCGTGGTTTTTGTTCAGCATTTGGGTGATTTTTACTAAAATTAGGTTGGCTCATGAAGAAATAGGTTAAGTTGTGAAAGTTTAGCACAACAAAGACAGTGAAATCACGCAGAATTAAAAAAAAACATACTATGTATATGATCGGACCAAGTGTTTTAAACATTCAAATAAAACAACTATTTTCAGTGAATGTTTCATTCCCTAGTCGTTTCTGTGATTCTAAATTGGAATTAATCAGTGCTATCAGTTATTTGTCCATTGAGACTGCAATTTAAATATGAATTATAGTAAATATTAAATGACAAAAGGCTAAATTTTGTTGAAAAAAATTACTAAATTAGGTATACTGAGATTAAATTAATTTGTATCAAAAGTTAGAGTTGAAATAATAAAATTATCAAAATGTAAAATAAACTGTATTTTAGTACTAACGTAATAAATATTATTTGAGAACAAGACTAATTCTAATATAAAAAATTGCAAAAACCACAAAATGATCTGCCAGGAGAAATAACGATAGGTAGATGAGAAAACGAATCCAGCAAATCTGCGCTGGGATATTTAGGCCAACTTCTGACGGATATGTTCACGTGCCTTCACTTTAAAAATGTAACCAAATGTAATAGGTGTTAATATGTAAGATTTACTGCTACAGCGAAAAATCTAAATTAAAGTATTAATTAAAATGACCTAAAATGCTTTTATCTGCGCTTTTACTTATCGTACATAGTTAAAAATTTCATCAACTGATACACTCTACCCCTTCAACAGCCTTTCCAAAGGTGCTTGCCCAACCTAAATTTAATTTTCTTACATTATAATCACAAACAGGGTACAACTTGAGAGTCTAATCCCGCACACCCCAACAATGAACGACCCTGTCACTTTAGCGCCAACTTGTGATGCGTCATCTGGCAACCCTCTCGCGGTCAGAGGTACAATAGACCCCGGTCTCTGTTAATTTTCTATGACTCATTATTTTCGTTATTTATTATGAAATGATAGACCATTTTTTTTTGTTGGTGATATTAATTTAGTGCATGAGAGGTAATTTCATGGTCACGCGATAGTTATTTTGGGTCAGAATTTATTTATTATATCGCGCAAATCAACATGTTTTAAGTGTGATAATGACATTCATTATATGATTTACCACTGATGTATGACTGCTGGTCACTGATGGTGAATGCAATTCAGAATGCATAGTTGATTAAGTCACTAATTTTAATTTTGTCGAACTTTTGATACAAAGTAGTATTGTGTGGCTGGACAAACAAGTAAACGTTTTAATCAACGTACGAGTTTTCCCAAATGAATAGTTTTACTAACACTATTTTCTAAAAACAAGTAATATAAGAATCAAACGACATTCAAAAATAATGTTCATAACTATTTATTAGGTATAAAGCCAACCAATTTTCAACTTTATGCCTCTGATCTTAATATATCTAATTGTATGTTACAAATTAAGCCGTAACCAAAAATTATATTGTGCTGTGTTGTTACATCCAGAAAAAACAAAGTTCTTGGAAAGATCAAACAGAAATGTGTGTTTACGTAATAATTAATAATAACTTTACAAACCTTCAACGTGGAATAACTTTGTAATTGATTGTAATTTACAACATTATGTCACAACACAGCAGTTTCGTCATGTGTGTATAATATTAATTGCTTAATTATTTACTTTGTTCGTCTTTGAGCGTTCAAAATATCCAACATCCTTAATTTTGGGCAAATTTTGAAGTAACCTTGACACGGTATTGTTTTGGTGTTTGAAATATTTGACGACCTACTTTTGGTGTAGACTTATTATACATTCATTAGAAAGATAAGATTTTATTTTGTAGGTTTTCAGTAGGTTCAATTAATTTCTTTTTTTTAATTAAAATGTTTTAAAACCAATTACAGAAATTAAAGACGCAGTTTCTATATACACATACACAAAAGGTACAATAAAAAAATCATCGAGTAAAAAGTTAACAAGTCTTTCATAAATCCCTCTCACAGTACTTCTGATATGCCGAAAAAATTTTAGTCCATTCGTGCGCAAACAGATCGTTTGTTGGAGTAGACACTGTAACGGTATCTATCTATAAACGCCACATGCGAACTACGCGGCATACTGACGTCACACAAAAATACTGCATCTCGCAAGCAGAGTTTACCGCGCAACTAGCAATATTATATACAACGGCCTGACATGAAACATCATCGGGCAGTTGCCCGCTAGACAATTCCCGTCTGGTCGGAGGATCGTCCGGTTTCCATGGAATATGAGTGAACTTTTCACCCTGTTCCTCATACTTCTATGTGTAAGTCCAAGAGATTAAGTTTTGTCTTCCAATTTTGCAGACAGTGGATTTTCTTAGATTTTGTAAAATTAGGCATTATAGCATGGAAACCACTTTATTAAGGTAAGATCAGCTTACTGTTTGGAACACACAAACTTGTGTGTTTTTACAGTCTACGTATTGTCTTACAAAATAAATAAAGATAATAAAAAAAATAAAAAAATAATAAAAACATTTACAAAAAGTGTACATGTAGCCAACAGTAATGATGGACACTACTTACACACACAACACACACACACACACACACACACACACACACACACACACACACACACACACACACACACACACACACACACACACACACACACACACACACACACACACACACACACACACACACACACACACACACACACACACACACACACACACACACACACACACACAAGAAACTGAATAAAACATATATTCAAGTTTCCTACTGAATTGATGATAAGTTTAGGATCTCAACTAACTAAAGAACAACTATAACAAGTGAAATATAAAACTTTTTCACAACTCTCGATAAACATTTTTCGAATCAAATCTTACAAGGTGAAAACTCCAAGTTCAAGAACACAATACTTACGCAGCTGTTTCACAATGTTGAGAACTGTGAGCAGAATAAGCAAATATAAATTAAGAAATTAATTCAAAGAAAAATAATTCCTTTGAGTTATTCTTGGTACAATTTACATTCGACTCGCAGCGGAGGGTTAACACAATTACAAATCTCTGGTCATAATATTACAAAGACATAAAACGAGTTCGGTTACCTACGAATGATCGTTGTGATTTCAAACAATAAAATTCGAAAGCTCACAGTTGGTTTAAAATCGTACATATTGCTTTCCCTCCCTATTTGTATTTTGAAAAAGGGCAAATCCCCGTAACATGTACCGTAATTGGCTCATAAAAGGGCTTATTCAAATATAGGTTCCAGGTTTGAATGGGGACGAACATGAATAGTATATTTGGGTATAGTAACGAAATGAAAGAACGAATTGCCGACCACTAAATGAGACAGTAACGCTGAATTATGAGGAAGCGGTGTACTCTTTGTGTTTTTATTGGTAGCGTTTGCCCTTGTGAATTAGACTTTAGTGCCCGCTGCGATATGCTCAAGATAAGAAGTTGATTTTGGATTTTAGTTAACCTTTTAAAAATTAAAAGATGGAAAATAATAATAAATGGTGCTATGATTGAAGATGGTAAAAAGAAAGTCAATTTGGGAAAATTGTATTTTATAACAGCCGCACGGGTCGATCGAAGGTTAAGCGATGCTTGCCGCGGTCAGTTCGTGGATGACTGACCATCCATTACATATCGAGACACCTCCGTACCTCGGAAAGCACGTTAAGCCGTTGGTCCCGTCTGTCATTCGTAGATATTTGCCTGTCGATAAGGGTAGTAAGAAGTCCAAAAGTCTGACCACCAGTTTTACCAAGGGGTATCGTGTTACCGAGTTACTAGGTTGTAGTGGTCAGATAGGTAATCTCCCCGTGTAAAATATTGGTATTCAACTAAATCCAGTTAGACTGGAAGCTGACCCTGACATAGTCGGGGAAAAGGCTAGGTGGATTAAACAAGGTAGACATTTATTTATGCGTTCTTGTAGTAGAACTATTCAGATCCAAACTAAAATTACAGAGATATACTCTGCTTCAACCGTAATAGATCTCACTGTCCTTGCAAATTCATTCGATGTTACGGTTTCTCTGAAAAAGGGTCTCTTTTTGAGAAAAACCGACCTCATTTGGGACTCACTATAAATTTCTTGGTGGCCTTCTTGATCAGAAGCAAAGGAGCTTCGGGAATTCTCGTGGATTGCATCGGTGCTATTTCCACCGGCTGCAGATATTTTTAGATATCTAATGTTAGAACTTCCTTCTTTTTTGTATTGTATATTATGACCTACCAGAAACTCCTTCCCTCCTCCAATTTCCTTTGCTGGCTTTGCGACAGTTGGATAACTTTCCTGTGACTCGCTGCCTACAATTATATTTGTCTCGGCGCTTTTCTATTTTTATTTATTTATTTATTAAAACTTTATGCATGAGTAAAAAAAAACTGTACATAAGGCGGATTTAATGCCTGAGGCATTTTCTACCAGTCAACCTTAGGGTGATGCAAAGAAAAAACATGGCAGGTGCAATATACGGGATAAATAGCTACAAAATGACTATAAAATACAAAAATAAATACGAATACATAGATTGATACATACATATAAACAAAATTAACTGTCAGGAAAAAAAAATGGTCGGTAGAGGAGAAAACGAACACAGCAAATCAGCGCTGGGATGTTACGGCCAACTTCTGACGGATATGTTCACGTGCCTTCACTTTAAAAGATAACCGACTGTTTGCAGTCCTGATGTTCAGAGGGAGCGCATTCCAAAGAAAGACCGCCTGGACAAAGAAAGAAAAATGAATGAAGCCAGGAAGGTGAGCAGGACATCTTAGAAGACGATTGTAGTTGCAATGAAGATATTTAGATTTTTCAGTTTTGTCCCCACTCTATGTTCTAGCTTAGCCACAGAAATTGCAGTCCTTAAGGATTTTGAGGTAGCCTTATCTCCCACAAAATGTTGCATTGAAAACTAATTAAATTATTCAACACATAACATCGTGTCTCTGTTCTCCAAAGGCTAGCCCTTTGGAGAACAGAGACACGATGTTATGTTATGCAGAGATGTACCCATAGTACACCCAGAATTTTCCAGTTCAGTTTCAGTCCTATGAAGATAATAGGAGGCAAGCCTACCGCCATTAACCGGGCACAAATCTAGAATCCAGGGTGCTACTAAGAAATTCCAGATGGAAAAACCCAATAAAAAGTTTCCCGACCCGGGAACCGAACCCAGGACCTCATGCTCAGCAGTAGCTCTTGCGTCCACTAGACCAGCGAGGCAGTTAATATATTCAATTCCGTATAAAGTCATCCATTCTAAGCCTACGACCAAAATGGTCGGTAAACAATTCAATTACCCATGTTCAAGTCACACAATAAACATTATAATAGTATGCGATTTGTCGCCATTTGAACATTAATATTACTCTTACCGGTTTCTGTGACTTGTATGGCAAGTAAAGCACACAATTTATTACCATATTTGTATATCCTAGGAACACGCCTCGGAGTCGTTTGGCTGACGGAAATTTTGCGTTTCAAACCACAAGGTACAAGGCAAAATAGTAAACAGAATGTCATGAGGAAAAGCGTTGTGTGCACTCAGCTATGCGTTAACAAACTTTGTGAATTTTCAAGCCAAAATTCTATGTGCTTTTGGGATTAAAGTTTTTCAATAAATTGAAAAGAACTTGTTTTCCTTGCAAATAATAGACTTCCATTCCATCTACAGCGTTTTATAGAGGGCAACGAAATATGGCAAAGATACGTTCTGGCGTACTTTTGCTTGCTGAAAACAAGCGCAACCAGTCTGTGTGCGAACGTAGGTGATTACCTATGATCTTTTGTTACGGATAGAAAACTATATTGTAGAACTTTCATTTTTTTTTTACTGTTTGATGAGCTTAAATTTACAAATATCATCCGGAAAGGATGTCAGTCTGTTCTTGGATAGGCTGGGATGTTCTTGAATACGGAATATTAAATAAAGTATTTTTATTATTATTTTCAATATTTCTTTTTATTGCATGCCTAAATAATAACAGCAGCACAGGTCGATCGATCAGGTTAAGCTATGCTTGCGGCGGTTGGTCTGTGGATGGGTGACCATATTTTACATACCGGGACTCCTCCGTGCCTCGGAAAGCACGTTAAGCCGTTAGTCCCGGCTGTCATCCGTGGATCTTTGACAGTCGTTACGGGTAGTCAGGAGCCCGAAAGTCTGACAACCAGTCCTACCAAGGGGTGTCGTATTACCCAGTACCTGGGTTGTGGAGGTCAGATAGGCAGTTGCTCCATGTAAAATACTGGTATTCAGCTGCATCTGGTTAGACTGGAAGCCGACCCCAACACAGTTGGGAAAAGGCTAGGCAGATGATGATTTCTTTTTCTTAAAAATATATATTTTATTTATGCCCGTTATTACTAACACTATCATGATCAGTCTATGATGGTCCCCCACTGTGATACAAGCCTCCTCTCGGTGAGAGGGATTTGGCCATAATCCACTACGCAGGCCCACTACGGGTTGGTAGATGTCACATGTCTTCGATTTTTTGTTATTAGGACATGCTGATTTCCTCACGATGTTTTCCTTCACCGTTTTGAGAGCAGTTGTGATGAAATATAAACAAAATAAAGCGCCTGTCTAGGTTTAAACCTGACCTGCAACTGCTAAGATCGGCCGTTACCACTTGGCCACCACTGCTTCCACTAACACTAGGTGACACCTAAATTATGCCAAAGGCTCACTGTTCAATCGAGGCGTAGGGCCGTGAGTTGAAAATCCAACCATGCAATAATATTTAGGAATTCATACGTTTTCTTCGTCACTATGGAAGAACTCTTTTGGTCGCAGGACGTGGAATTTCGTCACTTCCATGGACTAGTACCACAGGACAGCACAAGGACAAGCTAGTGAAGTGAACGTAGTTTTAAGCTATATTTCTGAACAATAGTTCTGTTTTTTACTTTATCTATACCCATGCTATAAATCCTCTATAAAAGTTTCTAAAACAGTTAGCTTGTTGCCAACATTAAAACAACCAGTGTCACAGTAACCATAATATCATCCAAACGAGTGTTATAATGATATACTAAATTTCACTATGCAACTCCTTTGCTTTTCAATCCCTTCCTTACTCATCAAACAGCCACATTCTCACTACTCAATTCGTGGTATCTTTATGAATTTCAAAAAAGAACACTGTCTTGCACGCACGATTCACCACCACAGCGCCGTGATAAAAAAAAAACAAAAAAAACTTCTAGGTTATTCGAATTCACGTCGCCATTTTTGTTCGATATAATATTGCAAACATTTAATACATAGTTTGTTTGTATTAAATACTCAGTAATGAAACTTTCCATGAATTTACATAGAGTTCTTACAACACTGTACACCCTATGGTTTCAGAACCTTTTATAGAGGATTCATATCATGAATGTAGATAAAGTCTTTTATGCAACATAATTACATATTAAAACACTCCTTTGATACTATTATCACACTCGGCTATATTTTAATACTTAATAACAACGTAATATTACATAATAATATGTTAGTATTTATGGTATCTCTACGGGCAAAATAAATGTGTTTGTACTTACATTTTATTTAGTTATTAGTGAAAACGGACATAATACTTTCCGTGAAATGAGGGTTTTTTCTTGTCTAAAGCTACTCTCGACATTCATGAACTTAAAACGTCAAGTTTAAAATAAAAACTTTAAACAGATTTCTTTTGATTTTTATTCTGTTTCAAATATAAACCGCAATTATCGGGATGGTTGGGTAGAATAATTGAAAAGTTAAAAGTATTTGTGGCTCCATTTCACAAGATTGCCGTTCTGTACGTTTAAGAGCTATTTTTATTCGCATTTCAAGATTAGCTGGGTTTTACGTTAAACGTTGAAGTTTCTATTAAGTCTTGAACTTTATTGGACTATTATTTTAATGCTTATTGTTGGTTGCTTTTATTTTAATGCTCTAGATAAATTATTTATGAGTTTTTCTTAATGTCGAAATATTTTACTTTAGTAAAATTGCATATTTCTTGAATAAAAAAGTTAACTGCTATTGCATTTCCACGCCAAACTGTTTGTGGTAATTTGGAATATTCAGTCAAGTTGCTTTGACATTATTTTACCCTGAAATATTTTCCTTTGAAATATACATGGTGACTTATTATTTGACCTATTCCTTGCAGGAAGTAATAGGGTGTCTGAAATAGGTCCATTTGTACCACATAAAGCCTAAGCAAAAATGTCCACAAAATATCACTTTTATCTAAACTCTTAAATTGAATGGTATTGTGCCGCCTGTCACACTCGGTGGGACTGCGTTAGAATGAGTAAAAGCTTTTAAATATCTGGGAAATTGGGTCACTGCAACGCAGACGGTTAATGCTGGCATGGAACGGGAGCGTAGGGCGCTGTCAGTCAGGAGCAATACATATGCCGATCCGTAGGTTGAAAGTGCTCGAGTAGTGTAAAAACTACTCTGTTTATGACATACTACCAAACTTTTTACACCTGCAGTCTGTGGGCCAACTGCACGCAGAAGGCTTACACAGCCTTACGTGTCCTGTACAACAACGCATACAGGGCGCTGTTGGACATCCCACAGCACTGTAGCGCATCAGGGATGTTCGAAGATGCACGTTTAGTCGAATTTTACGAAATTATGCGAAAGCGTGTCGCCTCCCTGATGCGGCGGGTGCGGGGCAGCGCCAACAGTGATCACAGTGGCCGATAGGGTGGAAGGACTAATACTCAGGCACTGGATCAAAACACAAGTATTGCCTTCAAATCGTGCCTTGAAATAACGTTGTAATGTTGTTCTAGTACCTACTCGTATTGCGTTTTTGATTCTTGATATTGTATTATTAATGATTTTGACATCATTAATGCTGATTTTGACATTAGTAGTACTTAATTATTACCAAAATTTGCCAAATATGTGTACTAACACTATTGTTTAAGATGCGTATGTAATTACAAACAAATTGGATTTTATGACCTGGATAAATAAATGATTTATTATACATATTGCACTTCTTTTTATAACACATATCAACACGTCTGTAAACTCCGTAGGTCTAGGCAAAGATACTTACCTATTGTAGGTTTTATTTTAGTCCTATGTAATAGGGGGCGAGCCTAATGTCATCAACCGACTCCAGGCTGAATGGCTGAGAAATTTCTGATGGAAAAACCCAATAGCACTTCGCCCGACCTGGGAATCGAGCCCAGGACCTCATGATTAGCAGAAGCTTTTGCAATCACTAGACCAACGAGCTGAATCTTTTTACAGTGGCACTGAAATGACGACTATTAGAATTATTATTATAGAAGTAAAAGGCGTACAGAAAAAAAAAAATTGCGATAAGTGCGGACTCGCGCACCGAGGGTTCCGTACATATTTGTAGGTAGGTAAATATTGTTTATCACATATTCCGGAACATAAACGCCCGTATGTTTTGATTGCGTTGACTTAGAAGTTTGTTTTTTTCACTGCTTCAAGAGATTGCAACCTTTAGTATTTGTAATTAATTTCAACTTGATAACTTCACGCGTTCCTGAGAAAAATGGTCTTGACCGGCGGACAGACAGACGGACAACGAAGTGATATTATAAGGGTTCCGTTTTTCCTTTTGGGGTACGGAACCCTCAAAATAAGAAGGAATATAAGAAAGAGAAAACGAGTTAGCCTCAACAAGTGTAATAATTCCCCTTACGCTCAATTTAGCAAAAATATTCCCATACCTTAACTATAATAACGGGCTTAACTATAATTGATAATAATAGTTAAGCCCTCGAAGGACGAGAACGGGCAAAACGGACCATAAATATGATGTATTACGAAAGGCGCCATCACTCTTGTTTACACAAGCATTGCTGGGGACGACAAATTGTTTCTTTTTCCTTCCTCCACTACTTTAGTGGCTTGTTCAATATGGTTCCAGTTGAATAAAACAAAGAATAAATGATTATAGATTGACTGCTTTGCTTTTTTTTTTTTTTTTCTCTAGATTGCTAAATGGTTTTGTTTCCATAACATTTAATATGGAACGAATTCAAACTGAATAATTATTCCACGGAATTAGCTTTATACAATTTATAATTGGATTTTACCTTTTCCGTATATTTTCTGGAAAAAAAAGGTTTCTCTTTCTTTCATCACAATTCGCCCAGGTATATTACCCATATTTCCAAATAATTGTTATGATAAGCTCCTTGGAGCTCTTTAAACATACCACAAGTACGTTCGATATATTACTTCAAACACCATCGCTCTTGTTCCCAAGTAGCGTCGGGAACGACAAATTATTTCATTTCCCTCCCACCGCTGACGTAATGGGGCTACTGTTTTACATAGCACGTGTAGGCATGGCCTTATTTTTTCGCCCAACTTTCTTCGATGTTTTGCCATCTGTTGTTTAGGTATTAGGTTTCTGAAGCGCTTTTAGTGCTTTAGAGTCGAGTCACTGAAAGAATAAGCAGCTGGATTCATGGTTGTGGAATATTGTAGGGATATTTTAGTATTCTTCAGCTATTTTGGGTTGTTGAGAACATTGATGAATAAAATTAATTTAGACTAAGCAAGTAAATTAAGACGCTATAGTAAATTAAGACTCGAGCCGATTTGAGGGGGTGAGGTGCGGAGATATCCGCGGGGCGCCCCCCGCACGTCCCGCTCATCGAACACGTTAGCCCGCCTGGCTTGCGGTCCCACCGGAGCCCATGGTCAAGCGGCTTCCTGTATTTCATCGATGCGTGGGAGTTCCAGTGCCTTAGGCATCTTCTGGGCATGCTCGTTCCATCATAGACCTCATCCATCACTTTCCATCGGGCGTGATCGAGGTCAAGAGCAGGCCCATTTGGCAATAAAAAAAAATTAACATAGAAAACATCTTTAAACTTTTTTAAAATGATAATTGCATGAATCAGACATTTTTTTTTCAATTTTGAATTGTGATGAACAGGAAAATAAATAAGATAAGAGTAAAGTCAACTGGCTTAACACAAATTAAATTTTGTTAAAAAAGGATCAACTATATTTTGATTCGGAGTTAGAAGATTAAACGATAAAGATTTATTAATAAAACTTTTTCTGATTATTAGTCTCGTTTAATTTTATTACCTATTCATATATAGTATGTATCTTATAGTATATTATACTATAACATAAACGTAACATTCGTATATGAGATTTGTATAAAAATTAAATAATTAACATTTTTAACAAAACCGTACATTAGCAAAATTAATTTCTGGTTATGTTCATTTAAATATAATTTTTGCAAAAACGTTCCAAACTGGTTTTTACGTAATATCTAGCGTATAAATACAAATATAGGAAAACCAAGCCAATGATAAAATCGTTTTATACACCTCTTTAAAATGACATATATCACACAGCCATATATGTTAACAACAAAAAGAAAAGAACCCGAATACTAAATTTTCACTATCTCAATTTGAACTTGCTGTGGGTTGGAAAGTTTTTGCAGAACTACGTCCAATTCTAAAGATACTTCAAAAATGTTACAAAACCTCTGAATTGCTTTATTGAAAAATAAAAACCATTTTCCTAATACTAAAACGTTCCACATATTTTGATCGTCTTTGTTTAACGTATTTTGTTTCGTTAAAACGTTCCAAAACCTACTTTTGCAAATTATATTCCATGAAAATATTTTCGCAAAAACGTTTCAAGGATAAATGAATCATTACAGCGAAATGATTCATATTAATAAAAATTAAAATAAAAACGTTTCAGAGCGGGAGATTGATGCGTTTTTAATTATTTTTAGCTACAAATGTGTCAAGCGTTGTGGGTTGGAACATCGGAAATCAAGGAATAATAACTTAATGCTGTTAACACAATTTTGACAGAATTTTGGGTTGGAACATTTTTGCATAACTACGTCCTACTCTCAAAATGTCCTAGAACTAAAAATTCGCGAACATGTAATTTAAAAAAAAGCCAATATTTAAGAAAGGCGATAAAGAGTTGATGATGAATTATAGACCGATATCCCTCATCCCAGTAATTTCCAAAATTTTTGAAAAATATATTTATAAACAACTCAACTCATATTTAGAACACAATAAGATCCTCTGCAATGAACAAAAAGGTTTCAGGGAAAAAAAGACTATTAATATGGCAATTTATGATTTTTTATATACAGTGATGACGAATATGGATCAACATAAATCGGTGTGCAGTATATTCTGCGATATGACTCAGGCGTTTGATTATGTTCAACACAATATATTACTTAAGAAACTCGAAGCATATGGCATTCGAGGTAATATATTAAAACTGTTTGAGTCATATCTTCAAAACAGAAAGCAAATAACGGAAGTCAGTAGGGTAAACATAACTACAAAACGAGAAGAGTCACATCGGTCGCAAGAACGTGAAGTTAGGTATGGTGTCCCACAGGGAAGTGTTCTGGGACCTCCTTTATTTACATTGTATATTAATGACTTACCTAAGTCCACAGAACAACCTATGAGTCTTTTTACTGATGACAGTGTAGTGACAATCGCGTGTAAAAATCGAGACACATATAAATCTGACATTGATAACTCACTAATTGCAATTATAGAATGGTTAAATATAATAATTTAAAAATAAATTTAAATAAAACTAAAATCATGCACTTTAATCAGCGCTCCTTGACATTAATAAAAAACCTAAATATAAACTACGATAATAATAACATTGACGAAGTTGATACAATTAAATTTTTAGGACTTATTATTGACCAGAAATTAAATTGGAAGGCACATTTAGAGACTATCAGTAAGAAAATAAGTACCTCAGCATATGCTCTTCACAAACTGGCAGCAGTAATTAGTAAAGATGCTTTACTCACCGCATACTACGGCTTGGTGGAGTCCATTTTAAGATACGGCGTAATTTTTTGGGGTAACTCAACTGACCGGGAACTTATATTTAAAACTCAAAAGCGCTGTATTAGGTCGATGTTCAAACTTGAGACCACTCAGAGTTGCAAGCCTTATTTTCAAAAATACAAAATCTTGACCCTACCATCACTATATATATTAGAAAATGCGATGTTCGTAAGATCCAACCCTTGCCTATTTTCTCGCATGGCAGATCGATTCCCTCGTAATAGACGTGACAGTACCCAAATTTGCCTACAACAATATAGAACCGCACTTATGCGCAAAAGTGTCTTTTGCATGGCTCCAAAAATTTATAATAAACTTCCAAAAAACTGGAAGCAGTTAAATGATGTAGCTTTCAAAAAGAGAGTAACAAATTTTCTAGCAGATCAGGCTTATTATAATTTGAATGAGTTTTTAGTTGAGAGATTCTGATTATATTTTACATATCTATGTTTTATTATATAAATAATCATACATTTCTTTTTTTGTAATAATTTGACTGCCCGACTTTATAAATTATGAGTATTACAGATTCAATTATAATTTTATTAAATACTTTTGACATGACTGTGTATACTTTGACATATTGTATTATTAATACCTTTTTATTTTTAACTATGATTTATATTTTTTACTTTTGACATTCATTACTTTGTTGATAATTGTGCAGTCATAGATTAGATTAGATTAAATTATGTTTTAGTAATGTTAATTTTTTTGCCTTCTCTTGGATTGAAAGATATATTAAAAATCACAATTGTTATTCAAAACATTTGCACGCCATAGTATGTGGCAAACATGTCTGAACCAATTTTCTTTATGTTATCTTGCATGCACTTATAATTATTGTATGTATACACATGTTTGAGCAAATAAATCTTATCTTATCTTATCTTATCTAAAAAAAGCACAAAACCTTACCTTATATTGCGGATATATACTCTAGGAGAAAACACAATATAGTTAAAATACCTATAACCAAAACCAAATTCGGATCGATGCAATTTAGTAAACGATCAGCTCAATTGTATAATAAAATTAATAAAGAAATTTTCGTATATTCAAAATCTTATCATATATGTAAAGAAATGTTGATTGACTGGCTAAAACCACTGACATATGAAAATACTGAAGCTCTCCTACAAACCGTAACTTAATACAAGTACACGACCCACTCACACACACACAGAGACTTCCCATACCGACACGTATAATACATTCACACACACATACAACCACACATCCATCACACTCATGTACACTCAACAACTCATGCACACTCATGCACACGCACACACACGCTCACATAATTATATTTTGTTTTACTACACCCATGTACTGTTTTTTATTGTGTTGTAAGTAAGTACCTACTCTTGTGAAGGAGCGGAGTTTTCTAATACAGGCATTACTTTCTTAAATGAAGACTCTAAACCCAAAATTGTTTGTGTATGAACTTTTGAACACAATAAACGTTATTATTATTATTATTATGTGACATCTACCAGCTCGCATTGGGCCCACGTAGTGGATTACATTCCCTCTCACCGAGAGGAGGTCTGTGTTCCAGCAGTGGGAATAAAATAAGCTGATTATGTAAGTAAAATAATGAGAGGCATATTATCACACTAATGTTATAAAGGCGAAAGTTTGTGAGTGTGTGTGTGTGTGTGTATGTTTGTTTGTTACTTCTTCACGCTCAAACGGCTTGACCAATTTTGATGAAATTTGGCACACAGATAGTTTATAACCAGGATTTTTATCCCGATATTCCTACGGGATCGAGACTTATGCGGGTGAAACCGCGGGGTGCAGCTAGTAAGAAAATAATCCTATTCAAGAACAAACTTTGCACTGATTATAGCTATTATTTGATAAGGAAGGAAGATCTTTGCTTGCAATAGTATGCTTAGCAGTGTTTACCAACAAAATAAAGTGTTGTTTCCTAACGAAATAACAGCGATATCTTCAGAGCTAACATATTTCATTATATCTTAAAGAAATTTTCCATGTTTAATAAGGATTGATCAATCAATAAGGAAAAAAATGTCAATAAACAATTCCTTCCTGTTGACTCGTGCTAGCATCTTATTTATTCAATCAAAATCATCTCACAAAAGGACTATTTATATATTATTATAAAGCGTACCTATTATATTTATTCATAAATCCCAATACGATAATAATTGGCAAACGTTGCCAAAAGCATGTTTGTTACCGTTCGCCAGTAATAATAATAATATCGTGGATAGGACATCTCAAATGCCTTCCGGATGTAACAGATTTACTACACATCAATAAATGTTCCAACGTGCGCATTCCGATTTTAGATATCAAAGAAAATTTGGGACAGGCAGTGGATCCTATACAGTCGATATAACACAAAGCCTTAACAATAAAGTCTTGAAGCCTACCCCATGCCAGTGTTAAGGCTTTCATCAGAAAGCAACGAACCAGTTCGTTTTAAGCTTATTGCCTTATATTTGAAATTGGAACAATATGGCTCTCAAAACTTTGTTAAGAAATTTTGAAGGGCTTTGGAAGGGATATTGATTCTGTGCCAGTTTTGTAATCAACGATCTGTAATTTTGAGGCTTTTGTTGGTATGTTTGTTTCTGATTTAATTTTCTCAATTGTTAGAGATCTTCGTTTGCCTTCGTTGAACGGAAACGGGGTAGAGAATAACATTATTAGTAGTGACAGACTGAAACACGATTTTCAGCCAGAACCGTAACTGAATCTTCAGCTCCTCTTCTATTTTCGGCCAACACCGAAACTAAAGAAACAAGAAAATAGTTATTCAAATGACAGTAGATTTGTTACCAATAATTTGAATAAGGCCTAATTTTGAAGATTTCTTTTTTTAAACACTTACTTTTTTGGGTTTTGTACAAATATGTTGGTAAGTCAACGCTGTCTTGTCTATCGGTCAGTCGTTCGTGTTCGATCAAAACCGACATCTCACGAACGCCATATTAGGTTTCTGTCGGGCCGAAGATTCAGCCACTTTTTGGCCGAAACCGAAACTGCAGCAGAAATCTGATGTTTTGGCCGAAACCGAACCTTCGGTCCCTCACTAATTATTAGGTTCTCAAGAATTTCGTAATGAACACAAACAAAGGAGAGGGTAACTATTTTCTGTTGACTTACGCTTCATCATTAGTTTACTTGTTTACGTTTATGTGAGCACTCTCTATCCCGCGTGACCTTGAAGTGTGAGCCACATAAATATTGGTTAATTGTATTCATGAATGCAACTCATTAGCAAATATTTTCACGGAGTTGCAAAGTGTTTGCGTGGACTTATGTATTTGAATAACTTATCAAACATTCATTCGGACCTGCGGAACGATATTTTTTATTTTTTATTAAGGCGTGACTAGTCTTCGATAAAAGAAGATAATGTAAATATTGTTTATAGCACTGTGTGACCTAAGGGTGTGTAATGTATGATATAATAACAAATGCTCTAATTTCACTTGAAATAACGTTCATATAATATAATTTTCAAATGACCTAATGTTTCATATGATATAATTTTCATTTAATATAAAACATTTAGTATAACGTTCATTTTATATAATTTTCAATATGTATATTATTCTTTTTATATAACATTCATTTGACCTAATGTTCTTTTGACCTAATTTTCATGTTTAATGGTCACAGTTCTAACCTAACTCAAATGGCACCTAACCAAATCTTAAAATATTCAATGCATGGTCGAGGGTGGGCTTGGTCGACGGAGCCCCGCTTCGCGGGGCTCCTACTTCTGGATGGTTTATGAAAAAATAACCACGAAGGGGATGGTGGGGTCTATTCGCTCGCTTCGCTCGCTCACACAACCCCGCCATCCCCTTCTAACCTAACCTGTCCGAGTCGGGGTGCCCTAAAGTCCAGATTGCATCCAATTTCTACTGGTTACAATAGTTGAGAGTGGTAGGTTTATAGGGTATAAAGCGAAGAAAAAAAAAAAACAGTACAATATTTTTTTAATCATAACATAGCATCACATAAATATTACATCTTATTTCAGTTTTAAGTTAGCACCATACTAGCAGGCGTTTAAAATCGTATCAGATTTTCTAAATTATATTAAAAGTTATTAGAGATTATGAATATTATAGTAAATGAATAATATACTACATGAATATTATGTCAAATGTGCATTATAGGAAATGTTTATTATATCATAAGAAATTAGATAAAATGAAATTATATCAACAATTCATTATCTCAACTGATCGTTATATTAAACAAAAGTATATTAACTGAAATTAGGTCAAGTGAACGTTAGATTTTTTGTTATTACCTGTGACCTAAACCCGCACTTAAACCTTAAATGCATCGTGATGTAAATTTGCATCAACCGATATTTTCGTTTCCACAGAGCACGGAGATTCCCCAATTGTTAGAGATATTCGACACATTTTGTTCCCAGTAGATTCTTTCTGATTACATAAAGATGTTTATGTTTATGATTGATATTTTTTTAAATATTTTTGTCTTACTATAGAACTTATGTTAAGTCCAAATAAATTTAATTTCCTTAATAAGTAAAAATCATGCAATTAAGGGTTAAGTCCCGCTTTGCTGTGACTTAAGTAGACCATTTTTACGCAGGATAGCATGACTTATGTGCGGGTTTAGGTCACACGAGTTATGAAATGGTATACAATATTTGTGACTCAAGTAAGTCTATTAATTCCCGATGTTTAGCACCCTCTCTACGCACGGGCCCTAATTTCACGCCGTGCAATAATGGAATAGTGAAGTCACAGTATCGTAATGTACTAATATTGGCAATTGCGTGCCCCTCCTCGATATGTTTATAACAAACAATTGAAATGTGCACATAGGTATACAAGCACTGGAAGGGTTCGTAATTTAAAATGTGGTTATTATGATCTATAAGTATCTTCCTCTATATAAATAAATACAGGCCCTCTTCACTTACTTGTAAGTTATCAGGTCGTTAACGTTATCGTGTCCCAAAATCTGAAGTAACGAACATAACGAGTCTTTGAACAGCTTCATGCCGAAGAGATACGAGTATCTATCATGTTATCTTAGAAGTCCAAGAATCCATTATTTGTTCTATTGTCTCAAAAGCTAGCAGAGCGACGGGCTAACAAAGGAATGTTGAATGAGACAGAATTGGGGATAGAGTAACTATCTGAGTATTCTGATTCGTGAGGATATTGTTTTAAGATAAAGTTGGAGTGGGTGATTTTGTGTAATAGTTTGTTGAACGGGACACAGAAATTACGGGACAGTATTGTAGCCGAAAGAAATTTGTATTTAGAGAATGTCATTCTCGGGTCAATTGTGAACTCAGCCTACCCGTCATCTGCCTAACCTTGTCCCGACTATGTTGGGGTCGGCTTCCAGTCTAACCGGATACACCTAAATACCAGCATTTTACATGGAGCGACTGCCTATCTGACCTCCACAGCCCATTTACTGAGAAATATGATATCCCTTGGTAAGACTGGTTATCAGACTTTCGGGCTACTGACGACCGGTAACGACTGTCAAAGATCCACGAATGACAGCCGGAACCAACGGCTTAACGTCCTTTCCGAGGCATGGAGGGGTCTTGGTATGTGAATATGGTCACCCATCCACAGACCAACCACGGCAAGCGTAGCTTAACCTGATCGATCTACCCGTGCGGCTGTTATTACTTAACCACAAGACCCTCAGCCTACCCATTGGTGTGCAATTATACACAACAACAAATTACTTTTTGCCAAAAACTTGAAACATTAAGTGGCCGTGTTTTACCTATAAAAAAGACTTTTCTGTGTCTCGTAGCTGTATTAAAAGTCAAAAATGAATCCAAAAGCATAGATAGCTACTTCAAACTTGCTAACATCTCTTAAAAGGACTTCCGTGATAAATAAAGTGAATTGGCGTTTTGAAAAGTCAAACTCAAAATAGTCACTTATGTCAAATAGGCACACAAAAGTCGCTTTTGAACGTCAAATTTTACAAAAACGTAGAATTGATTCTACTTGAAGAAACTCCGCCGTTATTCTTTTAAATTTACAATATTTTGTGAACATTAATTATAAAATATAATTATTGTATGTGAAGACAATGCACTTAGAATAAACTTACTATACTACAATAGGTAAAAAGAATTACATATAAACCAATGACAGGTAAATAAATTATGTGATAGATATACAACATATTTTTTAGTAAAACCTGAATATAGTTTGTTCAGAATAAGTAACTGAATCGATTTCAATAATTTTTACACCATGTTATATTTTGTCCCAAAAATATTTTAAAAAGCTAACAAGTTGGACACCGAGCGACACTAAGTACATATTATCCGCAATCATATGCGCACAACACACGGCCTGTCGGCCGGCGGCGCGTGTTAAGTGGTAACCAACTTTTTGTACGGACAATCAGGTAACATAACAAACTTGTAACTTCGTGATTTTTCATGATACAGTTTTGAAATTTAGTACATAGATTCTTTACATAAAAATACTAGACACGTGTTTCGGGTTTGCCATATATTATACTAAAAATAATGTTGTATATTGCTAACAAATATTGTTATTCTAAAAGTCGATGATAAAGTCACCAATAAAAACCCTGCATTACCATTGACATTTTACCTAGCCATTTTGGAACCAAACATGCTACAACCAAAAAAAGGCAATCATAAATATTTTATAGAAGACCTTTTTTTATTCATAAAACAGACATCGTTTGACTTTATTAACTTTTGATGGTAGGACTTGGCATATTGTAATATTCCCCGCTGAATGAATATCAAATGAACCGAATAATTACAGTATGAAAACTGGACAAATTATTTAACCTGTACGGAAACAGCGTACGTTATTGTTTGACCTTCGACCTTTGTCTACCAATTATGATATAATATGAACAAAATCTGCTTTTATTTTGCAATAGGATGACCAGTAAAAATGGTATGTTGTTTTTAGTAGAAAGAAGTAAACTACTCGCGTTAAAATCTTTTAAGTGTTTTACAGCCTATACATGATATTTTTTGTGGCTAAGAGAAGGGCTTGTGGCTAAGTAATAACAGCCGTACGGGTCGATCGATCAGGTTGAGCTACGCTTGCCACGGTTGTTCCGTGGATGGGTGACCATCTTCAGATACCAAGACCCTCCGTGCCTCGGAAAGCACGCTAAGTCGTGGATCTTTGACAGTCGTTACGGATCGTCAGTAGCCCGAAAGTCTGACAACCAGTCCTACCAAAGGGTATCGTATTTACCCACTAACTGGGTTGCGGAGGTCATATAGGCAGTCTCTCCATGTAAAATACTGGTATTCAGCTGCATCCGGTTAGACTGGAAGCCGACCCCAACATAGTTGGGAAAAGGCTAGGTAGATGATGATGACTGGATATTTTTTAACCACTGCGCAAACTGTGACCGTGATTCAGTGCATGATTCTGAACACCCCTGGGTTGAAATTGTTCGTCGGTTAATAGAAAAAAAATAGCTCTGCCATACATTTTGACCGCGTCGGTATTGCAGTTTTCTATGAAACTGCTGATTTCTTTTTTGATAACCGACAAAAAATTACTACGCTTGTGCTGAATTCATGGTTACAATTTGTGCACTGGTTAAAAAAATATCCTCTGTACAACGTCCCGACATCAATCGTCGGGCAGTTGCCCACCAGACACCTCACCCGTATAGTCGGAGGAACCCTTTTCTATGGAGCTTGGAACTTTACACCTTGTTCCTAATACCTCTATAAGCTTATTGCTATCAACCGGGAAAAATATATTAATAACAAAATAGTATACAGCGTGTAACGGAGGGGGGGTATCAACCCTGAAGGAGGTGAATGTGCTCATGAAACTCAACAACTTTCCCCAAAGAACATAGGTCGAAATATGAAAAAAAAATTTGGCCCTCCCTTACAAAACTGACTACCAGCTGATTGATTTACTATGGGAGGGCCAAATTTTTTTTTCATATTTCGACCTATGTTCTTTGGGGAAAGTTGTTGAGTTTCATGAGCACATGCACCTCCTTCAGGGTTGATACCCCCCTTCCGTTACACGCTGTATAAAAGTATGGTCATCTAAATAAATATCTAACTTTTCCAAATCAAATAAAAATACTCGAGTATACCTAAAACATTCAACAATAAAACTCAGTCATTGAAAAAACTTATTTTTATGTTGACCTTCTTTCCTTCAGTTATATCCAGGCAGAATTTAATGCTTAAAAAATTCATGGCGAATAATCGAGGCACTATTTAGGCTAGCATAAACTTTTATGATCAGTATATGCGTGGCTTTTCATGTTATACTTACGCTAACGTCCTAAAAATTTTAATGTTGGGAAATAGCTATTTAGAATTTTTCTGTAGTAAAAAAGGGCTAAAATCGGACTCATCCTCTGCCTAGCCTTTTCCCAACTATTTTTGGGGTCCACTTTAACCGGATGTAGCTAAATACCAGTATTTATACGTGGAGCCACTGCCTATCTGACCTCCACAATCCAGTCACTGGGTACCACGATACTTAGTAAGAGTGGTTGTCAGAATTTCGACCTTCTGACGACCCGTAACGACTGTCAAAGATCCAGGAATCACAGCTGGTACCAACAGTTTAACGTGCTTTCCGAGGCAAGGGAGGGGTCTCGGTGTGTAAAGATGGTCACCCATCCACGGACCGACGGCAGAATGCGTAGCTTAACCTGGTCGATCGACCCATGTGGCTGTTAGCCACGAGTCCCTAGGGCTAAAATCGGACTGCGTGTTTTAGTTTAAAATGGCTTCATAACATTTTTTGGGTGCTTGATCATGATCTTTTTTTGTATATTTTATGTTTCTCACTCTATTTTGTAAATATCTACGCCCAGTTTCTGAAAACCCTTTTAAATGATTACTAAATCTGCCGTTTTACCTCAAATCAATTGATGTGATTAGTTGTGGTAATTTTAATCTAGGTACAAAACCACAATCCGCACAATATACTGACATGCAATTTGTTGGTGGGTAAAACTTGCACTACGAAGATCATTCTTATTGCTACGATATATAGGCAAAGTCAACGTCAAA
Source organism: Eremobia ochroleuca (assembly GCA_949629135.1). Lineage (NCBI taxonomy): Eukaryota > Metazoa > Arthropoda > Insecta > Lepidoptera > Noctuidae > Eremobia > Eremobia ochroleuca. The sequence continues at coordinate 6,038,012 of OX451390.1, read as the reverse complement.
TGTTACCCCTACCAAATTGTTCTAATCAATTTCCTTGTTTTATTGCTGGATGATCAAAGCAGTTTTTGCACGATCAATACGGATTTTCCACCATCAATGCGGTTTTTGCACGACAGATAGTCGGAAAGCTTAGGCTACGAAAAGCAATATCAGTTTTTTTCATATTTACGTTCTATCACCCGAAGTATAATATACCAACACATTATGAGTACTTAAAGCTGTGTTAGGTTAAGACCATTTTCTTTGTCACAATATTAGATTTGGTTACACAAAGATTCCATTAGTGAACACTTAGATACTGCTCGTGTATTGGCTTTAAGTATTCGTTCATTAGTGATATTCTGGAGTAAGTAGATGGTCGGTGAGATCTTTGTAAATATTTGGGTGTTTTAGCTCGTGGAACAAGCCCTTTGTTTCACCAACATTATCCAAAACTTTGTTTTTGAGTTGTTTACCTAATATAAATAGACCGCGTTTCTTTATTACTTTCGTTCAAAAGAAAAAAAAAATGCTGATTAGAGTTCATGTGAAATAAGGTGTCAGATAATTTTACCGAGATCTATGGGAAAACAGTGCTTGATTAGCCAATTTAAAAAATGCTCTTTGAAAGCGTCAGATTTAAATATCAAACGGTGCTTCCAGTGTATTCATTTGATCAATATGTAGTTAATTATGAACATGTCCAAAATAAGACAGAGATAATAATAATGCGTAGGTTGGACTTCCAAAAGTATGTTCAGTTACACTTATGCCCTTTATACACACACGTTTTCTTGTCGTGATAAACTACGGCTTATTCGCCGTGTGTAGCCGTCTGATGACAGTTCCTGACACTGATGGTATGGATCACTATGGAAGCCTAATGACAGGCATATTTTTTCTCCGTCACGGTTTATACACCGTGTGCAGGCACGGTTCATCAGTGTTGTATGGATCAATATGGAACCTAGTTGACGGACACGTTTTTCTACGGCGCGATTTATACGCCGCACTGGAAAGAAACCGTACCGTGTACAAAGGGCTTTAAGATAAAATAAAGCCGAAAAAAATGTAAGTCTCATACTAACCCAACGAGTAATAAAGACAGCTACAGAACAATATAAAACACGCAGTCAGAGTGCCTACTCAAGAAAATTGACGCCCTCACAAACCCTACCGTTTTCACCGAGCATCCAAATGCCGCGTCCTATTTTAAACACCACCTAAAGCTGCGTATTCACTTGTGATGACAATAATGCCATTCTCGTTCTTAAAAAACGTTTAAATTCAATACGCAATCTCATTTCATCGAAAATCAATGTTAAAAACTTATCAGAAATATAACTTGATTGTATTTTTGACAGATTGAGACTGAGATTTAAAAGAGAAACTTCTCGACACGTTGAAGAACACTGAACGAGACACAACAGAAGTTTTATTGTTATTAATTCGAGGGGCGTTAAGTGTCCCGCAAAGTGTTAAAAATACGGCAATAAACCCTGAGTTCGATAAATTTTCGTAAATTGTTAGTAACAAAACACTTTTATACGTTAAAATTAAATTATCCATTAAAACTAGATGAGGTCGGTATTTCCTTTCCTATTACTCTTAGAAGAAAGATCAAAACAAACTCAGAGGTCAGAGTGTCTTTTAAAGTCCATTATAATCCAGCTCAGGCCAGACCATGCATGCTACTTCCATGCTTATTGTCTAAGATAGTCTTTTGAGTGAATTCGAAAACCGTGGCCCATGGCTAAATAATAACAGCCGCATAGGTCGATCGATCAGGTTAAGCTACGCTTGCCGCGTTTGGTCTGTGGATGGGTGGCCATCTTTACATACTGAGACCCCTCCGCGCCTTGTAAAGCACGTTAAGCCGTTGGTTCCGGCTGTCATTCGTGGATCTTTGACAGTCGTTACGGGTAGTCAGAAGCCAGAAAGTCTGACAACCAGTCTTACCAAGGGGTATCGAATTACCCAGTAACTGGGTTGTGGAGGTCAGATAGGCAGTCACTCCATGTAAAATACTGGTATTCAGCTGCATCCGGTTAGACTGGAAGCTGACGCGAACATAGTTGGGAAAAGGCTAGGCAGATGATGTCAAATTGAAAACCGTAATATCAGCTGGATGACATAAAGGCTTACATTTTATATTACAAAGCTGAAATTAAGGTTTTATTTTTTTACGACACTCAGAAACCTAAAAACATCAAACGAGGTCAATTTCTTAGATCACCGTTCGGAACAAGTTGGTACCCATAAGGTTGATTTGGCTACATATTTGTGAAACGTTTGAAATATTAAATTAATAAAACTAAAATGTGAGAGTCAACAAAAATACTATGTAACTGATACATATACGAGTTTTACTGTCTTTTCATCTACTGATCGCATATTTCAGGAGTTAGACTGCTTCTTTGTGGTCACTTGTGCCACTTTTGTGGTTCGATTCTCAGGTCCGACAACGTACTAATATTTTGTGTTGACGTGAAAACGTCTTTTCGCTCGATGTAGTGGTGGAAAATTCAGCTTGATTCTGTCAGAAATTTATCAGTACCATCCCGTTGTTTGAATTTGTACCCGGTTAATTGCAATATTTATTTTATTTATTTAGGTTAATCAACAATTGTTTACACTATATACATTTCTGATTTAATGACTAGAGTAACATTTACAAGTGCAACAATTAATTACAGGTTAATACCACATGAACAGAAAACGGCTTTGTATAACATATAATATTTATAAATTATTGAAATTAGAACTTTTACATACAATTCAGAACAATAATAAGGAAAAAGATTAAATGAAAATTGATTACATTATGATTAATTATTAATTGAATTATCAATATAGATATTGACCATAAATTGATAAGAAAATAAAATTTAAAGAATAAAATAAAAAGAATAAATTTAATATACCTATTGAAAAAATTGAAAAAGGTATAAAATTAAAATTTAAAAAAATATTAACAAATATATTTCTATTTAAATGTAACTTAAAAACATAACCAGCAGGGCTTACCATACACCTCTGTCGACACCTTTAAGGAATATAGACGTCGGCCGGGGCTTACTATACAACTCTGCCTAGAATACAGACGTGAATTTATGTTGTATTATGTGCCCAATTATTATAAATCACGACCAGAGAGCCTACTCTGGCATTTCCAACACCCAGTGAACACTTACCTTAACACCAAGGGGCACAGATGTTATTAGCGCATTCTTTTGTTTCCAGGAGCGATGACCTCGCACCCCGGCGAGGCCTGAAAGATGGCGCGTGCGGCTGCCGTATGCCTATTCACAGCTCATTTCCTGGGATGCATTATTGGTAAGCGTTTTTGTAATGTTATCTTGAGTGCGTGGAAGGCTTTATTTGTTTTTGGTTCATTGCATCAATGAATGTAGCTTTGAGAAGTATTATTATGATCGAGGTGTGTGTGGTGGAACTATTAACAAGTGTGGTATTTCTTTACATCTAGTATATCAAAATAACAACGTTAGAGCATAACTTAACTAAAACTATTCATAAACTAAAATATATCGTCGAAAAATTTATCCGCATCGCTGTCGATTGTTAATTAATCAAGTATTAGTTCTAAAGGAAAAGAAACGAGAATAATAAAAAAAAATAATAATAATGTTACTACGATAAAAATATATATACTTTATGGATATAATATATGAATATGTTTAAATTCTCTTTGTTTGCAAGTACGGATAAAGGAGTTCGAGTGGTAAAGTAATTTAAAAGCAAAGTTCAGTTCAGGAGGGACAAATAAAATTGTAGGGATATAAAAAACTCCATACTTAAAATAAAGTAAACCAAAGTAATTGGTATACCATAACTTATATCACTTCTATAAATCTGCTTCTAAGTACAGACTCCAGCACATCAAGCTACCCGAAACTGTAAAATTTTCCTAATCAACTTTAAAACTTATTATTTAGCGATAAAGTTGAAAATCTATTATAGAAATTTGACAGTGGAGTACATTGTAGTAACTTGATGTCCTGGCGTCTGTACAATTTTTTATAATAACAATTATGAAAATATGATTAATGTTCCAAACTCACGTTTGAACAATACAACAAGCTTTGTTAGGAAACTTATCATGTAGGTAGGGTATGAATAAAAAATATTATGTTAAATTAAAAAAAAAGGAAAATTTTTAAATATGGGAGTTTTAGCAAAAAACCTTTTAACATTACAAGAATAACATGCTGATGAAAACCTTTTTCATTATAAAACATCTAAAAATTAACAACGGCTCATAACTTTTTGCTTGTAGGTACCTACCTTCCTTATAATGAGTGCTTTGTAAGCACGAAGCTCGAGAAACTAAGTCAACCCTGTCTATAAGCCTAAATAGAATAGAATAGAATAAGGTTCACATAAAAAAAAAATATATGTATATATATAGTGTTTATTCACAGAAATAATATTTTAACAAAATACAACGTGTAACGTTAAATGCGCAAAACCTGAAAATAGTTTGATCAGAATAACGAGCAGAATTAATTGAAACACTTTTTAATATAGGTCATATTTTTCAAAAATATTCATTAAAAACGTTGCCGTGTCTATTTATTAATAGGTCAAGCAAGCTAATGTCAGCGCGGCGCAGCGGCCCGGTGACGACTCCTCCCTCGGTAAAGCGTCGTCGCAGACGCAAGAAACGATCAGAATGGCCAGTAGAACTTAAACAGCACATAAAACCTTTACAATTTTTTAATGACTTATTTTCTCTGTGAAATAGGTCAATTGAATTAAAAATCAGTTGGGGTGTCTGAGGTTTTGCGCATTTAACGTTACACGTTGTATATTTACTACCTCTGCCAAACTGCAAAGGATTTTGTTGGCAGATGTAACTTTTTTTGTTCTTTTTAAAATGATTGATGAATACATGATTTATACTTATTCAACTACTCGTATATGGACGCTAAACTATCTATTCCTGTAATTTTATCCTGCAGATTTAAAAACAGACATACAAGTTTAAAAAAATTTTCGACGGCAAATGGTGGCTTTGAGAAAACACATTAAAGAGGTTTTTATGTATTTGTCTTGTATGTGTCTTTAAAAGAAGTTTGTGTAATACAACTGTTTATATCGACTGGAAGGTTATTAAAAATAGTTGGAACTAAAAAAATCTACATCTTCGTCCATAACAGTTCTTAAAAGTGATTACTACCAATCTTTTCATATTATTATACGCCATATTATGTACGCTATGTAATAAATCCTACTAATATTATAAACGCGAAAGTTTGTGAGTTTCGATGGATGGATGGATGGATAGAAGTTTGTTACTCTTTCACGCAAAAACTACTGAACGGATTTGGATGAAATTTGGCACAAAGATAGTTTATAACCTGGATTAACACATAAAATACTTTTTATTTCGATATTCCGACGGGATCGGAACTTAAACGGGTGAAACCACGGGGTACGGCTAGTTATTGATATAAAAGTGTAGAAATTTTACAAAGGGTGGCACAATGGGAGGTATTATTGCTACGAGCGATCTTTTAAAGACTATTTTGAATGGATTAAAATGGTAAAGAGAGACAATACTAAATATGATTAATTCTCAACTCTTAATCAACAGTTGAAGATTTATTTTATATAATATAATATAATATTCCTAAAAGTATTTTGTCGCTACAATTCAAGTAAAAGTGACAGAGACAGAGTTAGAATTGACGGTGAATTGAAATCTGAACCTTAGACGTAAATAGGTATATTCTGCTATTGCTTGTTGCATTATAGAAGAAGCTCTGAAGAAGTTAAGGTTACGCTCTTTAAAGCATACTGTCAGAGCATATACACTGGGAATCTGTGGACCAGTTACACCAAAAGATGCAGAATGCGTGGCAGCTGCAATAAAATCCTGATGACTTTAGCGGTCCGGATCTCATCCTCACTGTGGAGTTCTTAGTCCGCAGAATCATTATTAATTTTGAGTTTTAATTTTTCACCTATGGATTGTAAATATCCGAAATAAAGAATATTTTATTTATTTATTTATTTATTTATAGACCTCATCCATCGCATTCCACCAGGCAAGATCGAGGTCAAAAACTAGCCCATTTTTCAATAAATAAAAAAGAACCAATACTGATTCCAGTTCTTAAACATAAGTTGCAAGCAGGCTAATTGCGTAACACACTATCAGTAGCAATGGGTTTCATTTTGACAGTTCAACAACATTCATTGCGTTATTTACGTTGTCGAGCAGACCCACTTTTCGAAAATATGGAGCAATGGATTAGCAATATGCATCAAAATGATTCAAATTGATAGGAGGCGTCCAATAGCAAAACTCGCCAAATTGAAAAAATGGAAATAATGAGCCATGAATGCCAATTTATCGGTTTGGCAACACTATTTCGTCTACAAAAATCATTTGGTTGCTAAACTGGTCTATTTCCGTAGAAATTAAGGTTTAAAAATGACTACTGTTGCAAAACTTGCTTACTTTCCATCTGTCACAGAAACAAAACTTGCGCATTTGAGTTTGCAGTTTCAAAACTCGCCTATTCTTTTGAACGCAGCTACAAAAGTCGCCATTCTAGCTGTCAAGTGTCAATTGTCATTTTCAATTTCATTGTTGTACCGGCTAAATGTAAAATTGTTATGTCTGTGTCGGGAGATTTTGATTATTTTATAATATAATCCTTGTCTGGGATCAAGATAATGCAAAATGGATGATAATAATATATTAAGATATGGAGGCATTGTCATATTATATAAATGTTTTCATAAACCAAGAATCAATGGAAAGTTTACCACAACAAGAACCCGAAGAAGAGATGTTTAATGAAGAAGATGACTCGTTGAGAATTTAGTTTTAAGTTTTCTATTCCATAGTCTAGAAGTAAGGATAATATTGTGCAATTTAGTAATAAATAAAACATTTTCCAGTAAATTACTTTTTATTAAATTTCAATCAGTAATAAGCATTAGTAAAATCCTTCTTCAAAGCTTATAATTTAATAAAATAACCTTTTTCATAACTTGCCTATACAGCCAATACCTTTTTCATAACTTGCCTATGCAGTCATACCTTTTCCATAACTCGTTACTTTAGGTTACCATTATCAAAACTTGCTTACTTTGACAGTGATATGTTTTTTTAGCTTGAACCAATACATCAGCATTTCCAGTTTTTTAATAATGTATTTCACATAATTAATGTGATTTTTTAAAATTATGCTTTCAATATTATGCACTATATTAAGGCTGTAATAAAAAAAACGTGATTACTCTGTTTACCATTTGACAAAGTAGACGAGTTTTGCTATTGGACGCCTCATAGTAATAGTGTGTTACGCAATTATGGTGCAGCTCTATTAGATGGAATAAGCTCTATTAGATGGAATAAGCATTTCAAGATTTAAAATTAAGCTATGTTTATAATTATGACAGTATATCCAACCCCGTACCTATTTACGCTTATTTGACTCATAATGTTGTTTACCTCTAAGGTACAGAAACTGTGGGCACGCCACAATTGCGGCGGTAAGTCCCCTCTTTGAGGAGTGGTTAGAGAGGTGCCACGGCGTCCTCACCTTCCGCCTGACGCAGGTCCTCACCGGACACGGCTGCTTCGGGAGGTTCTTGTTCCGTATAAGGCGGGAGGAAACGCCCGGGTGTCACCATTGTGTGGATCGCCCGGAGGACACGGTGGAGCACATGGTGGAGGTCTGCCCGGCTTGGGCGGAGCACCGCCGCGTCCTCACGGCGCCGATTGGTGGCGACGATCTTTCGCGTCCGGCCCTGGTCCAGGCCATGGTACGGAGCGAGGGTGCATGGGAAGCCGTCACCTCCTTCTGCGAAGCAGTAATGCTTGCGAAGGAGGAGGCAGAACGCGTGAGGGAGAGGCAATCTTTGCGCCCTCACGCCCCTAGTCGCCACAGGAGACGCCCTGGGCGTCGGGAGTCAAGAGCCGACTCCCGGCCACCGTAGGCGCGGGCTTGCGGACGGTGAGCAATGGGCAGTTCCCCGTCCGATAAGGACCAGGCCCGCGTCGACGGCGCGTTGTGTTCCACGCGCGCCTCAAAGAGATGTCAGCAGTAACTGACGGGGTCCGCTAGGGCCGATGCCTGCCAGGGTCGCGGATTGTTTGAAAGAGTTACCGTGCCCCTTGGCACAGGCAACTGAAGGAACACGGGTAGGTTTTAGTCAGTAAAAGTCTGACACAACCTCCCGCTCCGCCCAGAGCGGGAGAAGTTATTTGATAATTTCCCACCCAAAAAAAAAAAAAACAAAATCTACAGAAACTGAGTTGCGTTTGTGTATTCGGCCCCAACCTTTCACACGATTTCTGAATTAGAATTTGAAGTTGAGAATTTATTAAACTCAGCTGCATTACTGCTGATTTCTTCAATGTAGCCCACACCAGCGTTTTACACGACATTTTTTCAAATAAATATTGAAATATTACATTTCACTACCTTAAAAAATTCTTCAGTGTAAAGTAGAATTATACAAGTTCTCAAATTCAAATTCTCAATCCAGAATGCGAGTAAATGATGCTGTCTCTTGGCCCAAAAATGATTAAAAGCAAAATGTAATTCGAAAACAGAAGCGGCAGGTCTCATTTCCTACTTCCGTCAGACAAATGGCGTGCTAGTTATACGGTCAATTGAATCGGCCGCAATTACTGTCAGTCAAGATTTTATCATTTCTGTTTGAAGCAGGCACAAAAAGACGCAATGCAGGTGCGATTTATCTACTTGCGACAGACGTGGGGCATACATTTTTCATGTGCGTAATAAAATGAGTAAAGTGGCGGGCAGATGACCGAATTAAAAAATTTCAAACCTACTGTTCAATTACTGGGTAAGAGACTTATCATTTTTCAAAGGAATCTGAGATAGATCCTGTAAACTTAAAACTTAAAATTGAGTCTTATCGATTTTCATTAATCCTCATTAAAATAAAAATGAAATACTGCTCGTTGATTAGAGCTTCACTTGGGAATGGCTGGACCGATTGGGCTAGTTTTGTTTTAAAATGTTCGTAATAGTTCAAAAAAGGGATTTCTGAAAAATAAAAATGGAACAGGTGACTAAAAAATTTGAAAATTCGGAAAAATACTCAAAGTGACTAAGGGATTTTTGTATGAAATCTAGACTATATTGAAATTGTGACAGGACACCGTCTGTAGTGTCAGCTAGTTTAAAGTAACTAGCGTTAAGATGCTATAAAACAGGCATAATAATAAGAAAACAATCCCTATGCAGTGGGAAAGTCGGACACCGACCGGTCGGCATCTGTCGAACACAAATCGATCATCAGCACCCAGCCTAAGAGATTCTACAACTCCGTTGCGTAACGAACTCTCTATAGTAATAAAATGTCAGTAAATTCGCCAGCAAAGCCGAGGGATCATAATTTAAAATTTAGCACTTAATCAAGCTCCAACTGAAAATCACGATTTACGTCTCCTCTGTGGACATTTCATTTCCACTCAATTACTTTCCTCTGGTCTTTAAGAGATAATACGATTAATTTTTAATCTGATCAGATGGTATCATTAATCTGACGAGGATCGCAGCGGTACAAGAATAAATTAAGGAAATTATCGTTGCTTATTGTAACTACAGCCTGAGGGTCTTGTGGCTAAGCAATAACAGCCGCACGGGTCGATCGATCAGGTTAAGCTACGCTTGCCGCGGTTGGTCCGTGGATGGGTGACCATCTTCACATACCAAGAGCCCTCCGTGCCTCGGAAAGCACGTTAAGCTGTTGGTCCCGGCTGTCATTCATGGATCTTTGACAGTCGTTACGGGTCGTCAGTAGCCCGAAAGTCTGACAACCAGTCTTACCAAGGGATATCATATTTCTCAGTAAATGGGTTGTGGAGGTCAGATAGGCAGTCGCTCCATGTAAAATACTGCTATTCAGCTGTATCCGGTTAGACTGGAAGCCGACCCAACATAGTTGGGAAAAGGCTAGGCAGATGATGATGATTGTAGCTACAACCTAAATATTTACAATTACTGTTGATTTACGGTATAAACGAACAATCATTTCGGAGAAAATTATGTTTTTGTATTCTTTGTTGATCGGACGTGTTTTGTTTTCTAGTTTGATGAAACGGCTGTGGAGTGTGGTATGAATTATAATATTTCAAAATAATTTTTACGTCAATATTTCGAGTAATTTCATAGTTTTGCAACGGGTTATGTTTATTTTTACTCGACTACGGCGAATCAAAAAGGGGGGTTATGATTTTGACCGGTTTGTATGTTCGTCTGTTCCCTCATAACTTCTAAACTTCTTATGATAATTATATATCGTTGGAAGCGTTTTAATTGTCCGCTGGTTCCATCTGGTTATGGCTGGCTGTATTGTCACATTTAATTGAATATGGCACTCTTTACAGAGCAAAAAAAAATCAACATACCCTAACAAAACTATATATAGGCAAAGTGAATGACCAGGGATATCCTCTGAACATCACAATGATGAGATTTTTTTTTGTGTCATACTTTTCAGAGCGTAATTTTTCAGTAGTTACTTTATCCATTGTGCACGTGTAATACGTTGCCCTATTATAGTGGTAGGTAGTAGGTAATTTCATAACAGTTTAATCGTAGTTGTCTGTTGACAGAGTAATGAGTTTCGCATGATAAGAGGTTTTTCATTAAACGTAATTACTTAGCTTATTTGCTTGACATAACTATTTAAATACGATTGCGTGCCATTGAGGATAGATAACTGCAGTACGACAAAGCTAACTAATGTTCCGCTACAACTGCGTAGCTGACGTAGCCGCTACGGCTCGTAGACGCTGACGTCACGGCTACGAGCCGTACAACGTAGGCAAACTTCTTCAATAAAAGCTTATTGTGCGTGTCTGCTTTTTTAAGTATACTCTAAGCAACTGGAATTATTGAAGAGGACGTTAACAATTTCCTGTTCTGGAATCATTTATGATATTCAATTTTTTTTTTTTTGCAGTAAATTGCAGTCGTTTATTTATTTATGTGGTATGAGCCCAGAGGATATTTAAGCTAGCATATGCAGGGCAAAAAATTGATAGCTGAGTAGGCAGGAGAGCTGAGTGGTCAGGAGTCCACTTCCTGATTTGAAAAAAAGCGCAAAAATAAAGTGATCTTCAGAGCCGTTGATTTTGGTATAATCGTGTGCGGCCTAATCCATAATGACTTAGATAGGCAAACCTGATGAAGAAATTATGGGCTTTCCCTAAGTCTGAAGACTTTGAAAACTCAGATTTGGACAATTTTCAAAAGGATATTCTGGGCGAATAAAAGTTATTCTGTTCAATATCGTTACATGTCCTGGTAGTGAATATATAAGTAGTGAATATATAATTAATATCTGACGGATTGATAGAAAGAACCCTTGGGAAAGTATGTCGAAATTTAATTGATTCACAAAAGTACCCAAAAGGGGTTTTCATTTTGCCTTTATCTCGACATAAATCAACGAACCGATTAGCTTTGATTTCTACTTGAATTTGAAACCTACCCCCTTTTGAACATTTATCGGTATTCAGAAGTTAGGAAATATCAAACACTTAATAGTAATGATTAAAAGTCAAGTAGCAAAATTAAACATATTCACAATAAACAAAGTCGATTATTTCAAAATTTTACTTTGACACTAAGCAAACCAATTAATTGAAAAACCTCCTCATCTAATGGGTTATCCAACGAGCTATCATTATTTTAAAAATATATTGAGAGGTGCTCGTCAATTGTTTGATAAAGTTCGTCAATGATGAAAAGTCATACTAAAATTAACGAAAACATCAAAATAACGAGTTTTATTACGTCGTAACATTTTTCTATATGAGCTTTTATTGTAACTACGAACCTCTACGCTTGATACTCGTATCGTTACTGATATCGCCTTGAATTTTCAGCAATATTTAGTTTTGTGAGTTTTGTTAATTAAGCGCGGGGCTTAATTAACAAAAACACTTCTGCTTAGGCCGCCAGCTGCGAGTTATCTAGATTAAAGATCATTACATTATAAGTATATATTATAGTAAGTTGTATGTAGGTATGTATATTATAGGTTTTTCCCACACTAGGAATTTATCCTGTATTGTGGGTGCGTTTACAAACATTTAAAGTCACATACACAAACAGCCAGACCCGGAACAACTACTTTTAAGTCATACAAATATTTGTTCCATGCGAGAATCGAACCCGCGACACGCAGCGCAGCAGTCAATCGCTTAACCACTGCGCCAACCGTGCCAAAACAGGTTTTCAACCTATTTATGTATTTCTGTAGGTTTTTTATTTATATTTCAATAATTATAATAGTTTTTGCTCGACCAAAGCACCTGCCATCTAATCTCTTCACCACCTTTGGTTGATTGGTAGATAATGTCTAAGGCATTAATTCCGCCTTTGGAACTTTTTGTGTGTGAAAAGATTAAATAAATAAATAAATAACCTTCTGTTTTTTCTATTGAAGTCACAATTTTATAATGTTTGTACTCGTAACCCAGCGAAATAATTAATAGACAGAGATAAAAATAAAATCTTTTGTGGCAGGGCTCTGAACCGGTTTAAAAAGAGCGGTTAATTTCGATGAAATACCGGTAAATATATCGTTCCCTCATTAACCGGTTAAACAAGTGAACTGTTCATATGTAACCCAAATGACAAAGGTTATCGGTTACATAAGCACAAACGGTTTTGACACCCAAATTAACCGGTTAATTCCGTAAGTCGTAAATATTATTCGTCTACTTTTTTAACACTTCCAACAAGTTATAGTGACATTAGTACATTTAGTACCCCAGAAAACATTAGGAAAAAAAATGTTTGATCTGAGGACGTCAAATACAACCGGAGAACTTAAATGGTGCGGGTAGATTCATGTTGCGACTTGCTAAGTTAGGGGGCGGGGGGTGTTTAACCGGTTAATTTTAACTTTCAAAACCAAAATTCATGAAAAACCGGTTTCCCGCAAGAACCGGTAAAAACCGGTAAAGTGCAAACCTTAACCTAAATCGATTTCGGTTTGGGGTCAATGACCGTAACCGGTTAAGAATTTCAACCGGTTTCCGAGCCCTGTTTTGTGGTACGAAAATGAACATTAAAATGAAATTCCTCATTTTTACGATTCATTTTAGGGTTGAGAAATGTTCAGAGAACTTTATTAATTAGATTAAAGATCTTCTTTGATTAATCAAAGAAGATCTTTAATCTAATTTGGAAAGTTAAAAAAGTGCTTTGTGTAATGTCGTCAAAATTAGAAGAAAATCTTCGTCATATTTTTATCTAAAAATTATAATGCCTGTAGAAGATTTCTTTATTTATACTTAGTTGTTAGAATTTTATAAAAAGAGCTGTTATAGCAAGCACACTTAAATGTTTTTTTTCACTTGTCATTAAAACGACGCAATAAATAAAACCAAAATTAATAACAGTAAAATAAAACACAAAAGGGGACCATGTGCTCGTCGAGCATGAAAGAAATGTATTTGAAAACTGCTTAACTTTTTCGTTCCGCGTCTATAACTGTAACTTGTTTAAAAAAATATTTCGATTTGAGTTCCTGCAATTATTAACAAAGCAATACAAAAACTTTCATTTCAATACTTTCCGATCCGATAACCGTTCATTTCTTGTTCATTCTTTCGATTGATTTCTTTCGATGAAGCGATTGCTGTTTGACCTCTACGGAGCGTGAGAAACCATAATAATTGTACTCGTGGCAAGAAACTGTTCTTTCGGAAAGACCTTAGCGCTTCGAAATCGAATAAACGGATCTTCGTTTCTCACTAGATATTTCTGCTAAATAAATAAAAAAAAAAATACTTTAATTCAGACCTTGGTCCATATGATGTTAGTAATACACACTACCTATGTGCTATGTTAGTAACAAATGTACAGACGCCAGCGCATCAAGCTACTCGAAACTGTCAAATTTTCCCAATCAACTTTGAACCTTAAACTCTAGCGATAAAGTTGAAAATCTATTAAAGAAATTTGACAGATAGTAGTAGCTTGATGTGCTGGCATCTGTACAACATTTTTGTTCAATTTATGTTGTTGCATTCAGATAGGCAGTCGCTCCATGTAAAATACTAGTATTCAGCTGCATCTGGTTAGACTGGAAGCCAACCCCAACATAGTTGAGAAAAGGCTAAGAAAAGGGTTGTTGCGTTCACCTTCTGATACACCGGGTACTTGCCCATGTATCCAATGCTCTAAGATGGCACAGTATGGCATATCACCAGAGTAAAGATACTTACTTGTTTACTTCCAAATACGTTCGTCGAAAATAATACAATGTGTTTATTGGCACGATAAATATACCTACTACTTTAATTGCGATTGACAAAAATAATACAGAACATAAAAGTAGAATAAGGGACAAAAAACCTTATTCTCCTTCAGGACATTATAACATTTTATTAGATATTAAAAATACAATTTTTTTCACAGTGTGCCGTCAAGACAGTGGCAACAACCGACCTCGAGACCAAAGCACAGTATCGGAATCTTCCAGAAGGTTCAGGACCGAGTTCCTAGAAGACTGGCCACAGACGCCTGGAGCGCCATACTTTGACCCCAGTACACCTGACAACGTGACCGGTCTTGTGGGACACCCGGTCCTTTTGCTGTGCAAAGTGAAGAACTTACAGAATAGAACTGTGAGTATTTTTTTACTGAAAGCGTCCATCTTACAAAATGCATGATTAACGCCGTCATTTATATATAAACTCAAAGCATTTATTTCAAATAAACCAATTACAGAAATGTTCGAATTGTCAAGGGGTCAGTCAGTCAGAAAGATGAAGCTAGTTGACCATTCGAAAGCGTAGTAGGTGCCTATGGAGAGTATCGGGCAGGATATTTATTCCACGGACACTCTTTTACATCATTCATGTTACAAATATACATGAGAGAACTATGTAGAAAGACGTGCACGTTAAAAGCGTCGGTTATGACAAAAGATAAAAACAATTCAGAAATTAAAATAAGCCGTGACAACTAAGAGATGACCAGTCCCTACTGACGACGCCCATTCACGAACATAATATAATGATCAGCACCATTCGGCTCAACCATTTTGAAGGGAACCTAATGATCCAGCACACACGTCACCACCAGCGAAACATTTGCGTAAGCATGACATACTCTCAGCCGCCAGGGCACATTCAAGTCAATGAAAGACGTTTCCAGTAAATGGTATCTTTATAGTAAGTCCACAGTGCTCACACGTGTGCTATTCAATTATACAATTCTAAGACACAGAATTTATACAATGCAAAGATAGTTCTTTCAATGTTGAGCAGCTCCAACAATATTTCCGAATGCTAATCAATTAGTTTATGCGCCCTTGTGGAGCAGGACCAGCGTTGAGCTAAGCATTTTTGTCATCGATGTAACCCCCCCTACTTATGATATGCTTGGCTGCATAGTGTGTGTTTAATACAAGATTTAAATTTATTTTCATTCACTTGGAGTATGTGGGGAGGAATTTTATTATAACAAACAGGACCCCATGACGGATGAGTCTACTTTAGCCAGTCTGAAACCTGGTTGAACTAATTGGTCCCTATTTCTAGTCCTATAGTTGTGTCTTTCACCTCTTTTACTGAAAAGATTTAGAATAGAATAGAATACTCTTTATTAAGTACACCGTATAAATTACAAACATAAATACAGAAATTTTACAAAGGGTGACACAATGGGCGGTCTTATCGCTGAGAGCGATCTTTTTAAGACAACCTTTGGATGGATTGAAAGGGGAAGGTGATAAATTACTGTAAGTAGTCTGTGGTGTACCATTTACACAATACAAAGATTACATACATAAAATATATTGTACTAATCGAAATAAATATGTATATAATAATAGACATGAAACAGGAACAAAGAAAATATGGTGACGACGTTTAAGGAGAGATGAAGTGCTTTTTTATTATAATTTTAAATGTGGACAAAGATTGAGCACGCCTTACCCGGCACGGTCAAGTCATTAGATTAAAATTTTTCCATACGCACATGATGTTTTTATAGATGTGTTGACAAGGTACCGTCATGATGTTAATATCTTTAAAAAGTTCCCTTAGAGAATCGCGCCTGCGGAGGCCATATATTGATCTGATGGCTTTTTTCTGCAGTGTAAAAAAGATTGACACATATGACATTTTAATTACTAGCTTCTGCTCGCGACTTATACTGCGTGAAATTTCTTGTTCCCCCAACCCACCCCGTCATATCGCATCGCCTGCCCGCGCTATCGCTTCGCTTTCGGTTAGCTTTCTTTCTGACTTTTTTCTTTTTGCTCGTCTCCTAAGGGTCATTCTCACTTGCTAAGGTTTATTATAACTTTTCTCAAGAATTGGGATATCAAATGCAAACAGATTTTTTTTCAAATCCGACTGGTATTCCGGAAATTAGCACGTTCAAACAAACAAACTCTTTAAACAAATAAACCCTTTGTTTAAAGAGTTTGTTTGATGACGTACAGTCACCAAAAGAAATAAGTAACCAGGGTCGTCAGATATAGTTGAAGTTTAGTAAGAAACCGATAGAGGTTTTCGAATTAAATTTAATTTGATAAATGAACGGTATATTTTCTATTAATTAAATTAAGTTCTATTCGAAAACATCCACCGGTTTCTTACGAAACTTCAACGATATCCGACGACCCTGGTTACTTATCTCCTTTGGTGAGTGTACAAACACGACTTAATTCATAGCGTATTTGAGTAACGATCGCTTTCGTTTAGAACGTGACTTTAGACTGTCCGCAGAACATCAACCAATAGACCAAATTGTCAACATTTTAAATACTCGAGTACGAGGCTTTTGACTACGTTGTATGTGCATATTTTATGTCTTTTTTTTGTAACGTGCGTTTTGTTTGTGCAGAAAAAACATTTTTTCTTTCTTTCTTTTTTCAGGCCTATTTAAAAATTCTTGTTTTGTCACTTATTCATATTCAAGTCGGAGTTAAAAAAAACATAATCAGTACCTCTGCCTAACACTTCGAGGGAACAGGCGTAATGTTATGTTATGTGTGTATTGTTATAGACAAAACGTTTTGCCCACAAGGCCCACCTACAAGGTGTAATTTAAATGGTGTTGGACCTGAAAAAAGGAAATTGTATTCATCATTACTACCAACCACCGACCAAACCTGAAATCGCGAAAAAAAATCAGCTGTTCCCTACATTTATGTTCGCATAACTCGTCAAAATATAGGGAACAGCTGATTTTTTTTCGCGATTTTAATTGCGGTGAGGGCAAATCTAGCGATTTAAATCTTTCGGCAGCGGGGTTTGAGTCTACGGTGCCAAAACGCTCACTAGAAAAACACCCCAACTTACTTTCATCGATAACGTTTCAGTGACATTATTCACCGGTTAGCGAACGCCATGTGGGCGGTCTTCTTGGTACCCGTAGATTTGTAGCCATTGCCACAGCTTTTACAAACCGTATTTGCTAAAACGTCGCTAATAGCTACTTTCACAACGTGGAATGTCAACGTACATATGTGAAATGATATAAAATTCTCAGTTCTATGGCGGAACATCGAGGCAAGTCAGCTGTTAGACCAAACAAATATAGTGCAAAGACTAAAACGAGCAAAACCTTTTGAGTCAGTGTAGTGTAAAAAAGTGTAGAAATAACAGTGACAATGACACACATAATACGTGAACAGTGTTTTAAATATCATCATATCAGACTCTAAGAAAGTGGAATGGATTTGTGTAAAGTACAACCAACACTATTCTAAGTTTTAAAATAATTATCACGTAAAAAATGAAGTAAGATTTAAATTGCTTATTAGTCTTATGTGTAATTAATTATTAAGAACCTGGATCTTTTTAATAAAGGATACAAAATATAAAAACCTATAGTTTATTTTGTGTGCAGTTTCTGTTGAGTTGTTTCGGTATGGGGCAGTAATTAGTCAGAAGATCTTTTTCACTTCACACACTTTAAATTCAGATTATATTTGCAATTCTGAAAAATATATCTACAGTACATATTAAAGAAATTTAGCAAATCCTAGCAACAAATACATCAAAATACTAATTACCAAGCTCTATTTCCGATTTAGCAAATGGTCAGACTGAATAGGGAACATTGGCTGGAACTTCAAAGTCCTGTCCCTCTATTTCAGTCATAGTTTCCGTTCGTACTTCTAGGATGAATAGTGAGCTAGTCGCATTGAAATCTGCACTAAACTGCTATGTAGTTTTACAGTTATTGGCAGTTTTAATGTACTGAATGATTGGTCTATTTGGTATTTACTATTCAGTCGGAGTTGGAGATAGGGATTAATTGATTGTGATGCTTTGTTTTGTGCTTTTATAGTGACAAGGGTCTTGTCTAAAACGATGTAGAATAGTTTAGTGATCGTTAATGATTTTCATTTCTTCAGTCTAAATACTAGTGTCATTATCATCTTTGGATTTTTATTAATTATTTAACCTATTGTTTATAAGAGACCACAATAAAAAAAAAAGAAAGTACATTATACAATAACAATAGTCCTCGAGATTTTTAAAGATACATTTTTTTGTCTTTCTTTTTGCTTTTCGTTTTAAAGCACGCACGGTATGAAAATAACAGAATTTAGTTGAATTAGAGCAAAGCAAACTCAAAACTTAACAGCTCCACGAATCCAGCATATCCAAATTCCAGCAATTTAAACAAAACTGCAGCAGAACAGCTTAGGTTAACAAAATTTGTATAAGTGCACAAAGTTATGATCAAGTTCTGTTCAGAAACAGGTGTCACAAGATTGTTTGGTTGTATAGAAACTGTAATATCAAGCTTGGATATAGGTCTCGCAAAGTCTTCGAACAGAGTTTTGCTCGACTTTACAATAGGCAATTTCCGATTCGCGTAGAACTCATTTCTGGAACGGAACCCAAAGCTCTTTGGGAGTTGAAAGGCAGTCTTGAAATTACCCAACTTTGGGCCTTCTTACCTGTTGGGTAAATAATGGCATTGACTAAAGATATTGGCTTTTTAAATATCTTTAGAAATGTTGTCATCAACATCACAACCGATAAAGAGTTTTCTACTTTTTCATTTCTGCGTGTATCTCAATTCTTGATGGAAACTATTTTAACAAATTTGTGAAAGGATGACTAAAAATATTTATATAGTAATTTTATTTTTTGGCAAAAAATTTCGCATGTTTTCAGAGTCGGCTTTAGGCATGCAGGCTACTAGTAATGTGATTGAGTAGTCAAATAAATAGAATTACTAGATGTTTTTATGAGGCCAAAATCAAACAAATCATCATCAGACTGTTTTAGTAGTCTTTCTGAAACACATTATTTGTATTAGCGTCGGCACCGTATTGAGGCTTCACAAAAGAAAAAAAAACACACTTGATTTTTCTTTTTTTTTATCTTGTTTTTCGTTTTTATAATTCTATTGTTTGCTCTTCATTTACCTTTTCTAAATAAATGAACTTTAATTTTGAGCTTCAACTCGATCTATAGCCGTCGATACCATTGTCATCATCACAAGTTTGGTTATTCTTGGTTAAACATACGAATAACTGTTTTCTTGTTATCATTGTTCGACCCATCTCAAATAAGTTAGACAGGGCAATCCACTGGATTAGTTATCGCGATGTCATTTTGATTAACTCAACGGTATATTTAAGGTTATTCGATAAGTTTCATGTGCCTACTTCAGTTTGTAGTGTATGTTTGTATGAGAAGTTTGGTTTAATAGTCTTTGAATTGATATTGAAATTCAGTTTACTTTCTATCTATCAATATTTTGGGTTGGAACGTTTAAGTTTATTTAAGTAGCTCGTAGGTCCTAAATGTTCATATAGACATAGAACCACTTAGTCCTACTGTATTTATGCGTCGTTCAGTAGAATAGAATATAATTGAATACTCTTTATTAAGTACCTCATATAAATTACAGTCATAAATATAGATATTTTACAAAGGGTGACACAATGGGCTTATCGTTAAGAGCGATCTTTTAAAGACAACCTTTGGATGGATTTAAAAGGGAAGCAGAGACAAATACTGTAGGTAGGCTGTGGTGTACCATTTACGTGATACAATGAATACATATATAAACTATATTATACTTATCTAAATAAATATATACACATAATAATAGAAATGAAACGGGAGTAAAGAAAATAATTATAATTAGTTTAAGGAGAGAGGAAGCGCTGTTTTATCATAATTTTAAAAGTGGACAAAGATTGAGCACGCCTTACCGACACGGGCAAGTCATTCCATAACCGTACTGCTTGAACAGTAAAAGATTTGTCATAGAAACTGGTGGAATGCATCGGCATCTCTAGTCTCAGATCTTCATGTTTCAGGTTTTCAGTACTTCATCAGACATGTTTTAAAGGAAGACGCTTTCTTTAAATAAGATAATGATATGGTTAAAATTCTGCACACGTCAGAATGATTTTTGTTCACTCGTAATCTTGATTTTGTATTATTGGAGAGATGAATAAAAAAATATCAGCGTAGATCGGCGGGGCAGTATCAGTAGCAATGGCTTTCATTTTGACAGTTCAACAACATTCATTGCGTAATTTACGTTGTTGCCAAATTTTTCGAACATATGAAGCAACGGATTAGCAATATCCTTCAAAATGACTATAATAAGATTGATAGTGTGTTAGGTAATTAGATTCAAAGTGCCGGAAGGATGTGGTTCCAGCACACTTCGCAAAAAAAAGAGAAAGCAATAAATGTAAAAACCTACATCGCAAACGGTCGTAACATCGTGCTGTTTCGGCAGTCATTTTAATGACGCCCGTCATGAAGGCGTGTGACTGTGAGAATATTTTTGTCTCATTTTGTTATTTTTATCATGCAGGTATCCTGGGTTCGTCACCGCGACATCCACCTGCTGACGGTGGGCCGCTACACGTACACGTCAGATCAGCGCTTCGAGGCGCAGCACAAGCCGCGCTCCGAGGAGTGGGCGCTGCGCATTCGCAGCCCGCAGCGCCGCGACTCCGGCCAGTACGAGTGCCAGATATCCACCACGCCGCCTATAGGGCATGCTGTACATCTTAATATAGTAGGTTAGTTATCAAAATTTTCTTATCGTTTTTATGAATTTTCACAAACATTTCCCATTTAGCGCTGCCGTACTCAATTGAATAACAAACAATCAATTGGTAAACATTTGAGGCCTACTCTTAACATTTAACAACAACAGCTGCCACTTATGGCTCATATTAGTATAAGATTGTTGATTTACTAAAATAACAAAAACATAAGTGGGTAGAATCATAACTTGTGTCACAGAGAGGATTGTAACTTCACAGTAACGACGTCTACACAGGTAAGACTATTATATCAATATTTTTTAATACTTGGTGGTGTCCAAATATGGATATATTAATAATAATAATATTCCACAACTTTCACACAACGCCATCTAGTCCCAAACTAAGCAGAGCTTGTGATATGAGTACTAGACAACTGATAAACATACATACATATATATTTCTAAATACATACATATTATAGATTAATTACACCCAGACAAAGAACATATGATCGTGCTCATCACACAAACATTTGTCCTGGGTGGGAATCGAACCCACGACCTTGCGTATAGTAGTCAGGGCCACTGACCACTAGACCAACAGGCCTGCCAATGTAATATTAATATGTAATTATTATTGCAGAATATAGTATTGTTTATTACATAAATGTTAAATTTCATATGTAATATGCCATTGTACTCAATTGAGTGTCCCTCTGTAGGAGAGCAGAATATTTTTTTTGTCAGTTTCATCCAAGTTTTTGTGTTTATTTGGTCTGTTATTAATAGGGAAATAAACATTTCATAAATATAATTATTTATCTAGTTTTATTTTGTCGCTTTTAGGAACATTTCAAGAAGAAAAAGTAAAAAAAAAAGTTTATAAACTCTGAACTAAAAACTGACAGTACTTCAAGTCGAAAATCGCACTTACTTCTGTGGCAAGTTTTTTGAACGATTTCAGTGTGATGGTTTTAAGAATGAATTTCGCGAAATTCAAGGTTCATTCTCAAGAGTTCCAGTATTTACGAAAGGCTAAGCTAACTTTAATATAAGCATCTAACATCTTGTTTTCGTCCACTAAAACGTTATCACAACCATGAATAACTAGAACACTAATTCCCACTCCCAAAGTACTTCTAAAATACTTACCCACATGCAATACTATTTGGATACGTTCCAATTACTCTGTATGAGGTCCATTCAAAACTTGGATTCGGTCGCCAATTTCAGGGCCATTCGAAACTGTCCAAAGATTGGAACAAGCTACTTTACTGTACCATATTTTTCACAAGAATCTAGAAAATACTTTGTAGCCAATAGAGGTTTGTGAATTGGAGAAATTCTTGGCACTAAACTTGAATTCGACACAAATAGCTTGATGTCACGGTAAATCATGGAGAGAAAAAGAATGGAACGAGCGTGAGGTCAACCCGTGGTGTTTAAAACTGGTGTCTCATGTTCCTTTGCAATATTTTTTTTTTAAACGTTGTTCCACGCTAGGAATTTCTCCTGTATTGTGGGTGAGTTTATAAACATTTAAACTCACATACACAAACAGCCAGACCCGGAACAACTACTTGTAGGTCATACAAATATTTGTTCCATGCGGGAATCGAACCCGCGACACGCAGAGCAGTAGTCAATAGCTTAACCACTGCCTCAACCGTACCGTCATAATGACATCATTATGTCCGTCATGCATAAATAAAACGCTGATGCCCTGTCACTATCAAATTGTTACCATAGCCATGCTGTTGAATTGCGCCTTAATCTTCACTTATACCTAATAGCTTTTGCCCGCGGCTTCGCCCGCGTGGATGTCGAAAAACATGGAACGTACTACCGGGATTAAAAAGTAACCAATAGGTTATTCCAGATTATATACTATCTGTGTGCCAAATATCATCCTAATCCGTTCAGCCGTTTTTGTCTCTCTCGCATAACCGCTTCATTGGTTTGTCTTTAATATTTTTAACATCAAAATTTTATCCCCCTTTTCACCCCCTTAAGGGTTGAAATTCTAACGACGCTGTTGTTTTAGCTTCCAACCATAAGCTTAGATAGTAATTTTAGTGATTTTTACTTCGAAAATTAAGGATTTTCCATACACAACTTTATCCCCATTTTTAACCCTTCGGAGGTGGGATTATCAAAATTAAATATCCTAATTATCATAAGAACAAAATTTAAAGATCCTAACTTCAAAACTGACGGACTTTCATATAAACGTCCATCCCCTATTTTACCCTTTTAGGGGTGGAATTCCCAAAAATCCTTTCTTAGTGGATACTTGCTCTTCACAAAGAACTCACACTCCGAGTTTCATGTCTCTAGGACCATCGGTTTGGGCTGTGTGTTGATATATCACCCAGTCAGTCAGTCAGTTTACCATTATATATATATAGATAGAAGAAGATAATATTGATAAAAGTCTATAAAAAAACAGATTACATCAATTTTAAATCTCGTGACGAACCTTAAATACCAAAAATTCAAAGACATGTGACATCCACCAACCCATCCTGAGCCCACGTGGTGGATTATGGCTCACTCCCTCTCACAGAGAGGAGGTCTGTGTCCCAGCAGCGGTTATATTATAGACTGACTTAGGAGTAGTGGACTCCCAAGATTAATAATAATAAGGAACTGTGGTCCTCCATTGTGAGCACTCCATTCGATTGCAAGGTAATAATTTGCCACTATGCAGCTATCACAGTACTTGCAAGACTAATATTTTATTTATTTTATTTTATTTATTTATTTATCCTCACACTGGAACGCCATTCAGCAATTACACCAACGGAGCAAAAAATTACTTCATGTGCTGGTTTCCATCCATCCTGTGCAGTGTGCGCGGTGGACATCGACCGGGCGGCGATGGATCACGTACGCTCACGCATCGTCAAGACGATCGTTAATACGAGTATGGACTATATGACGTAAACTTAAACCTTATGACTCTACTAGCGCTTAGAACTCCATTTATAATACAATAGTTACCTATTTCATCTGTGTGGTAGTTCAAAGAAACTTTCAGAAGCAAATTTAGATGGAGAGACACCAAACTTAAATAGAACGCTTTCCTAAAACTATTGTCTGCAAGGCTTGTGTTTCACACACGCGTAGTCTAAAGGGTCTGTTCAAACTTGCTATTATCACAACCGTACCACGATGGTGACAAAACTGTAGATGGAAAGTGTAGACGGTGTCCCTACAGCTGCATGAAATGGTCTTGTGACAGCAACAAAATACAAAGTGACCACGATATGGTCGGCTTTTTGCGCGTCGAGTGCCTTGTGGTCGGTAGCATAACCACATGATCGCCACGACGCACGACCGTCAAACGCTAACTCCACGTAACTTGCATACTTTGTGCACGGCCACATTTTTGTCTCTGAGATATGGTTGTGTGGTGGCACGTATGAGCAAGCCCTTAGAACAAAATGTACCTATGTTTACTTTGTCCGTGTGTTGTTCCATTATTATTTCATTCGATATTAAAGTTATTTCGGTTAGTACATTGTTTGTTTGCTCTTAGTTAGGAAATGGTGAGTAGATATTGTTTTAGGTTATCGAAAGTTTATTTAGTGTAAGAGTTGGGGTTCTATTTTATGTTTTGTGTTGATTTAAGAGACATTATATATAGAACGCGGAATAGTTATAAAGTTATTACAACCGTTTGAAACTAAATATTGAATATGTTCATGAAAATCGTTTTTTTTTAATGTGTGTGCTGGCTATAAGACCATAAATACAATAATTTTATGGCCCGTCAACATCAATAGCTAAATACTTTGTCTTTGTCATCATGCTTGACTGAAACAAAACGATATCTTAGATGCGTTTAGCACTAAGTACACAATTATAGTAATTCGTGTTGCGAGCGGGCCTAAATGTTAAAAAAAATAAGAAATAGTAAAACACTTTTTCTAAGAAAAAGTAACTGGTCCTTTTTCCATAAAGTACCTTGAATATTACTATTATAACACACTACAATGAATACCATTTGGGTCTCCCTAATGCCTTTAAAGGATAGAAAAAAATATACCTAGAAAAATGTCCTTTCGCCTTTCTACCCGATGTGTAATGGAACCCTCGTGTTAAGGAACAGCAGCTGTCTCTCACAAAATGTCAAAGTTTCCTCCGGAATAATGAAGCAGAATTTCATGGCAACTATTTTTTGTTAAACGTTGCTGGTATCCTCCGCGTTATTGCGTTTTTGTGGATGACGGTTATGTTTGAAGCTGTGACATTATGTGTTTCAATATTCGATGCTCTACTGTTTGGTGCGTTCGAAAGGAGTTTATTAACTAGTTGAGACGTTGCCATAAGTATCCTTTTTTGAAGACAAGTAACTGAAGCAGGTACAGAGTTTGTATTTTATTTATCAGAGTTTATTATACCTATTGGAGCATTGGTGGCCCAGTGGTAACGGCCCGACTTACGAGTTGTATATCAAGTGTTCGAACCCAAACAGGCGCTTTATGTTGTCTTAAATTCTGGCGACGCACTCGGCATAAGCGTTCCGTTCCATGTAACGAGTTCGGTGCGGTCCAGTTACAAAATTAATAAGCTAGATTGTGACTGGTGGCGCCACCTCGATCACATTATCACTGAAATCACTTCGAAATACGACGCGAATGCCTACGTACACCTTCTAATAATTATGCCAGGCACTGTCCGTACTCCTTAAAAGCCGTTGGACGCTCAAAATATACCGCATATTAAATCTGAACCGGATATGCAAAAAGTGTTTTTTTATTAATTTATTTGATTTTATTATTATTAACTTATTTTATAACTATAGTAGTAGTAGTAGAAAGATGTACTTTTAGCTAATAACAACATAATACTTTGGCTATTTTTACTGCTCATCCTATTGCAAAATTAAACAAGATTTTGTTCATAATATATCATAACTAGCTGCGCCCCGCGGTTTCATCCACATAAGTCTCGATCCCGTAGGAATATCGGGATAAAAAGTATTCTATGTGTTAATCCTGGATATAAACTATCTGTGTGCCAAATTTCATTAAAAATTGGTTTAGCCGTTTAAGCGTGAAGAAGTAGCAAACACACAAACACACACAGTCACAAACTTTCGCCTTTATAATATTAGTGTGATTGATAGACAAAGCTCGAAGGTCAAACAATTACGTACAGGTTAAATCATTTGTCCAGTTTTCACACTCTAATTATTTGCCAATCTACAAAAAAAAAAAAAATTGGAACCATAAACAAATCATCCATTCCTAATACTTTTTTGACTGAATGTATACATTGTTATTGTTATCACTTTAATTACCTAGTAAACCAATTAGGCAAACTATATAAGTGCTGTGCACACCTAAGTTCACTGTAGAACTTAATTTAGTAAGACTAAGCTCTCTGTTAATGTTTATGTGAATTAATCGTTAGAGTGCCATAATAAATAAATAAATGAATACTAAATCAGAAACTAGTTTAAGATTATATTCGGTAAAATGTTGCTTGTTTATTTCAGTTCAATCAAGTAGAGCTTGGTAAAATCTAATACTATTTCTTTTGAATTTAATTTTCTTATACATTTATTTTTGACAACTAAACTCGTGAGATGTTTTAAACATCAACGTGTTATCAATTTGTAAACTTTGCAAGAAGTTTTCACCCGCACGTGTTTTCTTGAGCAGAATTTATTTATTTACAAACTTAGCACAGTTTGCACTTTGCAGTTTGAAAATAGTTTTAGTTTTATTTGTTTAGGGAATAAGACAACTACATTTCTTAAGTTTATAAAGATATTTCAGCAGTTTAGAGACCACAGGTAACAGAGGGGACGAAATGTCAGAAGTTCTGAGTTTTATTTTTGTTTTGAAACTAGAAACTCGTACGTTTCTATAATAAGAACCATTTTTTAAAGCTAAGAGCCATACAGCTGTTTTATTTGATTGTTTATGTGATAAAAATAGTTCGCCGCAGAGTAAAGGCGGCATTTCTGTTGGGTTTCAAATACTGGACCAACAGAAACGCCTACAGTCCTACACAAATGAGAAGAGATACATGAAATTGGGAAGATATTTTGCTTCTTATAGACCATAAAGAAGAAGAAGAAGTATTTTTAAAGATGCGAGAAACAGGTTGTTTTTATTTAAAACCTTCTGTACCTAAAATCGCTCAAAATCGGGAGCGTAAATCTATGCGAAACAAGACAGTGTGGTTTATTAAATAAGGCTAAGATGGCGGCCAAACGAGATGCTAGCTTAATGAACATTTCTTTTAACCAGCCTCAAACATTACCTACATCAAATACACGTAACCAGGTACCTTACTATTATAATTTCACATGTTTCTAACAATGTACTCACATGCAAACCTGTTGTTCACAGAACCCGAGACCGAGGTCATGGGGGGCCCAGACCTGTTCATTTACGCGGGTTCTACGATTAACCTGACATGTATTGTCAGACATACGCCAGAGCCGCCCAGTACTATTAATTGGACGCATAGAGGGAAGGTAAGAATTCATTAGAAGATTAGAGATACGCTGCTTTGAGCATAAGAATATATAGCAACAAATGGATTGCATCGTCTAAACACTGTAAAAGTTTTAACCGTCCCCGAAACGATCAACTGCAATTGTCAGTGTTTTGTGTATTTATTGTCAATCGCTTCAAAGCCTTTGTAAAGGATCATTTTGCGCACCGATCACGTAAAAATAGTCAATTGTAATTGATCGTTTCGGAGACCCTTGATTGTTGCTACAACTCAGGGTCTCAAATGCAATAAAATAGCACTGCGTAAATTCGTGTGAAAAAAAAGGCTTTACTCGTTTTCCGGAAACTTGATAGAAAGTACGTAATTTTGGTACCGCACTCGAACGTAACGTGTAACCAAAACGCGGTGCAGCATTATGAAGATGAAAATTGCTGATTCTGCAAGTAGCATGTCTGAAAAGTTCCATAAATGGTTAGTTTTACATCGAAAGTGTAATAAGTATTTAAAATTGTTCCTTCTTATGAAACTTCATTATAAGAAAAATTTAAATAGTTTATCATTCTAGCTGGCGATTGATTAAAATCAAGGATTTTTATGATTTTTAATATAATTAAGGTAAATGGATGAAGAAGGATGTGAATGTCTGGATTTTAGCAGGACTTCTTTGTATCGTCAAAAACTACTTTAAGCGGCTTCTATTTATTTCTCGTTTAGTTTAATGTCACAACTGCAAGTTAAATGCATTTCTTTGTAAAAAGTCTCAGAAATATGACATCGCAATAGAAATAGTGTAATGTTAGAAATAAAATGCTGAGACATGATATGAAGAAAACTGTTTTCGTTGCAAAATGCGAACGAAAATATGTAAATTGCTTAGGTACTGGTTTCATGTTGAGCAGTATTAGATTTTTTCGGGTATTCCCCTTTATTTGATATAGAGTTTTATTATGAAAATAGTACCCTCTATCTTGCTGTGGGTTTGAAAGGACAATGCAACCCCATATTGTTATGGCACATGGATTGCGTTCTGGTCATTTTCCATCTAAGAAATTTGTATACCTAAGGAAAAAGTCGATTCCCCTAATTGCCAAGTGTGTAATAGAGTCGAAGATGTCCAACATTTGCTGGTGGAATGTGAAAAGAACAGGAGGGAGAGGGAGATAATTATACAGGACTTAAAAGTTAATATGTATGATTTTGGGGCTTTTATTCGAATAATATCTATACCTAACTCGAGGGAAGCGAAACAGATTTATGAAAAGGTTGCCGCATCACTATCTCCCTCGCTTACGCAATGATATGTATGTAATATGTTTGTATTAATCATATTGTAATTACGTGTAATATTTAGTTAGATTAGGGTATGATGAGGCTGACGTACCTTTGCAAGGCCTCTAAATAAATAAAGAAAAAAAAAAATGGCCCAAACTTTTAAAACATGTTGCTCGAAGTTGAAACCAATTTATTTTATTATTTTTCTTCTAACGACCGTATGTTTTTTATCGGGATAGATTTTTTTGGTGCCATAGTAAAAGTTACTATTCAATCAATCAATCAATCAAATCATTTATTTGCAACGAATGTAGGTACATTAAAATACAGGTGGAGTAAATAGGAGTGAGCCATGTACATTCTGCCTGGAAATAGGCACGCAAAATTTATAAAACTTGTAAAGAAGCTATCTAAAATTAATTAATTAATTAATTACAAATTAAAATGTCACAGAATTGTTAAAACTATACAAACATTAATAATAATTAGTATTGAAAAATGTCAAATTAAAATGTTACTTTAGAATGTAATTAAAAATAAATGCATATTAGGTTAAAATAATATTAATTAATTATGTTTATTATTTACTATACACAACTTGTACTACACAACTATACACACTTGTACTTGAGTACAAGATCTATCAATTTCGTTTTAACTTTGGGCAACATGTTTCAAAAATTTGGGCCAAGCTTCTAGGGAAGAGTTGCATTCTTCATCCTTAAAATAAAGTCAGAGAAATAATTTTTTTACTAAATTCTCTACCAACTTAAATTGCCCGTGTAGTCAAATCACAACTGTCACTCTTTGACAGTTGTATGAAATGGCTATAACACGGCAAATTGACGTAGTAAGTCTGTTTGATAAACAATTAAATTATCTGATGGTACCTACCTACTTACTGTAACTGCAGTACCTATGATGTTAAAAATCGCTATGCTCTATTTACCTTTCTTTTTTTTTTTAATAAAACTCCACAACCCACGGCTCTCGTATGTAAACATACTTAGGTACTCAAAATATAAATTTACGCGAGCATAAATAACTCAGTAGCGCATTAAAAAGTTTTTCAAACGTAGAAAGTAATGAAACCCCAACAAAAACCCAATAAAAAGTTTGATTATCATAATGAATGTTGTTTCTTCAGAAGTAAATAATCAGTTTGTGTCATCCACAAACGAGATTCCCAGAAATCGGAATCGAGATGTTTAATTCATGATTTATGCAGGAACGGTTTCGTTTTTATCATGAATTATACATTAAAAGGAATGAGATAACAACATTTTTACTTTCTATTGTAACCACCATTACTTACAACAAAAAGTACGTATAATTAATTAATGACGTATCATTAACACATGAATGATGTTGTAACCAATATTATGTAACAAATTTTATGATTAAAAAGTGTCCGTAGAGTTTCTTGCCCGTTCTTCTCCGTAGGTATCTACTACTGCATTCAAATTTAGACAAAGGACTAGCGACATATATGTATGTCTATATATGTCACGTGGACTGTTTCTACACGGTGATGCGGAAGCAGTGCGAATCCTTGCTCCGTAGGGTGCGGGGCAGCGCCAACATCATCCTGTCTATGATAGCAAGCAGGCGTGATTGTGCGTTTGTGAACCACTGTTGCAAGGTTTCGGCTGCGCCTGTCCACTTTGCTATAATGATGTCATAATATATTTTCTGTTTTTGGTTTTGTGTATGTCTGTGTAAGTGTATTACTAACATAGTTTGTAAGTGTACTGTCTAACACTATGAGTCTTGTTACTCGAAATAAATGATTATTATTATCATAAGCCATCCAGAACGGTGTTTTCTTAAGGCGCATGCCTGTCATTAGTCCTTTGTCTTTTGATCCATGGCGTGTGGTTTTACCCAGGGAGAAAGTTCCGCTTGCGATTTGGGAGGTACATAACAACTTTCCCTCTATACATCCGGGTGTCAGAGAAACCTACCTTAAGATCAAGGATTTTTCTATTGGCTGAACATGTTTCTTGATTAATTGAACTAACCATTTAATTTAAAATATATAACAATAAACGTAAACTACAGTTTTATACAAACATTCAACGTCAGTTTGCAAGTTAAGTCGGTCGTTAGTTCGGTTGCTAATCGGGTTCATGAATTAAGTTCTCATTCCATCTAGATTCGAATCACAGAATAGTACAGAAGTTCAACTTAATATAACGTACGAAAGCTGACGCACGCATACATAGATTTGTACGTATGGCGATCTCAACAAAACACCAGGGGCAAGTGCGCATGCATTCGCTATAAAGTACGCGTCAAACTATATGGGGGCTCTGAAGTGCACTATTCGCTGCGCTACTGCGCAACGAATAGTGCACTCGACTGACACGTGAATTTGTTACTGCGCATCAATCCGCCTCACGTTTCGAGCCGCCATGAAGTTTGCATCGGGCTTTAAATGAAGCTTGAGTGTGTGTGCGCGCGTTTTCGCCCAGTAGTATGAAGCGACCCTTCTATAATATTCTGTGCTTCTATAGTATTCCAGTCATATATGCCATAGGAGCGGAATGCTATTCCCGAAATCGCAATTAGACGTAAACTCGACGCATCCACATGTGAATACCGCTGGGGATTGGGATTAAGTTGATTTTACACTGGCCTGTTAGCACCAAATTGGGTCGGAAATAATGGCATTGCCTTTGGTTTCAAACTTGACTCTTACGAGTTAGTAGCTAGTAGTGCGTTAGTAGGAAGCTGATCAAGTTTAGGCGATTTAGCACTAGAATTATATCGTTCATTTATTTTGTACCTACGTTTAGAGGCAGGCCTCAATCATATGTTATTTTGGAGAGAAATGTTTAACTGATCCTCCAAAAAAATATTGGCCTTCTAATGATGGACACTTTGTGAATCTCTTAAATTTTTTTGCGGTTCTAATGATGCACACTTTTTTTTTAATAATAATCGTTCGTTTTTTTCATTTTTTTTTTCAATTAGAATGTATTTATTTTGGAAAATTCATTGTGTTTCAAAAATTCGCAAAGAATGTGCGTAATATGGAAGAAGTGATGGGGCTATGGAGAAATTTCTTGAAGATGCGTGAGCGTGCGTTATCCATCGCCGCCCGTTCTATGTCCACCGCGCAAAGGATGGATGGGAACCAGCACTTCAAGTGAATTTTTGCTCCGTTGGTGTAATTGCTGAATGGCGTTCCAGTGTGAGGATAAATAAATAAATAAATAAAGTTTGCAATAACCAAGCTAGAGAACCACTTCCATACGGGTTAGGTTAGGTTAGAATCGTGACAAACTGCGCGTGAGCCGAGCGACCGAAGCGAGCCGTGCTTTGGCAGCAGCTAACGAGCGCTACATCCAAGTTGATCGCGGTTACTATTTTTAGGACTCCGATACAGGAATTATTTGCGGTTCCAAAAACGAGGCATAACCGTTATACATATTACAGTGTTCAATTATATTTTTAGGAGCGCAATGTGGCAATTATTAGATGTCCAAATAAATAATGTCTTATTTTAATGTGGTACTCCGATAATTCTAATTTATAAACTCAAGACGCTATACAAAGTCCAGAATACAGAAATATGTATATGTAAATCATGTTTTAATTATTAGCTATCTACCTATTATCATATTATTATTATAAATGTTTGATTATGCAAACAGAACCAGATATTTCAACCTACGTCTTTCATAAATTAAATTACAAAATATTATGTAACTCTCTCGGGTAAATAAATGACAGAAATACTGTCTGCCAAAAACAGACAGTATCTCTGTCGTTTATTTCGTCACGTCTCTTGCGATGACATGGACATTTCTATGCTAAGTTTATGACGAGAGATATCTTTTATGTTCCATTTATCATCTAGTTTTTAATACAGCTGTATTATTTTCTACTAAGAGCAGTGATGGGCCATTAATAATGGCCACAACTTACGAGTTTATAGGTCGTAGGTTCGAATAAATTTAATAAATAAATTTCATACTTAGAACTAGAACTTTGAAGTAACTATTATTATCTGTTATTGTGAAACAGATTCTAGTCTCTTAAAGTTTGTTTTACTAATAGGAATAGGGAATAATTATTCAAAGTTAAAATAATATGTAAGGAAATAACAATTAATACCTAATTAATTAATAAAAATAACAAAATTGTTTGTACCTATTTTTCTGTTCTGTTTTTTCTTGCCTGTTTATATATGTATGTACATAAATGTTAAAATAAATAAATAAAACTATTCACAAACTAATAGGAATTCGTTGAAGTGTTTTTCACTCGTCGAGAAATCAATCAATGGAGAAGGCATCTGTAAAAAATGGCGCTGTCGTACTCGCAGCTAGTTCCCAATACAAGCTAATAGTACAAGTCATGAGATGGTTTTATTTTATTTTTGCGAAAATGACGCGTTTTTGTGTTTCTAAATACTCCGAAATTGGAGACCACCATTTCCCAAAAGACCCTACAGCTAGAAGATTGTGGCTTAAAGCTATCCGTAGAATTTTTTTTTTAATTAAACAGAGCTCGAGGTTATGTCGGAAACATTTTGAAGAAAGTGATTACAGGGATATATTTAAGGTTTAAAATTCTGACACTTTCCATGTGAAGTACTTGATTTAAAATATTGAAATCACCGAAAATAACGAAATAGTGAAATAAAATTAAGCTCATGAATTGACACGAAATGGATTGAATGAACAAAATGTCAATTTTATTGTAGGCCGTAGGGACCTAGTTATGATTACGCCATCTACAATTAGCTTTGCCCGACCTTCCCCACTAAAATATAAACTTCCTTTTGGGCTTCACAAAGAAGAACAGCCGTGCGATTCTGTAACCATCTCACCGTGAAAACTTGGCTGAAGTGAGCGTGGAGTGAGTCGCCAATAGTGTCAATCCCTAGCATCAGCATGACTCACAGCTCACTAAGCTCACTTCACCTTAGTTATCACGGTGAGATTTTTCCAGAATCGACCGACAGGGCTCTAATTCGCTACATTCACTTAATGATTCCTTACTTCGAAACCACGTCAATTCCTTAGAAACTCCCGCCAATTTCGCGCGGTTTCGTTCACTGTGTCATAGAGAATAAGGCCCCAGACAAAGAAATGAAGACTCCAAATAAAATGGTATTGAGTATGTATGGAAAAATGATCGTATCAATTAAAATATTGTCGGTCGAATAGAGTTTGTAACACTGAGTATCGTAGAACCGTAGCTGCAAGTCGTCATTACAAACACACAATTAAAAAATGTACAACAAATTAAATAAAAGCTTACACATCTACCCATTAACCAAGAGCAAATGTAAAATGAAACTTCCGTCTTCGTTAAAATCACAAAATTATGATGATACAGAGAAACTCATGGAAGTGTAAAATACTCATCACTCCCTCACACACCCTAACAAAACCACACACAACACACATGCCGCAATCACCACATACGCCCCTCCCAAATACCCCTTCACCTTACACTCACCACATTAACTCAACGTCAAAATAAATAATCATACAGCATGATTTTTTTACCGGCTCCAAGTTTTTACTTTAATACAAAAGTTCAATACCTACTTGACCAAAATGTATGAGACAGCTGATTTTTATTTCTCATGTATGATTTGGATGATTTCAAAAATCATCCAGTATGTCCTGTACTGTTTAACTAAATTAACTT
This sequence comes from Eremobia ochroleuca, assembly GCA_949629135.1. Classification (NCBI taxonomy): domain Eukaryota; kingdom Metazoa; phylum Arthropoda; class Insecta; order Lepidoptera; family Noctuidae; genus Eremobia; species Eremobia ochroleuca. Next base: position 6,003,585 of record OX451390.1, on the reverse strand, counting down.
AATTACCTTTTAAGCATTTATTTTTTGTATGGAACATTATTCCATTGTGTATCTGGAGAAGGGAGTTGTTAGCTGCGCTACAGTTTATACTTTTGCAGTTATCATCGTTTTACTTGTTGTATTTATTCTTGTGTTATCGTTCCGAAATAAACTTTTCATTGTTCATTATTATTTATTTATCTTCCTTTTGGGAGTTCGCCGCAGTCAAGAAATAATAATAAGATAAGGTATAAGATATAATATCTGCAATATTTTTTTGCAGCTAATGAGGATAAATAATATTATCTTTGCGTTTTATATGATTTAATTTGTTATTTTGGCAAACTCGTATAGGGAAAAACAGAATAGGAAAAGACAACGAAAGCGGAAATCCAAATAAATAGGGATTCAGCATGTATGGGGAAAATAACCGGGTTAAAACCCATATTAAATATTAGAATTATATCACACTAATAATATTATAAAGGCGAATGTTTGTTGAGGATGGATGTTTGTGACTCTTTCACGCAAAAACTACTGATTGAATTTGGATGAAATTTAGCACACACATAGTTTATAACCAGGAATAACACATAGAATACTTTTATGTCGATATTTTAACGGGATCGAAACATATGCTTGTGACTGTGCGCAACTTGCGTGTGCGACTATACGTGTATTGACGGTGTATTGATGTGTTTTAAAACCATCAAATAAGAAAAGATGTTTTTTTTAGCGGAAGCTTCTGCTTACGATTTCGCCCTCGTGGTTATTGAAAATTATCCTACGGAACGTGCTACTAGGACAAAAAGGAGCCTTTGTACTTCCTCATGATGCTACCCAACTCCTTGCTAAATTTTATTGATATCTGTTTAGTGGCTTAAGCATAAAATGGTACCTATATAATTTAGGATTTAATGGGTTTTAATTTTTTTTTTGCGCAAACTAATTCTTTTTCCAAAATAAAGTAGTATTTTGGTTCTCCTTATAACATCAGCTATCTGCCAGTAAAATTCCCGTGAAATTCGGACGGCCATTCCAGCCGTTTCGGAGATTAGCTAGAAAAGACAGACAGAGAGAAAATTACAAAAAAAAATAAAAAATTATAAGTACTTACTTTTATATGCATTTAGTAACAAGCTCTTACTTTGAAATTATAAACAGACACTTTTATATTTATTTGTATAGAAGATTCAAAATAAGTAGGCTGAATATGGCTTTTGCCAATCAGCTGATTAGCTCATATGTTTCTATCTAGCTGGCCCCTCTGAGCCACATCAACAAAACCGGTGTAGACAGTTAGCTTGTCGAATGTACAGACGCCAGCACATCAAGCTACTACAATCTGTCAGATTTCTTTAATAGATTTTCAACTTTATCGCTAAAGCATAAGGTTCAAAGTTGATTGGGATAATCGGACAGTTTCGGGTAGCTTGATGTGCTGGCGTCTGTACCTGCCTAATCGAACGAAAATATTCATTATATCTCCGCTACAAAGGCAGAATGGGCATTTAATTTCGGTTATGTATTCCTTCTCCGGTAATCTTAGAGACTTGTAAATTTTACTAGAGATATTCCTTCCTTTAACTGGAGATACTTTCCAAATTGTCCATTTACTTTCAAAAACCTTCGATGGTACAGCAGAAATTACATTCGATTTTTTTTTCTATGCAGAAAGGGAGAACCTCTTTTCCTGTTAAAAAAAAAATCATTCACTTTGTATCCTTAGTATTCACAAGTAAAAGTAGTACGAAATAGATATCGTATTTGAAATTATTTTTATTGAAAAAAAAAAAATACAGGAATACAACGAAGTGTAATTTAGTGTCGGATTGATTTATCGACCCTGTATTTTATTCATACGCTCACTCGCTTGACAGCGCGGACGTATCTTGCTTAGCTTATTATGATACTATTAATTAATTACAAATAAAATCATTTGCGTCGTCAGTGATTTAGGTGTGTCGCGAGTGATTATTACGAGGTTACTGACTTTGTGTAAGAATGAGCTAAAGTATTTTTAAAGACATATAGTGTTTCGGTGTTAGATATGTCTAACACAGGATCTAGCCCGTTTGGCCGTAGCCATCTAGTAACGCGAAGTCCTCCGCCGACACCAACTCAAGATTTCCAGCCTACAGACCCAAATCCACCAGCTCCCTTAGAAAATGAGCTACCAGCCGAAGTTATTTCTACGCCGGAGATACAGAAATGGATGGGGTCCATAGAAAAAATCCTAAGCGAAGTATGCAGTTTAGTCGCTGATGGAAAAATGATCGCGGAACAAAAGGTTCGTGTAGCCAATCTTTGCCGTAGTGTGTCACATGGCGCATCACAGATGGCTGTTTTATATCAAGCCTTAAAACAAAAAACCATTCAAGCCCATAGTACCATACAGCACTTACAGCAACAACAGAACATCGCGAACTCTCTCCTACAGTTCAAAGAAGTAGTTGAAGGCATTTCAAACCCTCCAGAACCCTTTTCGTACGCTAATATGGTAAAAAAAGGCTCGGATAACTTTGTGCGCCCAGCAAATTTAAGCTCAGTTGCCATATACCCCAGCGACAAGACCAAATCCAGTGACGATACCAAGTCTCTCGTACAGAAAATTATTTCACCCGGGGAACTTAAACTACATGTTCGTGGCCTTAAGAAAGTAAAAAATGGAGGTGTTCTCATCAGTACCGACTCCAAAGAGGACATTCAAAAGCTCAGGAGCTCAGAAAAACTCGCTTCTTCGGGCCTACAGGTTGAAGAACCATCAAAACGGCGACCAAGAATCACTGTTATTGGAGTCCCGGTAGCCCTGACGGATAAGGAGGTTTTTGACTGCATCTACGAGCAAAACCTCTCAGATAAGATGATAACTCGTGAGTCGTTTGAAGAAAAAATTAAATTGAGCCATAAATCTGGAAAAAAAGACCTCCCTAATTGCAACTACATACTTGAAGTGCCAGCTAGCATTAGGAAGATTCTAGTGAATCAAGGACGAATATTCATCAATTGGACGTCATGCCCAGTACGAGATTTCACTATCGTTACTCGGTGCTTTAACTGCCAGCAGTTTGGTCACGCGGCCAAGTTCTGCCGTGAAACTAGCCCGACGTGCAATCACTGCGGAGAGACTGGCCACTCTTTTAAGGAATGTAGCACAAAAACCAGTCCACCTAACTGTGCGACGTGCAAACGTTTTAAGAGAAAAATGGATCATAAAACTGGTGATGTAAATTGTCCAGCACGAAAATATGCCGAGGACAACTATATCCATTCTATAGATTATGAAGGCGCCTAAGAGCGCTACCTATTAACCTATCTATTAAGCACACTAGTAGTAGTTTTTGTTTCTTTATATTTGTTAGTTGTTTATTTATAATGACTGATCAATTACTTAGTGACCTAGATCAATTTTCTGTGTCTGAAGCTATAAATTGTAATGTTGATGAGTGTAAACACCTATTTCCCTTGAGAGAGAAACCGCTGACCCTACTGACACAAAATATTCGCAGCATAAAGCGAAATATAAATGGTTTTGAAATATTGCTACAGAACCTTGGTATAAGTTGCGACATTATTGTTCTAACAGAATGTTGGTTGTCAAACCAAACAGCTGATATACCATCATTAGACGGATTTGTTTCGCATAAAACCAACAGAAACATCAACCAGAATGATGGTATAGTTGTATATGTTAACAATAATTTAAGTACAACTGTAGAAGAACCTTTGCTACAAAATAGTAATTGCTTACTCATTAAAATTAATTCCGATACGGTAGTTATGGCTATATACAGGCCTCCTTCTCAAAATGTCGCAAATTTCTTAGATTCACTAAACGTTCAGTTACAAAGACTTACAACTTTTAAACACATAATACTAATGGGTGACATCAATATCAACATTGCTTCCGGGAAAATGGATATACATGCACATAACTATCTTAATATATGCTCATTCCACGGACTCTTGCCAGCTCATTACTACCCCACACATCAAAGCGGTTCATGTTTAGATCATTTCATTATAAAAACAAATAACCCAACCAAAACATTTGTTACTAACTCTTCGCTTACTGATCACCAAGCAGTTTTACTAACATTGCAAGTTTCTTTACCCAGAAAAAATTGTTTACGTAGCTATACTAAAATCAACATGACACACCTCGAAAAAGACATACGTAATATTAATTTTGACCCAGTTTATAATTCTACCGATGCAAATATTTCTATTAATTATTTTATAAACTCACTTCACTCTGCAATAATAAAACATACAGTTGCTAAAATAACGCCAAGGAAGTATAAGTGCATTAAACCTTGGATTACACCCGGACTTGTTCGATGTATTAGGCATAGAGACAAACTTCACATAAAGTCCAAACTTGAGCCTGAAAATGAAATTCTTTCCATTACGTATAAAAGATATAGAAACTTCTGCAACAACCTTTTGAGAAAAATTAAAAATGAATTTGATAGAAAAGAACTGAAGAAAGCAGGCAAAAATAGTAAACTTACTTGGAAGTTTATAAAAACAAATACATTTCGAACAAAACAACCTGAACCTCCACTAGACTTATTGACAATTGAGAACAACCCAATCGAATCAACAAATAAAGTAAATTTCTATTTTTCTAACGTAGGGAAAACTTTATCAGAAAAGACCATACAATCTAGAAGTTCTTTCCCTCAAAGCGAACTTAAAACTTTCCCCACACTCAAATCATTTGTCTTACTAGATACGGACGTCGATGAAGTACTAACAATTATTTCTGGATTAAAGGACGTTTGCGCGGTTGGGTGGGACGACATATCCAACAACATACTTAAACATTTCAAATACCTTCTTGCTCCGCCACTAACTCATATTTTTCAGTTATGCTTAACTAATGGTATATTCCCTAAGTCGCTTAAAAAAGCAGTGGTTACCCCTGTATATAAATCTGGTGACAAAAAATGTGTTAACAACTACAGACCTATTTCAGTTTTAACAGGGCTCTCCAAAATCCTAGAGAAAATCATTAATATTAGATTAATCAAATACCTAGAAGATAATAAATTGCTTTCAGATAGGCAATTTGGCTTTAGGCCCAAAAAATCAACTAATCAGGCAGTACATCAAATGACGGATTACATAACAACTAATTTGGATAAGGGCTTGCATTCCATTGGGATCTTCCTAGACCTCGCCAAGGCCTTTGACACAATTTCCGGTCCTTTATTATTAGACAAGCTTGAAACACTCGGAATAAGAGGAACAACGCTTTCACTACTTTCTGATTATCTTAGTGACCGCGTACAATGTGTCAAAATTGGTCAGTACGTCAGTTCTGAGCTTCCAAATAGTAATTACGGAATACCACAAGGTAGTATTTTGGGCCCTACTTTATTCCTAGTATATATAAATGACCTGTGCAGCTTAACACTCCAAAATGGTGTCATAATGTCTTATGCAGATGACACAGCTTTGTTGTTTTCAGACAAATCTCGAGAAGAGGTGTATAAACAAGCCCAGAACGGTTTTAATATAGTGTCTAATTGGCTATATGAAAATCTCCTAACACTAAATGCAGAGAAAACTAAACACATTTTATTTACTATGAAAAATACTAACCTTCCAACTACTAACATAAACATTTTTGCGCATAAGTGTGGCACGTATGCTGACAATGCATGTAGGGTCATGTATTGTACCTATGGACATTTCAGACTACCTGAAATTTCGAACAAACTCTCTCTGTATATATTCAAGGTATCTATATGAAAGTGACTTTATTTTGTACGCCATACAATCTAAAGTTACTGTATTTTTTGTATTAGCTCTAATGTTAACATTTTATTTAATAAAAATAATTATTTATATGTGTGGTTTTGTCCAAAGGTACGTTACATGTTTGTACCTCTGGACAACCCTGTGTGTACCTTTGGACAAAATAAAACAGAACATTTTTAATTTAAATCAGTCTTGTAATCATCATAAGTTAACGCTTATTATTAACATAACACGTAGAATTAACAACCATAAAGCTCTTATTGAGTAACAAAATAATTTCTTCATAATATAATCTTAAGTATCAAGTAGGAACATTTTAGTTAAACAGGTAAGCAGGTATTCTATACCTAAATGAGATCAGTGTATTTTGCGAGTTTTATTTGGATGCACGAACCATATCAAATAAATCTTCAGCAGAAAGGTCATTATCACTGTCATCTAATGAAAAACAGTCCGAACACATAAACAGTTCAGAATCCTCTTTATCTGGAATATGCTCTAGAAACTTTTTGGGACAACACTTTTTGTGGTAGTAAAATTTGCATGAACTGCACTGAAGAACATTTTCTTTTAAATCGGTTCTATTACAAGATTGGCAAGTAACAAAAATTGTCTGGCTTAAAACTAAAATCCGCTTTTCAGCAGGAACATCAATTGCCGGACCTTTAGGAGCATCAACATTTAGCTTGGGCGTGCTTTTTCCTTTTCCTTTCCCTTTCCCTTTCCCTTTGTTTTCCTTTTCTAACATTTGTTGCAAAAGAGCCTCCTTTTCTGGTGTATTGGTTAAAATACGGGAACTTCCTTTTTTTCTACCTCTTTTACTTTCTTTTCTTATTAATTTCGGAAATGGTCGAATCATTTCTGGAGTAATTGAGTTTTTGCATGCAATTTTTTCTTCTGTATTAGATTCAAATGCTTGAGAAGTGGATGGCTTATTTTCAAGATGAATCAAAGCTTTATGGATAAGATGAATATCAGAACTAGTTGGTTGTATTTCTAAATTATCTGTTTGTTCAAGATTTTTATCATCTGTGATTATATTTGGTGTTTCTGTACGCTCGGTGACTGACGATGGTGCAAAATCATCCTCCGAAAACATGTCGTCGTCGAATGGATAAATCCCGGTTGATACGAATCCGTTTATAATATTTTTTGGTGTAAAAGATGCTGCATACGCCTTGCTGATCAATTCCGCTGAATCATAAATTGTTATTGGCACACCAGGATGGTTAACCATATGCAGGTCAGCTGCTTTGTTATATGCAGTTTTAAAAGGGCCAAAAACGGTTTTATCTAGTGGTTGTAATTTATGAGACGTATGTGGAGGTAATGTTAACATATGAATCCCGTTTTCTTTGGCCTTTATGATAATTTCGTATGATATGTGGGTCTCGTGATTGTCTAAAATAAGAACCACTGGTTGTTCAAGTGACGGTTTCACGCAATGGATAAAATGGTCTAAATATTTCCGGAAAATAGGCTCTGTAGACCAGCCTGAACGATTTGCTTCGCCAATAGATCCAGGAGGTGCATTTTTCATCATGTTATCCTTAAAATGAACTCTTGGGAATATAATCATTGGTGGTATAGAGTTTCCTGCGGCGTTTATACAACCAATCATAGTAACATTTTCGCCTCTTTCCCCTGATGTCATTTTACCTAGCAATTTTAAGGATTTTGGCGCTAAAACTTTCTCGGGCTTATGCACTGTGGAACATCCGGTTTCGTCCAGGTTAAAAATGTTTTGTGGGGCAAATTCATTGCGTTGATACAGTTCTTTTAAGTTATCGTAAAACTTCTGAACATGAACTTTATTAAAGCATATTGCTCTCGCTAAACTAGTTGCTTCTGGTTTGCGCAATGATAGCTCCGTATATTTGCTGCGATATCTGTATAACCATTGGCGACCAGCCATTCCATCTCTTACCCAGGCCTCAGGAATGTTACTCAGTTTTCTTCCAACGGCAAACTGATAGGCTAAGATACATGTTTGTCTTGCAGATAATCCGTAATTCATTTTGGCTGCTTTTATTAAATATTCTAATAAAAGCTTTTCTTCCTCGTCAGAAAATACCTTTTTTACTGCGTAGTTTGGTGTAAAAGAAATTAAATCTGGTGCAACACTGCTGCGAATGGTTTTGACATATTTATGTAAAGTTGATTTTTTCAACCCAAATTCTCTCGCAGCAGTTCTTATTTTCCCTCCATTTTTTACTGAATCTATTGCCAGTTTTAATCTCTCCGGACTTACGGCAACTCTCTTCACACCAGCCTTACTCCTTGGCACTATGGACAATATAACCAAGGTGTTATTAAGCAGTGTCCATAGGTAAAAACATTGTTTGTACCTTTGGACGTGTCCACAGGTACAAACAAAGACATGTCCAAAGGTACAACCAATACAACATTTAAAAAAAAACGTTATTGTTTTGCTTTTTAGGTTAGAAACTGTTTTGTTTCCTCTCTGATTTGTAAATAAAACTAGCTACAGATTATATAAAAATATGAAATTGGAAAATATATCACCTTTCGCCCATATAGATTTCCCACACACGAGCTTTACACGGCATGTAAGGTTTTAACCGTGCGGCAACTATTTATATTGAACATTGTACTGTACCAGCATAGGAAACTTCCTTTTATCCCAATACCTATAGATAAGAGAAGAAAAGACTTAGTTTGCACAAAGCCTCAGACCAGACATGCTTTCATAAATAAATTTTTTGTATTTTTAGGTCCCTTCTTATATAATAAAATCAATAAGTCTCTAAGTATATATAGTGTAAATTTTAAAAAGTGTAGTGAAATGTTGAGTGAATACTTAGCGACATTTAATTACTCAGACACTGAAAAATTGCTAGAAGTAATGCAATAATTTTATTAATGTTAAGTCAATTTTTATTTAAAAATAAAATTATTATGTATCATATTATAATGTATGCTAGCTCTATGTTCAGTAACATAATAGTCCACTAAAGCACTCAGCGTTGTCAAGTGATGGCCTGAAACACAGGTTTGAATAAACCTACATCAGGCAGGTCGCTATTCAATTCAGTAGGCCTTTAACCAATATAATATATAAGTGATGAACTAGATTTATTTTAGGCATAGTTAATATTTTCCTTATATTAATATGTAACTTTGTAATGATGTAACTTCTATCTAATTTATACTTATGTGAACTTATGAATAAATATTATTATTATTATTATTATTTAAAATTATGACTAGTAGCAAACATTTAATTTTATTTCTCCGATTTGCAGTCGACCTAATATATTCTCTATGCCATTCAACCCTCACATTGCGACTGCATTTCCGATTGGCATATCTGGGAGTGCAGGCGACTCGTAGAAACAATTACCGGAGTTACAGTACTCTTGGACATTATTTTATATGAGAATTTCTCCACTATCCACTAGTTTGACGTTAAGCTTGTTACCGTGTTCGAGATTTGCAGGGTTGAAACTGGGTTGATTAGGAAGAGAAGTAATATCTCAATTTTGTGCACATTGCACAGGAAAAAAATAAGGTAATAATTTATAGTTTCATAAACAGTGTTACAGTTTCTTTTTCCACCAGTTTTGTATAAGCAAAAACTGTACAATACTGTCTCACCTGTATCCTGTACCAGATGAAAAACTGTATCACAGGAGACACAGGGCTTTCCGTCTAAAATGAAATTAATTATTACCTGAAAATAGTACAACTACTATTTACTACATCTGACATCTGTCAATCAGGACGACACACTAAAATTTTCCGTTTTTACAATTTTAATGCTTTTATTTTGAAAAATTAATTGTATTTCAAAAAAATCGCAAAGAATGTGCGCGATTTGGATGGAGTAATGGCACTATTGAGCTAACGCTGTGTGAGCGTGCGTGTTCCATAGCCGCCCGTTCGATGTCCACCACGCACAGGATGGATGGGAAGCAGCAGTTGGTGTAATTGCTATATAGCGTTCCAGTAGGAGGATAAATAAATAAATAAATAAATACTGTAAATTACTTGTGCTTATATTTTTAAATTGCAATAGAATATTAGTATCGTTTATTTATTTAATACTTCGAGCACATAAATGTACAGAAGCAGATCTCGTTTACTGGCGCAATATTGATTATAAAATTCTATAAAAGTAAAATTATTTCCTCTTACGTCATAAAATCACTGATGTCATTACTTTATTAACAAGACTAAAAAAATGTCATCTTACTGCATTTGCACAGTCGCAAATGCTGCAAGACCTCTCAAGTAAAGTTTGAACGAACAATGTAAACATCATTCAACTTCGACTCGCAGTTTCTTACTTTGATTAAAATCTTTACTGCGTCAGAAAATAACATTATTATTCCCTCAAGTTTTTTGTAAAGTATTAGCACCTCCTTTTATTACTTTAAGATAAGAAAACTTTTTTTATTAACTTTATTTACGATTAAAACCCTGTGATATCCCACTGCAACTATTGGGTTGGTGCATATGAAGTTGCCTATTTAAACAATCAAAAACACAAAAAAAATATTTATAAATTATTTATTCGTGACAAAATCGTACAACAGTTGTATGATGGACAACGAGTTATTGTGCAGGTTCTGGTGTGCTATATGCACATTGGACTCCATTAATTGTTGTAAAACTTACAGATCCAGTACGCGCGAAGGTCGACCGCAAGGCTCATTTTCAAAATTCTCTACTCCACAACGAAATTTTCGGAACCAATATCTCACTGTCCTTTCAGAAACTGTATTCTCCCCTAATCTCTCATTTTTTTTTTTTGCTGTTTCACGTGCACTTAATCCACCTTTGAACTCATAAAACATGATACCTCTATTTTTTTTCAAATCCATGGTAAGAAAGAAAAACTAAATTAAATCACGTCTAATGGCTAAATCCTCTGATGGTGTTTAAAACATTAATCAAGTGTCAATGCTTTGTTTACAATAACAAAAATGAACAAATCAAAACGTGTTCGGTAATAAGCGCCCACTGTTTTACATTGTTGCGCAATGGGCAATTTCATATGCACCAACCTAATACTTCCTGTTAAAATCTGCTAAGGACCAGTTCTTGTTGAAGGACTCCAGCTCATCATTTCTATTAGTTTTATTTCTTTTTGTATCCGTTGCAGTTAGGACTAATTATGTAGTTGCAGAACATTCTTTATCAATTCATGGGGGGTTTTGTATTTATTTAATGTCACAGGCATAATCAGCCTATAATGTTCCCACTACTGGGACATACGCCTTTTTTGGCCGAGAAGAAGTGGGCTGTAATGTACAGACGCCAGCACATCAAGCTACAATCTGTCAGATTTCGTTAATAGATTTTCAACTTTATCGCTAAAGCATAAGATTCAAAGTTGATTGGGAAAATCTGACAGTTTCGGGTAGCTTGATGTGCTGGCGTCTGTACCACGCGGGCACAGTGCGGGTTGGTAGTTTTTTTTTTTTTTACAAAAACAGCAATACCCGGAACTACTACTTGTAGGTCATACAAATATTTGTTCCGTGCGGAAATCGAACCCGCGGCACGCAGTGCAGCAGTCAATAGTTTAACCACTGCGCCAACCGGTGACACATGTCTTTAATTTTTTTTTATTCTAGGATAGCCGGTTTCCTCACGATGTTTTTAGAGCAGTAGTGATGAAATTATTTACAGAAAGTAAAGCGTCAGTCTGGGTTCGAACCCATCACCTACCACTGCTCACAATCAATGAGAGTACAAAATCCAGTGCACGATAAAATCCCGTTGCGATGTTTTCACGTAACAGCAACATTAACATAGAACATTCCCGAGCATAAACTCGGGAATTTTCTTACAAAAATAAAAGCAGACACAAAGAAACAACAGAAACTATTTTTATATTTCTATACACTTCATAGAAATATCAAAAACCCTTTCCATCATACTTTATACCCACTCAAAACGATCAGAAGCTTTTTTATCAGTTTTCAAGTTTAGTAGTTTCTTAGTAATATCTTACTTCATTATATATTGGAGATGTGTTCGACATTCAAGTTTTCTTATTTTTATCTAAAATTGCTTATTTTTTGTCTGCGAGGTTAGTCTACTGGAAAATTCTTCGTATCGAATATCTGCGATCGCTTTGGTCAACACAAAGTTTTATTTTAGTATAGTTTACTGAACAAAAATACAAGCTTTTGAAAAAAAATATTACTGTAGAGTTGGATATAACGTGGCTAAATGTACAAAAACATAATATTATTAATCTACCTAAGTAATAAGAATCCAGACCATATTAGCTTTTGTATTGGCCTAGCCTTTTTCCAACTATTTTTGCGGTCAGCTTCCAGTCCAACCGGAAGCAGCTGAATACCAGTAAATTACGTGGAGCGACTGCCTATCTCACCTCCACAACCCAGGTATTGAGTAACACGATACCCCTTGGTAAGGCTGGTTGTTTGACTTTCGGGTTTCTGACGAATTGTCAAAGATCCACGAATGATAGGTGAGACCAACAGCTTAACGTGCTTTCCGAGGCACGGAGGGCTCTCGGTATGTAAAGATCCACCAGACCCAAGTCCCATCCACGGAATGACTGCGGCAAGCGTAGCTTAACCTGATCGAATGATCTGTGTTGACCTACATAAAAGGTTTTTAAATTAAGTTTTCCAGCTTTCAATATTATATGTTGTATCACACAGCACAGTCAATTATTAACGTAGGTCTCACTCTTCATTCTAATATAGTCTCTTTTTATCAACAAAATCGATATTAATCTGCAATAATTCAACAAAATTCTAAATTCAAATCAAAAATTTAAAATCTAAACAGAAATTCAAACACGAAGTAATTTCGAATTAATCACACAGAAATGACGAAGCTGCCAGTATTGCAACATGCAAATAGATCTTAACGCATTTGACGTTTGCTAGCTTGATTAAAATGTCCTTCTGTACTACCTAGTAGGAACTGGCAAATTTCTGGTTTAGTTTGTTACAGCAAAAGCTGCACGTTCGTAATTCCTAAGATTTTCCGATTCCGCTCTGTTCTTTGCATAATCCTATAATGTTGTGTAAACTGCTGGAACATTGGCCTGCTCTCTTCGAGAGGGAATGGGCTATAATCTACCACCCGGGCCCAGTGCGGGTTGGTAGATGTCACATGTTTTCGAATTTTTGATTGTAGGCCAAGCCGATTTCCTCACGATGTTTTCAGTGGTGATGAAATTATTTACGAACGGTTTGAACCCACGACAGCGATACAATTCGTACGTTGCCACTGAGCCACCACTGTTTCCCTCTGTTCTTTGATGGTTTGGTAAACATAACTTTAAGTTTAGATACATAGCTCGTAAATAAAACCTTAAAAAAAGGTGCTTCGTGGTATAATTAACAATTTAAAAAATAAACCAATTTTATACACAAACCCCGGAAAATCAGCATTATTTTAAGACGTAGAAAGTGTAAGTCTATACACCCACCAGTATATAACTATGATTTATATTTTTACTTTTATTCGGTTTATTTTTTCTTAACTTCATGTGGATGGTGTAGAATGAATTGGTATTTTATGCTACTTTTACAGATCTAGGCATTTTATTGGAGAGAGAGTGGATTACTGCACTCAAGCAATCCTGAAATAGATTTCTTATTCTCTTAGTAGGCACCTGCTGGAATCAATGTATTATTCAAGAATGAAAGAACATTCGAAATAAAACTTTGAGGTTTTTTGAAGAACCAAGCGTCAAACCTGACCCAATCAAAACTAAACCGTATCTCGTGAATATTAGAGTTGAAATTCAACTTTCTCGTACAGTTTTAAGTTTTTCTTACAGTAATAAGTTTTCAAATTACAGAAAGTTAAGTTGTGGTTAATACATGCAGTCATAGGTATACGAACTGAATTAATAATATGTATATTAGTTGCAGTTCACAAACTAAACCTTTAAGTTCAGTGCATCTTTTTCTTTCTAGTTTATACAGAAAAGGACGCAAGATAAATATTAGCATAGCCCTGTCAAATTAGTCAGCATCTGATTTTTTTAATGACGTCTAAACTTGTCTATGAAGTATCTTAATTTGACAGGACTAAACTAATATTTATCTGCTGTCCTTTTCTTAAAAAAAAAAACAAGAAAAAGATGCACTGAACTTAATTTTAGTTTGTTTTGTGAACAAGGGTATCAGCGCCAATGCTTACTCACATAATTTCGATTTGCAAGTAGGTATTCGTTAAAAACTGACTTGCGTAACCGTCACGCACATAACTATCTAGCAGGTTGTACAAAAGGGACAGCTAAAATATCTGCTGGTATTTACTTTTTTAGATTTCCGACTTTTTCCCTTTGCAAGCAGCACCGCCATGACTCACAGAGACGTGTGTTGGTAGGTGTCGGTCTATAAAGACGGCAAAATGGCCGCTCGGCTGTCATCGGTAACCGTCGGTTCTCGCCTGTCACTTGTTTCCTCCTTCTTGACTTTTAAATACATTTTCTTTTTCAACAGACGATAAACTTCGACTCGACGCGGGGTGGTATATCCTTAGTTACTGAGAAGGGTATATATAGTAGCAGTAGACTGCTAGTGCAGTCAGCGCGGACGTCAGATGCTGGCACGTATCAATGTGCCCCGGATAACGCACAGTCAGCGACAGCAAGGGTTCATGTGCTCACTGGTGAGTTTTACAAACGTTTACTAATGACTTGACAACTTGAATATACAGTCGACTCTCGTTAATTCAAAACTCGAGGGACTCTTAAAATATTTACGAATTATCGAGTGTTTGAAATATTAAGTGGTTCGAAACATAAAGAAATTTTGTAGGGGACTAGTGATAACTTTGAATTATAGAGAGGTTCGAATTATCGCAGGTTTGCATTAACGAGAGTCAAATGTACTCATTCGATAAAACAACAAAAAAGAGTAGGTACGGTGTAAATATAGCACAAAAGTCAGACTTGGTCGCTTATGAATTGGCATAGGACTATGATTCTACCTCCACGAAGAGATATAAGAGTTTTTTTTTTTTTAGTTTTTGTTTCGACCAGTGTCGTTGCTTAGTGTTACGCCAGACAATTATAATAATGAGGTTTTACCACCATTTTGCACAACCTATTTTTAAGTGTAGGTGTTAATTATAGCCTGAAAACACATATTCGCTATAACGAATAAATTCCTAGTGTGAGAACAGCTAAACGTTTGAGTTTTGAGGGTAACACACTAGGCATTTTCTTTACATTTATATCAATAATTTTATTTAGACAGATGAATTAAAAATGCTCTATCTTTATGAGTGTGTTGTCATAAAATCATAATGAATTAATTTAAACTAATAAGACTCACTCACACCAACCGTATTACAAAGTATCTCAAACAAAACAATCTTCTAAACAAAATTAAGCGTATAAAAGCATTACTTATCTTACGCCCTCGTATCTGTATAAAGATTGACGATAAATCAGCGCTGTCTTCCTAATTAACGGCGTCTCAGAGCGTCTAGTAGTTCTAATTAGTTAGACAATCGTCAGACGTTGTCGCTTGATGGAATTGGTGTGGATTTAATCAGCTGAGATAAACGACGATTACTTTAATTGTTGGAAGACTGTTTCTTTGCTTTCTATTTTTGAACCACTTTGTTTTCGCTTTCATTTGTTTTTTTTATCGTTGAATCTTGTACATTCGTTTGTTATTTCATTAGTAAGCTTCTTCCCTTACAAGCCGTGCGCCCAATGGAATTTTCTATTGCGAAAATTGCGAACTTTTGCATTGAATTGAACCACTTTAGGGGACGTATTTTCAAAAAAACATCCATAGTGTTCACTTACGCTATTCTTATAAGGAACTCTTGTACAAAAATCATACTTATCAACCTATATGTTTAGGCTGTGCGTTGTCTGTCAGTGAATGAATGAATGGATTCAAGATTTTTAATAAGTAGACTAGCTTTTTGCCCATTGTTTTCGCCAATTTCATGCAAATAAACGATTATTATTATTATTAACGTCTTTTTGTTACAAAAAGACGTTGGTTGCTTCTTCTCATGGCAAAAATAACTCTAATTCATAAACACACAATATCTCATAGTCTATTCAGGGTGGCATGGACATACACACGAACTGAAACCATAAATTCAGCACATTCTAGAAAAAAATCTGCTGTTTAATAGAAACGTGCAACACCTACGCGGTCAAAATGTATGGAACAGCATTTTTTTCTTATTTCTCGAAATATGTCAACGCAGGAGGATCTGAATCATGTACTAAAACATTGGAACAGGTTTCGCATCGTTGTCCCTGCAACCTGTATACATATTTTTTAATTTTTTCGCCCAGAATTCAGCAAAATGAATACCGTTAGATAGGACTGATTAACCACTGAAATACTAAAGGCTAAAGAAAATATTATTACGTACATTCAATAATAATAATAAATAAATCACAAGATGCAAACCAAAAATAAAAGGAAAATGAAAAACTGCCCATACTACCTACTTTTTGTTTCGTGAATTCGTACTATCCGACATGAATATATGCAGATTTTAAAACATGGAATAACTAAAACATGTTAAAGGTTTTAGTTAAGTTGTGCAAACTACAATACAAAGAACTTGTACTAAATCTACAAAGCTAACACGTGTAGATCCAGTACACGACTTTGCTTCGTAGATCTACGTACAGACGCCAGCACATCAAGCTACTACAATCTGTCAGATTTCTTTAATAGATTTTTAACTTTAGTGCTAAAGCATAAGGTTCAAAGTTGATTGGGAAAATCTTACAGTTTCGGGTACCTTGATGTGCTGGCGTCTGTACCTGAATGTGGCGTGGATTAAAACAAGCAGCTGTTTAATCTATTCTTAAGTCCTTTTGAGTTCAATCCATTATAGGTGAAGAGCATTCAGTGCAACACCAGAGGGGCAATTCTCGTAATTTAAAGAACGTTCACAGTCCGATCTCTGTCTTAATTTGTCAAAAATAGCTCCAATTTCCCTATATTTTTGACAAGTTTTTGACATTGATTGTCGCTGAGATAAGATTGCAACTAGCTTTCGAACGTTTTGAATTACCGAAATTGGCCTTCTGGGCAAAGAGTATTAAAGACTCTGAGCACACTAGAGTCAAAACAAATTATGATCGTTGTAGATAGAATATTGATTTCTCTTTCCTGAACAAAATAATCAAAATCAAAAGTCATTTACTCAAACTTGGCTGAGAATCAGCACTTTTTAAATGTATTGTAATTGTTACATAAGAGCGTCATCCAAAATGCCCGCCCTTCACCACTTACCAGTGCACTTAGCAGGGAAGAAGAAGTGGCGCAACAAACTCCAAAGCAGTTTTCCTGTGAGTTGCGTTTCATCCATATTTTTTTTAACTAGCCGCCCCAGCTCCACACGCGCGCAATGTTTTTTTTCGAATTTCCGAAATTTTCTTTCATACAAATCTTGTCCTGGCAACACCGAAGACAACAAAAAAGAATTATCGAAGTTTGTGCAGTCGTTCGGAAGTTATGCGCGTACAGACATTTTGGCGACTTTGTTTTATACTATGTAAGGAAGAACGCAAGCCTCAAGTCATTGCACACACCACAGAGCCTTGACAAGTGGAAATCGCCCAAAAGCGTTTCATATTTCTAAAACGACTTTGAACAAGATTGACATGAGTTTTTCGGTACCTTAATAATTTATTTTTGTTGGCATTCCCACCATCGATATTGCTGACTAGCTTTTGCTCGGGAATTCGTTTGCGTGAAGTGTCTTGGTACCCCGATGCCCCAACCCACCCACCTTCCACATCGTTTCCGCTTAGCGTTGTTCCGCACTTATTTTCTTTTTGCTCGCCTTCTTAGGGTTTGTAGCCTATAATATTAAAAAAATAAAAAAAATATGATTGACATGTAAAAGTGTTTGTACAAACCTACTTACAGAAAATAAATCATTTATCATTTATAGCTTTCCTCAGGAACGGGGCTATCCAATGCAAAAGTGTTTTTTCAAATCCAACTGGTAGTTTTAGAGATAAGCGTATTCAAACAAACAAACAAAGTCTTCCGTTATACATAGATGGAATGTCACTTAGTTTTGGCTTTCAGAGTCAAAACATTTTCGTTGCGAGTGCTCGGCTAATCTTTCTTTGTATGAGATGATAGACAGTCAAAACGGTTCTGTTACCATTGTGAGCCTTTATTGTTTTCATACAGTCATATTAGTCTTCACAAAGTCCACGGGGTAGTTGCATAGCACAGTAAGAGTAGCAATGCCTTTCATTTTGACAGTTCAACAACATTCATTGCGTTATTTACGTTGTTAAGAAGACAAATTTTACGAACCTATAAAGCAATGGATTAGTAATATCCTTCAAAATCATTCAAATTGTGAATGAAAGAGTGTTACGCAATTCGAGTGATGGTCTGCACACAGCCTAAAATAGACTGTGACGTTAGACTAATGTATTCATTACTTGGTGCCGGCAATGTGATCCAAATTACAGCATTAGTCCTACCTCTAACCCTCCTGTGTGGAATAGAACGGGGTTGGACAAATCTATTGTAATATATTTTACTTCAGACTGCTTGTTTGGTTTAATCGTTGAAAGTACGACTACAGAGCTTGAGATTCTAGGTTATATATCCAGGTCGTCTCACTGTCAGGTTGTAATATTAGCAATTCCTTGACAGCGCCTAGTTAAGTAATTTAAAAAATATATAATAATTAACGGTGGAACGGATTAAGTACTTAATTACTTTTGTATCTTGCTAGAGCAAACTCTTTCACATAATTACTGCTACATTTTGTATGTCTGGTCCAGAAACAAATATTGTTGCGTATGTAATTACAGCCTGTAAGTGTCTCACTGGGAATTAAGGCTTGCTAGTGTACACATAGGTACAGATAATTAATGATAACGATAGTTAATGTTTTTATTTATTTATTTCAGACAAGACCTCACTAAAATTAAGTTAACAGTTTGCGGGACACTTAACGCCCCTCGATTTAAAAATAATAAGACTTCTATTGTGTATCGTTCAGTGTCCTTCAATGTGTTAAAAAAATATATATAAAATTATAATTAAAATTAATATTATTGTCAAAAGCTCATAGCTGTCGAAATTAATCATTTATTTTTGTAAGTAGATCTTTTAAGATACTTTTAGACATCAGTATTCTCTTCAGTTATTTCTTTGATGTGACACTAGACACATCAAAGACAAGAGAATGATGACGCAGATGATGAGGATACCAATATCATCATCTGCGTCGCCTTTTTCCAACTATGTGGGGGTCGGTTTCCAGTCTAACTGGATGCAGCTGAATAAAAATGTTACATGGAGCGACTGCCTATCTAACCTCCACAACCCAGTTACTTGGTAATATGATACCCCTTGGTAAGACTGGTTGTCAAAATTATGGGCTTCTGGCGACCCGTAACAGCTCGATGACATCGAGTTGTTATGGGTCGCTAGAATCCCATAATTTTATACGCTAGACACGTTGTGTCTAGCGTATAAACATGCTGAAATTAGTAACCACCCAAAACCAATTTCCTTTAACACAAAAATGATCATAAAAGTTACAGTAATCCTAAAGGAAATACCCCAGCAATACGTATAGTTTCCTATTCATTGCC
Source organism: Eremobia ochroleuca (assembly GCA_949629135.1). Taxonomy (NCBI): domain Eukaryota; kingdom Metazoa; phylum Arthropoda; class Insecta; order Lepidoptera; family Noctuidae; genus Eremobia; species Eremobia ochroleuca. The sequence goes on along the minus strand of OX451390.1, from coordinate 5,984,249 downwards.
TGCTTAACGTACGAAGCCAAGAGTACCTACAAATTTCAACATTATTTCTCTCGATTGCCATCGAGTTTATGTTTTAGTAATATCGTTACAACGAAGCATATTACATACTAAAGTGTACCTTAGTTTTTTTATGTGTAGATTCATTCTGGAGATATGGGTAGTGCCAAGATGCTTGAAGCCAAGTTTAAGTAGAATTTTGAACTGAAAATATTGTTTTGATGTTGTCTTTTAAAGTTCACGCTGTTTTGGATCAAATAAAAGCTTGAGCGTATTTGGTGGTCGTTAATCACAATGAACACATTCCGCTGCACCAAACTCCTTGTAAACTGTGCCCCCGGATACAACTAACGACTGCCCGGTCTATGATTTATACCTTGATGTATTCGATAGACCATCCGATGTAAAGTAGCGTCGATAGATTTTTTCTCACGCAACTATACAGAATCAAATTAAATTAGCTAGCTAAACTCTGCAGCTATGATGGATATCGATATCTAAACACGATAAATAAAAAACATTTAAGGTTTTTTTTTTGGCGGGGTTCAACAAGCTCTAGTGGTATTAGTACTTAAAGATGAGTTGAGAAAATCTGCTTTCTTTTGTTTTATCGCTTTTAGGTATCGGTACCAATGATGTCTTAAAGTTTACCTACCAAAAAAATACTTTTTTTAAAAACTGATATTTCAAGTGAGTGCACTAACTGCGGTCAATGACCCCACAAAAAAAAACATCCAATTTTTTTTTTTTGTTTTATCATGTTTACTTATCGCATCTGTGGAGTTTCGCTAGCTAATAACTTAATTAGACCCTGTATACATACTAGACGTACCATAATCCTCATTCAAATAACATACGCAGCCATCATCATCTGCCTAGCCTTTTCCCAACTATGTTGTGGGGTCGGCTTCCAGTCTAACCGGAGGCAGCTGAGTACCAGTATTTTACGTGGAGCGACTGCTTATCTGACCTCCACAACCCAGTTACTATATAATACGATACCCTTTGGTAAGACTGGTTGTCAGCCTTTCGGGCTTCTGACTACCCGTAACGACTGTCAAAGATCCACAAATGACAGCCGGGACCAACGGCTTGACATGCTTTCCGAGGCACGGAGGGTCTCGGTATGTTAAGATGGTCACCCATCCACAGACCAACCGCGGCAAGCGTAGCTTAACCTGATCGATCAACCTGTGCGACTGTTATTATTTAGCCACGGGCCCCACTATAAATAACACACACAGCCAAGAGTACAAATTACAACATTAGGTCACTCGACTGCCATCAAGTTTATGTTCTCGTAATATCGTTACAAGGAAACGTAATGCATACTAAAGTGCACCTTAGTTTTTTTATGTAAACATTAAGTTGAGATTTATGTGGTGCCAAGACGTTTGCAGCCAAGTTTACGTAAAATTTTTAGCTGAATACGAGTATATTGTGTATACGAGGATGTTGTATTTTAAAGTTGACTCACTTATCTTTTAACACACATAGGTACATAAACTCACGTCTTCTTTCCATGGGTAGGCAGAAACTACAGAACCTCACTAAGAATAATAATAGCCTCCCGACCGATTTCAGTCATGGTGGCCAATCTCAACAGAGATTATCCAGTTACGCAGGAGATATTATAGTTCACAAGTGTGTGCGTAAACATGGATTCACTCTCTATTCCTTTACCTACTCTAATAGTCAGATGGGACGGCATTCTGACACGACCGGGAGAGATCAGGCGCAGGACCAACGGCTTTACGTGCTTTCCGAGGCACAATTGTATTAAACCGCCATTTTCAATCTCCGGACTATTACTAAGAAATTCCTAATGGAAAACACATCACTAATAAGATCCCCTTTGGCGTTTATGCTTGCCTTCGAAAAATAAATCTTTGTTAGTCGCCTTTCACTCATCCTCTATCTCTCTCATATCTATTACTTAAAAAAAAAAATACTAGCTGAATATTTGAATAATAATTAGTTTATATATAATATACATAACACGTAACTAGCTTTATTTTGTTTCTACTCTTCATATCAAAAGATTCCACAAGTTAGGAGTATTTTTTAAGCGTTTTAAATAACCATCTGATGTGCTGCATCCTGTTCTTCTCGGAACTTCTTTTTTCCAGCTAAAAACTAGAAAGTGGTGAAAGGCGGGCGTTTTGGGGGAGTTATTTAATTTTGACCTTCGAAAAGTACTGATTCTCAGCCTAATTTTAACAAATGACTTTTGATTTTAATGAGAGGAGAAATTTGCTGTAGCTACATATCGTTTCCTAAAGCTGCCCAAGATATTTTTAGGAATGTTATTTATTTATTTAATACTTCAAGCACATAAAAATGTACAGAGGTGGACTTAATGCCATAGGCATTTTCTACTAGTCAACCTTTGGGTGATGCAGAGACAAACAGTAGTAGGTACAATCATGAAAATTGAGGAATAAATATTTTAAATATAAAGATAGGCATAAACTTTTTAAAACTATAATTATAATATATACCTAGTTACATATAAATATAAGTACAAATAAATATGAATAATTTATTATACTAAATATAATTAGGAAACTATGTAGCCAAGGTGAACACACTGGCACATGATAAATGATTGACATGTGAGTGAAACCCAAACAAAAGAATATCATATCAGTCAATCATCGGAACTACCCGAAAAAATCAATTACTCTCAATCAAACTGTGAACGTTTCGAAATTAATTCTATAGAACTGTCAATCTATTTGTCGAACGTTAATTCAAAAAACTCACTTGACATCGGTACTTTTTTTCATTCGCAAAAGGTCGATGCTATCATTAATTTCCCAGTTTGATCGTTATGATGTTTGTTTTATTATTATTGGATATGATATGCCTTTTAGAATTTACCACTTTATGATAAAATTGATTTAGTTACTAAACGCAACTTACAGAACAAAGGACAATGGATAATGGAGTATGGGTATCGTACTAAAAAAAAATAAAATAACTGTAGCATTATGAACTTTGTCTGTATTTTATGCCCTCAGAGAACAGTTTAATTGCTCGTAGGAAAGCATGTCTGATTTCACTTGAAGAAAAAAGATATGTGAGGAAATAAGATTTCTTTAATAAAACGAAATATTTAACTTATTCTCTACTATAATCCGCCCGCAACTTCGTTTGCGTAGAATTCGGAATTCCCGCCGTTTAAATCCTATTTATTACTCGTTTTCCCGTAGGAATTAAGCATTTTCCCGCGGTAAAAAGTAGCCTATGTTCATCAGGGATAATGCCGGCTTCTAATCGTAAAACAATTTTTCAAATCGGTCCAGTAGTTTCGGAGCCTATTCAATACCAACAAACAATCAAAGCTTTCCTCTTTATAATATTAGTGTAGAAAAACTTATGGACCTGCTGATGATGGACCCTTTTTGAAATTAATGAACCTCCAAAAACTTTTTGGGTTCTAATAATTCACGTTTTTAAAATAATTGAGCCTATTTTTTACTGTCCCTGAGTGTACTTCTGCCTAATCCTTCGGGATACAGGAGCGGCGTTATTTATATTTGAATGTATGATCAAAGTCAAAGTCAAAGTATTTATTAGCGTGATTTTTGGTGATACATTAGGTCTTATAGTTAGGCTATGGTATATTTAACAATATAGGAATTTAAAATCTATACTATACACAATTTAACAAACATTTCAATATTTATAATACTATCAATTTTTACGATAAACATTAGAATACAATTAATTATTATAATAAATATTCAGAACACAATTAATAAGTCATTTTTTTGAATTTTAAAGCATAAATACATAAGACAATTATGTATATACGCTTGAAAATTCAAAAACTTTATATTCTTTATTTAATTGATTACATTTTGTCAAGAAGGAATTCGTCAATGTTATAGTAGCATTTATCAATTAAAAAATATTTAGTCTCCGTTTAAATTGTGTCAAGTTTAAATCTTAATAATACTACAATAAAGTTACTACACCACCCTAATTGCGTAACACACTATTACTCTCAATTTGAATCATTTTGAAGCATATTGCTAATCCATTACTCCATATGTTCGACAAAAGTGTCTGCTCAACAACGTAAATAACGCAATGAATGTTGTTGAACTGTCAAAATGAAATCAATTGCTACTGATAGTGTGTTACGCAATTATCCTGCTGGTATACCTAGATGCTGTGTAATAAGCTTAGTATGAAAGTCAATCATCCTACACGCTTGAGCACATTTGTTGAACCATATCAAACCGCAATCAAAATGGCCGCGTTCTGCTGCACCAAACTCCTTGTAAACTGTAGGATACGGGAACGGGAACGGATACAAGTAATGGCTGCCCGGTCTACGATTTATATCTTGATGTAGACTATAGACGTCTCAACACCTCTCTCCCTTGAATTTGTATACGTTGTTTTTGAATTTGTATTGTAAGTATATACTATAGTAAATAGTATGTATGTATGTATATTATAGGTTTTTAACCTATTTATATATTTGTGTACGTTTTTTATTTATACTTTAATAATTTTAATAGTTTTTTTTTTTTTTTATCATTGTTCGGTCACCCGACATGCGGCAGAGACGTCCGGCCCAGTTCCACTTAAGTTTAGCGCCTTTTTGGGTAACATCCGTGATCTTGATTTAACATACCAATATTGGAAAAAAAACTCTAGTCTTGTCAACTGTCATGTTTGAGATTCTAATTATTATTATTCTCAATCTTGTCTTCATACATATTCATTTATTTATATATACTTTATTGTACACCACAAAAATACACGACATAAAAATACATCAAACACTGCAAAATATACAATGGGCGGCCTTATCGCTTTCTCCCATCTTTTCTGATCTCAACACCGTATCAAATCCAATTTAAATAATTTTCTATCTGTCTTACCCTTATTGTCCCATTGCAGGACAAAGGCTTCCCCTCATTTTTCTACACACTACTTTTCACTGCTTATGTCATGAGGAAAGTTTTGAGTCCAACTGTCGATAGCAATCATAGTAGGGGAGGACCAAAGAAACGATGGATTGACTGTGTGAATGAAGATATGGTTAGGGAGTGTTGAAACCGCTCCACTCAACATCGCCCCGCGCTGGCAGCAGTGAAAAAGGGGTGCGGGGACAGCGGCTGCGCTTGCGCGTCTTGATTGCCAATCTTTTATGTGCATCTTTTAACCGATTGTTGTAATTTATTTTCATTTCCATTTTTCATTATACTTCTTGGTATACAGTCAGCGTACTGTATAATATCTGTATGAAAGGATAGCGATCTTTTCATTTTGCTCCACCACGACCTATCGTCGCGATCAGGGAGTGACTACCCGAATGACGACTAATAGAGAAGTATGAAAGAAAGAGACATGTTGTGTCGACCCCGGGCAGGAGAATTATGACTTTTCACTGCTTATATAGAGGGCTAGTCTTTTCCGTAGCAGTTAAACTCATCCCACCAAATTTCAAGTAATAATTTTTCGTTGTTTTTATGTCGCGTCATAGATATCACTACTTATTACGTTGATATGGCATTAAAGTTCGCGGAGTGAAGAAAAATACGTAAAAAAAAAATCATTCTGACTTGTTTTTTTCTGGACCTATTGTTACAATTTATTCAAAGTATGAACCTATCTTTTGTTATAAAAACGTGATACGATCACACTCAACACAAGCAACATTTTACATCGCAAACAATTACAGTAAAATCACAAACGACCTAAAGGTACCATTTGTTTCGTGCTCCGTTTAGCATGCAACAGCATTGTACTCTCCCGCTATTTAGCAACTCGTGCATTTGCTGAATTTTACTTGCGATCAGAAGTCAGAACTGGAACGTTTCCGTTCCGTCACGCAGTTGAATCATGGACTACGTAGTTTGTGTACTGGCTTAGCGTAATAATTAACTAGAGGTTTAAATTGTTGGAAATAATTGGTGTGCCTGTTAACTTGTTGTTTGGTCTCTCATTTATTGTGTTTCATGCTGCCATTAATTAATTGTTGAGTTACAAAGACTTTGATTTTTATGTAAATAATTGTTTGACATGATAATAGGTTCTAGGTCCGTTTTCGTATCATTGAATTAAAATTATTTCGTATTATTGACACTTTCATTCAAAGAAAATAGTATAGAGCTACAAGTCCGTAGCTGACTGCAGGCAGCAGAAATACGTGGCTGACGACTTGTCGCTAACTACGGAACGTATTTCATAGAAATACATAGAAACCAGTAGTGTCGCGACGACACGTCGACTGCTGCTGTCGTCTGCAGTCGGCTACGGACTTGTGACTTAAAGAATTGATGATTTATTACTGTGCGGTCGTAAAGAATAATTACGAAAAGGAAAAGAAAAATTGAAAAAACTCAGAGAAACCTTGAAACTTATGCTTCAAACTTTTATATCACGAGTGACCAATATTAAACGCAAAACTATGTCACAGGAAGCCTTCTGACATATAGATATTGTATTGTTTTATGGAGTACAAAGTTATTTACATGGGAACACTCTATAGGTACCTACACCCTGGTGGAATTTGGGCGGAAAAATGTACAAAACTCTCTGAGGAATTGTTTTATGAGGGCTAATAAAATATACTCTCATATTATTACTGTGTAAGAACGTATAAAATGTGAACATTCGTTTAGCTAATGGTTAAACGTGCGTGCGATGTGATTTGTCCCGTTTCTCATTCGACAAATAATTACTCTCCTATCTTATAGGCGATAAGTCGCTACGGTCAGAACCCAAAAATTTCAATTTTAGAGTCTCCTGTAATGGTTTTTGTCAATATCTCAGTAAAAAAGCTACTTCAATAAATATTAATAAAAGAGACTGTACTGAAATAATTCCCCTTTTGATAAGAATTGAGATAGTCAGAGATACCAAAATTATTAAGATATGGTTAGGCAGTTGATAGTAAGTAAATAAAAGGAAACAGAGCGCGAAGGTGTTAAATAAAAAGATCTTTGTAACAACCATTTTATTTCGTATTGATATCTATACGAAAAAATAAAAAGCACATACAACGCTTTTGTCACAATTACGAAGCGTGCTGTTTCGAAAAATAAATGTTACTCGAATCCTGTTTGAACATGTTCCGAATTCCGATCAGGACGTGTCCCATATGAAAATGTAAAACAATGGATTTATTCATTATATTTTCTGTACAATTTGTATACCTATGGCGTGCTAGGCGTTTCAAAAAAATAATTAATCAATCATAGCATTTGCTAATCATTCAGGGGATCGCTAAAGTGAAATGCTAATTAATTGCTTGTTCAAAAGTTACTGAACTTAACACTTAGCTAATTTACTATGTAATTTATATAAATTATATTCCATTCGATAAATGTAAGTTTCAAAGGTCAACTTCCTGTAACCAAAATGGCTACCTGACACCTATTGTTAGAATAAATTAGTGTAATTATGCCATTCATGAACTTAATTTAATTTTGCCTCCGGATATACATATAAAGCCACGCACTAGAGACTAGGGTGTGTAGCCGTCAAAATAGTGCTTGAAGAAAGCCTGACGTACAAATGCAATGATTTCAAAAACACGAAAATGTATTTATATGACATGGTAAGCAATGGGCGCAGGAAATAAATAAGTACAAACGCCAGCACATCAAGCTACCAAAACTGAAAAATTTTCCCAATCAACTTTGAACCTTATACTTTAGCGATAAAGTTGAAAATCTATTAAAGAAATTTGATAGATTGTGGTAACTTGATGTGCTGGCCTCTGTACTACCGGGTTGCAAAGTATCCTTTGTCTTCATACTGGCTATAAAATATCTGCCTTTCATCCAAATCCGTTCATACTCTTTTGCGTGATTGAGTAACAAGCATCATAGAAACTGTCACATTTATAGTATTGTATTATGGTAGGATTATCTTTAAAATTGAAATATCGCATAATTAGGCACTTACCATTCAAAGAACCGCTGGCAACTAAATTTATCTAATTTTCGTCGCCTTGTGTATACGCGGCTTTATCATTTTCAAGATTCGTGACAGTAGCCCATAAAATAAAATAAAAATTGCCATATTGCGCGATAATTATGTTTACTTTAATAATTATTTTCTCCTATTTCTGCTATTAACACCATGGTTCAGTTATTTTTATTTACCTTTTTAGTAGCTGGGATCTCGACATTTATTTTTAAAAGTGTTCGTAACACGCAGGTTCGTTAGCCAGGTTTATTTAATTATTACTTATCCCTATTTGCTTTCCTGGTGACTAGCTTTTATTCAAAGAATCCGGTTTTATTTTCTGGCTTCTTTTAGAGGAAGAACTCGATACGACATCCTGAAATGAACCGTGGCATGTCATATTTCTAGCTACTGCAAAGCTCTAAAGCTGTCCATTTTGTAGAGAATCATGCAGGCTTGTAGAAAAATGAGTTTGGTTGCATTCGATTCAGCCAGAGATTTCAGCCAAGACGTCCACTGCATAACATAGGCCTCCCCAAGTACCTCCAATTTGACTGGTTCTTTGCTTCGCATCCAGCGGATTCCTGCGGCCTTCACAAGGCATGCTTCGATTAATCAATTGAAATTAGAATTAGCTTTAATATTAAAACGACATTTTTTAAGTACAAAATAAATCTTTTCTAATTTAGTATATTTATTTTGTACTTAAAAAATGTCGTTTTCTTGACGGCTGTAGACGTCAGTGGCGTGTTTGGCACGTTTTCGTTTGTCGGCTATAGCCGTCCATGGCGGTCAAAAGGTTAAGCAGTGATTGTTTTCATAAAACGACAATTATGTGAAGGTCCGTAACAGTGAAAATCTCCTCTTGTTTTTTTTTTAATGCTAAATGGGCCAGCTCTTGACTTCGATGTTGCCTGCTGGAAATCAATGGATGAGGTCTATGATGGAACGAGCAAGGCTAGAAGATGCTTATTCACTCTTGTTTTATAGGCTGACGGGAAAATTTAGTATTGCTTTTTATTTTTTTACGCAGTGCCTGCCCCATATTGCGTGAATGCATCGGTCTCTTTGTAAGCTGTATCTAATCTTGAGTTTTGTGGAGACTAAATAACCTTCTCACATAATTTTAACACGTTCACTGTCCATGAACCACATGTGGGTCATTTTAGGTTGGGACGAGACGTTCGCGTCCGTACCATACATGTGGGTCACTGCACTTTTCATGTGGTTCTTACTTCGTGGACGTAAAATAAACATACTATTGACACAATAGTAGTACCTAGTTGAGGTATAAAGGCAAGTACCTCAGTACTTAAGAACGAAAAAGTAAATTGGACGTGAGAGCTAATTTCAAATTTCTTTGTTGGACAGTGAATGTGTACTAAACCGTAGCTTTTAAAATGAGTGGGTTATATTCATCATCATCATCATTTGCAGCCGAAAGACGTCCACTGCTGGACATAGGCTTTCTCCAAGCATCGCCACTTCGACCAGTTCTGTGCATAGTGCACCGTCTTCACGTATAATTATTTGAAATTCATGTATAGAAAACATTTTGAAGAAGTAACGGTGGAGTTTCTTGGCCATTCTTCTCGATACAAAAAGTTCGTTTTAGAAGGGGTGACTAGAATACCCGTAAATTATATTTCAATAAACATTTTGACATTGTGCTTCTCGCATCCAACGGATTCCATCATAGAATTCCAATTAATAGGTAGGTATTCTATCTATTTATATCAAGAAAGACTGGCAATAATAATATTGACGGTCTAATCAAGAGGAAAACAGACCACAAAAAATGATCTTACAATCCTAGTCGGTATACGTTCGGACTTTTGTATTTTCCTTATGGGAAGAACATTAAGGAGGATTTCTTTGTGCTGAGTACCATTATCATCAATACTTCGGTCGACAAGTGATTGAGTGCTAGTACAATTCTTCCTTACCAAGCGTTTCTTAGATTTATTATTAGTTTCTTTGTATGAAAACGCAGGACACGCCTTTATTTTACGGAATTTTAACCTGAGGTTTTTTTTTTGGGAACGGTTCGGCACGGAATCAGGTAGATGCATAGTGCGTAGTGTTTGGACAAATATGACCGCTGACATATTTACCGGGAGAGTGAGTCAAAATCTAGGGATATGGCGGTCGGAATCTGAGCTTGCTCCCACTGGATTAATAAGGCCGTGTTGCCTTGTGAAGACAAGCCTTATTTTGTTAAACAACTTTAAAAGACTGTTAAAACTGAGGTGCGTCAATTTTTTTTCAAGCTACTTACTGGACTGGTCCACGCAAATCTGTGTGGTACTTTCCTCAAAAGATGATTTCAGGTACTAATCTACATTTTCTTTACATGATCTGACCAAGATCATATCTGGATTTTAAAAGAATCTTTGACCCTTTAATTTGTTTTGCGATTTCTTCTTAGGGGTAGTCAGATAGGAAATGTCGACTTCATCTAGCTTATCTTTTTATATAAGTATTTTTTTATATGACGACCCACACTCAAAGCATTTATTTCAATTAAACAATTTACAGGCACTTTTGAAATTTCAAGAAGTCGGTCAGTCAGAAAATATGAAGATAGTTGCCCATTCTAAAGCGTAGTAGGCACCCATGGAGAAGAACGGGCAAAAAAACTCCTTGGACAGTCTTTCAAATAATATTTTTTTATAAAAATACAAGTTAAATCATATGATAATGTCGAATTCACAGCAAATAGAAAGTATTTTTTGACGTAATAACGTCTTATAAGTCGATGAACGCCGGCTGCACGCACGAAAAAGCATGACTCATTGTCACGTTCCGCCTGAGCCGAGCGTGCAAGCGAGAGCACGGATCAAGTTACAGAGAGGCACGATCGGCCTACGCGTTCGGCTTGTGACGCATCTATCTCTTCCACTTCATCGTTATCATGCAAAATTATCGTCCGTAAACCGACTTTACAGACAACCAATTTTTTTAATAGTATTTTTTTTAACAAATGCTCGTAGTAACAAAAAAAAATCATCCCACTCATGGTAGAGATTGACTAAGCAAACATTTACAATCATAATCGAGAAATTAATAATATGCTTTATGCTAATTCTATTGATCATTTTATATAATTTTAAAACTAGTATTTTAGCTGACAAAACATTACTATTCTGTGGGGTTTTAAAATAAAATAGCAAAACAGAAACTCAGTCAGAATATCAATTTTGTTTTCATTTTTCCTAGACTAGTTGTAATATAAGGACCAGTCTTTTCTTAGATTAAAACCCCACAAAATTGTAATGTTTTGACAATTTTAATAAAATACTAGTTTTGAAATTATATTAAATGATCAACAGAATTAGCATAAAAAATATTATTAAAATCTCGATAACGATTGTAAATTGTATTCTTGGTCAACCCCTAGTATCAGGTGGGATGACACTGACAGTTCACTCCACGCTCACTTCGCCTAAGTTTTCACGGTGGGATGGTTACAGAATCGTACTGCTGGTATTCATGGTTAGACTGGAAACCGACTCCAACATAGTTAAAACAACGCAACAGATTTTGATGCGGTTTTCACGACTGGAAGGTTTATTTGTTTAATACATTAATGTTAAACTTACATAATCCTATCATACTATACTATAATATTATAATATTATAAGCGCGAATGTTCGTGAGGATGCATGGATGGATGTTTTTTACTCTTTCACGCAATAACTACTAAAAAGATTTTCATGAAACTTTACAGTTACATATAGCTTATACATCAGAATAACACATAGGATACTTTTTATTTCGATATTCTCACGGGATCGACACGTAGGCGGGTGAAACTGCAAGGCGCTACTAGAGTATAATCATGAAATCTCGATATTTTATCAATTCTTAAAAACCTTGCGAATCAGGGGCGGGTCACTGTATTGAAGAATTAAATAAAAAACCGGCCAAGCGCGAGTCGGATTCGCGCACAAAGGGTTCCGTACCATTATCTATAAAAACGGCAAAAAAAATCATATCTGTTGTATGGGAGCCCCTTAAACATTTATTTTATTCTATTTTTTAGTATTTTTTGTTATAGCGGCAACAGAAATACATCATCTGTGAAAATTTCAAATGTCTAACTATCATGGTTCATGAGGTACAGCACGGACGGACGGACGGACAGCGGAGCGGGAGTAATAGGGTTCCTTTTTACCCTTTGGGTACGAAACCCTAAAAATGAAGTATGATCAGAACAAGATAAGTCTACTAACTGAAGGAGTCTTCAAAGGAAACATTTCCTTGACATGATAAAGTACAACCTATACAAATCACATGGACTTTTTTAACCATTGACAGACCAAAATATCACATAATAAAGGTGTATTATGTGAAATATTGGTCTGTCACTGTAAATGTTCAAATAACATGTTTTATTATAATAAATAAATAATATCGTACTTTTCCTCGTACGCACGAGGGCATATAAAAATGTACATTTCCATTATAAGCTGATTTGTCATTGATGCGAGGTCAACTAATGTGTGTACATTCAAAGAATTGTCAAGTTTTATTCGATAATGGCGCCGATTCCCTTGTTAACAAACGCAACTAAAGAACAATGGCAGCCGCCCATACATTGTTTTAGCTGAGATTAAATTCCTACGTCTTTAAATGAAAAATATCTTGTTTAACTCAGCGTCACCTTCTGAATTAGTTTGTGCAAGAATTTTTGTTAGGGAAGGCCGAGAATAATAGATATTCAGTCATGAACTTTTGTAGGTTATGTCTATGGTAACTTGGCTAAGGGTCCCGAGACGATCAAATGCACTTGACAAGTCGTGATTGAAGCGAATATTGGTCGTTTACCGAGTATACTTGACGCTACCGTCAAGATAAAATACACGGTACGTTAAAATGTGTATACAATAGGTGTTTAAAACAGGTCTAAGGCTGCCAGTCACCGTGAGCATTGTTTTAGATATTGAGGCAAGCCATAGGATTAACATTCTAGGATTTTAAAAGCACTTGCTAAGTTTCAGCTTAGCAAGTATTTATAAAATCCTAGAATGTGTGAGGAATATGTTAAGTTGATGTGAATCAATAAAACAAGTTTGTTTTTACATCTATTTATTCTTCATCATCCTCTCTAACAATGATTTCATCACGAAATTCTGCAGGTGTGGTAATATTTTGTTGATGTCTGGCCCATCCTAAGTACCAGACTAGCGTCATTACATGAGCGCAACATCCTACTGTGCGCCGACCAACTAAACAATTACAACAATACTGGCATAATATCGTCGCAGTGTATTGACGCATATATTACAGTTGATACACAGGATTCGTGTCGGTCTGCCACGACGACTTTCCATCGTAGCGGTTTCAAACACTAGTTCAATAGTAACTAATCCAAACAATTAGGCAAGATCGGTCTCCAGTAAAGAAAAAGCACAATGTCACACAGGGAAAATCTCGAGAGTCCTTAAACAAGCACAGGGTCACACAGGGCAATATCACAGTCCATAAGCAGTCCGGGTCAAGTAAAAATGAAAGAAAACGGGAAAAACAATCGAAAACAAAACACAGAACGCAAGCGTCAGTGATCGAGTATGGTATGGTATCGACCTACAGCAACCAATCAACAATCGTCAATAGCCAAGCTTTATATTTTTTTTTATTTGGGATACTAGTCTTTTTGCCGGCCAATAATTAAAAGTAATTCATTTATTTTTTACACGTGTTTTTACCTCCCTGCAATGAACACTTGCACTTAAAAATAAACTGCGTTGTTAATTCACTTACTCCGTTTAATTATAATAACAAAATAAAACTTATTATAATTCAATAATGCTGTACTTACTGTCACTTGGCAGAATAAATATAAAATGGCAACACTAAACAGTAATGAAAAAATCAATTAACTTTTCATTTAAAATATTTTTTTTATCCGGCCTGGACTAGTTAATGTGATACTTTGAAAAAACGTAGAAAAATAGTGGAACTTCCTTCGTACATAAGTCACGTTTAGACGCTCCAATTTAACTCAGCTAAAATTTCGCCATTGTTCTTTAAGTTCAGTGCATCTTTTTCTTTCTGTTTCATTAAGTAAAGGACAGAAGATAGATTTTAGTTTAGTCCTGTCAAATTTGTCAGCGCCTGAAGTAAATTGACGTATTTTTAGTAGCCAATTTTTTAATCACTTCTAAACTTGTCTATAGAGTATCTTAATTTGACAGGACTAAACTAATATTTATCTTCTGTCCTTTTCTTAATGTAATGAAAAGAAAAAGATGCACTGAACTTAAATTTAGTTTAGTTTGTGAACAAGGGAGTCGGTGCCAATAACATATTTTGTAAAGATTTTTTTATTTTATATTTTGGTTTCGGGCATCCCATTGAAAAATTAAACGAGGCTTATTGTGGTGCTGGTTCTATGTACATAATTGTTTTAATAGCTGATGACTTATGAAACCCTCTGGTGTGAAAACAAAGATAAAGTGTTTATTAATCTTATTCATATCTGAATTAAAAAAAAAAATTGGTATGAGGATGTCTGATCTACTAGATAGAAGTTTTGGCTATGAATAAATGTGAAGGGAAGACTAGGGGAACACCAAAGAAACGATGGATGAAATATGATATGGCTAGAAAGGGGATGACTACCGAGATGGAAACTAATGCTCGGTTCCCATAAACAAAAACCAATCGTTTTGCTTATCAATGGTCGCATTTTTTATTGTCAAACTGGGAATTTAAATAGATTCGTAAGCTAATTTTACCTGTGATAGCTACTTCCATTTCGTCTAGTATGCAAAATTATGAGGTCTTTGCTTTATTATTGATACAAGAGTCTTAATTTGAACCAATAACGGTCCGTAAATTATAGAAGACATGTTTTACCGGTAAACTGGGATAAGGATTTAATAATTGAAGAGTTCCATTGTCTCTCTCTGAAATTCATCAACAGATTTTTGAGAAATTTTAATGGGACCATTTAGAAAAATAAAAGGATAAATTAATTAAATCAATTCATAAATATAAACAAAAAAGTTATGCCCGAATTCACATGAAAGATTAGAGGTACCCCAATAACAACTTTGACAGAAATGAGGGTGTACCGTGGTATACTGGTATATACAACATTAGTTTTAGTTTATGCGAAACCTAAAACACGTGTCTAGTATTTTATGTAAAGAATCTATGTACAAAATTTCAAAACTGTATCATGAAAAATCACAAAGTTTGTTACGTTACCTGCTTGTCCGTACAAAAAGATGGTCACCACTTAGCTGCTGCTTCCAGGGCCGTCTTGCGCGCATTGATAATAATAATTTGGCAGTAGGCACCTAAGCGTAAGGTGATTGAATTGTAATTAACTGGTGACAACATTTTCCATCTCACTTGTAGGATTTGGATTGCCGTAATGGTCAAGTGTAGGTAGATATTAACTATGTATTTTATTCTTAAATGCAGCCGTAAGTGATAAAATGTAGTCAATGCGATTTGCAGCACCTTATGCCAACCACTTAAAGTTCAAAGTCGATTAAAAGTGTTAAACATCGCAATACTTAACCACAAAAAATAACATTCTACAATTAACCATTTTGGCGTGTTTAAAAATTTTAATCATCACTATTTACAATAATTGACTTAATCACTATTTGCAATGTCTTACTAATCACTCCCTACTCAAGCATATCTTAACAATTTTTCGAAATGTCCCCCTATGTTTCTTATGCAAAGACGGGCGCGCTTACACAAATTTCTATTTAATTTACTTTAAACGTAATGATTGTTTTTAACATTGTTAAATGATTTTCCCAATCAACTTTGAACCTTATGCTTTAGCACTAAGGTTGAAAATCTATTAAAGAAATCTGACAGATTGTAGTAGCTTGATGTGCTTGCTGTACTTAGTGTCGCGCGGTGTCTAACCTGTAACCTTTTTTAAATATTTTTTGGAGAAAATATAACATGGTGTAAAAATTATTGGAATCGATTCAGTTACTTATTCTGAACAAACTATATTCAGGTTTGCACTATACTAAAAATAATGTCGTATATATTATATATTTAGAGGTTACAGGCGTGATGTTATGTTGTGTTATTGCGTAAACAATGCATACATATGCGATAGCAGCAATCGCGGTTGACTTGCTGGCATTTATTGAAGAGTTCCGTTGTCTGACTCCCAAACTCATCATCAGATCTTTACGAAATTTAAATGAAATATAGAGATGGAAGCATACTAATCCTAGTTCATTCACCAATCAACATTCATCCATTATCCTCCCATTTATAAACATTACGGTTTTTAATTTTTCCCTTTTTCTTTCACAGGTGAAACTCCGGCGGCAATGCAGGGAAGCGCGCAGTGGGCTAGCAGTTTTGACTTACACACATTAATAGGCATCGCTAGTGTTATATATTTATTAATTATGTAAATAAAAAGAACCTTTGAATGGACTGTGAATGTTCAAAATGAGTTTGAAAATTATCAATCTGAGAATATAATTAAATGTTCCAAAGACACTTGAAAAGTTAATTTTGGAAAGTGAAAACGAAATGTAAAAGTGATTGGAGATGGTCAACTGATCAATCGGACGAAGAACTAGAGTTGATTTTTGAAAAGGACTGGTGTAAAAATGTTTGTAAAAATAATATGTAATAGTGTTGTACAGAATGTTTCAAAATCCCAAGCCCGTGATCCTGATTGTCACTTGTCAAACGAACGTCAATCTTTTAGTAAAACTAGGGCTATATTGCTGAAACGAATTTTTCCGTTCCACTATTTTGAAAAGCATTTTCGTTTATATTTTTTTTTGTGTCAATTTTTTAAGGGTGTAATAGAGTTGAAAACAAAAATTTAATCTGCCTATGTAAGTGTTATTTTGTATATTGTTTATGTATAATTTTTGTTCAATCGGTTTCCGCATTGTAACATCTCTGATCTGAACTATTAGTTGTCAGTGTCAATGTCAAAATTGTTTTTTTCATTGCGGATACAAAAATGATATTTCAAATGATTTTTTAGTAGATAATAAGTCTTTCTATCATGTTTTGTTAATATTTTAGTTGTGACATGCTAATTCAGGATTAAAACAAGCCTGAAGGGAAAAAATCTGTGCCAACGTCGCATAGAATATATCCTAAACATCAGGGTAACGTTAATAAAGCTAGAATAATACTACATTTCAACAAACTCACGTTTCTAATGTTTAAATTCATAACTTTAATAATAAAGACTGGATAATTGTCAATCCAGCGACTGAACATGATTGATATACGATAGATTGATTGACTGATGATTGAAAGCAATGTCAATCGTGATTGACAATTAACTGGTCATCTAAGATCGAACGATGTAAAAATTGTAGTTAATATAATAAATAGACATAGATGATATTGTTTTTGAGATTTAAAGTTGATTTAAATAAAAGACCATTTTTTAAAGATGTATTTTTTTTATTTCCTTAAAAATTAATTAATATGTTGACTATTTAAGCATTGCAAATGGCTTGGTGAAATAATTTACTCTAACCAGATCATCCAATCGAACACCATAAATAATTATGATACTGTCAACGTAAGTACTCACAAGTTGTTTTTCTTAAATAAAACTAGTCTAAGTTATAACATCAGGTATCTGCCACTGAAAGGCCTGTCAAAATCGGTCCAGCTGTTTCGGAGATTTGCCAGATGAATAGACAGAGAACAATTTTTATAAAATTTGTTTTTCAATTATAAATTCCGTATAAATGTGTACAGAGGCCAGCATATCAAGCTACCCGAAACTGTACAATTTTCCCAATCAACCTTCAACCTTATGGTTTCAGCGATAACGTTGAAAATCTATCAAAGAATTTTGACAGATTGTAGTAGCTTAATGTGCTGGCGTCTGTACAATCCGATAAATTGAATACGATGAGTTAAAAGGTTTGATGTGAACTAATGTCTGATGAAATGACGGTAAATGTCTGATAAGCGAAGTTTGTAATGGCGGAACGACGCCTGGCGCCTCTAGCGGCGCAAAGTGGAGGCACGGGCGCATCCTGTGCGGTGGCCCAGCGGCATGGCTACGAAAGCACAGGTAGTGGGAAGTCCTACCGTAGTGCGCCATCTGGCGATGGCGAGCCATAACAGTAAGTAAGTAATCTTCTACCTACTTAAAGGACACAAGTGGGTATGGAAAATAGAAAAGCGTTAAAAATATTCTTTCTAAAAGAGTATCATACAGAACGCTGAAACTGAAGGGGGAAAAACATTAGTGAATAGAAAAATACCGTTAAAAAAAAATATCAGCCTATTGCTGTCCCACAGCTGGGCAATGACTCTTCTCATACAGAGAAAAATGAGCATTGATCTCCACGCTTGTTCCAGGCGGAATGGTAACACATTGCTGACCGACAAATATTTTTACCTCAAAATGAGCCTGCCTTTTACTTAGCCCAGCATTTAGTTCGATAGAAAAATCATGTAAAGGAATTCAAACTTTTATCAACGGTTCACAGTACCCTTCTTTAATCAAATCATTACAACCCACTGATTACAAAACCCTCAGCTATTTCTACACTCAATGCTTTGATAACACGAAACATAATTCGGTGCCAAGCTCAGTTTGGCACCATTCAAACTTCCGGAAAACGACTTCCACACATAACATCCATGTTTTTCTTTGGTCCCTTTCATACAAGTTCTTAGGAGCACGTTCACCTCAGCGTGTCTATTCAGAGGCCAACCCATTCGGTTTTTATTTAAGCCCTTTCATTTAGACGAATGTAGTTGACGGGGTACAAAAGTCTGATGCCTGTTTTTACTTACACTAGGCGACAAAAACGCGCTGTTGTATTTTCAACGCTCGGGTCAGTACTGAAAGTATAAAATACAACAGCGCCTTTTTATTTAGGCATTCATTTAGGGGCCGTCTACTGTTCGTGAAAACAGGCATGAGAGAGCCTTAGGCGTGAACGCTTCAACTGAAATGAAGCTAATCGGAACCTAGTCTGCTGGAAAAGTATTTAGCAGGGGTTCTGTTTTTGTCCATGTGTGGTTCAGATAAAAACTGATAAAATAAAGTAGCAAAATTCTAGCGAATTCACTGAAAATCAAATTGACTCACTACTATCTTCAATGTTGTCTGTCTATTCAAACCACAACTGTCATTATTTGGCAGAAAATTCTATGTACCTATGAAATTTGTCAATTGCTTAGCAATGATTTTTTCTGTCCGTACATATTGTAATAGTAAAACTATTTTCGCTAGTGTGGGGTATTAACAGTACTAGTAAAGACATAAGTTTTATCCCAGTAAAAAAACTAGATTTAATAAGGTAGCTCGCTATCTTATTAAATTGATATTAATAAATAACCATAGTTGTGAAAATACATGTCGACAGTTCGAAACTTGATTATTACTTGCCTAGGAAAAATGATTACAAAAATAAACGCTATAATAGCAAGCCGAACTAAACACTTCCCCTTGATATTGAATGTTACAAATGGTTCATTGGACTATTTTTAACCTTCATTATCAAACTCCCCTTGAAATTAAATGTTAACAAATAGTTCATTGGATAACTATTTGTTATAAACATCGTAAAGAGCACTCCACGCTTTTTTACAAGAAATTAAATAATTGTTTATTTTTTAATATTTAGATCAGCTTGCTATAAAAGCGTGATTTTTTGTTTTTATAAAGCTATGACTACAATTTAGTTTCTCATTTTTTAGTCTCAAAGTAGCATCAAAAGTAGTTATAAAAAATATAATATTTATTTTTCTGTGATAAATAAACCTATTTTTCTTTCTTCTAATCAAGATACTCGATTTGTTACTATAACGTATACAACGTGTAACGTTAAATGCGCAAAACCTGAAAATAGTTTGATCAGAATAACGAGCAGAATTAATTGAACCACTTTTTAATATAGGTCACATTTTTCAAAAAATCTTCATTAAAAACGTTGCCGTGTCTATTTATTATTAGGTCAAGCAAGCCAATGTCAGCGCGGCGCAGCGGCCCGGTGATGAGTCATCCCTCGATAAAGCGTCGTCAGCAGACGCAAGAAACGATCAGAATGGCCAGTAAAACTAAAACAGCACATAAAACCTTTACAATTTTTTGAATGACTTATTTTCTCTCTGAAATAGGTCAATTGAATTAAAAATCAGTTGGGGTGTCTGAGGTTTTGCGCATTTAACGTTACACGTTGTATATGTCGATATTTTTATCACCCTGGTGATACCGGTGAGCATAATATAAGGCCGAAATTAAATAAATAATAAAAAAAATATATATATAAAATTACTGTATTGTCGTTGATAAGTGTGCAAATTTTAAAGTTAATCCTCCGGTGAAAATTACATTGAAGGATTTCATGACATAGATATAATAAGGTCTATCTATTCATACACGAAATATCTGAAGAGGTCATTGTACTCATCATTATGAACAACTTTTACTCTAGGACAAAACGTGAAATCGCAAAAAATCTGCTGTTCCATATAATTTGACGAGTTATGTGAGTTCGCCTGCTTGAAGTATTAAATAAATAAATATGTAAATGTAGACAACGGCTGATTTTCTTGTCGCGATTTCGGGTTTGGTCCCATATGAAAACTTGTTCTTTATGATGAATACAATGACCCCATAAGAGATTTCTTGTATGAATAGATAGGCCTTATATAGAAACAGGTTAAGCTAATAAAAGCGTTTTAAAAAGAATAGAGTAGAGTGTGCCAAGTTTTCAGTCCAAAATCGTAAAGTGCATGCACTTGTTATTTTTTTAACTACATATTTTTTTAGAATGGTACAGGAATGTGGGGATTGGCAAATGTAAGGATAGGCCTATGCTCATCGGTGGGTGTTAAGCTGCTTATGATGATAGTGATGCCATTTTTTTTTTCATTGGCAGAAGGGTCATCACGGCGTATAAGTATAGCTTGCCTACTGCCAATCAGCCAACGATTAGTGCCGTTTCGACCTAGTACATACCCCTTCTTAGTACTTAGCAATGATTAGTCGGTTGTAAGCCGATATTTGAACGAACGAATTAGCTGTCGGGCTGCTCAAGATCGATCAATGTAGCCTTCGAAAAACTACGGCTAGGCTGAGAAAAGTTAAACTGGTATTTGGTGAGAACGTAATCAATTTTGTACGACAGAATTGGTTTCTACTAGCGCTTTGCGTTTTTCTATGCTTCAGTATTGTTACTAACATATATTAGTCCTTTGTTACTTTATATTAAATGTTGATAAAGTAAAACCCAAAAGCCTAGTATTCGAAAAAAAATAGGTACAGACGCCAGCTGCACATCAAGTTACTACAATCTGTCAGATTTCTTTAATATATTTTCAACTTTATCGCTAAAGTATAAGGTTCAAAGTCGATTGGGAAAATCTGACAGTTTCGGGTAGCTTGATGTGCTGGCGTCTGTACGTTAGAAGATTTTTTTTTTAAATTTTTATTGTAGAATGGGTCCACTCTTGACCTCGATCACGACTGATGGAAAGCGTTGGATAAGGTCTATGCTGGAACGTGCGTACCCAGAAGAAGCCTGAAAATGAAAAAGTTATAACATGTCAAATTGCCTATGACATTATTTATTGCATGACCATAGACATTTGAAGATGATTTTAGGTAGCCACCGATGGTATCACAGCAGATGATATCAAGACTATTATCCCTGAGAGGAAAAGCTAGAAATTCTTATGCGGTTAAATGTCTGTAATTACCCAGACCGGCGGCACCGATAACTTTCAAACAAGAACACAGTAACTGGCTTGATGACAGAAATAAGTAAGTATTGTGGCATAGGTGACAGATTCCCAGGACGAGCTCTTTCGCAAATAACTCTACTAATAATTATTACGTTATGTAACGAAAAGTGAAAAAATACACATGGAAAATTTACATGGAGGGACTCCATAACCCAGTAACTGGGTAACACGATACCCCTTGGTCTAAGACTGATTCTCAGACTTTCGGGCTACTGAGTATTCGTAATGACTGTCAAAGATCTACAAATGACAGCCAGAACCAACGGTTTACCGTGCTTCCCGAGGTAAGGAGGGGTACCTTAAAGATGGTTACCCATCCACGGACCGGCCTCGGATAGCGTTGCTTAACCTTGAATATCAACCAACAAATGATCAAAATTATACGAAGAATATAACGGAAATAATCATTAAGCACTTAATTTTTGTTTGCGATTCAAAACAATCTAGTTTTACTTACCAAGCAAAACTAATATAATTATGACCATAATAATTTTGATTTATTTACTGGAGTTCAGCTATCCCACCGTAAATTTAAGTCAAAAGTTTTGTACGCGATATCGATGAATTGAATTCTCGGTAAACCAAATATCTATTTGAATTTATTGAAACCTTTGATAAATTCACCTTTGAGATGTGTTTGAGTTTGTGATCAGGTTTCAGTTTACGATTGAATTAGATTAGGTACAACATATTTCGTCCGCAAAATATAGGTACATTATTTATTTACGAATATATATCTTTTATTTCATTTCGTTAGACTTTACTAGAAAAAGAGGGATTTAGTTTAGGTAGGTACTCGTGTAAATATAGCAATTTAAAAAAAAAAAAAAATTATGTTTTTTAGTGTGTTAGCCCAGGTTCGCATGGACGCGATTTTCCCGCTGCGATATTTTTCGCGCACTGCGTTTTCAACGCACTGACACATGTCTACGGTACGGCACCGGGCAACGTGTAACGGCACGACGCCGCTACCGGGAGACGGCACGGTACCGTTCACGATGCACCGCGGTGGCATACGCCGAACCGCTCGTTAGTTAATGTTTTGTTGTTGTTTAGTTCGCAAGTGTTAATTTACCCCATACTCACCGAATATTTTCTTTGGTTCTGTTTTTTCTTCATTCGTCGCCTTAATAACAGGAGCAGAATAATACGGCTTTCGCGGTCCATATCAAGAGATTCAAGACAAAAACTCAACGATGGTTGCTGCCTTATGCGGTGACGGCACGGTGCTGTGTGCGGTGCACCGTACACAGCACCGTGCCGTCTCCCAGTGGCGGCGTCGCCGTCGTGCCGTTACACGGTGGCGGCGCCGCGCCGTGGTGATATTTCCAGGCCCTTAGCGCCGACAGTTTGTTTTTTCACGCGCTGCGTTCCGCTGTTGAAATCTCAATGCTCGCTTTAACGCCTAAAGTTAAAGTTGAAAATCCAGTGCGCGATAAAATCCCGCCGCGATATTTTTACGTCCATGCGGACGTGGCCTTAAGGTTATCGGTTTAAAGGAGTTACCATTAGGAAGGTAGGTAGGTTATTACATATTAAACACAAGTTACATTTTTGACCGTAACACAGCTCACACTAGGTACTTGGACGAAAGCTTAAATAAAAGCGTGACATTGGATTTTCTACTTTTGGCACGGAGCCGGCTTTGAAAATCCAACCGCTTGCTTTTATTCAGGCATTTATTTAGGTGTCGTCCTCCTTTGGACGGAACAAGGCGAGTGCAGGCAGGCTAAGGAGCACTTCCCGCAATGGATGGCTGCCTCACGAAACAGGTTCTCCGTCTAACTAAACAAAAGCTGCGTACGGTTACTGCAGCTTTAACTGGCCACGGGTCATTTAATAAACACTTCTTTGTCATAGGAGTAACAGACAGTCCGCTGTGCAGGGCCTGCATGGAGGATGACGAGACAGCGGCACATGAGCTTCTAAGCTGCCCGGTGGTCGCCACGTACAGGGCAAAATGCTTCGGTAACCGAGGTACCCTACGTGAGACGGTCAGTAACATCAAGGCGTTGCTGGCCTTCCTCGAGGAGCTGGGGTGGATCGAGTGATCGATTTTCTCACCCGTACGCAAAATACGCGCATTGACGTGGAGTTGCGGACAACAGCCCGTATTACCTATTAGGTGTCGTCCTGTGTTAGTGAAATCGTGTATGAGTTTCTGTAAACAAATTAATAACTACTTAATTTAATTAATATTATGTAAAGTAAGCTAGTTAGTCGAAATACTATGCATAATCACTACATAGTATAAAACAAAGTCGCTTCCCTGTCTGTCTGTCCCTATATATGCTTATATCTTTAAAACTACGCAACGGATTTTGATGCAGTGTTTTTTAATAGATAGAGTGATTCAAGAAGGAAGGTGTATATGTATAATACATGCATAATATAGTAGAGAAACACTGATAATTTTAGAGGTTTCTAATGTGATGTCGTAAATAAACACATTTTTTTGCGCTTACTTACATTTTAAACGCTGGCTGAACCCGTTGAGATAGATCAAAATAATGTACTACACTATTGTACACCTTAAAAAGGTCTACAAAAAAGTCCGCGATGGTATATGTATATCTCTTAGGGATAACCCACAATAACCATTTTATATCCTATACTTTTTACGAGAAATAATGGCTCTAAAATTATCAGTGTTTCTCCATTGCACCCGTGCGAAGCCGGGGCGGGTCGCTAGTTATGAATAAATCCTTAATTTATCTAATTACATCCTGAAGAGGGGCTCCTGACTGAATGATAATAGGCGCACGGGTCAATCTTCATGGTTAAATAACGCTTGCCGAGGTCGGTCCATGGATCCGTGATCATCCATTACATACCAAGATCCCTCCATGCCAGTCAGTGACAGTCGTCATAGGTAGTCAGAAGCCCAAAAGTTTGACAGCCAGTCTCACCAAGGAGCATCGAGTTACCCAGTAACTGGGTTGTTAGATAGGCAGTCGCCAAATGTATAATACTGGATTTCAGCTGCATCCGGTTACAACGGAAGCCGACCTTAACATAAGTACCTTACCATACTTTAACTTTGGGAAAAGTCTAGGCAAATGATCCTGAAATCCCAAAAAAGTTTTGGAATCTCAAATGATGAAAAATAGCAGGATATGAGTACATCGATATTAAATTAATAAGTACCACGAAACGAAGAAACCTTAAAATATTGATTCTCTGATTTCCATTCAATGAAAATTTATGTTGGAACAGAAGAACCGACCCGTTTAAAAATGAGATAACCGTTACGTACGAATC
Organism: Eremobia ochroleuca; assembly: GCA_949629135.1. Lineage (NCBI taxonomy): Eukaryota > Metazoa > Arthropoda > Insecta > Lepidoptera > Noctuidae > Eremobia > Eremobia ochroleuca. Next base: position 5,959,310 of record OX451390.1, on the reverse strand, counting down.
AACAGATTCCATTACAGAAACCCTGTTTTTTATTAAACCACCTTTTATACCGATGGACGTTTTATAAATTATTGAGAATCTTTTAAGCATTATTTCTGGAAATGGATCGTTGTTAAAAGTACTCAGTAGATCTTAATTTTTCATTGTCTGGGTTTGCAAGTTATCTTCTTGATTTTATTTTCTTGGATTCTTTCATGTAACTTATAAAAAAATTATTATATGAAAATGTTAACCATTACAGACAAAAAACGTGTATACATTATTGGCAAAAGTATGGTATCCCTGATCTGCAGAATGCGTGGCAGCCGCAACGAAATTTCGAAGACTGTGGCTGATAGGATCTCATCTCCGCTAAGGAGCTGTCCCTTGTTAAATCAGCCATTTAATCATAATTTTTATTTTTAATAATAAAAATAATAATAATATTCCACAACTTTCACACAACGCCATCTAGTCCCAAACTAAGCAGAGCTTGTGCTATGAGTACTAGACAACTGATAACCATACATAATTATAGATAAATTACACCCAGACACAGAACAAATGATCGTGCTCATCACACAAACATTTGTCCTGGGTGGGAATCGAACCAAATCTTAAATTTTCATTTTAATCTGCATTTTAGTACTTGATCCTGTAATCTCGATATAGTGCAATTGTACCTATGGATCTTGATATTTGAATTTTTATTTTATTAAGCATACCTAAAGATACTCCCATGTATTTATTATCTATCATGTAGTCTCACAGTATTTTAATGCCTTTTAAAATTACATACTAGCAATATAATAATGAAAGTAACTTAATAAATAATACAGTGCAACTTCTTATACCCTAGCAAAGTAAATACCATAATATATTAATGAAGTCCCAAAAGATCAAAGAGGTAAAAAATAACAAGCCAAAATAAATCGAATGGAATTATATTCATGAAACCTTGAATAAGCTCAGTTGAGCTTATTAATGTGGTGTGCTACAGTTGAAGCCCACTGTAGACCATTTTTATTGTACTGCTTGAGTTATGAAAATTCAGGTATGATATTCAGAAGTCCTTTAATCCCGATTTGAAAACCACTTAACCGCTAACGATACAGTGCCTCTGTAGGTATTTTTATTTAAACAAGTAGATTAGTGTTATGCTAGTACTTCAAGTTAAAGATACATATCTGCTCATTAACAATGTTAGGTTAGTAGGTACTAAACTTTTTTTGCAAAACCAGCTGCAGCAAAATCTCTGTCTTTTGTGGTAGTTTCAGAAGCCTTGTAGTCCTAAAATCGCGGTAAGTGAGATCTGTCGGTCGATTCCGGAAAAATCTCACCGCGATAATTATTGCGAAGTGAGCTTAGAGTGAGCTGTGAGTCATGCTGATGCTAGGGATTGACACTATTGACGACTCACTCCACGCTCACTTCACAAGTTTTCACGGTGAGATGATTACAGAATCGACCGGCTGTACCATAATTTTGTAACATATTATCAATCACAATCTGAATTGTTTTGAAGGATATTGCTAATCCATTGCATAAATAACGAAATGAATGTTGTCGAACTGTCAAAATGAAAAGCCAATGCTACGAGTATTAGTGTGTTACTCAATTACACCGCCGTAGTTATTTACTAAAGATGTTCTTCTTCAGAGCATACGAAGGGTTTGTAAGTACTTTTGGGGACAAAAAAGTAATGTTGGAGACCGAAACCATAGGCTCCACAAAATAATCCAAAGATTGTAATGAAGTAGGTATTGCAACAATAATAGGACATGAAAAAATAAAAAAAATACATCTCTCCAACTTTTTTATACAGTGTGAAAATTTCAAAATTAAATAAATGTACGGTCTACCCAAAAATTAACTTATTGAAGGTAACCAAAGACATTAAATAGGCGTCACTCGTCAGCCCTATTAAGACCGAAAATTAATTCGGTCAACCGTCTTAAATTGCATTTAAAATTCAATTTAAAGACAGAACAAACAATATAAAATGGCCGCGAACTGTTGCGTGAGCAAATGTATAATTAAATTCATTCCGAAAATGTTTAAATAGGCGTTAATTTATTGGGAGTACTGTTACGTACAAAAGTATTTTACTGCGTAGGCGTTTAAAATGTTTTGTATAATTAGATAGTGTGGTTTTGTAAAGAGAAACTTTGTGACTTTTGTGTTATAGACTGAATATCATGTATGAGAATTCGATTGCATATCCAAAAAATCTAAACACATGTTAATTTCTAACCTATTTCAACAAATGATGACCACTTGCCAAAAAACGAACGTCAAATTATTTGACGTTCGTTTTTTATGTTCTAGTTTCTAAATCACGAGGCAAGTGGTCATCATTTGTTGAAATAGTTTAGAAATTAACATGTGTTTAGATTTTTTGGATATGCAATCGAATTCTCTTATAAAGATGGAAACAAAAAAAATAAAAAAAATTACTACCACCAGACTCGTAGTTTAACTTTTTAATTCTCACAGTTGAGCCGTAAACTTCTCTTTTTGTTGAACGAAAACCTCATTTTTAATCGCTGCAAATCCAGGTTCACTTTCCTCGACACAAAATCCGCTCTTTTATAAGCTTAAGGAAATTTTACGCTGCATTTTATTTTACCACTTTAGGTTTAAAGGTCATGAAGCCCAAGCCGCATCGACCCGGATTTCTTCAAGCGCTTTTCTGCTACTGCAGGTTCGTGCAGTCCTAACGAAGCAAAACCAGCTCAAAGTAAGCGTATCTTAAGCCTTTGCTGTTAAAATTGCATTTAAATTTGCTATATTATTATTTTATTCACGAAGAGATTGAGTTAAAACAAGCCCGTATCTCCTTTGGTGCTATTTTATAGATATAAAATAAACTTTGAATGAGAAAGCTGTTAGAATAATGCTCCTCGGAAGTGGTTATGGTTTCATTTTCAGTGAATCATTTATTCTGGTGAAATTGCATTTTCCAGTTTAGAATGTGCATCCTGTCTTTTTCTGTTTTTTATGAGAAAATGCTTACGAAAATGATGGTAAATTGTATTGTTCATGAAGCCCATTGCTATACAATAGTTAGTTGTACAGTGTTATTCTAATTTTCTTTAATACAAAACGCATACAAAAAATATAACCCCGTAATTAAAATAAAGAAAGAAAAATGCATACAACTCAAAGAATTGTAGCATGTACTCAACAACTACGGATTGCCGAGAGCACCATATTAATTCATACCGTGCTGTGAATAATTACCACTTGCACGAAGAGAGAAACAAGTTATTTTCCTTCAAAGAGTTAATTAAAATACCGTGAACTATATAATTCTACTTAATTACTCCATAAGAATGTTCGTTTATATATAAGATTGCTGTCAAAATCGTTTGATGACCATGGTATTATAAATTGCACGCTCAATTACTACGCCCCCGATTTTAATCGAAGATTTATGAGTTGGAAAAGACATTTAGCACTCCATCCGCACCCTTTGCCTTCACTAAGGGAATTCAGTATTTCACTTGTCCAATAATGTCGATCCCAGTTTCTTGGTAGATACTTTCTCGGAACTCGTACGAATCTTTGAGTGTTTTTTTTTTTTTTTTTTGTGAAAATCTTTTTGTGATGGACTGTACTTTTTTTAAATTTATTTCGTATTCGAAAAATGCTTTCTCTTTTGGATATTTTGTTGATTGTATCTTTGTTTCTCGTTCAAATTAAGTCACAATTCATATTCTTTGATGAATACAAAACTATTAACTGAGAAAATTAAAACCGTAATGGTTTAATTTTGTTTGCTTTTTATTCACAGTTTCTCTTTGTAAAGCAATAATTAATATGAAGATTCAGTTTAATAACCTGAATATACGAGATTACTGTTCCAAATCCAAATTACGTAACTACACACACGGACAGAATTATTAGTCCAATAATAATGTGAATTGACATAACCCTCACTTGCAACATTAAAGGTCCAATTTCGTTCTCCTATCTCACTGTTTCTCCCAAGTATTAAATAACTTAAGGGCTAAAAGCCGAAATTGAGTATCACATCATTAAATTTAATCTATATTCTAAACCATTTAGACTTGCCAGGGTGCGTCTGTTCGAGGGTTATCCCGGATTATATCTAAGTCGAGGTAAATTGACTATATTCACTCTTTTGGCCTGACGTTGACGTTTAAAGGCTATTGCACGAACGTGCGATATAAACAACGCAAATTCGAACAGTCTTTTAATCGAGAATACCACTGTTTTATAGGTTTTTGCTATTTTTTATGACTAGCACAATTTAGGATGAGGTTAAAGCCCCGGATACACTAGGGAACATTTTGTCCCGCAACATGACGCGCAACACAAAATATACGTGACGCTGCAACGTTGCATAGTGTCCCGCAACATGACCCACAGCATTTTACGTGACGCGGGACATGTTTCTTGCTCCCGCTCCGAGAGCGAGCGCACGGCGCGACATTCTCTCGGGACATTCACGTAGTTGCCGAGCGCCATGTTCCGCAACATGTCGCTCCATTTGTCCCCTAGTGTATTCGAGGCTTTAAATACACTGAATCGTTATTATAAGATGTGAACCAGCACGAACCCATCGATACCATTATTGAGTTCAAGTTTGGTTGCCTAGTGACCCTTTTATTACTTATTCTACGATTTTTGTAAAGTTTTACGATATAATTTTGATATTTAATAGCTAAACATGATATGATAATTATGATGAATTAGTACGGAGGACAGTAAATTATTATGCAATTGATTATTTTCCCCGTATGAGGACCAATTTGAGAACATTTTAGTATTATTTTGCACGCAAAAAAAGTTGTTATAATATGTTGCATCAGGAAGTATGAATTGTGTTATTATGTGTAAGTGTAGATTGTAAGTGTTAGCACCACTATTCATTTCTATTAAGTAACGGTAGTATTACACATAGACAAAGAAGAAAGAACAATATTGTTTTAACATGCATGATATTAATTAGGTATTTTTAGGCATTCTAGTCAATTTGAGGGGCCCTTGGCTTAGTAATAACAGCCGCACAGGTCGATCGATCAGGTTAAGCTAAGTTTGCCGCGGTTGTTCTGTGGATGGGTGACCATGTTTACATACCGGGACTCCTTCGTGCCTCGGAAAGCACGTTAAGCCGTTGGTCCCGGCTGTCATTCGTGGATCTTTGGCAGTCGTTACGGGTGGTCAGGAGCCCGAAAGTCTGACTACCAGTCATACCAAGGGGTATCGTATTACCCAGTAACTGGGTTGTGGAGGTCAGATAGGCAGTCGCTCCAAGTAAAATACTGGTATTCAGCTGCATCCGGTTAAATTGGAAGCCGACCCCAACATAGTTGGGAAAAGGCTAGGCAGATGATGATGAGCAATGCTATCCAATTTGACTGTCTACGTTCCGTATTACAGAACATTCCTCAAATCCAGTTTCATCGTCAGTCAGTCGATAATTGTTTAAGTATAGAATCAGTAATGAGCATCGTTCTTGATTTCAGAACGGTAATCAATCTATACACAACTGGAGCGAGACTCACATCGTGCCTCAAGCAGAGATGTGTACTGTTTTCTTTCTGTTGTCAGTTTTCGTTTATGATTTATTTTATTTACCCACTATGTTCTGATTTTCACAGGATGAGACATATGAAAATGTACGATAAAAACCCAAATAATTAGAAAAAATATTATATATATTATTATAATTATAAATAACGCTGATTTCCATTATTTGTTGGTAGCTTGATGTGCTGGCGTCTGTACTATTGTACAGACGCCAGCACATCAAGCTACCCAAAACTGTCAAATAATTCCCAATCAACTTGAACCTTATGCTTTAGCTATTTAGTTGAAAATCTATTAATTAAATTTGACAGATTGTAGTAGCTTGATGTGCTGGCGTCTGTAAAATCCTGCATTAATTGAAATTAAACTATTTGAACTCATTTTGTATTATTAATTTCATTGTACAAATTTTGTATCTGTCGTCGCTACTTTGACAGACATAAGTCAATAATTTCGTAGAAAAAAATATATTTTGAATAATTTAATAAGTTTATTTCTTTGTGTTTGCGATGGTAGCAATGAAAATAATACGCTCCAATAATTGGAGTAAACAAGAAAAGGTATTTATCTATGAATAAATCTAATCTACTAATCTATCTATCTAATCTACTGACTAATATAAACTGACCAAATTAATGTGGAAAGCAGTAGCTGATAATAGCTATGTATTTCCATTCCCTTTATGCTTTTTAACATGAATTTGCTCTTTTAGAAATATATATAGGTACGGTAGCGGTCTGAACTCCAATGCCAGCATTACAAAACTATCGCATCGTAACTCGTAGAACTTGAGAACTTCTTCTTTTATTTAGGCATTTCACACACACATATACACCCGCATAATGCAATCTTTCATCACAAACCAAACAGAAAAAGCGCGGTATGTGATCATCGTCATAGGCCTATCGTGGCACGCAGTGTCTTTCTGATTATTGTAATGAGAAAAAGACAGCGAATATTTTGAACTAGTCACAAAAAAGTTGAGGGTAATAGATTTGAAACAAAATTAATTTTCTGACTGTTATAGTTGTAATGCTATGACGTTGTTGGTTGGTGTTCTTAGTTACGTGCGTTTGTGTTATTGATATTGCAGGTGTTGAGTTTGAAGATTTTTATTGAAAATGCAAGCAAATACAAATATTGAAGCCAGGGCGAACATTTTAGCCTTGCATAACAATGGGTTTAATATATTTGTAATATCCAATGAAACCGGATTTTGTGTAAGTTCTTTTGTTATTATTGATTCCATTTGTCCTCATAAGTGACGTTTCAAAATGTATAATAAGGATTTATTTTTAGAGAGATACTGTGAGACGTTGGGTGAGGAGATTTGAGGAAGAGGGAATTCTTAAGATCCGTGTAAGAAGTGGCAGGCCTCCACTTATTAAAAAATCTCGGCGACGCTTTATGGTTGATGAATATGAAACGAATGGTTTCATACCTACAAGACGATGTGCTGAAGAATTTGATACGTCATTGCGCACTGTTCGCCGTGCACTCCATGCAGAAGGCCTCCATCATCGAACATCAGCTAAAAAACAGGCATAAGAAGAATCGGTTGCGTTTTGCTCGAGAACATTTAGAAATTGATTGGGAGAGTACTGTATTTACTGACGGGAAGACTTTTAAATCGTGTTAAAATGGAAATCTTCATTTGTGGCGCAGAGACAGTACACGATGGTCTGACAGTAATATTATGAATAATACGGAATCAGGAAGAATTAGTGTGAATATGGGTGGATTACTGCTCAAAGGCCGAGTGAGTTGGCATTTATACCTATGCGGGCCAACACCACCAATTACGTCGAGGTTTTGAGTGATATAATGCTACCCAGTGGATGAAATTGGTGAATTTCATTTGGTTCAAGATAATTGTCCGATACATCGTGCCAGTATTGTTCGTGACTGGTTTAGTGAGCATTCGGATGTTAAAGTTATTCCGTGGCCAGCCCCTGATTTCAACACTATAGAAAATGTATGGGGTTTATTGGTGCAAAGGTGGGAAGCGCGAGACGAAAGACGTCTCAAACAGCTCAAGTCCTATTGCATGGAGTTGTGGGATAGTTTACGTAGCAGAGAGATTTGCAGAAATATTATGGCCTCTATGCGTCAACGTCTTCTTGACTGCATTGACAATCTTCCACTGGTGACCGTTGTCTGTTGTTGTCTGTTGGGTTTTCGTCTCAGGATAGGCTGGTCTTCTCTGCCGTGGGATTAGCCGTTCTTGTCTTGTACTTGTCGATTTTAATGTTGACGGACTTCGATTTTACGAATTCCGAAGATTTTACTTGATTTTCTTACTATTAAAATTAAATAGAATTAAAATAATGAGCAGCAGTGATTTTAGTACACGCTAGCTCGTGTTCGAGATCCGGGGGAAGAGGATTTTACAATTTGAGTTTATGATTTTTTGCAATTAGGTATTCAAAGTTGATGGTTTTAGTGAGAAAAAATCACACATAGGTCTTATTCTCAATGCCCGGGCATCTTTTGAAAGTTTCCCCCGAAAATAAAGAAAAAAAATTTTCCTAACTGTACCTAGTGGTAAGTGATAAAAGTCGATAAAGTCTGCTTTTTTTACATAATGTCTAAATTAACTGAAAGTTATTCGAAACATTGTATTTCAGCTAAGAAGTTATATTATTTTAATATTACTTCTTTTCGATTTTAATTAAATACTTAGCTCATTATTTTTTATAATTTAAAATATGAATAGTAATAAAATATTAACCTTTATCATAAAAAAATCTTCTTCAGAATGTCAGTCACATTTCTATCAACTTCATAATTTCTTTTTCTACTCCACGGTGCAAAACATTGATAGCAGATGGTGTAGCACACCCCATTAGAGCGTGATTTTTTTTACGGATTACGAGCAATCACTTTTATTACAATTCAGAAAAATGCGTAAGTGTTCTCATTGCGGAAAAAAAAATAAAAATATAAATCGATACAAATAAAATTTATCACCTTTTCATTTAAAAATAAATACCTACATAAAATACCTTTTAAAAATATCATGTTACGAGTCGTACACTACACAGGTGGCTAAAAATATAACAATTTGTAATAATATTTCAACTGCTAGTGACTTTGAATAATAGTCTAACTCGATCCACTTTAGGTATCCATCTCAAAAATAAAACAATAAAACAAATATTTGATAAGTACTGGTGTCATTGAGAATTTCATGTCTTTGTTACTGCAGGACCCGGTTTGTAGCTAATTAATAATATCCACACAGGTCGATCTTCAAGGCTAAGCAACGCTTGCCGAGGTCGGTCCGTGGATGGGTGACTATGCATTACATACCAAGATCCCTCCATGCTTCGTAAAGTGCGTTAAAGCGTTGGTCTCGGCTATCATTCGGAGATCTTTAACAGTCGTTACGGGAAGTCAAGAGTCGAAAAGTCTGACAACCAGTCTCACCAAGGAGTATCGTGATATAACTGGATTGTGAAGGGCAGATAGGTAGTTGCTCCATGTGAAAACTTGGGTGAAGTGAGCGTGGAGTGAGCCGTCAATAGTGTCAATCCCTAGCATCAGCATGACTCACAGCTCACTCTAAGCTCGCTTCACCTTAGTTATCACGGTGAGAGTTTTCCAGAATCGACTGGCTGATATTCAGCTACATCCGGTTTGACTGGAAACTGACCCCGACCTTGTTAGGAAAAGTTTAGGTATGATGTTATTACAGCTGTTTGATTTTACGTTAAACGTATCGATTTGCTCTTTTTTAGCCGATTTCAAAGAAAAAAGAAGATACTGTACTAAACAATAGTATAAAATAGGAGAAATAGAGCTCTTATTATTTTGTTCTCAAGCTGATTTGCGAAAGAAACTGGAAACCTTAGCTGTGTCATCCTACACAAGAAAAAGGTATCGTCTAAAGGAAATACGGGTTTATTGTGGTTAGCATTTTACTTTTACGAAAAATAATTTTAGCTACGGATATTTTCGGTACGTTCAAAATAAAAACGATTGTGTTTGCCTGTATGTTAGGCGCTCAAAATTAAGGGCTCAGAATTATCTCCAAACTGAGATGCTTTACACCGCAAAAATATTTTGTTGGGAAATGAAAACGAAATACAGATAAGATAAGATATTTATTTGTAGAAACATGAGTATACATACAAGGCATGCAGGTTGTTCATCAAAAAATAAGATCCGTCATGTTCGGCCTTTGTGGCATACAAATATATAGGTAAGAAAAGTAGGTATTTAAACAAAGCTAAAACATTATTAAATTTTCACGCATACTAAAAATTAAATTTAAATATTAAATTTGAATTAAATTGTCCTATAGTCTAATTATAAATTGTTAATATCATAAAATGTCAGTAAATATTTGTCATTTAAAAATTCTAAAATACTGTAGTATGCTTTCCCAACTAGATATAATTTTAGCTGCTTTTTTAGTATGTGTGTGTACAGACAATCCCAAAAATCTCAGCTCGATATTACAATAAAATAATGGATATCTTATCAATATTAATACCGGACAATGACAGTGAAATTGTGGAACCATTTTGCTGTTATCCAATACTTACCCCTGTTTAATCCATGGGGAAAAAGGTTCCCGAGATAGCCATATCTGTATGTTTGAGTATCCCAAAATTATCTTAAACATATTCCTAACCAAACTCTCATGTGTCTAACAATGAATATTTAACTTGGATCCCTTAAGGGGATGCTCTTTTCATGGAATTTTCATCTTGGAGATTTTTTGGGATAATAAATTCAATGGTCAATTTGTTGCATGGCTGCAGTTGGTACACATGGCTACACATCTAGCTATGCATGCTTCTGCGTACAACCTGAAGTTAGCTTATACTGGTTATGTATAGCTTGATGTGTAGCCGTGTGTACCAAATGTATAGGGCATTTATTATTTAAAACGAGATCCTGGACTAAAATGTTTACAACTAGTTCTTTCTGCTTCAACAGTTTGCGCTTGAAATGTAGAAACGTATATACTTCGGTAGCAGGTATTTACCTACCAAATCAACTCAGCCTATCGCAGTCCACTGCTGGACATAAGCCTCTCCCGGACTGCGCCACAACACCCTGTCCTCCGCCTCCCGCATCCAGTCTACCTCAGCCACCTTCTTTAGGTCGTCTGTCCAGATGGACAGACGACCGGCGTAGTGTGGGACGCCCCCCAGCTAGATAGCTGGGGGGTGTCCCACACTACGCTTGCCGATACGCGGTCTCCACTCCAGGACTCGTCTGCTCCACCGGCCATCGGCCCTTCGACAGACATGGCCAGCCCACTGCCACTTGAGTTTGCTTACTCTGCAAGCTATGTCGGTTACTCCGGTTCTTTTCCGGATAATCTCATTCCTGATTTTATCCTTCAAAGAAACTCCGAGCATAGCTCGGTCCATAACGCGCTGAGCGACCTTGAATTTGTGGACCAGCCCGACCGTCAGTGTCCACGTTTCAGCACCGTATGTCATGACGGGTAGGACGCACTGGTTGAAGACCTTAGTCTTCAAACACTGAGGGATAGGCGACGAGAAGACTTGAAGAAGCTTTCCAAATGACCTACCAAAGACATAGACATATTATATTGTACTTTCACTTTGGTATTTTTATGATTAACTATCAGCGTCTTGCGGCTTCACCCGCATAAGTTTCGAACCCGTGGGAAAATCGGGATAAAAAGTACCCTATGTGTTATTCCTAGATAAACAATCAGTGTGCCCAATTTCATCTAAATCCGTTCAGTAGTTTTTGCGTGAAAGAGTAACAAAAATCGATACTTCCATCCATCCATGCTCACTAGCTTTCTCGTTTATAATATTAAGTAGGAAGTTACTGGGATGAACTTACCTCCACGAATGTAAGTATAAGTAATAACGTTTCCAACGGGGACCTACATTTTCTGCATCAATCCCAGCATTTTATTTTACTAAGTAAATATTTTGTGCGCACACATTCTTAGTTCCAACATTAGTATTGTTTTGTCTGATATACTACAATATCCCTTAAGGGAACGTCAATTGATTGGATACGAAACAGGAAGGTCTGATATGTAAGACAATTGTCAGGTTGTTACCGCGAAGCCCCAAGGACTGATGTTGCATACGTAATCGAGAAGGATTCTCAGAATGTGTTCTCGATAGTGTATTAACACGTCAACGGGAATTTGTTGTGTGTACATTAATGATTTTGTTCAAGAGAATGTTGATTAGTGGAATAATGTGCGGCAATGTTTTTGTGATTTTTAGGATATTATGCAATGCGTAGCTGAATTAATGCAAATTATGAAATTAGTTTGTTCAGAGTCGATTACTGAAGCGAAAACTGTCATTTTTGATATAGGTATCTACTTTTTATCCTACCTACCTACTGCCAAAATGATTTACGTAATATTTTTATTATAATTCCAATACTAGTTTTTGGACTTATTTCAGAAGTAAATTTCAACATTACGTTTGCCAAGAATGTAGTTGTTACAAAGTTAGTTCACACATAACAGGAAGGTAGCTATTAAAACTTACTTTTATTTGAATAACGAGAAAATAAACATTTCAAAAAATCTGCGTAGCCCTTCCCAACTATTTCGGGGTCAGATTTCAGTCTTACCAGATGTAGCTACCTGACAGTATTTTTCTAGGAGTAAAGAGAGCCTGTCTGATCTCTACAACCCAGTGACTGGGTAACACGATACTTCTTGGCAATACTGTTTGTCAGACTTTTGGGTCTCTGACTACCCATAACGACTGTCAAAGATCTACGAATGACAGCTGGGACCAATGGCTTATCGAGATACGGAGGGGTCTCAGTATGTAAAAATGGCCACCCATCCATGGACCAACCGCGGCAACCGTAGCTTAAACCTGATCAATTCACCCACACGGCGGTTTTCACTTAGTTACGAGCCCCTGAGAAAATAAAAATTCAAAATGAAAATAATAACGAGCAAAAAGACTTTCAAAGATTTTCTCTACGAAGAAAAAATATACATTCAAAGTAAGTCCCATTACCTAACTAACCGTAAAAAGGTATATCTTACCACTCTCTTCATATTACCAGGACAAAAATCAAGGTTTACAAAAACATAAAATTCTGTGAAATGTGAACACTTAAATTCTTAGCATGAAGAATTTATTTGCGATTGTGAAAAGTTATCACTCTTAAATTCTGACCAATTTTTCTTATCTTGCTTCTTTATTTTGAACTAAATACTACTGCATTTTTAGATTTTTCAAAGCATGTATCTCTCATAGGTAATTTTAAACATAATTATGTGACTAGCATTTATCATCTTTCGTTCTAAGATTACCGTATATTTCATAGCGTCTTTTATTAAAGAAATAAGTATGCAATACGATTTATGTGAATCTGTGACCAATGCATTATGAATAAAAATGAGACTATTAAAAAGAGCTTAACATTTTTGAACTTAGTTGGGTTTTGCATATTTATTTGCGAATTTATTTTAATTTTCTTACAGTGAAACAATGAACACTTTCATAAACACTGCAAACTATGAATTGGCGAAAGTATTGCTTTTATAATATTAAAAATACAATAAAGAAGACAACAATTTTGATTAATCATTTTCACAGTGGCGGACGTAATAACTTTTAGTCTTTAACTTTTGTAAGCCATTCTTAGTCCATTCTTAGTCAGTCAACCATTCCATAATTGGACTAAACCAACTGAGATAGACAGTATTCACTACATGGCTAAGTCAAAAGCGCCGTGATAAAATTGATGGATTTATAACACAGGTACTGTTCACGCATATAATAAGGTTTAAAAGCGGGCTGGCCGCCGACCACAGAGTACTTCAATACCGTATCGGTCATCGACGCGCGCACATACTTGGTGTCCAAAGTTTTTGTTTCCAACATGTAACTTACGTAAACTTTAAAACCATATTATAAAGGTGAACGCTCAATTATCCGAGCCGAACGCGCCGAATGAATCGAAGTCAAGGAGGCCTCGCACACATATCCGCACCGAAAGAATTGACCGTGCCGAAAGAATCGACCGCGCCGAAGACAAAACAATGAAGAGGTAGTTCTCGCGCGTTGCTCTGTCCGCATAAGTCTTTTTTTTTTTTGGATGGGAAATTATCAAATAACTTCTCCCGCTCTGAGCGGAGCGGGAGGGCGTGTCAGACTTTTACTGACTAAAACCCATCCGTGTTCCTTCAGTTGCTTGTGCCAAGGGCCACGGTGCATAAGAATCTGATGACATCATCCAAATGCGTCTAGGAACCCTGGGGTGTTTCCAGATTCGGACGATTCGACGCGGGCAAGTGATCGAGTTTTCATAAGATTTCATATACAGAATTCTAAAATTCGATTCGTACGACCCGTTCGACGCGTTCGGCTCAAATAAGTGTGCGTTCACCTTTAGTGTTAACAGTCCACTTTTTACCTTTCATTTGCAAAGTTTTAGTTAGTTCCTTAACATGATGTACTATCACCAAAAAAGAACCCACAAAAAAGACCGACGCATTCTCTATCAATCCAAGCCTATCTATTAAGACACCAAAATCGAAAAAGTTTTAAATTAATTCTCTTTCGAAACGGAGTTACGTGAGAATTATTAGCCTTATCGACCACGAACTGAACTTTACGTCCACGAAAGAATGTTTGGAAACTATTACACTGTTACGAGAATCATTACAGTTAATATAAGGCTGGGTTGTAAACCAGAGTTTGTAAAAGTATGTCTGATGGAATCGACTAAACTGTGAATATGACCCCGTCATCAATTGATGAAGATGAAACAGAAATTTAAGTGAGCTTTGTTGGTTAGCTTCCAGTCTAACTGGGTGCAGCTGAATATTGCAAATAAAAATACTACATTTATTATACAACGTGTAACGTTAAATGCGCAAAACCTGAAAATAGTTTGATCAGAATAACGAGCAGAATTAATTGAACCACTTTTTAATATAGGTCACATTTTTTAAAAACGTTGCCGTTTCTATTTATTAATAGGTCGTGCAAGCCAATGTCAGTGCGGCGCAGCGGCCCGGTGACGACTCCTCCCTCGATAAAGCGTCGTCGCAGACGCAAGAAACGATCAGAATGGCCAGTAAAACTGAAACAGCACATAAAACCTTTACAATTTTTTTATTTACTTATTTTCTCTCTGAAATAGGTCAATTGAATTAAAAATCAGTTGGGGTGTCTGAGGTTTTGCGCATTTAACGTTACACGTTGTATATGAAGCGACTGGCTTTCGGACCTCCACAGCCAACTCCCCCCCCCCCCCTTGGTAAGAGTGGTTGCCAGCCTTTCAGGCTTCGGACTGCCCGTAACGACTGTCAAAGATCAATTAATGAGCGAATTTTGGCTACGTGTTTATGGGAAAACAATGCTTTGACGAGTAAGTCTTAATATTGATTCCAATGAATAGTTACAGGGCGAAGCGTGCGCACCTTCTCTTTACGATTTATCTTTAAATTGTAAAATTATATTTGTAGTAACAGACTATGCCATACTTTTTTGAAGATATATATTTTTATTATCTTCGAACCATATAGCGGTTTCGACTTATCTATAATAATCCTTACTAATCCATACTAATAGTAGCCTACGATCTAGAGAAGGTTCTGGACCTGTATATTTCTATAAAAAGTTATGAAATACAAAATAAACGGAGACGAAGTCACAGACAACAGCTAGTATGAAGTAAAATTAATTAAAAGAGTAATTGGAGAAGGTAATTATCAATGGCTGGTATTACGAATACTATTTTCCCTTGTAATTCATTGTTATGTTTTTTTTGTTTTGCTTAAAGCCGTACTTTTCTTTCTAAATTATTAATGTACAGACGCCAGCACATCAAGCTACCCGAAACTGTCACATTTTCCCAATCGACTTTGAACCTTATGCTTTAGCGATACAGTTGAAAATCTATTAAAGGAATTTGACAGATTGTAGTAACTTGATGTGCTGGCGTCTGTATAAAGCAATTAAGGTGTGTGTAATGCCGCGTTCCCACGGCCCTCTCTCTCGCAGGCCGTGCTACGCCAGGCCAGGCTGACAGGCCGTGGGAACCGTCGCATCCGATGAGGCCTGCGGTGGCCTGTCCCCGCCTGTCTGATCCGTCGGGAATTGGTAAGACAAGACGCGCGACGAGGCGCGGCACAAGGGTGCCTGTAGCAGAATCTGTCATCAGTCTTTTCATTTTTATGGGTATGCTCGGCACGGACCGCGACAGGCTTCGACAGGCGTAACAACGCCTGTCGGAGCCCGTCAGTTAACAGACCGTGGGAACACGGCATAAGTCTTGGATAAAAATTAAAAAAATGCACTCTAAAACTCAATAAAATTATAAATCCAGGGAGAAACTTCCATGATGCTTCATTATTATTCTCCGCAGCTATTTAACGCGTAGTTAACTAAGCCTACGATTACATTTCGCATGAATAACCATAGTTCCTTAATAGAGATTAACTAATATAGACTAATTTGTATGTAATCCTTACAAAGATGAACGCTTCCGTTACTTAGTGATTTTAGTTTTAATTCTAAAGAAATTCTAGTCACAGATGTAGTTAGGGAAAGTGGTTGCGATAAGCCTTGTTCGAGCGAGGCAGACGTTTGGAGTAAGCAGTTAAATTAGCATAAGTGGGAACCTCTCAGGTTTTGCTAAAACTGTTGGGTATTTGTCGCAGCCATCCAACTGTCTTTATCAACTGTAATATGCTGTGAGAGGATTGATATTTTAGTTGAAAAAAAAAAAAAAAAACACAAACCATTATTAAAATTATCAGACACTGACAAAAGGCATCACGTTCACAATAATGTTTAAAAACATATTTGCTTGTGTATGGTGAGATGCTCTAGTGCGTCTGGCATGTTTTTGGAAGCTCGGACTTATGACTTTTATGCTATCATAAGAAAGAGAGTGGCTGCTACCAGCATTCTGAAAGTAATAGCAGACAGGTTAAACGGTCCATTTCTTAGGCACTGGATTGCACGCCACGTGTCATTTGTTTTTTTTTTTCTTTTGTTTTGTGACGCAGTTACTTTATTTATTTATTTAAAATATATCGTTATTTAAATTTAAAAAAAATATTTGGCCATATTTTTTGGGGTCAGAGAGGGGCCCGTGGCTTATTTTAGCCACGGGCCCAACAGCCTAACAATCAAGTTAAGCTACGCTTACCACGGTTGATTTGTGGATGGGTGACCATCTTTACATACCGAGACCCTCCGTGCCTCGGAAAGCACATTAATCCGTTGGTCCCGGCTGTCAATTGTGGTGGATCGTGTGTGTGGATCTTTGACAGTCGTTACGGGTCGTCAGTAGCCTGAAAGTCAGGGGTATAGTATTACCCACTAACTGGGTTGTGGAGGTCAGATAGGCAGTCGCTCTGAAATACTGGTATTCCGCTGTATCCGGTTAGACTGGAAGCTGACCCCGCCATGGTTGGGAGGCAGATGATGATGATGATTTTTTGTGACGTAGTTCTTACGTACTTAGTAACACAACTATTGTATGTACTACATTCGTAATGGATGTGGTCTTACAAGTAAATAAAGTCTTAATTGTTTTTTTCAAATTCAAAATCTTTATTGCATTCATGTGTACATTTAAGTGTTAAAATATAAATAAGTTCCAACATGAAACCCGGTTAGGGCACGGCAAGATAATAATAAAAATAATTTTAACATAATAATAATAAATAATGGGCGTTTTTTTATGTAATAAAATATGTAAATATTTATCTAGATATCATATTTATTAAATATTAGAATGATTAGAATATTCTTTAGTATGTACACCATATAAATAATAATATTAATATAAATTAATTAATTAATAATAATATTATGTTCTAGGTATTCTGCAACCGAGAAAAGCATTTTTGTGTTAGATATAAGATATATTATTATTATATTGGGAAATGTAAATAGAATATCGGTTTATCGTCTACAGCAATGTAGTTTGCGGCCTACATGAAAGCTATGTGGTAGCAACAATCTGTAGCCTAGTATGCTGCAAAACATCACTGCATCGCTCGGCTGGCTTATCCTACACAGGAGTTTCGTCATTATAATGGCAGAATAAAGACTTAGCTAAGACGAAAAATAGTATGTTGGCAAAGATAATGCCATTGAGGCAATTTTACAAAAAAAAAAAGTAGAAGTGAAAATAATAATAATAATTTTATTATCAGGCAACTAAGGCCCATATATAAAATACACTAACAAAAATAAACTAATACATAATAAAAACCTTAAAACTATGATTATACACGTAACGTTGTCGGCGTCGTGTGTCGCGTAATCGTCCTCGGAAACGTCGATATACACCTAAAAATGAATTTCAAAAAATTATAATTTTTATCCATCATTCGATGTCCTAAGAGGATTGTAGCTAACGTATAAGTTATACTTTCTACCGTATCGTGCTTCAATGCTATTACGAGCTCATTTATATACTGGATGATGATCAGAAAGTTTTGAAACTAATTGAAGTTTTTATTCAAATCAAATCAAATCAAAACAATAATTTATTTGCTTATCAAGGGTACAGAGTGGTGTTGACATAACATGTGATAACGTTCTCCATGATCTACCTTAGTGGCATGCAAATTTGACTTATTATGTTTTATTTAATTTTCAAAAATAAACTCGTGCTTAGTAGATTTAAGTAGGTACATACATCAACAGAAAATTAGTATTGGGTGTACCGGAAAGTTCTGTCAGTTTTTTTAAATAAAACTCGTGGTTAATTCTTAAAGCTAAATACTTAAATCCCCTTTTCTGAATTTCTCAAACCATCTTTGACATGTACGTCGCAATATTATTCAATACTTTTAACGTATTGGTATAGAGAAAAATTCGAAAAATTTCTATGTAGGTACTACCAAAACCGACAGAACTTTCCAGTACACGTTATATATGTATATTAACATTCATAAAAATATTATATAGTTAAAATTAAATAGTTCCAATGATAAAATTCAAATAATAATGAATAGCACAATTTTATAATACAAACAAAATAATCAAAGAATTATGTATTTTAGAATATAAGTCAAATAATGAAATACATTTCTTAAGGGCCATGTCAATGCAAAAATAAAAAAATACAATATATCCATCATGTCTACAATAGTAAAAAATAAAAATTACAATCTCGTTGAATTTGTATTTTCTAGTCACATTATTCACCTTCGAGAAAATCACAAATTTTATAATAAGTTTTACTGACTAGAAAGTGATGCAAATGTTTTTTGAAAACATTACTATTTAAGCTTTTTAATTCATCAGCCTATTATAAATTTTTGAAGTCATGCCGTGTATACTCTTACGTAGTAGTGCCGTATTTGCCTTCTGTAAACGCCATCTAATTTGTGTGTGTTTCCTCCTACTACGCTTGTATCTGCCATAGTCTCAAAAATTAGAAAATTATATCATAACTTTCAGCAGTGGATGTTGACTAGATAAAACGAAATGATTGAAAAATGTTTGAATTAGACTACTGTCCAAACCCGCATCTTGGCTTTATGTGCATCATAAACGTTTACTACGGGATTCAGTAGTAAAGTCGTCATTGAGATACAAACGTACATGAACGTGTTTATATTGTTTTTATGAACCTTCAGGAAGTTTTCAGGTAAATTTTCAGGTTAGCGATTAAAGTTTATATGCACTGGCTTAAATAGGGTGCTTTGGGGTTGTAATATTTAAACTAGGGCAGTAAACTTCGTAGTACCCCATACGTAATTTACTTAATGTTATTAAACCAAAACTATAATTTAACAAAAAAGAGATTTCAACATTTTAAAGCCACTACTATTTTACAGGGATCTTTAGAATTATACGCATGCGCGTGAGGTCCTGAGTTCGATTCCAAGGTGCGGCAAAATGTTATTGGGTTTTTTCATCAGGAATTTCCTAGTAGTAGGCTGGAGTCTGGATTTGTGCCCATATTGAAGACAATAGGCTCACCCCTATTGCATGACTTAAAAATAAATGGCAAATCACGGGTGTACTATAGGCACACTTCTGTCTAACCCTTTGGGGGTTTATCTTCTATTAATAGTTAGTATTTTTGTATCATACTCGAGGGCTTGTGGCTAAGTAATAACAGCCGCACGGGTCGATCGATTAGGTTAAGCTACGCTTGCCGCGGTTGGTCCGTGGATGGGTGACCATCTTCAGATACCGAGACCCCTCCGTGCCTCGGAAAGCACGTTAAGCCGTTGGTCCCGGCTGTCATTCATGGATCTTTGACAGTCGTTACGGGTCGTCAGTAGCCCGAAAGTCTGACAACCAGTCTTACCAAGGGGTATTGTATTACCCAGTAACTGCGTTGTGGAGGTCAGATAGGCAGTCGCTCACAACATATTTTGGAAAAGGCTATAAGGCAGATGATTTTTGTATCATACTTTTTCTACAGATATCCACGAAGACGCGTCCCACTCTTCTTTTTCATACTTACTGCAGTACAAGGGTGTAGCATTCTGCTAGTATGTTACTTTTGTCGATAAACAGTAATTACTTATTAGTGGGTAATTAGTGAGTATAGCTAAAACTAAAACACGTGCGGAATTAACTAGCGATAACCACTAACGATTAGGAAGAGAGTGGGGCGCGTCTTCGTGGATGGCACTATCTGTACAATATTGCGTTCAGTCTTATTTGAGATTTTTATATTTTTTAGCCCTCGTTGAAAATATAACGCAGGTGGTATGTAGACACAAAATAAAATTCACCAAAAAATACAGATTTTAATAAAAGAAACAAAACTTACACACTAAAACTCAAAACGAACTTGAAACTCACTGTCCATTCCAAGGTTGCCTGGAAGAGATCGCAGAAAGCGATAAGGGCGGCCATTGTATATTTTGTATTGTTTGATGTATTTTTTATGTTGTGCATTTTTGTGCTGTACAATAAAGTGTATATAAACAAATAAATACATACATAAATAAAAACTTATACACGTGTTGTGTTTTGAACCGTAAGTAATTTACATACCTACTTTATATTGTATGTAGGTACAATTTCCTTACAGCTATAACATCGGATTTTCCAAGGTAATTTTACACAATGTAAGGAAGATCTGGGCTTCAGCGGGCAATACACCTAATCCTCCAGAGAGACCTGACCAAATATTTTCAAATTAAACCTTTCTGTGCGTACATAGCAGGCGTTAGTAAATATGTCGGTTGAGTCTATATAGTTACATATGTAAATAGATTATGTTGATATAAAACCTCTTGACATATTTGATGAGAAAACTAGAAAGTATTTTGTAAAAAACCTTACATACTAAAGGTAAGTAAAAATTTTATGTCTGCGTTACTCTAACCCTTAATTGCATGATTTTTATTTTTTAAGCAAATTAAATTTATTTGGACGTAACATTAGCTCTATACTAGGAAGGAAAAAATATTTAAAAAAATATACGTATTCATAAAAATACTTTTTTTTTCTTTTAAATGGTCTGGTGGAAAATTACATCTTTATGCAATCAGAACGAATCTACTGGGAACAAAATGAGTTGAATATCTCTAACAATTGGGGAATCCCCGTGCTCTGTGGAAACGAAAATATGACATTGGATTGGTTGATGGAACTTTCCATCACGATGCATTTAAGGCCTAATCTATGCTCTATAATTATTTTCAGGAGCATTTCTAAAGGTTAGTTTAAACCACGTTTAAACAGGTTCTTTTCGGTTTTTAAGGAGTATTATTTTTCCAACAGAATATAAAGGAAATGTTAGAGTTTAAACGTGTTGGTTATAAGAGTCTAGAGAAAGATCACAAGCGATTAATGAATTGTTTGAAAGATGAGATAGCTAGAGAGAGGTTGACCACAGATATGACGGATAACAGAAGGCCAATTTCTCGTGCTTATAAAACGTTCAAATGAAGTCGCAATCTCCCCTCAGCGACAACAAATGTTCAAAAATTTGTCTAAAATATATGTTAATTGATTGTATATGTGACAGCTTGAGACTGATGATATAAGAATGCAAACGCTCCTAAAAATACGGGAATTGCTCCTGAGATGTGTGGAAGAAGGCCTGCTACAACAATCACACTAATATTATAAAGGCGAAAGTTTGTGTGTGTGTGTGTGTTTGTTACTTCTTCACGCTCAAACGGCTGGATCAATTTTGATGAAATTAGGCACACAGATATTTTATAACCAGGATTAACACATAGAGTACTTTTTATCCCGATATTCTTACGGGATCGAGACTTATGCGGGTGAAACCGCGGGGCGCAGCTAGTCCAAAAATAAATTGGAATAAGGGCAGGAGGATGCCGATTCTGTTCCCAACCATTTATAATAAGTACTTTTTTGCCCAGCGGTGGGTGAAATCGGGGTGAGAATAGTGATGATGATTACTTTTTCCGCCGTCTTTGTCAGTTTTTTAAGCGAAACTTGGGTTCTAATGCACGGTGTATGCGCAAGAGTATCATTACTTGGAAAGGACCAACAACTGCCATTGGTATTAAGCAATGGCCGTTGTATTTGTATTTGGAACGCGGATTCACGCGAGACACAATTGTTTTCTAATGATTTCTGTAATTACGGAATTCAACCGGTTGATGTTTGTATTCTAGCACTACAGATGAACTCAAGTAACAAACCCTGCCTCTCCAAAACAACTACGAACTACAAATACGAGAGTGACCTAGGTACCCTCTAAAAGCATTCTCTTGTATAGTAGATCACGAAAACGTGGTTTTAGAGGACCCCAACCGCAGTACGTGACATTTAGAATATATAAAATAATAACACATACAATATTTTTAATTCTGTTTACATTTTCACAGCGTGTTTCGGATTTAATGCTGGAAGATAAATTTAATAGTCCCTTAACATCGTGGATGAAAGGACTTTGTTCGCGTGGTACACTATAGTCACGAACTTTTCACTTGCCAAAATTACTTGTCGCTGTTGTGCTGTTTACTATCAAACGAGAACAAAACTATTACTAATCTGGATTGCAGAAAACTGGTTAATATACATGAAAAAGAAAAGAAAAAAAAAGATTTAAAGAAAATATGTTTATTCTGCACTTACAAAAAGCACGTTACAAATAAAAATTAAAAAAAGAATACAATTTAAAAAAAAAAGACATAAAATATACAACGTAGTCAAAAGCCTCGTATTCAAGCGCTTGATCTCAGGGCCAGGGACCAAAGACAACACACATTAATCGAAAGAAATCTAAACTAATATTATAAAGAGAGAGAAAGAGAGAAGATATAATGTAGGTTTGTTTGTATAGGTAGACCATAAACTGACAGTTAAAATTAAAGGAAGAACAATTGTTTACTCTGCACAAACAAAACTCACATTACAAAAAAAAACAAAGACCTGTGGAAGCACATAGGCTATTATTCATCCTGGATCGCAGAATAAGTCGCGGGCAACTGTTATTAAATAACAAAGAAAGATTTCACGGTGTCATCCTTTGGCAGAGTCTTCATTATGAGCGTTCCAATTTTTTTTCCATTTTTTTAAAGAAGACTATTTCTATATTATAGATATTCAAAAATAAATAAATATTTTAGTCGTAAGACATCCTACAAACTTTGTGATGACAGTTAAATTATTACGTTCTGAATTCATAAAAATATTACATTTAATTTACAATCCCAAAAGACTTTTCATTACGCCTATTTTAATTAATGAATTATTCATTTTAATAATAAAAACTTAATTACTGAGATAAATCGTGACATCTCTGCTCATTCTCAAGGGGATAGGAGCGCAAAATATTTATTTTCTTTTTTAATTAAGTACGCACTTCAAACTGAAGCGTGCTTTTCATCTCTGGCACATAATAATATAACCATTTTCTCAAGTATAGCGTAATATAACGATAAGAAAAAAACTCCGGAGTGTCGTAATATCATCTTTAAATTAGCATTTCTCGAAGCGGTGTTGAAGGAAGTTATCAATGTCGAAGTGTATAGCCACGTGGCTCGGCAAAAGAAGGACAATTTTTTAGAAATATGAAACTAATCTAATAAAGTGTTTTTGTTTTTTTTTTTAAAGAAGGTACAGTTGAAGAATGAAAAGCTCAGTTTATACTGGCACCATGCATGTGACTTGTTATGTTTTACCGCGTAATGGCAAAAATAATTATGTGTCAAGGGAAAATGACAGTTCAAAATGACGATATTTTTTAAGTTTATGATTATTTATTTCATATTGAACTGGTTTTAACAAATAAATTTTTGAGGCCTTCTTTTAATTATAGAGATATCTGTAACAGAAGATTTTGAATTATATTTAGATATTGTGCCTGCTATATGGGAAAAAAATGTATTTGAAAGCTGCTTAACATTTTCATTCTTCGAGAGTCCTTCCCAAGTTTTTATTTCAAAGAAATAATAATATGTTTTCATTTATAAATTTCTCTCTACTTTCCAGACATTTACCTACGCCAATAATCCTTTATTTGTATTATTTACTAGCTTCTGCCCGAGTTCGTCAGCGTAAAATTTCTTGCTCCCCAAACCACCGCGTCATATCGTATCGCCTGCCCGCGCTGTTTTAGATTAGCGTTCTTTCTGGTTTTTTCCTTTTTCTCGGCTCCTAGGGGTCCTAGTATGATGTTAAATAGCCTATTAATTAAATGATTCATTTATTTATGTTATTAAATATTTTTTTTTAAATTAGATACATAACTTTAACACATTACATTTAGTACCGAAGCCAGTACATCAAGCTACTACAATCTGTCAAATTTCTTTAATAGATTTTCAACTTTATCGCTAAAGCATAAGGTTCAAAGTTGATTGGGAAAATTCGACAGTTTCGGGTAGCTTAATGTGCTGGCGTCTGTACATTCATAACAATTGTTAGTTACAAAGATTTTAAAACTATGTTAGTATCACACTTTGGAATTAGGTTAACACAACAATGAGATCGGTTACTTATGTTGTGGACGGATATACTGACTGTTTAATAAAAATACCAAGTAATGAGATTAAGTTGAAAGCATAGGGCACTATTATTGAAAATAAAACAACAAAACATAGAAATCAAGAAAGGGCAACACGAAACTAAACTGGCATTATGTAACCCGGCCGAGTCACCTAGCTACTGCATTGACGTGCAGCTCAGTGAACCGCCCAATCATCACGCTAGCAATTCGCGCTGCAAACACCATCAATAAGCTATTAGAGCTTCTCGAGAGCCTGTGTATGACTGAGGCCACTCTTTTTCTTATTATGTCTTTTTCTTTCGATAATTAATCTTCCTGAGCTGAGGTATCAAATGCAAGACAATCTTTTCAAATCAGGCTTGTAGTTTCAAAGATTAGAACGTTCAAACAAGCAAACAAACAGCAGTTAGTAAACCCAGTCATCTATATAAAATTCAGGGAATTTATTGTTGTTTTTATAACGTTAACTATACATAATATATACAGTTAACGTTAACTTTGTATATGTACAGTTTGTATTAAATATAATGTTAAAACAACAAGAATAATTTCCCTGAGTCGACGTTAGATATTTTAAGATTCTCGGAATGGATATATTGGGTAGTGCTGCCAGAATTATTTACCAAAAATACCAGCAATTTTGAGTATTCCGATGCTATCCCTCGTTTAACGTTACCGAAGCAGGTACTAGATACTTTTGTTACTAAAACTAGTGCTGCAAATTAGGCCTGGCCTGCAACTATAATGATTTTAGAAGCAAGAGCTTAATACTGATCAGTATTAAAGTAAGCACTCTGACAAAGAAAGAAAGAAACAAAGAAGAAAAAGAATTGTCTTCTTTCTTTCTTCCTTTATTATTTTGAGTGTCTATACAAAGGCCCACCACCTACCTGGGAATACCTTTGTATAGACCATTTTCTTAAATAATGGGCGACGATACCCATAACCTAAAGACTTGTAAATAGCCTTCTATCACTAATGTTAAACTATCAGTATCCTTGTTGTAAGTTGTCCACAAAAATATAATAAAGTAGTCTATATTTCACTAAACTTGTATAGCAAGTGATTTTACCATACACTATTCTGATATTCCCAGTGTCTCGCTCTGTGGCACTCCTTTAGAATGGGTGACTATGTTTAAGTACTTGGGTCATTGGGTCACTGATGATCTTAAGGACAATATGGATATAGAGAAGGAACGCAGGTCGTTGGCTGTTCGATGTAACATGCTGTTTCGAAGATTTGCACGTTATACAAATCAATTTAAAGTCACTCTTTTCAAAGTTTTCTATCAGTCTTTGCACACGTGCAGTCTTTGGCCCCTTTTACGCAGAGGACATACAGCGATCTGCGTGTCCAATATAATAACGCGTTTAGGATACTGTTGGAGCTGTTTTTGCGTTGTTGTGCTTCTACAATGTTTGCAGAGGCGCGTTCAGACGATTTTTACGCCATAATAAGAAAAGGGACCGCCTCCACAGGCGGACGGCTTCGCGCTACCAACAACGGTCTCCTGAGCGTGTTCTCAGATCGGTGTGACTCCCCTCTGCTGCACCACTGGGTAAAAATCCATACCAGTTGATATTTAAGTATTGTCTCCTTATTACTAACACTAATTATTAAGTTATTTTGTTGAAACTAACTCTATGCCATGCCAGCCGTGCGATTCTGTAACCATCTCACCGTGAAAACTTGGGTAAAGTGAGCGTGGAGTGAGCTGTCATTAGGGATTAACCCTATTGCTCACTTCAAGCTCACTTCACTTATGATTTCACGGTGAGATTTTTACAAAATCAACCGGCTGAAACAAAGAATTTGAATTTGAATTTTGATTCTGTGGGTCATTTAAATTGCTTAAAGTCTGACAACCAGTCTTACCTAGGGGTATCGTATTACCCAGTAACTGGGTTGTGGAGGTCAGATAGGCAGTCGCTCCATGTAAAATACTGGTATTCAGCTGCATCCGGTTAGACTGGAAGCCGACCGCAACATGGTTGGGAAAAGGCTAGGCAGATGATGATGATGGGTCATTTAAATTGCTTAGGTATTTTTTGTGTACCGAAAAAACAATACAGCTATGAAAAATGAAGGAAGAGGACAAGTGTTACGTGAATCACGACATAACATCAGATGTCAGCATAATACAAGCTTGAAGTTCACAAGTACGTCCAACGTAATATTACCCCGTCCTTTCATTTCCTGTCCTCGTTTACCCAAATAGTATGGTTACCCTACCGGACCCGAACGTTGACGCCTTTATACTCTACAGATATTAGGTTTTCAGAAGTTCCGAATTTATTGATCGAATACATAGGCAAAGTCATCAGCATTCTTGTAAGGTACCTATTGAAATATGTCCTAACTTTGATTTTTTCTTGAAGTTTTTGTTCGTAATTCGAGTTTTTTTGCTTTGATATTTAAACTAAGTGAATTATAGTGGAGCACATATTTTTGTTAGAACTTATTTATGTACTCGTTTGATTAAGAAGGCACGACTATCGCAATGGATAAGCAAAATACGTGGTTTATGAGTCGCGGGTTTGTATTTTTCGCACAGAATACATAAATATCTGTACTGGTTTTTGGTCTTCATGATTGTGTTAATAAAAGCAAATAGTGAGGTAAATGTTTGTGATCGCATCTTTTTGAATCGTCCAGGTTTATTTTAATATCAACAATTTGCACTTTATTTAAAGAACCTATCAATTTTCTTTATCTGATCCATTTCTGTGATGTTTTTTTACTCTATTTTATGATTTATTCATCTTGGCAGTCCAAGAAACTACCGTCGTCTGACATCTGTGAAATGCTAAGCAAGTTTTCAATACATTTGTCCAGATGCGGCCGAATATCAATATTTTACACGGAGCGACATCGGTGACCCAGGAAAATAAGATGTTAAGATAACTCTTCCTCGTGTTACGAGAACGACAAGGGTCGGTTCCGTTGAACTATATCTGGTTTAAGGAAGTGATCATATTTCAGATTAAAATCTAGGTAAATTTCAAAAATGACTGCAAACACAAGTTTGTCACAGTTAGAAAATGAATCATCACTTATCTTTTTGTTACCCTGCGTCCTGACCAAAAAGATCGATCACCCATTTATTCCAAAAATAGGAAGGGGACCTCTGCCTATGCGACTGTACGTTTTGGCGTAGCCGAACATAACAATTTCGATAATCACGTTGGTTGACACGCGGATTGACACGCGATACTGTTCGATTTTTACATACAGCAAAAATATTGCATTGCCTGCTTCGGATACAAACTCATCATCTGACATCTGTCAATCAGGACGACATATCAAAGTTTTCCGTTTTTACAATTTTAATGCATTTATTTTGAACATTAATTGTGTCTCAAAAAAATCGCAAAGCATGTGCGCAATTTGAATGGAGTAATGGCACTATTGAGCTGACGCTGTGTGAGCGTGCGTGTTCCATCGCCACCCGTTCGATCTCCACCACGCACAGATGGATGGGAAGCAGCACATTAAGTAATTTTTTGCTCCGTTGGTGTAATTGCTGTATGGCGTTCCAGTAGGAGGATAAATAAATAAATCATACCGGAAAGTTTTCTAATACGGAGCCACATTTACTTAAAAGATTTAAAACATTTTTAGTTCTGCATCCAAGCCTAAACATACTGATGCCTTATGTCACGACAACGAAGATACTGGTCTTTAACTCACATTTTATCAAAAGCGATGCGGACAAAAGCTTAGCACCATAATAAATTATAACAAAATCCAGAAGTAATGTCGCAAACCACAGCAAAACAGTTCCAAGTCCTGATTAACAACCCTGTTGCATTTGTAGCAGAAACATAAGCTTTATTGCTGGGAGACACGCATTGTATCATTGCTATCTCATGCAATAAGCAAATTAGAGATCGTGCCATCTGATAGGAATGTTGGGAGAAGATTCGTTTGTATTTTGTTACAGAGAAACGAAAAGCTCTTTGTGATGAGTTATATTATAACGGAAGGTTTTAGTAAGTCCAAGTTCAGTACCCGTTTTTGTTGTGTGAAGTTATCTGCCAAATAAATTAACCTGACTTAATCAGAAGGAGAAAAACAAATCATTAGATAAAAAAAAGTAAGAACTTTTTTCAGTTTTAAGCCATATTGGTAACGTACCTACACGGTAGTCAGGTGTTGGTCAAATCTGCTTGAATGAACGATCACTGGGTGTGTCAGAAGAGTGTCAAAACACCTGCAAAGGTTAAATATAACTGAATAATTAAGAATTTCATGGTTTCAAAGACAACAGATTATTTTTTTCGGGTTCATTATAATGATGTGGAAATTGGATTATGTAAAAATTACTACCAAGTTTCAAAGTATCAACTATTTATTCAGACTGTTACGGAACTAAGTTTGGCCTATATTAAATTTGCCGTAATTTCAGCTGAACACTAAAAGTGTGTCCTAGAAAATATGCGAGGCACCTGTGACCGTACTAACATAATGGCCTGCTCAACCTCTTTGCTAGCTACCTCCATTGCTTTTCGCTCTCCTACCTCTATTTCTCTATTTAGAAAATATGCTTTAAATTATTTATATCGAGGGAATAATACAAGAATTTCCGTGAAGTATTTTGTAAGGATCTTTGACCAGTAATATTTCCAGTAATTTGATTGTTATAGATTCACAAAAATGTTTAAGGATCAACGCTGCTCATATTTCACTATTTGTATCAACAGTTTTTATTATTGCAAATAAAACATCTTTGACACCAACATCTTGAAGTCGACTGGGAAAAATATTTGCGAAAAATTTCAATGAGAAAAAAATATATGGGGAATTTACCCTTAGTACGAATATCGTGTTAATTATTTCTCGCTTTGAAACTTTTTAACTTAAAATACACAGTTTTTAGACAAGCATTTACAGTTAGTTTTACTGAAAAGTTTAAAGCTATTATGTTTAACACATACCTGAGTGCCAATATCGTTTTAATTTTTCCTCACTTCGAAACTTTCTTGTCAAGATTTTTTAAAAAGACTTATTCAGCCAGCATACAATAAAGTTCATATCTATGTATATTGCACAGGTACAAACGACACGAGACTCACACATAATTACGGTCTAACATATACGTTTCTCTAAAACCTTGAAGTTAGCAAATACCACTCCAGCCGTGCGATTCTGTAACCGTCTCACCGTGAAAGCTTGGGTGGAGTGAACGTGGAGTGAGCTGTCATTCGCTAGGGATTAACACTATTAAGTGCTCACTTCACTTATGATTTCACGGTGAGATTTTTACAGAATCGACCGGCAGTACCTACAAACCCGTGTTTAACATTACAAAAAAACAACTGCCGTCTACTTTTTCGACATTACGAAAAACAACATACCTCGGGCTTGTTATCCTAAACTAGGTCTACTGCTACTTTTTTGCCTCGCACCCGGTCCCAAGGCTCACTTTACAGATTGCCTCCACCGGCTGGTTTCCTCCCGGTCTAGCGAATTTGCTAGATTATTATCTGGCTAAATAATGCGTGCTGGGGACTCATTGCGGCTAGATTATTGAGCTGCGTAAGATAATACTGGCTGAGGCAAATTTTAGGTCGGTATTGAAATTAATTAGTTGAGGTTGTCGTGTTAAACCCCTTCGTGCCTTTAGCAAATTTTAATGTATCTCTATAATATATTATTTTATAGTATTCTTTCTTTACACGGCGAGTATCACAGGAGCTAGACGAATGACTTTATGCTCAGCTGGGAAATTGCTACGACTTTCTATCGCAACTTTATATTCTTCATTATTCTGTGTGTATAATAACAGCCACACGGGTCGATCGATCAGGTTAAGCTACGCTTGCCGCGGTCTGTGGATGGGTGACCATCTTTACATACAAAGACCCCTCCGTGCCTCGGAAAGCATGTTAAACTGTTGGTCCCGGCTATCATTCGTAGATCCTTGACAGTCGTTACGGGTCGTCAGAAGTCCGAAAGTCTGAAAACCAGTCTTAACAAGGGGTATAGTATTACCCAGTAACTGGGTTGTGGAGGTCAGATAGGCAGTCGCTCCATGTAAAATACTGGTATTCAGCTACATCCGGTTACACTGGAAGCCGACCTCAACATAGCTGGGAAAAGGCTAGGCAGATCATGATGATTATTCTGTCCCACTGCTCAGAAATATAAACGACATCATAAAAATGGAGGAACCTCTCTCTCTCCTAGTAATTCGATTTCATTTATATAATAACAAGTTAATATTTTACACCGTCTCCCATTATTCTTAAAACGTTGTCATTAATAAAGCTTGCATTGATACCCATTGCACAGCATTTACAGCTAATAAAGATAAAATGATATCGTTAGTGATACGCAATAGGCCTGAAACGATTCATTATGACCGTCTTTAGGGGCGCCTTGTGTACCGTAATGGACATCTTCCTGCTGACATAACAATAATGAATATTCTGATATTATATTTATTATCTCTAATAAAATCTTCTCATTATTAGTTTCGGTATTATAATAGAATATTAGAGCCAAAAGTGACCGTTTCAGTTTTGTGTCTGGATTTATTAGTATTACTATCTACCAGGTCTGCATGAATTAAGTAGAGATACAATATTTGGTATACATCCATCCCAAAAATTATAAAGTTACCACGTGCACAAGACAAATAAGACCAGCCGGTCGATTCTGTAAAAATCTCACCGTGAAATCATAAGTGAAGTGAGCACTTAATAGTGTTAGTCCCTAGCGAATGACAGCTCACTCCATGCTCAATTCACCCAAACTTTCACGGTAAGATGGTTATAGAATCGCACGGCAGCTATACAAGTTGTAACTTAAATAAAGTACAAAGTCACAAGGGGTCATTGTACTCATCATTATGAACAACTTTTACTATGTGGAACCAAAACAGAAATCATCAAAAGGAACCTGGATGAAAAAGGATGAAAAAGTATCATATGCGTTCCACCAGGTTAACTATTTGTGTGCCAAACAACCAAATCCGTACAGAAGTGTTTGCGTAATTTAGTTACAAAGATCCAAACATGCAGTTAGTAGGATAAAACTGCACCTCTGCTTGTTTGTAACGAAAACAAAGGCACCGGCCCAGTGCAAGCAATAATTAATTCAAACATGAGACACAACAATGAAAACCACTTTGACAAAACGCAACAGCCAACGTCAGAAAAAAAACCCTCGAAGTTTTCCTTGAGATTTTCTCATGTAACGCAACTCTAATATATTTTTGTCTCGATTACCTCGAACAAAGTATTTGCATAACATTGGAGCTTCGTCGGAATTCTCCTCTTAAGTTTTGCTTCTAATAATAATAATTCACAAGTAATCTAAGGGCTTCAGTTAAGTATTATCCGTAAAACACAAGGCCGTGGGCGTAAGTTATGAAAGCTTGGGTCGTCTAAATTGTGTTTTTTTTGTATAATATTTTTCGGATTCATTCTAAAACTTACTTTTGGCAATAAAAGAAAATATTTAGATAATTTCAGATATCTATCCTCATGTATTATATAAAGCATAGATGGCATATCTTTGCTGGTTTCTTTGACAAATAACACCAAAATTTTAAATCGATGACTCAGCACCTAAGCCGTGAGAAGGTGCGCCTAATATTGTTACACGGACAGGCGGACGCGAGCAAAATGCTCACAGTAGGTACTTCAAATGCTGATGTTTAAGTCGTGAATACATGGCTTAAGGTATTTCAAAAATTAAAAACTATTTATCATGCATTTAAAAAGTTATTTCTGTTTTTGTGATGCAGCGTTTCGTAAATATTTTGTAAGACAACGTATAATTATTACTTTAATAAATAGCAAATAGGTACGTACTTACTTTTTCAGCCTAAACGTTTTTTTTTTACGTACCAATATTCTTAAATTAACTGAAATCTATGGAAATGGCGGAAGGTACAGCGTGATATTGGGTAATAATTAAACAAAAGAAGGTACTTTTCTTATAATATCCAACCCGAATTTTTTTTTTTTCATAACAAAAACGTAAACCAGATTTAATAAATAGGAATAATTTTATGAAGTACATTTTGGTTGTGACCCGCTCCTCCGCACAGCCCAAAAACGTTCTCTTTTATTAAACCTTAATAACATATATTTATTTGCTACGTTTTCATTGAAAACCTACAATTATGCTTTATAATACCGTACATAAAACATTAAATCAAAAACCCAAAATTAACATCAACATTCCTTCACAAATGGGTACTAAAACTTCAACAGCCTACTTTAACTATCCAATCAGTCAACCAGAAAATAAAAATGCTTGAAAAAAATGCCCTTACACATATTCACTATAAATCCTTTATTATATCTTCGGAATGATATTATAGCACGATTTAGAATTTCATTTCCTGAGCTCGTGGCGTCATATGCAGTTCACTGCGTCTCGCTGTGCCGTCGTCTGGTTATAGGACTTTTTTTTTTTATAAAATGGCAAAGTATACTGGTATTTTTATAAATCTCGACCCGAGACGCATTAGGTCGAATGTCGAGATCGGAGTAAAATAACTTTAATAGTTAACTGAAACCGGTATCTTGCGCTCTTTCTAAGCATATAACAATCATAATTCTATCTCTTTTTGTTCTGATAATATACAAATTCATAAGGTCGTATCTATCGAGTTTGTGAATTTATATCGTGGAATAAGGCTTGATAGTAACTGCGGTATTTATGCTTAAAATTTTGGTATAATTAGAAGGGCGAACATTGACATCAGCTTTCATGCTTTTAAATTATTTTACGCGTAAGCATGGACTATTTTGTCATTCGACTTTATTCTACAAGGATCGTTGGTAAAAATAACACGTATTGTCAGATAGAACTTTATGCCTCTTGAAATTAAATAATCAGATGTCATGTCTTGAGATATACTGTTATGCCTCAAAAGTTTTATTTGTTTGGTTAAGGTCTACAAACATAGTTAGTCTTTATGCCTTTAAAAAGTGCTACTTTATCGTTGTAAAGAAATGCACATGTGAAAAAGAAACGCTATTCCATTGACTTTGTGACCGCACACCGACGCAATATAGTGGCATCGGACGTTATCGCCGGTCACTCAGCCGTTTTCGGTGCCACGGTGACTTGACCTATCAGCACAATGCACCGAGCGAATAGAAGTTATTCGCGCACGAGTAGTTAGTTGTGTCGAAATAATAGTGCATTTAATTACTTCTGATTTATTTAATTGCTTGTGGGTGAACTAGTGGTGATTATTGAAGGATTTTATAAGTACTTAATATACTAAGCGATAGATGACGAAGATCAGGTGAGCACAAAACCTATAGTGTGGTTAGTGATTTTATCGATTATAGTATTTATCAGGTTGGCGCAAAAGTCTTTCACCAAGAATTGATTGATAACTTCGTTATTTACAATAGTTAATCAGTAATGTAATCCTCAAATAACCCTATTACTCTGGCCCATCTAGTTGGTAGATTGTTGATGCCCTGCGTCCAGAATTCCGGAGGCTGTGCAGAAAAGAAATTGTCCACAAATAAAGCTTTAGTGGTCGGAACAAGTGATAGTCGGATGGCGCGAGATCCGGTGAGTACGGTGGGTGGGCAACCGGGTGCCATCCAAGCTCTACGATTTTTTGTCGAGTCTCTGAAGCGACATGAGGTCGCACATTATCATGGAGTAAGTGAACATTTACACGTCTCGGTCGTTTTTCTCTTATTGCTTCAGCCAGTTTCTGACGCTGTTCAGTATAAATGGAAGTCGTAATCGTCCTCCTCGCAGGGAGAAGCTCGTAATAGAGTGGGCCCTTCGCATCCCACCAAACGGAAAGAAGATGCTTGCGTGAGTGACGGTTCGGCTTTGGCTGCGTTGGTGGCTCTGGGTCGTAAGGAAGCCAGACGGCGTCCCATGTGTTGTTATCATAGAGAATCCAGCTCTCATCGACGGTTACCAGATCTTCAAGAAACTCTTTCCGATGTGGCTGAGAAAGAAGCGATTCACAAATACTAACTCTGACTTGACGATGACTGTCAGTTAGTTGATGTGGAATCCATCGTGCCATTACTTTACGATAGCCGAGTTTGTGTAAATGAGCTTCGACGGTCGAATGATGACGGCCAAGAGTCTCTGCCAAATCACGCGTATTTATTTCTGGATTAGCCTTTAAACAGCGGAGTAATTCTTCATCGTCGAAGGTGGATGGTTGCCCAGATCGCTCGTAATCTTCAAGAGTTATATCTCCCGATGCAAAGCGAGCAAACCAGCGGCTTATCTTCCATCGCGGTACAACACTTCACCGAACGCTTTGGTGATGTTAGCGGTAGCCACACTCACGTTGTGTCCCTGACGCCACTCGTAAAAGATGATCGTTCGAAGTTGATGTTCACTAATCATTTTCACAAACTAACCAAATCCTCACTAGCGCGCCGTTATATACCCTTGATGTGATAGCTTCGGGAACCTTCTACAATATTCTTACGTATCCCAGATCAATATTAAATATTCCGGCAAAATGTATTAATTTACAATTTCTTGTGCAACATTTTTCCGCCGACCTGATACATGATAAGAAATAATGAAGACATACAGCAAATCGTTATAACAGCCCCTTCAAAATCTAATACAAGAAAGAACGTTAAAAACGTGGCTAAATGAAAAGAGTTGCTGCTAAAATTGCAAGGCTGAAAGGTTCTAGCTATCATTTAACTGTAGCTAAAAATAATCCTGAAATAGAGGGTCGGGGGCTGAAACCTCCATGTATGTGTAAATTTAAATGTTATGAGAAAGTGCCTAATGAAAAAAGAATGCAAATATTTAATGAAAAAAAAAAAATGTACCAGTTGGGATCAAAGTCACCATTTTATAGTCTCTAACGTCACAAAAAAACTAAAACGTATGATGAGAACAGCCGTGCGATTCTGTAACCATCTCACCGTGAAAGCTTGGGTGAAGTGAGCGTGGAGTGAGCTGTCATTCACTAGGGATTAACACTATTAAGTGCTCACTTCACTTATGATTTCACGGTGAGATTTTTACAGAATCGACCGGCAGATGACCACTTAAACACTGACCGAAGAAAGTTTTCTTCCTTCTACGAATATAGACTTTTTGTACTAACTTTTAACGTATATGATATGAAACTTAATAATTTTAAAGACGTTACGTCTGTATACATATAAGAAAAAATGGTCCTTTTGTTTCCAGAAAGAAGAATAAAGATGGTAAAGATTTTAAAATATCAGAATGGGTTTGTCTTTAGATTAAACAAGATCAGCCCGGAATATTATTTTATAAAAATACATTTGCGAAAATACTTCTCAGTGAATTCAGTTCCCTGAACATTAACCTAGTGTAAGTAAAACTGAAATGCCCATATCAATTGAAAAATTCAGTGATTTCATGAGTCTTATGCATGGAATGGCATGGAATTCCACAGGAATTCCATGCCTATTATAAAAATTTAAAACATTCAGAGAGTACTGGCACATTTTCCTGAAGTTGATTAAATTTAATACTTGACTTATCAAGTAAAAAAATTTTAGGTTTTGCGCTATTCCTCTTTGGTTACAAAAAATAAGTTTGAAAGTCATTATTTTTTTAGCTTCCATAATGTTTTTGTTTTCATTTTTTATTCCGACCTTATGTATCTCATTATAATTTATTTAAATGCTACTTACATAGATATATTACAAGATCGGACTTAACTAAATTTCTAATTTTTGCCAAACATAATGTTACATGTTATATAAAAGCTTGCAATACGGATTGAATTTACCGAAAAATTGCAGGCATAAAGTTGGATCAGTAAATAGAATTATAAGGATTGGTCTTTTAATAGCCCCGTACAAGCATAAGGTTGGATGTCACCAAAAAAGTAGTTTTTGATTAATAAAATATTATTATTATACTGTGACTAGTTATATTAGTATACTAATAAAAAGGTACAAGACTTATCTAAAATATTATACTATTTTTGTTAGCCTAATCGATAATGAACAATCGTTTTGACACGATTTTGTCAAGATCTTTCTTTTGGCTCTCCTCTAAACTTGTAAAATTCCATATCAGACCTAATGCCTCTCAGGTCGAGAAATATGCTTGCAGATTAGTAAGGTTCTTTTAAAAAGAGTTGGTATATTAGATTTTGATACTGAATAACCTGAGACTAAATTAAAGAGTGCATTTTTATATGAAAAGATGTTTGTAGAACGAATCATCATCAGCATCTGTTTAGCCTAACCAAATTTAGCTGAATATCAGTATTTTACACTAGTTTCTGCCTGTGACTTTGTCCGTGTGAAATTTCACCCTCCCCCCAATTCACCCTCTTTAGGGGTGGAATTTCAAAAAAACTCTTTCTTTGTGGATACTTACTCTTCACAAAGAATACACCCTCCAAATTTCATGTCTCTAGGACCAGCAGCTTAGGCTGTGCGTTGATATTTCAGTCAGTCAGGACTCTGAATTTTATATATATTTTACATGAAGCGATTGCCTATCTGACCTCAATATTAATATCAACATAAACGTGATTTATTTAAGCTCGTCCGTTACGTGTGTCAAAGACAAACATTATGTATGAAGAAACTCGAATTTAACATAATTTATCAAAAAGGTAACTTTGAAAGGACTGAAAAGGAAAAGGTCAAAGCTGAAAACTTTTCAAGTGGACAAAACTTTACTTGAATGTGAACACGTTTGTAACATCTGTGAGGTATTTGTAATTTTACAAGACTAGCAATCCTCCTGACTGGCGAATTTCTACATCGCACCATGACCTATTATTATATATTTATGTGTAAAAAAACCGCTTCTTCTCTTGTATCGGCACCATATAATTAAGAATAGACAGAAAAAAAAGAAAAAGGTGTTATTTTGGACACACAAAGAAAACACAAGCAATAAATTAAGGAACATTATAAATATTCAAAAAAGGGTTAAAGGTTTTGCTTGTTCATAAATAATTAATAAAACGTAAGAGAAAAATATGTGCGAGCCAAAAAGCCTCCTATCTCATTAGCTGATCACGTGGTAAACTATAAATCAACTGTGACTAAGGAGACACAATTATTTTTTCTGTTGTTATGAATCATATTCTGATTTTTCCACAGTTGAGCGGATGGTCATTCAGCATGATGGTGTCGAGTGTGATTGCCCAGGTGACACGAAAAGAAGTCCAGATTCCATGCAATTAAAATAAATACTCGTCTGATCGATGTATAATAATATATTTAATTACTGTCGATCGTACTATAAAATTCTTGTTTTTCCTACACAGTCATAGCATTCACTCCATTCAGAATTTAATTTTCCGGACAGTTATGACGTTATGTCCAATCCACTGCACCCCATTCTGCATCAGTTATATTTTATTCATAAAAAAGTGGAAACTGAATAAAGTGCAGTTTATTTGGAGATTAAACGAACTTACCTGAAGTGAAGTTCTATCCAAATTATACGAGTTGCTTCGTCCGAAGAGATTAAGATAACAATGTAGTAATACGTCTAGGGTATCGCCTTTCATCCACTAAGTTTGAATATTTTTTTTTTTTTTTTTTTTGTCGGTACTTTGTCTTCCTGATAGTTATGCCTGTACCGCCACTCATTTAGTTGAAAGCCTGGAACCTTTTTTAATATTTCACTTTAGGTATGGGGTTCATAGGGTTGGGAGGGAACTAATCTCTTCGGACGAAGCAACTCGTATAATTTGGATAGAACTTCACTTCAGGTAAGTTCGTTTAATCTCCAATTATACTTCGTTGCTTCGTCCTTCGAGATTAAGATAACAATGTAGATTTTGAAAGATGGTGAAATATTAAAACACTGAATTTTTATACTTAGGTACATGTATATTAGTCAAACCTTACAAGTAATAAAGTAATTAAATTGTAGTTTTTCTTTAATTAGGGGTAGATAAATTTAAGTTATTAATTTTAAGTAATTAAATCTAACATCGATCAGAGGTTAGGATTGATAAGGCAAATTGATCAGTTTGTTCACATTGAATGTCTCTATGATAATATCTAGCGAAAACATTGGAGCTACCACTCCACCCAGCTGCTTTTCGTATCGTGTCAATATTGACACCAGCTCTATGAGCAGCTGAGGTGGCTGCGTGTCTGGTGGAGTGGGCAGAAAATACTGAAGTGTCAATTCCGCTAATTGATAATATATCTTTTATCCACCGACTGATGGTATTTGTGGTTACTGATTTATGTGGTTTTTTAATACTTATAAAAAGGCTATTGGCATTGTTTCTCAAATGTTTTGTCCTATCAATATATTCTATAAGAGCCTCAGCGGGACATATTTCCGGTCGATCTTTGTAAAATGGAATATTTAAACAAGGTTGAGATAAACCAGGTCGAGATGTTTTTAACAAATCGTTTATCTTGATCAATATAAGATTATCAGTGACGTTCATATTTTCTAATTTGATTTTGCTAATGGTTTGCACCCTGTGTGCAGTTACAAGTATGAGCAAAGTTACGGCCTTTTTGGTTAAATGTTCGAAACTTAAATTATTATTTGGGTACCATTTTGATAAGAATTCTAAAACTATTGACGGGTCCCAAGTGATATTATATTTTGGGGCTGGAGGACGAAGTCTGTAAAAACCTTTGAATAGCCTAGCAACGCGATCATCAGACCCTACTCTCGATCCTAAGATCAAAGACAGAGCGGAGCGATGACTGTTTAAAGATCCGTATTGTAAGCCGGAATGAAATAACTCAGTGAGAAAATACATAATCATCGGAATTGACGCCTCATGTATTTTGATATTGTGAGTCTTACAAAAGTTTACCCAACGTCGAATGGCAACGTCATATTGTTTTATTGACCTTTCAGATAAAGAAGCTATCATAATATCTAAAGATGATGGTGGTACTCCTCTGTTTCGTAACGCCGTCCTGATAACTTCCCTGCAATCAACGTGAGCTTGGGGACACTGTTGGAAATAGACAATAACACTTTATCAGAGGGTCTAAACTGAACTAATTCTGAACAGAGAAGTTTTTGATAAAGTGGAAACCAGGGTTGCGTGGGCCAAAATGGAACCACAACAATACCCTCCGCCTGGTCGTATATAAGTTTTCTTAATACTTTTAATATAACCGCAAAAGGAGGAAATGCGTAGAAACAAAGATTTGACCAATTTAAAGTAAAAGCATTCACAGCGCATGCTCCTGGGTCTCTATTCCATGAGACGTACTTAACACATTTGTTATTCAACCTTGATGCGAAAAGATCAATTTTTGGTTGCCCAAAGGCTCTCACAATCTTTTCAAAAGCATGATCTTTAATCTCCCATTCGGTATCGGGGTGAGATTTTCTAGACTCAGCATCTGCTATTTCGTTATCTTCCGAGCTTATGTATGAAGCGAATACAAATATACCACGAGCTTCACACCACTGCCACAAAGATTTTGTGATTTCAGTTAAATGTGGAAATCTTACTCCACCCATACGGTTGATATACGAAATAGCAGTTGTGTTGTCAACGCGTAGTAACACCTGACAATTTTTTAATCCTTTTGCGAATGTTTGTAAGCCCAAGAAAGCAGCCAGGAGTTCTAGACAGTTAATATGTTTGTTAGACTCTGTGTTACTCCACTGGCCACTGGCGGTCTCCGCACCGCATGCTGCCCCCCACCCTTTTTTGCTAGCGTCTGAAAATATTTCTAGACAGTAGCTGTCCCGTCTAATAGGATTCACTGCGGTATCAATAGATTTTAACCACCAGGAAAAATCGTCCTGCAAATACTGTGGTAAAGACATGTGGCTATCATAATTACTCGTTTTACACAATGCAAGGTATTTGCATCTTTCCATCTTCTTGGTGTAAAGCCAACCGTACTGAATCGCGGGGCAGGACGAAGTGAGGAGGCCTACCAAGCGAGCAAACTGTCTTATTTTACAACGAGATTTCAATTGAAACGATTGTAACTCTTGTTTAATTAGATTTCGTTTTTCCTTAGGAAGGCTAACATGAAATTCTTTTGTATCTATCACAAAACCAAGGTATTTGCAAATATTACTCGGAATCATACAACTTTTTTTAATGTTAATTATGAATCCTAAGGACTCTAAAATATGTTTTGTCTGTAAAATATTATCTAAGCAATCTTGATAATTATTAGAAATGATACAAATGTCATCTAAGTAGATAGATGACAGATAACCTAATGATCTCAGTAAACAAATTACCGGTTTTAATAGCTTTGTGAACACAAATGGAGCTGTGTTTAAACCAAACGGCAAAACATTGAATTGGTAAATTTGACCCTCGTACCTAAATCGTAGGTACTTTCTATACGTCGGGTGTATAGGTACTAGAAAATACGCATCCTTTAAATCAAAGGTGGCCATGAAACTGTTTCTTGATACTAATTTTAATGTTGTTCTTAGATCTTCAATTTTGAAATGTTCTGTTACGATGTACTTGTTTAGAGACTTTAAGTTTAAAATAAATCTGTTTTTGCCATTGGGTTTTTTAATCAGGAAATAACTAGAAAGAAACTGTCCTTCACATGGTTCACAATGTGAAATAGCACCACTGTTTAGAAGGTCAGTGATGGCCACCTTGTATTTAAAGGACTCACATGAAGTTAATGCAGGTAAACTTGGTTCGTGTAACTGATAGACAGGTTTAGTAAACGGTATCTTGTAACCTCTTATCCACGATAATACAACGAGGTCATTGATCATAAAAGTAGGATAACCGACCTGCAAAACGTACCAGGTCTAGCGCCGCGGGGCTTGGCGCTGCTGCAAGCGCGGCTGCTGTCGCGGCTGCTGCTGCACCGGTCGCGGGCGCGGCGCCGGCGCTGTTCTCCTCGCTGTTCCCGCTTGCCGCGCTGTCGGGAACGGAGGCGTCTGGTTTAAAGTCTGGACAGGGGCCTGTCTCGGTCTCTGCGCTGGTGCAGGTCTTCGAACCTGTGTGTTTATTTTAATCTCAGCGCCTGATTTTGATATAGCTTTTGCAGCTTTTAGAGTATCGGTCAGATGTTCGCCAAATAGAAACTTATCGATTTCTGTATTGAACAGTTGATCTTTTATATCTTTCTTGATTGTAGAACATATAAAACTGCGCCGTGTCATGGACTCGCTGTGTTGTGAGTCACACATCAGTCGACCGGCTTCGATCAGTAATTTTATTACCGACTGATCTTTATAACCTGCAGAAAAGAGTATGCTTAGGGCTTCACTTATACAAGATATACTTGCTGCGACCTGCACCTGCTTATTCTCTAAAGCTTTGTCTTTTTTTATTAGCATCTCCGATAAGGCGGCCTTTATCTCTGGATTTAACTTGGGTGCATCAATCTTTGTGCAGTTTTTTGGAACCAGATGCTTATCAAGCAGCTCCTTTCTGGCATCCTTGGTCAAGCCTGTTGTTGCGATGTGTTCCCAGCGAGCAGATAACTCGCATCTAATGTCTGGTCCATATTTTTTATCCTTTGATGGAGTTTCGCCCAAGAGATTCAGAATCTCTTCGTCCAGCTCAGGAAGCGTTACTTCAACAGGTAGTTCCGATTCCCCTGCCTGTACTGCTTCTGTAGCAGGAACATCATGTATCGTCGAGGTGGACGTACCCGGTTGTGGCTCATCTGAGTCAATAATCGGAGATGACGCGACATCACCTTGAACTTCCATTTCAGCTGGGATAGAAAATGTACCAAATGTAGGTATCGGATAGAAAATAGCGCGGTGATAGTCCTCAAAACTATCCACAACACCAAGTTTATAATCCATACCGATATTCAGAATTACGAAATCG
This sequence comes from Eremobia ochroleuca, assembly GCA_949629135.1. NCBI lineage: Eukaryota > Metazoa > Arthropoda > Insecta > Lepidoptera > Noctuidae > Eremobia > Eremobia ochroleuca. The sequence goes on along the minus strand of OX451390.1, from coordinate 5,917,114 downwards.
AGTGATAACATTTTGTTATGTAGGTACGTGGATATGATCACAACTACCAATGTTCCTAGTATACAACTAGTGGTTTTAGAGCGGCGATAGTCCTTAAAACTACCCACAACACTATGTTTTAGTCCGTACGGATATAGAATGCAATTATTATTAAGTAGGTCATTAACTAAAGTGAAGGCAACATTCCTTTAAAATGTACACAATCACTAGTAGTATATACCCAATGAATTGGGAATCCAAAATTATGTGAAGGTAACATCCCCATAAGATGTACACAACACTATTTAAGATAATATGACATCATGTCAGATTATGATACGGATATAGTCCGAAAAACTATTCACAATATCTTCCGTTTGTAAAAATAACACTTCAGCTTACCTTCATGGTCCGATAGTACCGGCGACATAATAATATTCGTCGACGAGCTACTACTCTCGGAACAACTTCGAACACGCGACCTTCTGTCGCGTTTATTAAGTTTCCTTTCGAGTTTTCGAATCTTCTTTCTTAAATAATCACTGTCGTCGTTTTTGTGACTACGTTTTGGCATCTTTTTGCACAATTCAAATGAAACGAAGAAAATAACGTGGTGATCGGCGACGCACTAAAACGCGAATGAGTGGCGGTACAGGCATAACTATCAGGAAGACAAAGTACCGACAAAAAAAAAAAAAAAAAATATTCAAACTTAGTGGATGAAAGGCGATACCCTAGACGTATTACTACATTGTTATCTTAATCTCGAAGGACGAAGCAACGAAGTATAATTCATAAACGACTGGCACAATGTCGACCTAACTATTTTGAGTCGATGATGAAAGTGTTTAATATTTTATGGGGCTGGAATTGTTTTTGTAAAAGATTCATTTCGAAATGGGAATACAGAATTACCTGCAGGAAATATTTTTTTATCTTACAAGACAATGAACTTCGTAATTTTTGTCGATCTATTAAGTCTGTTGATTAATTTTGTTGGATGTGCAGACGCCAGCACATCAAGCTACTACAATCTGTCAGATTTCTTTAATAGATTTTCAACTTTATCGCTAAAACATAAGGTTCAAAGTTGATTGGGAAAATCTTACAGTTTCGGGTAGCTTGATGTGCTGGCGTCTGTACGTAAATACATACATAAACTAAAGCTTTTTCCCCATGGAAGTGGGTAGACAGAAAATACAGAGCGCCACCTGCTACGATTCTTTTCCTTCGTTCCCGTTCATACGTACATACATATACGAGTATATCTCTGCCGGTCTATACTGCAAAAATCTCACTGTGAAAGCATAGACGAAGTGAGCTGTCAATGTTAATCCCTAGCATCAGATTGAATGACAGCTCAATTAAAACTCACTTCACCTAGGTTTTCATGGTAAGATTTCAACAGAATAGGCCAGCTGGTTATACACTCACACTTATTGTGAGTACTACGCAGTATGCACCTGACCTTTGTCAAGGACATCACCAATAAGGTCCAATGTAAGGTTCAATGTTCTTTTAGTGCCTCCCAACGTTTACAGTCACATTTGCCTTATAAATACCTTGTGTTAGTCGCCTTTTACTCATTCGACTTGACCAAACCAGTAAAGCATACTCTTTTCAATCGTTGGCACTTTGTCGTCTTTCAACCTGTAACGTAGTCTTACCACATCATTCCTCAATCTATCGTTCACAGTGACACCACACAGTTCGCAATCGATTTTTGGATGAGTTATCTCGTTTCATCAGGATAGTAGCTAATCATAGCTTACGTACCTGATATCTGGTTTCTATATTTTGTTTCTACCGTGATACTCCGAAATGCAAGTTGAGAACTAATCAAAGTCTACTTATACTTTAGCACACTTATGGGGAGTCTTTCAATATAACCCGCGAAATTCAACGTTTCTTTTCCGTTTATTTCAAAGAAATAATCAATTCCACTGGTCTTCACTTTAAGTAAATGCTAAAGTAGAGGTTGACAATTTTCCAACTGAAACCGAGTGTTAGAACTATTCGGTGTTACAAATTCCTATCGTCTCAATACAGTCAATCGTTTATTCAGCTACCAGATATTGCTGTGGCAATCAGTAATATTAATTTACCTTAACAATCGTATCCCCCATTTGTAACGTATAAAGATCAATCATGTATTTGTAGTTATGCCGTATTGCACTGTATTGTCAATTATACTTTGTATCAAAGACTGGAATGGCTTTGATATACATTTCGGCTTTAGATCAGGACTTTCGACAGAATGTGCGGTTATGTCTCTCAAGCAGACTGTCAGGTATTACACAGATAGGAGCACGCCTGTGTATGCAGCCTTTCTTGATCTCTCCAAGGCATTTGATCTGGTTAGATATGATATTCTCTGGCGTAAATTGAAGGATGCAGGTGTGCCGGGTGAGTTAATTAATATTTTTAAATATTGGTATGACCACCAAACTAACCGGGTCAAATGGCTTGGAGAACTTTCTGACGAGTACAAGCTGGAGTGTGGGGTGAGACAGGGGAGTTAACTTCTCCCTCACTCTTCAACCTGTACGTGAACGGGCTGATTGTTGAGCTGAGTGACACCGGGGTGGGATGCTCGATCGATGGTCACTGTATTAACAGCATCAGTTATGCGGATGATATGGTGTTTGTCAGCCCATCAATAGCCGCGCTCAGAAAGCTGATAGGCGTGTATGAGAAGTACGCGAGGGTACACGGTCTCCTGTACAATGTACACAAAAGTGAGCTATTGGTATTTCAAGCCAAGGGTCGTAAATTGGGGGATATGCCACCTGTGCTGCTTAACGCTGCCGCGCGTAGAGTAAAAGAGTTTAAATACCTCGGCCATGTGGTCACCGAGGATTTAAAAGACGATGGGGACATAGAAAGGGAGAGGAGGGCGATGGCGGTCCGCTGTAACATGTTGGCACGCAGATTTGGGAGGTGTAGTTTAGAGGTAAAGATCACTCTGTTTAAAGCATTCTGCCAAACTCTCTACACCTGCAATCTGTGGGTCAACTACACGCAGCGGGCCATCAACGCTCTCCGAGTACAATATAATAACGCGTTCAGGGTGCTGGTGGGGCTCCCGCGCTGCTGTAGTCCCGCGCATCTGCGATGTTTGCACAAGCGCACACTGACAGCTTTCACACTGTGCTGCGGCGCCGAATCACTTCGCTGATGTTCCGCACGCGTGGGAGCGCCAACACCATCCTGAACGTGCTCAGCCACAAGCTGGACAGCCCCCTTTTGGGGCACTGGGTTCAAACTCAAGTGTGTGTGCACGGGGTCCCAGTGGGTGGCAAATACTTAAATTAATAAATGTCTGTCTGTATGTGTTTGTCATTGTATTTGAGTCTTCCAGTCTTTAAATTGAAAACTTGAAATAATAATTTTAATTGTAATTTTAAATTGATTTTAATTTTGATTTGATTTTGGATTTAATTTTGATTTTAATTTGATTTTAAATTAAATTTAATTTTTTATGTAATCATTTATTTTTATTTTTATTTCAATCTTGGTCTTCATTTTAATGTTCATTTTGATTTTTAATTCTGATTTTTTACATGTAACATAGTTGTTTTAGTCTTACTACTAACTTGCAATATTATGGGCAAAACATGTCTGAAATAAAAACATTTTATTTATTTTTATTTATATAACATATCGTCTCATCTGTTTTCCCTGTTTATAGTAGGGGGTAAGCCTACTGCCATCGCTTTAATATTATACACCTACTGTGATATAAATTGAGGGGCCCGTGGCTAAATAATAACAGCCGCACAGGTTGATCGATCAGGTTAATTTACGCTTGCCGCGGTTGGTCTCTGGATAGATCTTTCTTTTTTCATGGGATCTTTACGTACCGAGACCCCTCCGTGCCTCGGAAAGCACGCTAAGCCCCGGCCCGGCCCGTTAGTCCCGTCTGTCATACCTCGATCTTCGACAGTCGTTACGGGTAGTCAGACGCCCGAAAGTCTGAAAACCAGTCTTACCTAGAGGTATCGTATTACCCAGTAACTGGGTTGTGGAGGTCAGATAGGCAGTCGCTCCATGTAAAATACTGGTATTCAGCTGCATCCGGTTAGACTGGAAGCCTTTTTTTTTTTTTTTGTTTCGGGATGGAAAATCCTCATGGATGTCCGCCGCCCTGGGGCGGGCGGCGGGGTCTGTCAGACTCTTACTGACTAAAAACCACCCCGGTGTTCCCTCTCTCACCTACGCCGGGGGTCGCGGGAACGAACGATACTTCCGCAACCCCCGGCTGAGACTGGAAGCCTACCCCAACATAGTTAGGAACAGGCTAGGCAGATAATGACCTACTATGATATAAATTAAGCTTTGACTGTAAGGTGAACATTAGCTCTTTGGATTCTTACTGTGTCCATAGAGACTACATACCGTTAGAGAAGTAGCAGGTTCGCGTAGTGATATACTACGCGAACCTGAAAATGTTGCGTATGTTATCAATAGTATAATTCATTTGAAGTGAAAACTTCTTTAGGCGTACTTTGAGCTCTTTTTGAACGGTAAACGAAACTGAACCGCCACCCTCGGGTCGATGAAGCTGAATCGGGTATACTCTTTTTAATTCGTAAGTCTTCTTCACACACCCTCTTTTTATTCTTCTTAACTATGGATCAAAAGTTTTGTCGGCCTATTCATTGGGTAAAATTAAAGCTAAACGTATGCAGTAATGATCACATAAACTCTTCTTCATCAAAGCTAATATCTAGGTAATATATCGGACTCATCAAAGTTATTTTAACTGCAAATTATATAAGTAAGTTTTATGATTTTATCAAGGGGATTGCTTATCTGAGCAATTTATCAGTAGTTCGGCAGTTAAACATGCCTTTAGGGTATGCAAATGTGGTAACTGTATCAGCCGGTCCCGATAATCAGCGGTGGTTGGTAGTCGGTAGTTTTGAATACTTAATACTCACCTACATAAATTGTGAACAAAGTCGAAAATCATCTGTTCAGAAACTTAATTTAGTCAACGAAAGTTAAAACCTATGTTTTAGTTGAAAAGTAGAAGAGATAATAATCCATAAATTTAGCTTCTAGAATAGTATTTTCCATCGAAAAGCTAAGAAGGAAGAGCTTTAAGAACTCCGCTGGACTCAAAACTCAGCCAAGCATCGCTAAAATATTAATTTAATCGTTTATTTCCGTACCGTACGTACAGACGCATTTTTTTAATTTCAAAATATACAAAAAAAATAAGAAATTAATCCAATTAAGTACAATACTTATCCTATAATGTTCTCACGGTTGGGACACAGGCCTCCTCTCTGTAAGAGGAAGTGGGCCGTAATTCACTACGCGGGCCTAGTTCGGGTTGGTAAATGTCAAATGTCTTTGAATTTTTGGTTCTAGAACATTCCTGTTTCCTCACGATGTTTTCCTTAACCGTTTTGAGAGCAGTGGAGATGAAATAATTTACTACCTGCTTGGGTTCAAACCCACGGTCTACAACTCGTCAAGTCGTGGCCGTTACCACAGCTCACAAAATCCAATTGCCCCTTCTAAAAGGTAATGTCGTATAGTGAAGAATAAGCATGAAAGTCAATAACTAGATACTTAAAAAAAAAAAACATTTTTCTCATATTTTATTTACATTAACTACGATAATAATGAGGTATGTGAAGACAATATACCTTTTTTTTCCATTATACACTCTCCGTCTGGGAAGACTGGAGGTTTATGTCAGACTCCCACCAGCTAAAACCCTACTTTTCGTACTAGTACCATGAGCCGGGTGCCTTGAAGATACTCGTACATTTGCCACACCACCGACTGGAAGATTTTGTACAGACGCCAGCACATCAAGCTGTAATTTTTTTTTAATAGATATTAAACTTTATCGCTAAAGCATAAGGTTTAAAGTAGATTGGGAAAATTTTACAGTTTCAGGTAGTTTGGTGTGCTGTAGCTAACAAAATTACACGGTGTTTACATATTTACAAATCATTTTCACTGTCTAAAAGTATTCTTATATTGAGTACTAAATGATAAAGGCCCATAGACACGGAGCTTTACGAGATTAAAATAAATAAAATCCATCCCATCTGAAATGCAGACAAAGCCACGGGAAAACCCATTACTTCATAAAGCGGAATCGTTTTAATTTATAATTTCATCAGCGCGATTCGACCACTACATTGTACAATGTACGCGGTTTTAATTAACTTTTTAATAGCTTAATGAAAGAAACGTTAATGAAAGTTTCGACATAACTACAATAACTTTTGGTGTTCTTTGTCATTTTAATTGATGTTGTTAACGTGTACCTACGTAGGAATTGGAAGTTATTTTTGTTGTTCTAGATATTGGGGAAGGATGTAAAATGAACGTGGCTTGGTATGAATAATGTTGTCACGAGGCACGGAGGGGTTTCGAAATGTAATGGATGGTCACCCATCCACGGACCAACCTCGGCAAGCGTAGCTCAACTGCAATCAACCTTCAATTCAAGAAAAAGTGGCAACAATGCCCGAATGACATGTCGGATTTTTGTTCCGAATCTTAAAATTAATTTTAATTAGTAATTAAGTAAAAATAAGGTGTAATTTTATATGTAAACAATACTCAGGCTTATTGTTTTCCTGTAAATAGATAAATTAATACACAGTGTTGGTTACACACCGGTAACCTAAAACCAACAACTGACGTTCGAACTGCGGGTTAAAACAAGGAGTATTTGTTTACTTTTACTTTATGATAGCAACAATTATTGTCATTGTAACTCTGTTACACATCCTTGTGAAGTCTTAGCATAAATAGGTCGCTGATTCACCCTCCATTGCGTCTAAATCGCAGTGTTTACATCGTAAAACGAAACATTGCGAAGTATTTTTAATATAATATACAACAATAAAAACGTTCATGATCTTGATTTTTGCATTGCCGTTAGGCCTACTGTAATATCAAAAAATATCAAAACGAATATTGATTAAAATAATCGATTAGCAAAATAAAAATTCACAAACCCTTACGGAAATGAACGACTGTAATTTTCAGAATTATTCAAACCAACTGGGTTGAGGGAGATTGAAACAGTCATTTATATAATTTAGGTAACTATTGAATTCATGGCAACGTTTTAAATTTAATTTATGTTTACGGTTTTATTAACGTAGGTACAGTCAACCGCACGTGGGTGGTAACACTTTGACTTTGAACTGGCTTAGCGTATATTACGCAGTTTCAATAGAATAAGAGGGCAGCGTATATTGGTTTTGTTATGCACGTACTGAATCCACTGACGTGCCTACTGTAAATATTCATTTCAGGTCTGGCCGACTGGTTTCGACCTCGGACCGAGATTATTTATTATTATTAACAGCTGCTATTACTTTGCTGCGTGATGAGTACATGTACATCACGCAGCAAAGTTGCATGTCGAACGTACTATCAGGTTTCAATTTTGTATCTGACATGTAGTACCTACACACCAATTCCATGTATTCGACCTGATGGTCACCGGCATTCAATTCGTCCTTTTTTGGTGATCTAAAAAAGTATGAATAGAACGCTGGTTGCTCTATTACCTGCCAGCACCAGCAAATTTAGTTTTATTCGAATTAAACTTTCTTTTCACGTTACAAAGTTGCAACTCAAAATGGTTGCCACTAATTTAAGGTTCTTTTGTTAGTGGCGTTCTAAAATACATGCTACTTGTATTTATGTATGTACATCACGCAAAGAGGAACAGATGTGGGAGAGGACCACTGTGCATTTTACTGTTTACTTTTTTGCTGTTTTTAACGTGCTTGGGTGGCTGTAAAAGTATAAAATTGTAGTAGTACCGTTTATGGTTGCTAGTGATGTCAGCACCAGAATATTAGCAATACAAGTGTTATTTTGCTTTAAGTTTTACGTTTGTACCTATATTTCTATTCTGTTTTTTCTTGTCTGTTTATATATGTGTGCACATACATAAATGGTAAAATAAATAAATAAATAAACAATATAATTGTTGCTGTAAAGAAAATATTTCAAAAAGGAACGAATCTTACCAAAGATTTGCTAGAAATACATTGTTTTGGTAAAGGTTAGATCTTGTAACCTGTGTCATTATATTCTGCCTGTAAGCAAGCGAACAAATTTGCAAAGCTCGCTTGCTTGCAGGCAGAATAACCTTCTGTGGACAAACCGAAAGCATGTTGTGTTTTGTATGATTATCATCATCTTCTAGCCTCTTCGAAACTAAGTTGGGGTCGGCTTCCAGTCTAACCGGATGCAGCTGAATACCAGTGTTTTTAATTCTGTATGATTATGTTTCCTTAAAAAAAACTAATCTTGAGGCAAACCGTAATGATTTTATTGCAAAGTGAAGCAGAAAAAAATGTTAGTAAAATAAAATATAAATAAAATGTAAATAAAAATGAAGTTATGGAAAGAAAATTAATTTTATTGTAAAAAAGCGTGAGGTGTTCGATATTGATTGTTGTAAATATATAATTAGTACTTATTTGTAAACGTAGACTTAGTATAGAAATATGATAAAAAGCACCCCACGCTTTTTTACAATGAAATTAATTTTCTTTTCATAACTTTATTTTTATTTTACAATTTTTTAAAATTATTGATACATAATGAGTTAGTATACTTTTTATAACAGTTGAATAAAATATAATTTAAAGTTATTTTCAGATTTTTGGTTCGATTTGCTATTAAAGCGTGTTTTTTTAGTTTTTTTTTTAAACTTTATTTTATTTTACTTTTTTGTTCAACTTTATTTATCAAAATTTTGTATTTTCGTCGGTCATTGATAAGTCTACAAAGTTCAAAGTAAATCTGATCGCATAAAGTGGGGCAAAATGGAGCCCGAACGAGTCAGTTACATACAAACGAACAAACATACAGGTGAAACTAATAAAAGCGTGTTAAAAAGATTTGAAAAAGGAATCACTTTAAAAATTTAAATCTCTTCCAAGAGACCTGCAAGAGTCAATTTCCCTTTATCATTCGCTATTCTTTACTTTATTTTTAAAAACCACGTAGAACCACTAGCCTCAAACTCGAAAGAATAATATTAATGAGTACTCATGAGTTATTACAGCTTTTTAAATGATGGTCCAGCTCTTTTTTTTACTTAGTTTTCAAGTTAGTCGCGGACGGCTTTCAGAGGCTCAGCGAACCATAATGTGATAAAACGGGGCAATGAGGCTAGATATTAAATCATGTTTTTTTCTGTTTTATCTACATAATTAAAATTATAGATATGAAAAGATTTTGTTTAAAAAAAATCTGTTATATAGAAAAGTGCACTACCTGCCTACGCGGTCAAAATGTATGGAACAGCAGATATTTTTTTTTAATAATCGACGAAAAATTTCGGCGCCAAAAGCTTCAAAATCATGTACCATGGTCACATTTACGATGTCCCCTCCACCCTGTATTTTAATGAATGCAAAACCATGTGCAAAGATTTAGAATGGGCTTAACTTTCACAGATTCATAATATTCTTAACCCCACTGCGGAATAATATTTCAACTTTTAATTAATTAATTCTGCGAACGAGTAATTCTAAAATTTCAACTAAGATTCTGTTTTGTTGTTTAAAATATTGTTCAAAATTCAACATCTACAATAATGTAATAAAGCTGAAGAGTTTGTTTGTTTGTTTGAACTACGGACGAACGGAATTGAAAATAATGTTTATAATGAATGTTTTTGCATTAATTGATAGTCACGCTTTGACCTTTAGGGGGCGAGCAAAAAGTCAGAAAGAAAGAGAAAAAAAAATCAAAAAGCGAAAATGAAGTAATGGCGTGGGTGGGCGATGCGATGCGACACGGTGAGTCGGGGGACTGAGAACAGCTATCCAACGAGAGCCAAGCATTACCGAGAAGAACCGAACTGTGCATGCCATTTTCAACGAAGGGTACCTCGCTGGATGGTAATCTAGCGCGGCTCAGACTTTATTATACTTTATATTGGCTTTATTATATTATCGTTGTATAGAATTTGTGGTGCGACTTCCACGCGAACTAAATCGCGGGCAGAAGCTAGTGCTGCATAAAAATGAACTTTAAGTGGTAAGTGATTTGCTACGTAGTCTGTTTTTTCCTTGTGAATGGCAAACAAAAAAAGAGTAATAATCATATAATTATAACAGTTTTCACCAGACCCTTTGCCAAAAATTAAATTAATGAATATACAGCATGCATCAGAAAGGTCTGGTTCAATTTTAGGGCGTGGACCATCAAACTGGACAACTTTCCCCATGTGACTAACATCTTAATCGCGAAAAAATTATGAACCTTCAATATCTGAGTACTGGACTCAAATGTATTAGACGGCTTGTATTTCTTTTTCTCAATTACGATATTGGTTCTGGAGAAAGTTGTTCAGTTTATTGATCTGTATTACACCCTTAATCTTGACCACACCTTTCTGATACACGCTGTATATAACAAAGCAAAAAAAAAAAATGTTAAAATAATAATCGTGAAAAATTAAGGTATGAGCGAGGGTATGGATTGCAAAAAACCATTAACGTATAGCTATAAAGCGAATTGACTTTAAAGTCCCACTCACCTACATACCAGCAAAAGCGTTGAAATAAATAAAAAAACCAATCCACGTAAAAACAGTTATGCAAATATTCACTCGTTATAGATGACTTTCCAAGGTTTGTTATGCATAGCTCCCATCCAATCAGGATTCCGTATTATTTATGAGATAAAAACCATGCAGCGTACAATGGTCTGTCGGACAATGAATGGGCATAATCATCGCCAAACAAACGAAGATCGCGTTGGGCCCTGCGGCAGTAAAATCTCATACAAAAATATGGAACGCCGCACACTAGCGCTTCCAGTTTTAATTTAGGTCTTATGAATTTTATGGAAACGTTATTTCGGTGGATTGAAAAATGTAAAAAATTGTACCCAAGTTATTTGGAAAGTTTTTAAAAGTTTGTAAATATAAATTTCGTGTCTTTTTTATCATAAATGTGGTAAGTATTTAAAAATGAAAGTAAATATGAGGTAATATAAGACTTATTGAGGTAATATACGACGAAACAGTTCTATGCTTGGGAGTCTAGAATGATCTGCTGAATTCATAGTTTCATTTCATTCACAGCCTGTATCAGTGCAAAAACTCTCCACCACTTATGTTTTAAGGATGGGCGGCCGGATTGGTCACTGATGTGCGCTCGTTAGTATTATTATAGATAATATTTCGCGTGTACCCGTTGACATCTTATTTTTTTTTTTTGTTGTTGTTACTTTATATCGAACCACCTACTTAAGTGATTATAACTCTAAACTCTAAATGTATGTAATGTATAACTCTAAATATGTAGTCGATGATTTTGGCGCACGGTAAAACTCTAATGAGTTTATGTTGGCACCAACTTAAGTGTTTAAAATTTATGTGTACTACTGAATAAATAAATTTGGCGCTTCGATGTTCCTGCCACCCTGTATACTAGTATAATGGGCTGGTGTCCGCATATCCACGACCAAGCACGTATTTTAGTATTTGGACCATGTCTTTTCTGGGTGGAAAATTTATAACGGTTTGCTTAACTGGATGAAGGCTTGATAAGTGTAAATTCAGAAAGTCACTGCTTTAAACAATAGAAAAAAAACAAAGTAGGTAATTATTGCTGCCAGTATTCTGGACACGTTTCCGGATGACAGTGACGCGGACGACGCCTAAATATCCTTTTGTGTTTGTATTAATTTATATAGTTAGTCTATTATTCTATTAGTCAGACTAAGTTAACGAAATTAATAAATATAATATGCCACAAAGTACAAAAACATTCGTCCACCCTCCAATACATGACTGGAATTAGCATCAAAAACTCATCACCTCACATTTCAAACTAACCTCAAAACAAATCGTCGAAAATCCACATTTTGCCTGTAAAAATTACAGGCAAAATGTGCTTTGTTTAATAAATTTGCAAGTGAAATCGTACGCACTATAAAAATAATAGATCCTTTTATTTCGTGAGGCACGCAATAAAGGTCACAGGTCACGTGAGTTTGTGCCATTTATGCTGTTCCTTGTTTGTCTGTTACTGGGTAATGAAGTTGTAATACTGGTACTTTCTGGGATGAGTTGATACATTTGTAACTTTTAAGAGAATACTAACTTAACTGAGACAAAATGCTGCTCATAAATTTAATGGGATGACTGTCGTATTCTTTTATTAATTTACGGTTTAAGATAATTTATTGCACTCAAAAAGAGTACAATTTTTCACTCCTATGAGGAAAACATAATAATTAAGATAGGCGACGGTTTCGCTGGGTTATGAACTAAAATTAAGTTATATATTTTAAAAAATGGGTGGGAACGGGGGGTTTCCGGCAGGAACGAAGTTCAAAATTAAAAATCATGATGGTGGCTGTGAAAATTTCAAAATAACGAAAAAATTGAAAAATTTTGCAGCCGCCATCTTAGACTTTCATTTTGACCTCAATCTCTTTATCTCTTTATCTCTCTCTCTGTCTCTTTCTACAACATATAAAAAATGTCGCATGGAGGGGGCATAATGCTTTTCCGGTGAGGTACGATTTCTCCCAGCTTACACCTACCGCAAGTTCTGTTAAAGAACTTCGTTCCAAAAACAGCACAAACTTACAATTCAAACATTATTAAGAACGTGGTGCTTTAATAGCACCTAAACCTTTTATACTTCATGTCTATGATTGCCCAGCGATCGGTAGGAAATACGTTGTGGTAGTAAAATAGATCTATGCTCGGAGTTACTTTGAAGGATAAAATCAGAAATGAAATTATCCGGAAAAGAACCGGTGTAACCGACATAGCTTGCAGAGTAAGCAAACTGAAGTGGCAGTGGGCTGGCCATGTCTGTCGATGGGCCGATGGCCGGTGGAGCTGACGAGTTCTGGAGTGGAGACCGCGTATCGGCAAGCGTAGTGTGGGACGCCCCCCAGCTAGATGGACGGACGACCTAAAGAAGGTGGCTGGGGTAGACTGAATGCGGAAGGTGGAGGACAGGGTGTTGTGGCGTAGTCTGGGAGAGGCCTATGTCCAGCAGTGGACTGCGATAGGCTGAGTTGATTGATTGATTGAGTAAAATAGATCTACCAAAAAGATCACCTATGGAGTGAGTGTCTTACAAACAAAATCATTAAAGACTGTGTGTAGTCGACCTTGATTTTGACGAAAAACTCCAGTTAATTGAAACTTCACTAAGGCAGACTACCTGGTCTTCCAGACTGGTCTATCTACTGGTTGCTCTCTAACTTTCACATTGGTCTTGAAAGCAAAACTAAATGTCGTTTTATGACGTGCAAGCTACATTCAAACTTAGGGTGGTCATAAACGCAATTAAAAGGGTTAAACGAACATGACCACAAAAACTGACTTTCAACGTTAAAAAATTCAGATGCAAGGTAATCTATCTAGGACCCAAAGTAGCTAAATAGTGTGGATACACGTGGCATAGCATAATTAGCCCATAATCTTCCCACTACTGGAACACAGGCCTCCTCTCTTCGAGAGGGAGTGGGCCATAATCCACCACGCGGGCCCAGTGCGGGTTGGTAGATGTCACATGTCTTCGAATTTTTGATTCTAGGACATGCCGTTTTCTTCACGAGCAGTGGTGATGAAATTATATCAGCAGCAAATTATGGCAACTTTATACTTAAATCTAAAAATTATGTTCGATTTGTGTGTGTGATTCAGCGCCATGAATATTATTGTAATCAGTGTAAACAGCTTACGCGATAAGACTACGTAAAACATTAAAATCAGCTGAACTAACTTTCTCTTGCTTCTCCTCGTTGTTTGGTTAATTTATTTGATTGCTTATCGTTTATTTTATTATTTATGTACAGACGCCAGCACATCAAGCTACTACAATCTGTTCAATTTCTTTAATAGATTTTCAACTTTATTTCATCAAAGTTCAAAGTTGATTGGGAAAATTTGACAGTTTCGGGTGGCTTGACGTGCTGGCTTCTGGACACAGAATAAATTATATATGGATATAATATCAGTACAAAGGTAGTGCTTATTTCTTAAGGAACTTCTTCCAGGAGACCTGCGAGAGGACAAGTAAAAAAGAAATGCAGACAATAGTGTGTGAGAACAAGAAGAGAAAAATATGAATATGTGAATTAGTCTAAAACTAAAATATTAAATATACCCCTGCACATATAATGCAAAAAAATAAAATGAGTATACATAAATAAATACATAATGCTAAAATATATAAACATATATAACATATATACTCACAGTATGGACGAAAGGTAATGCTCTTTTAACCGACATTTAAATAGTTTTTAAATAACGAATGCTAGGAGGAAGGGAGTGCCACAATTTTACAGCATGGACAGAGAAGGAATAAGAATAGTAGCTTGTTTTATGAGGATTTGGTTATATTCAGTATTGTCTTATCTATTTTTGGGATATTTTTCATAAAGCTTATTAATACGGTAACGAACTAATATAAAACTAACATAAATTCTTGACTACATGAAAAAGCAGAGTACTACCTATTTTACCGCAATAAGCTTGTATAAATTCAGATATTAGGTATGTAAAAGTAACCGTGTTAACATACTTTTATTGCTGACCGTAGTAGTTATTACCTTAGTAATTGGATCGTTTTAATTTTTGATATTTTTCTAACATTATCCTAATTCGATGACTTCACTAGAAAAAATCGCAAATCAGTGACGCTACTAAAATAAAACAGCTTGCAATAATTTTGTCGCAAGCCTGCGACCACTTTTTTTCAGTACCACTATGTATGTAAAATGCAAAACGTATTTTGATGAATAATAACGGATCACAAGCTGACAGGCGAGAAATTCCACGACTATTTCGTAAGAGAGAGAATTTTAGTTGCATTTATATGCTGATTCCAGTGTTCGTGAGATATTGCAGTGGCTATCCGATATTTTTTCAGGTCGAAGAATTTGTGCGACTTCATTTTACAAGAGTTATAGAAGTGCAGGTATTTTTATGGCTGTTCTTTTCGTAAGATCCGAAGTTTATTGAGCACTCTTGAAATAAAACCAAAACCTTTATAATTCCCCTTAATTATACTCTAGGAGTATTAGGAGGACTTCATTTTTCAGAAACAAAAATGTGGTCTTCGTTAATTGAGAAATTATGCAAATCGATGATGAAGGATTCGAATATTTAGTAGAAAATACAGAAACTAACGAACTGCTACCAACAACTCAGTTTCTAACTAAAATATGAAGCACTGTTCATACGTTGACCCCATCCACTTACTAAACCGACACCACTAAATTGATTACAGTTTTAAATTCAATCCAGGCAACATGAAGCGCTTTTAACTAAGTTTTAATTAATTCAAAACTAGAGGTCGTAACTGCTAGGAACTGTCGCGACGGAGTAAATTAGTACAAACATACGAATTGTACACAAATCTTAAGAATCTGGAACTTGTATACCGGAATTAATGACGTTCCGGGAACGTTTCATTTGGTGTTACGGAATTGAACTCGTGTGACTGTTAAGGGCAAACGATTGGTTTATTGTGCGTCGAGTGTGATCGAGTCTGTGGCCGTAGTCTGTAAGGTAGGTATGGTGGTATACTTGATGATAACTACTAATGAAGGACAAAAAGGTGCGTCGCGAGTAGTCTGTCGTCTGGCAGTCACTGTTCGCTAAGGATCGCAGAGAGTTTGATCGTCGCAGAATTGATCGCACAAAAGGTCTGTCAACTACATTGCTCTGTTAATGGTTCCAAGGCATTGGAACCATTAACAGACCAGACCATACAGACCATTGTTTTTTAATACTTTTTTATGAAAAAGTATTAAAAAACAATGGTCTGTATTTCATTTCTAGTTATTCGAAAGTATAGTCGAAATTATAGTCAGTAAGGCTAAAAAATAGAATCAAACATTAATTGCCTTATAAATTCCTGTTATTTGCTGTGTTTAATTCCTGTTTCAAATATGTAATTGATATTACAGAATTTATCCTTCAAATTAAATATCAAAATTTGCTAATTGTATGTAATAATACTAGTGTTTAGGTTGTGTATGACTAACATATTGGATTTTATGATCTGGAAAATAAATGATTTGATTTGTAATATAAGTAAAATACCTAATCTATGTCACTTTTACAAAACTATTTACACTGTTACAGTGACTAATACTGCACAATATCTTAACAGCGTCGTTGCCAAAAGCATCGCGTTTGGCTTAAAGCTAAAATATTACATTTACGTCGTCGAAAATCACTACAAATTGGGCTAGTGAACCAAAGCAGACGAGAGCCAAACTACAGTGAAAGCCGTTTGAATATCTGCCAAAAACTTGATTAGATATTAGGTACCTTACATAGCAACGTAAGGCATGTTCACTATTGCGTTGGGATAGAGTTTCAATAGATAAAATAATTTTATTATGCAAATTGCCAGGTTGTAGGACATTGGTGGCCCAATGGTTAGGGCCGACTTACGAGTTCTAGGTCGTAGGTGCACCCAGACAGGCGCTTTACTTTGTATAAGTTATTCCATCACCACTGCTCTCAAAATGGTGAAGGAAAACATCGTGAGGAAACTGGCATATCCTAGAAGCAAAAACTTGAAGACATGTGACATCCGCCAACATGCCCTGGGCCCGCGTGGTGGATTTCAGCCCGCTCCCCCTTACAGAGAGGAGGCCTGTGTCCTAGAAGTGGGAATCATAAAGGCTGATTATGCCAAAGTTGACAGTTTTTTTTTATGTTTATAGTTGTTTAAAAAGGTCGTGAGGAAAGTTTTGAGTATGAAATATGGATGGATACAAGAGAGGTTGAAGGACAAAGAAACAGTTAATCTGTCAGTCAGTTTATCTGACCAAGATTATGTCTGGACTTTAAAAGAGACTATGACCTCTGAGTTTGTTTCGACCTTTCTTCTCATAATAGTCAGATAGGAAACGCCGACCTCATCTAGTTTTAAAAAAATATGATTGACATGTAAAAGTGTTTGTACAAACCTACTTACAGAAAATAAATTATTTATAATTTATTTATCAGTGAATGATCTTTGTGAAAGATGAAAATATGGCTTGAGAGTGATTAATAAGATGACGACTAATAGAAAAGTATGGAATTGATGTTTGCTTTTTAACAACAAGAAGGAAGAGGTTATAATACTAAATTATATGGTGACCTAAGCGACACGAGCAACTATAGGCCAATCTCACTAGCCACAGTGCTTGCGAAGGTTCTTGACGGTTTGCTTAATACACAGCTTGACCGGTATGTAAGCATTCATGAGAATCAATTTGGTTTTAAACCGGGACTGTCTACTGAGTCGGCTATCTTGTGTTTGAAGCAAACTGTTAAGTACTACGCCGATAGAAGCACACCTATTCACGCATGTTTTCTCGATCTCTCGAGGGCGTTCGACCTGGTTAACTATGACATCTTATGGCAAAAATTATATAACAACTCAATGCCTCTAGAACTGTTAGAAATTTTCAAGTACTGGTATCTTAACCAGGTTAACGTCGTTCGATGGTCGAGTGCTCTGTCGGAGCCGTACAGGTTGGAGTGCGGGGTGAGGCAGGGGGGGCTGACCTCGCCGAAACTCTTCAACCTGTACGTGAACTCACTGATAGAGGAGCTCAGCAGCACCCGTGTCGGCTGCCATATTGACGGTGTTTGCGTCAACAATATTAGCTACGCGGACGACATGGTGCTGCGCCTCGGTGTGCGGGCTGTCTAGGTTGCTGGGCATCTGCGAGCGTTATGCGCTGCATCACGGTTTGCTCTATAACGCAAAGAAAAGTGAATGCATGGTCTTTCGGGCCAGGGGTCGGAAGTGCCCGGATTCTGTTCCACCTATAAGATTGAACGGTGTCATGTTAAAAAGAGTTCAACAGTTTAAATATCTCGGGCATATCGTGACCTCTGACCTGGGAGACGATGCGGACATCGATAGGGAGCGGAGGGCGCTGTCTGTGAGGGCTAATATGATCGCCCGCAGGTTTGTTCGTTGCTCGGCGCCCGTTAAAATAACTCTTTTTAGAGCGTTTTGTACGTCCCTGTACACGGCCAGCCTGTGGGTGTCATATACCCAGAAGCAGTACAACGCTCTCCGTGTGCAGTATAATAATGCGTTCAGGGTGTTGTTGGGGCTGCCCCGGCACTGCAGCGCGTCGGGGATGTTCGCCGACGCCCGGGTCGACTGTTTCTACACGACGATGCGAAAGCGGTGCACATCTTTGGGGCGCAGGCTCCGGATGACCTCCAGCACCATCCTGAGCGTATTTGCGAACAGGTTTGATTGTCAGTACATTAACCATTGTTATATGGTTAATGTAATGACAAACAAACAAATGACACAAAGGCAGGCGTACTACTATTTATTTTATTTTATGAGTTTAATTTTAGAATTGTAATTTAATTTATATTATTTTGATTTGATGTATTTAGATTTGTATTTTATTTGGTCTGATTTTATTTAATTGCATTATATTTGATTTAGTGAGATTGTAGGTTATATTTTATTTTATTTGATGTTTTTATTTATTTTATTTTATTTTAATTTTGTACATTTTTGTTTGGAAATGGGTGATACTTACCTGAAATAAATGGCTTTATTATTATTATTATTATTATTATAAACTGAAATCACAACTAAATATAATAAATAACAAATAAATTCAAAATTGTTATTATTGTTGGATATTTATATTTTGGTAAGGAAATGATTGATGAATAATGAATTTATAATTTACTAGCGACCCGCCCCGGCTTCGCACGGGTGCAATGCTGATCACTACATAGTATAAAACAAAGTCGCGTCCCGCTGTCTGTCTGTCTCTAGGTATGCTTAGATCTTGAAAACTTCGCCACGGATTTTGATGCGGTTTTTTTTTATAGATAAGAGTGATTCAAGAGGAAGGTTTACATGTATAATACATGCATAATATAGTACAGAAACACTGATAATTTTAGAGCCATTATTTCTCGTAAAAAGTATGGGATAAAAATCGTTATTGTGGGTTATCCCTAAGAGATAGACATACACCATCGCGGACTTTTTTGTAGAGCTTTTTAAGGTGTACAATACTGTAGTACATTATTTTGATCTATCTCGAATTGTTCAGCCAGCGTTTACAATGTAAGCGCAAAAAATTGTGTTTATTTACGACATCACATTAGAAACCTCTAAAATTATCAGCGTTCCTCTACTATATTATACATGTATTATACATATAAACCTTCCTCTTGAATCATTCTATCTATCAAAAAAAACCGCATCAAAATCTGTTGCGTAGTTTTAAAGATCTAAGCATATATAGGGACAGACAGACAGGGAAGCGACTTTGTTTTATACTATGTAGTGATTTATTTATTTATATGAACCAATTTTATTACGATATTTGTGTAACTGTTTGTTTTCCCGAAATAAATAAATGAATCCTTTGGTTTTTGTATTTATTTACACAGTTAGTTAGTTTTTTATTTTTTTTATTTAGTACCTAGTGGAAATTGTCTGTAATTTATATAGTGTACATAATAAAAAGTAATTTATATGGGATTAGCTCCATAAATAAATAAATGTATCAAAGCTTTTATTCTACAGACGAGTATTTAAAATAGATCTTACGTCTAGTACAGTCACCCTTCTATTAAAAGCCTTCCCGTATGACTCCTAAATATTTCGGTTCAAAGCGAAATTGGACTGATTTGTCCAGCGAGTTCCGCCATTTCCTTCGTGGTTTTCCACAACGCTGACTGTCTGCGGCTACTCGTAAGTCATGATGCGGTCTTATGCCTACATTCCTTGATTAATTTCGTGGTTAATACCAAACTTAGGTTAGTCCGTATTTCGGAATAGTAATTAAATTGTTGGCGTTAACTTGGACATTTTAAACGTGAACAGTTAAAACAGATACAAACAATCTTAAGGTCGTTTGAATTTCAATCTAAATTCTTACTCGTAAAGATAGCCATTACCAGGTAGGTGCTAAAATATTTAAGGGATGTTTCGATAAGATTTGGCTGACCTTACTTTACTGCTAATTTTATTATTCTATTAGTCTGGTATTTTTTTTATACATAGTAGGTAAGCACGTTTGCTTGCCTGCGCATCCAGTATTTGTTTATTTTAATATCTTATACTCTTTTTCCCAGACGGCGCGTCAACGTTGATATTTTAAAAATACAGGAGCCGCATCTAAATCGCCTGCTCTCCAAAGTCCTGAGATCTACAGCGTGTAACGGAAAGGGGGTATCAACCCTGAAGGAGGTGAATGTGCTCATGAAACTCAACAACTTTCCCCAAAGAACATAGGTCGAAATATGAAAAAAAAATTTGGCCCTCCCTTACAAAACTGACTACCAGCTGATTGATTTACTATGGGAGGGCCAAATTTTTTTTCCATATTTCGACCTATGTTCTTTGGGGAAAGTTGTTGAGTTTCATGAGCACATTCACCTCCTTCAGGGTTGATACCCCCCTTCCGTTACACGCTGTATATCTTAGATTTTCTTGATTAAAATCTAAGGTATACTAGATTTTTGTTAAAAAGTTTTTTTGCGATTTCTGGCTTTTATAGTACTCAAACCTCAGTTGGTCGATAGAGTTTTTTGATCCACGTAAGAAACAGGATAGATTGGCATCAAAAAACGTTTTCGTGAAAACTGGCCATTTTTGTAAGCTGATTGTACTTTTTATTAAAAAAATTTATGCATACCTGCCCTTACTGCCTCGAACCAAAAATCCACTCTGTATTGAATTAATAGAAAACAAATAGTTCATTTATCAAATTTTTCATTCGAAAACATCAATCGGTTTCTTACTAAACTTCAACTATGTCTGAAGACCCTACGAAGTTACTTATCTCCTTTGGTTACCGTACATGCAATAAAAGCATAAAAGATAAAAATAAACCTCAAAGCTGAAACTCCATAAATCATTTTAAATACGACCTAACATTTCACTACATAAACAATTTCCTCAGCACTGCAGTAAATAAAAATATTTCAAAAACTCGAAACAAAACAGCCCCATTATTTCCACGATGGAAGCTTCCAGAAGTTTTGATTTTAAAAAAGAATGGGTATATCAACACGTCCGGCAATGTGTGTCTTTAAAATTTTCCTGCTCTACCAACGAAATGTGACGTGGTGTTTGGATGTAAAATTTCTGGAAGCGATCGGAATCCTTACATAGCATAAAACAAAGTCGCCGAAATGTCTGTACGCGCATAATTTCCGAATGACTGCACCAGATAGGATAGTTCTTTTTTTATTGTGTTCGGTATTGCCAGGACAAGGTTTATAGAAAGAAAATTTTGGAAATTCGAAAAAAAGACATTGCACCCGTGCGAAGCTGGGGCGGGCCGCTAGTAAAATATAAAACAGAAATAATGCACAGTAAAATGCTTATATACAATATTAAACATAACTAAGTTTTTACATTGGGAACTTAATTAAATGACGAACTAACTATATAAATAAAATTAAAACAAAATAACATTTAGGCTTCAAAAACTTAGGCTTTGACTGCATAGTAATATTAGAACTGGTGACTACCATTCGGGGGTTTAGTATATGTTACAATGGAACGTCCTCTTTCATCATGCGTAGTTCTAAATATAATCTTGATGATTAGTAGCAGTTATAATCATGCTTGGTCTGTCCTATTTAATCGGATACTATTGAAACTGCGAACAAGGTACTTAGACAAATCGACTGCCGCAACAAACACTATCGAAACTGCAAATCACGTACTTCAAAGGAGAGCAATTCAAAGTTGTAATTCGATGCAAAATATCAGATAAAAATAGATAGAAATAGAATATAATATACTTCAGTAATGTTATATATTATATAATTTTACTGAAGTTAATAATACTAAATATTTTGCATCGAATTACAACTTTGAATTGCTCTCCTTTGAAGTGCGTGATTTGCAGTTTCGATAGTGTTTGTTGCGGCAGTCGAAATTATTAATTAAGGAACTTTGTTTTACAAAGAATATTAATCGATTAGTGCCGAAACAAATCCTTTTGTAATTTTCTTCTCTGAGTTTAGAGTTATAAATCCAGTATTCTGAAAGCCCCCCATTTTTCTTTTGATCAGAAAACTAAAATCTGTTTAAAGCCAGTTCTAACAGAGACATTAACAAAATCCCACCACCAATTCTTGACTTTTCGCTTCAACAATTAATAAGTCGTTCGAGCCGAACCCGACAAATCCTTTATAAATCCCTTATAAATGTTAAACTCGCTTCTAGTCGCACTAATTCTGTGTTCACCCTTTTGTGGGAGTCGAGTCACGTAATTCTACCTATTTGAACTAGTACAAAGTAGGTACCTATAGCTTACAATGTTCTTCGCCTAAAGGGGTTTATTTCGGCTTAGAGAACAAGGTGTATAGTCTCGATAGGTGTTTATTTTATACCAGGAGTGCGACTTTATTATAAATGGCTTAGTTTTGTAAAGTTGAATTCGATGGACTGAATGAGACAGATGGACGGAATAAACCATCGTCGGGACCAATGTATTGTTTTGACTCTTACTTTATTTTGTTTTAAATTAAAGTTTTGATATGATAATGCCCGGGAAGTCAGGCAGACCTTTGGCGTAGGATGTAACATGTGTCGATACTCTTGCGCCATCCCATCTTCTTAGCACGTTGGACTGTGCTGGGGCGGCTGCTGCAGGTGCAGAACACCTTCTTGGAATATTTTCGCCGTTTGAGTATTTTTTTTTTATTTTTTTTTATTCGTTTCATTAGTGGTTGAAACACTAGAGCCATGGGGTTCGATTGCCCACTTGGTTCGAGATATCGCCAAGCGGTTAGTCGATTCTTCACGTGACCAGAAGGCTAGCCTATTTCTTGGCCCTCGCCATACAACGTGGCAATGCTGCTAGCATTTTGGGCACTGTTCCTGTTGACAGCGACATATTAATATTTCAAATGTTAGCTAATATTTTTAGTTGCAGTTGCATCTATAAATGTTAGAAAAAAAAATAAGTTCCTTCAATATATCCAAAAATCCTACACAAACTAAATACAATAAAAAAATCTCTAGGTTACAAAAAATAAGGCACACACAGACAACACACAGGGGAGAGTTGAAAGCTGTAGGGGAAACCTTTGCCCAACAGTGGGAAAATACAGGTTCAAAAAAAAAGAAAAAGATTATCTTTCCCTTATAAAGATAAAACAAGTCACGCGTGAATGTTAGTAGCTAGATTTTTTGTGGAGAAATGGAGAGAGCTTGTAGACTAAAAAAACGAAAAAAAAAACGACGTGGTTGAAACGTGAGACGCCATCTTGGAAAAATATAACTTACACAAACACGTCGTTTCACGTACGATTACGTAAAGCCTTTACTTAAAATCTAGTCTTTGTTTTTCATATGAAACTCTGGTGTAATTTTCACATGATGTGGTTTTTGAAAGAGATTAAAAATTCCCTGGGTATCGTTAATCGTCATCCAGCTAGCCTTTTCCCAACCCCTGGAGTCGGCTTCCAGTCTAACCGGACGCAGCTGAAATCCAGTATTTTATACGGGCTGTGGAGGACAGATAGGCAGTCGCCATTTGACGTCCATAATCCAACTACTGACTAAAACATTGAAAGGACAATCAGTTAATATTTCTGTCTTTGTTTTACTCGTAATAGTTTTCTAGAAAAACGTCGGTGATAGACAGACCCATAAGCAAGAGTCATCTTTGAGTGCTAATATCATATTGAGATGTTGAGCCCTTGTTAAAGCCTATATTATTTTTTATAATATAATAATTATAAAGAGGAAAGATTTGATTGTTTGTTTGAACGCGTAAAGTTATTAAGTTGCAATTAATACTAAATACTCAAGGCTGCAATCCCTTGAAGCAGTGAAAAAATCAAACTTCTAAGTCGAGGCAATCAAAAGATGCGGGCGTTTATGTTCCGTTTATGCCACATATTTTGACACTCGCATGGGAATCAAAACCTATCGGGTAAAAGCAATTTCATGGCTACAAGTAATGGAAAAAATCCGAACATTCTACCATCCATTACAAAAAAAACGGGAAAAATATTCGAGAGACGATTCCTGTGATCAACTATTTACATATCTACAAACTTGTACAGTATACTTAAAAATCATAATTCAATATCTTGCAAAGTAATGGTAGAGTAGGTAGATCGGACTGTTAAGCACAGAATTAACACTGGATGGATGAAATGGCGGCAGGCCACTAGAACAATCTGCGACTCTCGCATTTCCCTTAAGCTTAAGGGGAAAATTTATTAAGCCACGGTTGGCCTTGCTGTCTTGTATGGATCAGAATGTTGGGCCACAAAAGGAATGAATGAAAGGCCATTTGCATGCAGCTGGGATGAGAATGCTGAGAGGGATGTGTGGTGTTACGCGTATTGATAGAATAAGAAATTAATACGAGTACATGAGAGGAAGATTGTTTGGCACCGATAACTGAAAGGGAAGGAACGCGGAAACATTTGGAAAATGTCGTCAGAGAAATTTTAAGCCTAAATGTGGCTATAAGAGTAGGGGAAGACCAAAACGATGCATGAAATGTATGAAAAATGATATGGCTGCAAGGGGGTTATACCGAGATAACTACTAATAGAGTAGTATGGATGAAAAAGGCATGTTGTGCCAAATCAAAATAAATTGGGATAAAGGCAGAATTTTCATCATCTGCCTGCCTTTTCCCAACTATGTTGGGGTCAGCTTCCAGTCTAACCGGATGCAGCTGAATACCAGCCGGCCGATTCTGTTAGAATCTCACCGTGAGAAGTTAAGTGAAGTGAGCTGTCTTTCCATCTGATGCTAGGTATTGACACTAATGACTGCTCACTTTAAGCTCACTTCACCCAAGTTGTCACGGTGAGATTTTTACAGAATATCACTACAGTACTTTACATGGAGCGACTGCCTATCTGGCCTTCACAACCCAGTTACTGGGTAATACGATACCCCTTGGTCAGACTGGTTGTCAGACTATCGGGCTACTGACGACCCGTAACGACTGCCAAAGATGCACGAATAACAGCCAGGACCAACGGCTTAACGTGCCTTCCGAGGCACGGAGGGGTCTTGGTATGTCAAGATGGCCACCCATCCACGGACCAACCGCGGCAAACGTAGCTTAACATGATCGATCGACCCCTGCGGCTGTTATTACTTAGCCACAAGCCCCTCCAGGAGAATGATGATAAATATAAATCTACAAATATATCAACTTCTGTCCAATATTCGTGCATTACTGGAATTCCCACATTCTAACGCCCATATCGGAATATTGTGACACGTTTCACGATATATCGACTGACCAAAATGGTAAGCAGGAAGTTGACTGTCGTACTATCGATTTAACCTGAAATTTATCGGTCCTTTTCGATTCTTCAGGATGTCCGATTGTCCGTAATAGTGTAATGATTTGTTGTACCTGGTGATGTTGTAGGAAATAAACTCGTTTGCTAGGCGTTTTGCTTGCTGACTGTTATTTTAAAGTAGATTAAGTGTCACATAGCTTCTGCGATCCCAATCAAAAATAAAATTTAAAAAAATATTTTACTTCACATAAACATACATGGGCACTTATGAAACGTCAGAAGCTTGGTGCACGGTTTCAATTGGTCGTTTCCTATGGAGAAGAGCCGACAAGAAGCTCTGCGGTTACTCTTTTAAAAATATTAGGTTTTTACAATGTTTTTAAATTGCAGAATTAATAGGTTTGTGAGGAAAACGTAGCCCTGTCAACTGTTAGTAGTAGATTAAAAAATAGTCTACAAATCTAGTCTACAATGTCATGTTAATGCAAAGTAAAAATTAATATGTTTAGTATAATATATTGTTTGAGGGATTTCCAATGCTGGAAATAAATGGCAAAGGTAGTTTCTAACAACTAGTACTGACCATATTTTTAAGAATGTCGTAGTTACTACATAATAAATTAATGATCAAGAAAACTTAACGTGTTTTTGATTATGTGGTACCTACCTACGTAGCTTAAAACTCTCAAAAAGTAATATTATAATTTATTCTATTAATGTATTAATCCTTCTCCAGATTTAGAAAATGTATTAAATCAAAAGTCTTTGATTGAACGAAGTTATTAAAAATAATAAGAACGTGTTAAAAGAAGCCAATAAACGCATTATCTTTCTTTGTTTCTATTAAAGAAATAAAGTTCTGAGTTATATGAATAGCTTAAAACTTTATTCATATACGAGTAGTGGATCTTTGATATTTTCAGACAAAACTAGAGAAAACTTCTGAAATAATAAATAATAATATGATCGAGATCATTGTCCTATTGTAAATCGTATCTAACATTTTTCCCAAAACTCCACTCTTTTTATTCTTGTTCAAAGTTTAATCATAACTCATCAATATGAATAATGAAGTTTTGTGAATTCGAAATATCTACGCGTGGCGGAGGTATTAATAGACATTACAGATATTTCTGAGCTGCTTGATTTTATTCTCAAAAAGAAAAAAAATATATATATACATACATATATATATCATCACGATATCATTACATAGTATAAAACAAAGTCGCTTCCCTCTGTCTGTCCCTATATATGCTTAGATCTTTAAAACTCCGCAACGGATTTTGATGCGGTTTTTTTTACTAGATAGAGTGATTCAAGAGGAAGGTTTATATGTATAATACATGCATAATATAGTAGAGAAACACTGATAATTTTAGAGGTTTCTAATGTGATGTCGTAAATAAACACATTTTTTGCGTTTACATTGCAAACGCTGGCTGAACCATTCGAGATAGATCAAAATAATGTACTACAGTATTGTACACCTTAAAAAGCTCTACAAAAAAGTCCGCGATGGTATATGTCTATCTCTTAGGGATAACCCACAATAACGATTTTTTATCCTATACTTTTTTAATGGCTCTAAAATTATCAGTGTTTCTCTACTATATTATGCATCTACTATACATATAAACCTTCCTCTTGAATCACTCTTATCTATAAAAAAAACCGCATCAAAATCCGTAGCGTATTTTTCAAGATCTAAGCATACATAAAGGCAGACAGACAGCGGGAAGCGACTTTGTTTTATACTATGTAGTGATCAGCATTGCACCCGTGCGAAGCCGGGGCGGGTCGCTAGTTTTTTATAATGGGAAAACCTACGTCCGTCTGTATTCCCTAAGTCACCACATAAATCGGTCCTGAGCTACCTACAGAAAAATAAAAAATAAATATTATTAACCTAATCAGTGGGTTTTACAACTGACACATTTCTCCCAGGTGCCTAAAATGACCACCGTCATGCCTAACCACCCACTATTAATAAGTTACAGACAAGAGTCATCGACATGATTCAACAGGTCGACAGGATTAAGAAGCCAGGTCCAAGTCATCTTCTCTTCTTAGTTTCTGGATACATTTATCTGTAATTCCAGTAGTGTGAGTAACATGCTCAAGGAAGAGAGAACTACTTACAATATCTTGTTCTACTTCACAGGCTACGGAATCTTTTATCCAGAAGCATCTAAAGACAGCAGCCGCTCGATTCTGTAAAAATCTCACCGTGAAATCATAAGTGAAGTGAGCTTGAAGTGAGCACTGTCAATAGTGTTAATCCCGAATGACAGCTCACTCCACGCTCACTTCACCCAAGTTTTCACGGTGAGATTGTTACAGAATCGCAGGGCAGTATTAATAAAACTCGTGGCGTCGAAAGTGTGTTGAGTACAAAACTTCTGTCACCGTCTGCCATCAAAGCCGTCCGCTTGCACACATCATAGTAAAAAAAAAAGTAGATTATAACGCACTGCCTATTGAGGAGAGGAGGCGTGTGTAACACAGATGGAAACATTATAGGCTGATGGTGAGTAAACGTCTACGCACTGTTTGTATGATAAGTGTTGACATATTTATTTATTTATTTTATATATTTATCCTCCTACTGGAACCCCATACAGCAACGGAGAAAAAAAATACTTAAATGTGCTGCTTCCCATCCATCCTGTGCGCGGTGGACATCGAACGGGCGGCGCGGCGATGGAACACGCACGCTTACACAGCGTCAGCTCAATAGTGCATTACTCCATCCAAATTGCGCACATTCTTTGCGATTTTTTTGAGACACAATTAATTTTTCAAAATAAATGCATTAAAATTGTAAAAACGGAAAATTTTGATGTGCCGTCCTAATTGACAGATGTCAGATGTATGAGAATTGAAAATTTGAAAATTTTACAGTCGCGTCTCCATGTTTTGCGTTCAACATAGACTAGACGATAAGGTTTGTGTAGGTATTGATAATTACTATCGGAGTATCGGCATCTGGACTAATAGTGTTAACGTCTTCATTTGGAGCAATTAGAGGCATGGCAATTGACGACTAGTGTTACGTAAATAAAAGCCTTGTGTACCAATTACTCGATGCAAATGTATTCAATTTAGTATTTAGATCTAAATTGATCAAACGAAGAATAATTAATAGAAACTTAATTCTATATGTGTAGTTTAGCATACTCGTCTTTACAGAGACAGACTAAATAACTTTACGTTGGTATCTACTAGTTGAATAATTTAATAGGTACAAACGCCAGCACATCAAACTACTACAATCTGTCAGATTTCTTTAATAGATTTTCAACTTTATCGCTGAAGCATAAGGTTCAAAGTTGATTGGGAAAATCTGACAGTTTCGGGTAGCTTGATGTGCTGGCGTCTGTACAAATGGGCTGAGAGAAGGCGTGAAATAATAAATGTATGTTATTATGCCATTAGCATAATTAGCCTATAATTTTCCCACTGCTGGGACACAGGCCTCCTCTATTCGAAAGGGAGTCCTTTCTGTGAGAGTGACTGAGCCATATCCACCACGCGGGCCCAGCGCGGGTTGGTGACAGTGACGTGTCTACAATTTTCACCAAAAAGATGTAGCTTTTCCTAACGTACATGATTTTTTCATAGATATATTGAAAAGGTACCGTCATGATGTTCACTATCTTTAAACAGTGCCCTTAGAGAGTCACGCCTGTAGAGGCTATACAGCGTGTAACGGAAAGGGGGTATCAACCCTGAAGGAGGTGAATATGCTCATGAAACTCAACAACTTTCCCCAAAGAACATAGGTCGAAATATGAAAAAAAAATTTGGCTCTCCCATAGTAAATCAATCAGCTGGTAGTCAGTTTTGTAAGGGAGGGCCAAATTTTTTTTCATATTTCGACCCATGTTCTTTGGGGAAAGTTGTTGAGTTTCATGAGCACATTCACCTCCTTCAGGGTTGATACCCCCCTTCCGTTACACGCTGTATATGGGTTCGGATAGCTCTTTTCTGCAGAATAAAAATAGACTCGATGTCTGCAGCCCGTCCGCATAGTAAAATACCGTACGACGAAGATACATACTTGTCAATTTCAATTTATCAACAAGACTGTTGGTGTCAAAAAATATAAGTGAGTAATTGCTTAGTAAGTCACTAGTGACTTATTAAGAAATGCATATTCTTATTAAGCATATTATGATGTATATACCTGATTGTTTTTTCTATTTGATAACCGCTACGCGTAGTGTCCGCTTATCCCTATTGTATTATTGAAAGTGTCTAAAATTTACAAAATAAAAAAACATCGACTCCAAAAAGAAATTAACTCAAAATTATGAAATAACTTTAATTTCGGAAGTCGGTGGCAAAAAACTAAAATACAGATCCCAAGACATAATAGTTTTGGTCACAATCCGATTAATAGTTAATATTAATATTAATTAATATTATAGAAATGCGTGGATAAACAGACATACATACACATATAACTATAAAAATGTGCGTGTGTGCGGGCGACATCCTGATAAGTAACAAACACAACAACACAATAGGGCCACAAACACAATAAAATACAAAAAAAAATACAATACAATATTCTAGGTGATAGGTACAATAGGACCATAAACGGACGCTACGCGTAGCGAACGTAACGCGACTGTCTTCAAAATATGGAAAAGCACACAAAATAATTTTATTACAATTTAACATTAAAAGCTCCGACACATTGTCAGTGCCCTTGCTTATACACATACTTATAAACTCGCCTCTTTCTATTATTAGTCTAAATAAAACCAGTAACCAGTTATAAACTCCCTACTTTATAGAACATATTTTAAGCTCAGGTCTTTTGCATCAAAGAATTTACTACCGTTTGAAAATATGGCTGTCCGTGTAACTGTACTCTCTTACTAAAGCGAGGGTAGTACGTGACATTTTTATATAACATTCTACTCATATTGTTATCTTGCTTTTGGAATACGTAGGTTTGGAATACTGCAAAATGTCATGGTAGTTGTAAACATTACGCCGTAAATACAAATTTTAGATGAGGTCTGATAACATTCTTTGGTTCTGCAGTGATATTTTTGGAAGAATGATTTATTTAGAAGGTGAGGCTCGAGGCTAAACGATAACAGTCGCAGGGGAGGATCGAAGATTAAGCTACGCTTACAATCCATTACATATGGAGCCCCTACCGTGCCTCGGAAAGCACGTTAAGCCGTTAGTCCCGGCTGTCATTCGTAGATTTTTATCAATCGTTACGGGTAGTCAGAAGACGAAAAGCCTGACAACCAGTCTTACCAAGGGTTATCGTATTACCCAGTGACTGGGTTGTAGAGGTCAGAGAGTTATGTAGCCGTTCCATGTAAAAGATTGGTATTCAGCTGCATCCGGTTAGACTTGAAGCCGAACCCAACATAGATGGGAAAAGGCTAGTTAGATTTATTGATATATTTAGGTTTTCTAACTAAATGGTAGAGAATATAAGCATAATATGGAAATAAGTATAAAATGATGGACTGGTAAATGCAGTATTGTTTTTTAACAAGCAGGAAACCCTCTCACATGCATAAGAGTTAATTAATGAAGTCGCCATTATTTCCGCGGTAAGTAATACATTTTATCAGTATGGTATAAAGTTTAAATACTTGTGCCACAGGGTCACAGAAGATCTTCATGATAACTGTGACAATGAAAGGGAACGTAGGTCGCTGGCTGTCCGTAACATGCTCGCCCGCAGGTTTGCACGACGTACAAAGCCAGTTAACGCAACTCTTTTCAAAGCTCACACACAGACAGCCAGCACACCGGCACATGCAGCCAGTGGTCAACTTCACTCAGCGGGCGTACAGTGAACTACCCATTAAATCTAATAATGCACCGAGAGTACTGTGCGGCTGACATAGCGTTGTAGTACGTCAAGGATGTTTGCGGATAATAACATTAATGGTTTTGTCGACATTATTAGGAATAGAGGTCCATCCCTGATAACGTGTGTTCGCAGTGGTAGCAATAGTATTGCATTCTCAGTGTATTCGCAGATTAGTGGGATTCCCTGATGTTGCGGAGGTGGATGCACGAACGTGGAGCTGCCTCCACGTTGAATTATAACTGTACGTATTATGTTAACAACGTTTATAACGTTCAGGACCAATACGAGTAAGGTTGCAATATAAAAATCACTGCTCTATTTAAAAAAAAGTATTTTTCTATAGGTCTCCTTATTTACAATAAATTACCAAAAAAACGAGAAATATTTAAAAAGCAGTTCACAAAACTATTAGTTGATAAAGATTACTACTAAGATTACTAATTAAAGATTTGCTAGAGGACAAATCCTTAAATGAATTTTATTTTAAGAATCATGTAATTTAGTTGGCAGTCATAATTTATTTTTTATTTTATAATTTGCCTACATCGTTAATTTAATGGGCCAACAATGTTCTCACTTAATGTTATAAATATAATTATGTAGTAATTTTATGACGCTTTAAACATTTCTAATTCTAAATTTGTAGTGAATAAAATGTTTATGAGCCTGTAATTTATTCAATGGATATTAGCTATTTATAATGTCGTAAGGTTTTTGTTACCTGACTGTTACTTTTTTTTTGCATGCCGTAAGGTTAAATGTCAAGGGACTTTCAACTAACACCATTATTATTTGTACCTACATTTCTGGCAAATAAATGATTTATTTCTATCTCTTTCTTTCTTAATTTTTGTGTAACCTACTAACACTAGAAGTTAAGTAAAATTGTTGCTAACCCATGGACTCCTGTCTGAAGTAAAAGCTTTCTATTCTTTTCTATTCTGTCATTTTTTCATCTAAATCCGCATTCAAAAGAAAAATTGTCTCCTCGTATACCAAGGAGGGAATTTTCTTCATAATTATTCTCCATCGAGATTACACGGCATAATTTATAGTCTTCCTAAATAAAGTAGGAAATAATTATTCCATCCACCCCACCAAATAATTTAAAAACAAAACATTGAATCCATTCCGTCTCTAGAATAATAATTAATCGAAAGCCACTCCTGAAAAGTGACTTTGGACCTTAATTCTGTAGTAATTGAGTCTATACTATAATTCTCGTTTCAACTTTGCACATCATTGTAAGCAAATTTTAATGTGCTCCTAATATTTCGGTGACTTGACGAAATTTTCTTGTTTATAATAGTATATCTCGTTTGGGTCATGACATTAAGTTTTTGTTCCTTGCTTTGTAAAATATTACTTAAACAACTAGTGAATACTGGTTTCATGTTTTTGTTTAATTTTGAAGTCGTCTGTCAGCCCTCGCAAAAAAGGGGAAGGTCTAAAGGTAAATGTGTGTGACATAATAAGGCCGGTTGAAAAACTAAAATTTAGTGCTTGTTCCTACTGTGAACCATTTTAGGATATTTTTTCTACGAATAGAAAGGAAATTCAGAACGAATTCGAATGTTCTTTTGGTGAAATGTGAAATGGTGTTATGTGGTTATTATTTGATATTTCGCATTGCAAACCGCGGACTAGCATGTTTTTCAAAGTAAAAAGTGAAAGGATTGTGAAACCTACCTTCCGAGCTTTCTGTTTGGTACATCGAAACGCTATAAGCTCAAATACCGTCAAAAGTTAGATGCTTCTTCCATTTCGAACCACAGCCTTTGCGTGGCTATTTTTAATGTAATTTTTACCCTCCAATTGCAATGCACGATCAAATTAAATTAGCTAGCCTATCTTGTTTATATCATCATCATGCGCCTAGCCTTTTCCCAACTATGTTGGGGTCGGCTTCCAGTCTAACCGGATGCAGCTGAATACCAGTATTTTACATGGAGCGACTGCCTATCTGACCTCCACAACCCAGTTACTGGGTAATACGATACCCCTAGGTAGGACTGGTTGTCAGATTTTCGGGCTTCTGACTACCCGTAACGACTGTCAAAGATCTACGAATGACAGCCGGGACCAACGGCTTAACGTGCTTTCCTAGGCACGGAGGGGTCTCGGTATGTAAAGATGGTCACCCATCCACAGACCAACCGCGGCAAGCGTAGCTTAACCTGATCGATCGACCTGATAATTTATATATTTATCCATATATAAACCTATCTTGTTTATATATGGATAAATATTACGTCTAGTTGCACTAGCTATTTTAACTCGATTTATTTGACCCGGTATAGATGTCTCAGATGGATTACTTAATTAGCTGTTTTACATAACTGCTAGCTGTTTTACATAACCACTGGCTGTTTTACATAACTGCTCCGTTATGTAATATTGGATTGCCATTACGCTACGTTTAACAAGACTGCTATACACGTTTATACGTTATGCAGAATGGCTTATCTGCATTCGCAATAATCGTTTGGTGTGGCTTCTAATACTGAATTAGTCGCCTTGATTAATTAAAAGATATGGAGTTAAAGGGAAGGATAGGGAGACAAGGGAGTGCTACTTACAAGTTTGACGCAGTTAGTAAAGCTGTTTAGTATTTTTAGGACTGCTTTCATAACCTTTTATTAAAATTTTCTCTCATATTACTCGTTTATTTATTTTTGTTTCAGACGCCATTATTGTTGTTATTATATGAAATACAGAGTCACAATAGACAGATTTTGGAACAAGAATCTACAATCTGTTGTTTTGTTTCACTGTTTTACATAACCTTCTAATAGTTGACGCGCTGCATTAATGAATTAAGGTCAGTAATTATGAAATACCGCTAACTACCCGCTAGCCGCTAGCTAACCGCTAGCTGTTTTACGTAATGGACCTGATTTGTAAAACATATGGCAGCTCATTTTACAACTACTGGGACATAGCTCTCCTTTCTTTGAGAGAGACAGTAGGCTGTAATCTACCACACAGGCCAAATGAGTGTTGGTAGATGTCACACGAATTTTTGGTTCTAGATCACGAAGGTTTCCTTACGACGTTTCCCTTCACCGTTTTGAGAGCAGTGGTGATACCTATAGTATAGTAGATAATTTATTAAAGTCAATTCTTGTATCAAATTCCATCCCTTGATTTCTTGAGATGCAAAATAATGAGAAAAATAACTGAAATACATTATCATCGAATACAAAACTGCCAAGCTGGATAGAAGTGACGGCCCTTTAGTGAATATAACGAGCAACGTCAGCTTCGGAATAGACAAGTTAGGAAGTGCAGCGATCGGGCTGCGGTGATAACTTTTAAAAAATATGTCTTTATTGAAACGTCTTGTTAAGGTGAATAATGGTTCGATGGATTAGGTTTGCATAACCATGCCTGCTATCTATGGTGGTGTTTGTGTCTAAGTAATACCTAACAGCCGCACGGGTCGATTGATCAGGTTTAACTACGCTTGCTGTGGTTGTTATGTGGATGGGTGGCCATCTTCACATACCAAGACCCTTCCGTGCCTCGGAAAGCACGTTAAGCCGTTAAGCCAACCCCAACATGGGAAAAGGCTAGGCAGATGATGCCTGTTGTCCTTGGTTAGAACAGGCGTGGCTAGACAGGGGTGAAGCTATAGTATACCCCCCACATTTCATCAGCTATGATTAAGTCCCATGTAATAGGGGGCGACCTTATTGCCATCAAACTTGCGCAAATCTAGACTCATTAATTTAAAAAAAAAAAAACGTTGCTCCACAATAGGAATTTCTCCTGTATTATGGGTGTGTTTACAAACATTTAAACTCACATACACAAACAGCCAGACCCGGAACAACTACTTGTAAGTCATACAAATATTTTTTCCGTGCGGGAATCGAGCCTTCGACACGCAACGCAGCAGTCAATCACTTAATTTCTGCGCCGACCGTGCCGTCAAACTCTGGGCTGCATCTGAATTTATGATGGAAAAACACGAGAGGACTTTGGCTGACATGTGAATCGAATCCAGGATCTCATGCCCAGCTGCAGGGCTTGCGTCCGTTAGACCAGCAAGGCAGTTGCAGATTTGCATAAAGTTGTATAATATACAACGTGTAACGTTAAATGCGCAAAACCTGAAAATAGTTTGATCAGAATAACGAGCAGAATTAATTGAACCACTTTTTAATATAGGTCACATTTTTCAAAAAATCTTCATCAAAAACGTTTCCGTGTCTATTTATTAATAGGTAAAGCAAGCCCATGACAGCGCGGCGCAGAGGCCCGGTGACGACTCCTGCCTCGGTAAAGCGTCGTCACAGACGCAAGAAACGATCAGAATGGCCAGTAAAACTAAAACAGCACATAAAGCCAATTTTTTTAATGACTTATATTCTCTCTGAAATAGGTCAATTGAATTATAAATCAGTTGGGGTGTCTGAGGTTTTGCGCATTTAACGTTACACGTTGTATAATAGTTTTGAAAGAAGGCACTAGGAAGTGGTGAAGGACGGGCATTTTGGGGCACTGTCTTTTGTAATATTGACGTTCGAAAAGTGCTGATTCTCAGCCTTTGAAATGACTTTTGATTTGATTTGAATGGACCTTAGCTTTAATTTGCTTTAATTACGGTTCTTTTATTCAGGCTATGACGTAAATATACGGTTCAGTAAGGTGCGATTTAAATGTTAAATTTCTTAAATCATCATCTAATGGCGAAACATGCAAAGTTAGGGTAACAATAACACGAACTAAGCATAAGTATAGATACTGACGCCAGCACATCAAGCTACTACAATCTGTCAAATGCCTTTAATGTCTTGTCTTGTCTTTGTTGTCTTTAATGTTTTTAAGCATAAGGTTAAAAAAATATTGAGAAAATTTGACCACCGTACAAACTTTAAAGTTACACCAAATTCAAAAGCGTTTTCTCTCGAACACAAAATTGCACCTTATAGAAAAGACCTATTTCTAAATAGTATGGTTTCGATCATATGTACATACTTTGTAAGTTCATAACACTAAAATATTCATGAACAATTTAGAAGAAAACCGCTTTTAAATCCTGCGTTAGTGTAAGGTATTTATTCTCGTGGCTGTACAACACAGGTAATGTCAACATAGCTGGCTAATTAATCGATGCCAAGGTAACATCGATTGACTGGAGTACAAACCAGTGACTATGTTATATGTAAATGATCAACAGCCTCTCCTGTATGTTGGATCGGCTTCCAATCTAACCGGATGGATCTGAATACCAGTACTTTACATTGATCGACTACCTATAATTATGATCTCCACAAGTCCACAACCTACTATTCGGCAGACTAATCACCATTTCAGCAGAAAGACGTCCACTGTTGGACATAGCAAGCAAGCCCCCAAGCATCGCCTGGTCCTGTGCTTCTCACATCCAGTGAAATCCTGCGACCTTCACAATGCCATCGGTCCACCTTGTGGGAGGTCAAACTATGTTCACGCAAATACAGCAATGAATATGGGTAATTAAGAGTTTTTTCTCCAACGTTACTCCGCCTCCATTTCCTTTTGAAAAACCACATTGCCGAACAAATTGTGTTCTGTGGTTCAATTCCCGTCGCTTCTTCCCCCACAGAGACGCAGTAAACGTAAATTATGAGCAGAAATTCAAATTTTAATTTGCGAGTAATTATTTTCTCATTACTGTTAACAACTGAGGTGGCCGGTTCAAAATGATGTCAAAATTTCCACGCAGACATAGTACAAAGAGGGGAAGTAAGTTATCTTCATACAAACGCACCGCGCGCGGCTTGTATGTGTGCGCCAAAGTATCTATGCGCACCACACGCACACTTAAACAAAATCTCGACCCGTTTCTCACAGCGCTAGTCGGGGCTAACACCGCACGAGGTTCGCGCGTCGCGGCTTTTGTTTATGAACAAATAAAAGATTTACATTTTTCACCGCCCTGCCCATGCTTTCCGAAATTATATTTCCAAAAGTTATTTATAAGGATGCGGATATATTACACATTAAAGTTTAATAACAAGGCGTTTCGTAATAGTCGAAACCGAAGAAATAATTTTTCTGTAGCTAATTTGTAATTTTGTAATAAATGTGTGATTCAATAGATATGTTTGTATTAATTAAAAATAAAAATAAATATGGTCCTTTATGTGTAAAAATACTAGATTGTGCCTATAAAAAAATACAAAAAACTGACTAGTATATAATTATACTAAACAGTTTTTTGTATTTTTTTTTTACGATTTTATATATGATATACGAGCTCTTAGTCTATAAATATATGTTAGCGGTTTGGGCGACAACCGAATCTGACGAAGAGCGGACAGTCGCGCCCCCACCGCCCCGCCGCGCGCCGGTTTATTTTATCCCTTTTTTTTATAAATAATACTGCTTTGAATCTTGAATACATTTCTGTATTTGTTTTACATTTCTGTGTTGGTTTGCACTGAATTAAAATTTTCCTAAAAGTGACAACCCTAAGACAGTAGGCAATTATATCGCGGATTAGGCCGGAGATAGCCTACTTCCCCTCTTTATACTATGACGCAGATCTCTCCGAGCTGAATGTGCTAATTTTAATATTGTTTTGGGTTTTTCATAATTTAGCTTAAATTGTACAATAATTTAGGTAGCACTTATTTATTAAAATCTAGGCACTGAAATGTTATGATGTCTAGTTTGATCTCGTTTTTTAATAAATAATGAAAGTTAATTCTGCTCAACTCTGGTCAGCATAGCAGTTCAGAAATTATTCTCCACGGATCGTACAACGTTGTCTTTTAAATCCATTTTTTATTTGTCAAGTTTGGAATTTAAAAATCAGTAAAAGTTACGGTGACCTATATTTAGTTTCGACATCTTCTGAAGGTGGGTTAAGACCAAACGAACATGGAACCAGAACAACATCAAAAGTGTTGTTTTCTTCATATTCTTGACCAACGAAAAACAGCTCTGTCCCTGTTTAGCCGAAGAGAATTTGGTGAAGAAGGAAT
Organism: Eremobia ochroleuca; assembly: GCA_949629135.1. Lineage (NCBI taxonomy): Eukaryota > Metazoa > Arthropoda > Insecta > Lepidoptera > Noctuidae > Eremobia > Eremobia ochroleuca. Next base: position 5,879,013 of record OX451390.1, on the reverse strand, counting down.
AGAATAAGCATTCTTTTGTTTGGTCTAAATCGACATTGAGACCTTTTTGAAAGTTATGGGCATGTTAAAGCGTTTTGTAAATGAACTTGCTCACATAACCCCTTATACATTCACTCCGAAACGACGCACGTCTTTACAAAGTCTATAAACTCGAACAAAAACATCTTTCTTGAACTCGTCAAGCCCAATTTCCTAGACAGCAAAAATTCACAGTAAGTACGCGAACCCAAGCACAAAACTTCAACTAAAGGAATTATATTAAGTTAGAAGTTCATTAAACATTTCCTCGATACGGTTCGGCTTCGGAAAGTTTTCGTACTACGCTCGTAATAGGGTAGTATCGGGGTAGTAGGAAATGTGAAATTTTTATGGAATTCTGAACACTCGGGAAAAGGGGTTCCTGTCGTGGTTCTTGAAATTCGTGTTTTGTACTTTATTTTTGGAGATTTTTTGACACTTCACTTAAAACTGGGCAAAATGTATCAGATTTTATGCAATTTAAGGCTTCGTTCACACGGCTTTTTCCGGCACGTTTTTTTGCAGTATACGTCTTAACGTATAAATAGTGACCATACAACGTACATAGATCCATTCACACGTCGATTGTACTGCAAAAAAACGTGTACCGCTTAGGCTAGGCGTATGCTGGGACGCAGGCGACGCAGATCCACGCAGCACAGGGCAGAGCAGATTTTGTAATGCATGAAAGTACCGAGTGCTCCGTACGTTGCGGCGCAGGCACGTGCGACGCAGAGATGTGTCTGCCCTGCTCTGCGCCTCGTTGTAGTACCGGCACAGATTCCTGCGCAACGTGTGCGAGTCGCGACGTGTTTTTTAAGTTAAAATACATAATTTTGTTGCAATGACAGAACATTTAATAGAATTAGTTCGTTGTGAACCTTGTTTGTATGATACTAACCATCCAGACTATTCGAAAAAGACATTTAAAGAGGTATTATGGATAAGAATTGCCAAGGAATTAAACTACAAGGACGGTAAGAACTTTAATTTTATTATTTGTAATTTAAATTTTAGTTTGATAGTTGGAATTTTGTTATACTTAATTGGGAGCTCTTTATCATATTTCTATGTCCGAAAAGGGCTACTAAGGGCTCTGACTGCTTATTAAAATATTATATTTTAACATGTACAACGAGTGCTATCCTGAGTGTGGTAGTACTATTTAAAGGTCTTGGCTGGAGAACCTCCTTCGTTTTCCCGTCGGTTAAAAAGGCCTAAAAGCGACCTCTTGCAACAGCCTCAGCTTGCCAAGGAACTGCCCCTTGTGTATTGAAATATTTTTTAAACTTGTCTCGTACTGTGAAAGCATGTCTCGCTGACCTCATCCTATTTCTAGGTAAACTTATAAGTTGTACTGTAGGAGAAGTTTCAGTAATCAGTTCATCTACTTCTTGTCTTCTAACTTCTTGCCTCAAATAATTGTGAAGAACACATGTCGCCTTTACAACTTTATCGACGGTATTTACTTTTGTTTCGAATGGCTTCCTATAAACTCTGAATCGATTCGCCAATATTCCAAATGCACATTCCACTGTTTGTCGGGCACGAGAAAGCCTATAGTTAAATATTTTTTTTGTGTTATCACTTAACGCCTGTAGTTTTGGATACGGACGCATTAAATTTTCCATTAATGGAAATGCTTCATCACCAACTAAAACATATGGCATGTGTTCATCTTGACCTTGTAACGGTTTCGGGTTTGGAAAACATAGTGCACTACTTTGCATTCTTTTTCCAAGTTCACTTTTTGCAAATATGAGTCCGTCACTAAATCTACCCATTGAACCTACATCAATTGTAATAAATTTGTAGTTTGCATCAACATTTGCCAAAAGCACAACAGAGAAAGTTTTCTTATAGTTAAAAAATGATGAATTTGTTTTCCCGGGTTTGATTATTGTAACGTGTTTTCCATCAAGAGATCCGCAACAGTTTGGAAAGTGCCATTTTTCTTCAAAATCTGCTGCAGTTGTTTCCCATGACTTTTGAGTTGGGACTGGCATGCAGATGGGTTGCATATGTTTCCATATCGCATCAGATACGTCTTCTACTATGTGTGATACCGTTCTGTCATTCAGTCTGTAACTGTAACCCAGGCTTTTGTACGAAGCACCAGATGCAAAATATCTAAAAAGATAAAATGTTTTAATTAGTTATCAAGTAATTTTTTGTTTTTGTTTTCAGGACCATCTGCAAAAGATGCGTGGCAAAAGTTACGTAACTGTCACCGAGATGCAATTAGGAGGCGCAACAAATTATATAAAAGTGGTTCTGCAGCTACTGTTAATAAACCATGGAAATATGAAACCCAGATGGAGTTTTTAGTGACTTATATGACTAATCGTCCTACGACAGGGAACATGTCAACTGAAAATTCAAGTAGTGACCAAAATCTCATCCAGCCAGAAGATTTGATTAACTACCAAGAAGATGAGTTTGCACATAATGAATCATTTGGAAGGGAATTACTGCCATTTAATATTACTGGCAACAATTCAGCTGAGGACCCTGTACCGTCTTCTCAATTACGTCCATCTCCTTTATTGCAGAAAGAAATTCCTCACAGAGTAACATCCACAACCAAAGAGTTGACCACAAAAAAAAACGACATAAATACATTAATTGTTAATACGCTCCAAAATCACGAAAATAGAGCCAAAGAAAGAGCTGAAAAAAGAGCTCATCATGATGACGTAGACGAAATGCAACTATTTTTTAATGCTATGTATGCAATAACAAAAAAAATGCCTGCATTAAGTCAACATAAATTGAAAAGACGAATATTCAACCTAATATCTGATGAGGAAGAGTACTTACTACATTTGGGACCACAATCAACATTTATTAACAGTGCAAGTGGAAGTACTTCTAACAACTGTACAGATATAATGAGTAATCCAGTGCCTTCTCCTGGAAATAATATGCCTTCTCCTGGAAATCCTATGCCTTCTCCTGGAACTCCTATGCCTTCTCCCGCAACTCCAATGCCTATTCCTGCTGATTGATGATTTCAAGAAAATGTCCAACCGATATGTCACCGTGGGTTAATTCAATTTGAGCATGACTGTACAAGAGAAGCTATAATTTGTTTTGGTTTTTTAAATAAATATCTACTTACCTCAAACACACAGCAAGTTTTTCTTCCGTCCCAATTGGTTGTAAAAAATTGCATCCTTCTTTGTAAATATCTTCACGTATAATGTTGTGGACATAATCAAATTGTGATCTGTCTAACCGAAAGTAGTTTTTAAATTGTTTGTAAGATAATTCTGAAGAAAGTACAAATTCCCCATTAGTAGAGCGTTTTTTCAGATAATCACTTTGCCAAATAGTTTTTTTACGTTTTGACAAACTGTAAAGTAGCAACAACTCATTGATTTCATAGTCGGAATCTGACTCTGAACTCATTTTCAACTCGAACACGTCTATTGTTTGTACCAGCTAGAACGCGAATGCGTGCGTATGTTAAGTTGTTAACTGCGTCACAGCATACGCTCATGGCCTATGTCTGTCTCGCCTGCCCTGCGCTGCTAAATCTGTACTGTGCTGCGCTGCGTCACCTGCATCCCAGCATACGCCTGACCTTATACGTTTAAACGCATACTCAACGGACTTGTCAAGCAAATCGAATGAACTTTGACGTATTCGGTTCGCAGTGGCATATGGTATAGCTTTGTCTCCTTCACACGACACGATGTCATGCGTTTTTTATCGAATAGCAACCGAAGAAGCGCTTAGTACCTGAGCGTCTTTTGGAGGGGTGGCACGTATTTTATGTTTGATTTGGTTTGATATTCAAAATGGTTATGGAATCTTCTATAGATAACGAACTATTAATTTCTTTAGTGGAACAAAATCCCGTTTTATGGGATAAAACTTTGGAACTTTATAAAAATCGCGTCGCAACTCAAGCGGCTTGGAAGGGAATCATGGTAATAATTGATCCTAATTTTGAAACAAAGGAAGAAAAAACAAGACAAGCCATAGGTATGTATCTTTTACCAATATAAAAGTACAACCAAGCGTGGACCCATCAGTGACGTCTACTCACCGTGACAGCTGTATGGAAACTGCGGCTATTCGTTTTTACAGGAATGAAAATTTACCATATGAACACCCGGTTGACTATACGTTAAAAAAACGATTACAAAAAAACGTGCAGGACAATGCCGTGTGAACGAAGCCTAAGGGATTTAAGGGATTGGTTTTGAGATGTTCTAAATAAGAGTTAAGTTAAAACCATTGGTTTAGTTGTTTACTTGTACTAGTAGTTTGGTGGATTTATTACAAAATAAGGTCACTGACCGAGATCTCGAAAAAATTTAAATATCAAAGCACGTGGCATTCTCGCACCTGACCTCATAAAGAATTCACCCAAATCCCCAAAATTCTTGCAATAAAAAGTAACGTAGCTTTGAGTCATAACTACGACTGTTGACAGATTACATTATTATTATCTTTGAGCACACAAATGAGCTCAATCTTTTTAAAGATGGCGGCTATTAAAGCGACTTCAAAGATAAAATGTTTTAACGCTGAAAACGTTTACGCGACGTTCTGCAGTGGGAATAAAAGAAAGAAGTATGATTTTATTAGTGGCTTGGGTAACCAAGTAGAGAGACTTTAAAGTTTATAGTCACGCCAGTATTATTTTGTTTTATTTTATGTGTAAGAGGTCGTGGCCAAAGCTTCTAGTTGTTAGTTGTATTACGTAGCGAAAAACAAAAGAAATAAAATCTGACGACTTCAAGCGTAGAATATCTACTTATTATATCTGTTCTATCACCTGCACCCGTGAGGACTTAGCATTGCCATAATTCAGCATCGAAAATACCTACTGTTAGGTGTACACCTAACTGTACAGTATTTGCGATGCTGAATTTTAGGCCAGATATTATTTTTGCCATTGACACGCTTAAGGCGCAGCTATACGACTTCTAATGATTTTAAATTCAACATCACGTCTAAACGACCAGACTTATTTATTTTAAAAAAAAATATGTTATACTAGACAATTTTCTTCGTAATTTGATATGTGAATGTTTGAAATTATATTTTTTTAACATAGAGTAATTAATTCGTAAAGTAATGTCTAACGCGGACAAAAAAACGATAATCACGCAAACACTATCGGGTGTACTTTCATAAAACTTTCATCATCTAAAAGACAATTTAATTTCCCAAATTTTAGTATACGGTTTTTATTTGTTTGTGCTTGATAAATCAACGTGGGTTCTTTTTTGGAATAAACTTGTGCGCGTTCAAGCGGGGACCCTTGCGGGCATCGGGCGGCAATGCCAGCTCAAGGTCGCTGGCATTTAATGTCGTCTTAAGGTAAGTGTCTAAACATTGAGCGGCTTGAGCGCGGCAGCAACACGCGGCGTTTGCAGGAGTTTTCTATCGCGCTCTAATTAGGACTTCGCATGTTGCAGTACTGCGTGGCACAACCGAGACACGCCGCGGACTTCAGTTGGCATCAGAACTAAAATGAAAGCGGTTTCGTGAATCGCAGCTCTGCTTATTATTCGAAAATTGCGAAGAAGGATTAAGAAAAAACATATTAAAATAATGAAATGCTTGATGAAACGACTTTATCAGCGCAGCGGTTACAGAATTTTTTACAGTTTTTAAGATTATCCTTGGAAGAGTTTGAACATTTACATAACCTGGTAGAACCGCATGGGCGTAAAGTAATCACAACAAAAGAGAGATTGGCTGTTGTTGGATTGTTGGCTATTTCGTCCATAAGTCTTCACGTTTGTTTCTATTATGGTAACGAATCAATGTTTCGTTGTCCTTTTTGATACGCAGAAATCAGAAATACGTCCAAACAAATTTACTGACGAATGTTTACTAAAAATGTTTGTGCCCCGCATGTAGACAGAAGCGTTTAGGTGCAGCAGTCGTCTTTATGTTTCGGCACACCTTAAGAAGAAGAATATGTAGCTACTACAATTTCAACTGAGATAGAAATCAAGACATTTTGATACAAAAATCACACACGACAAAAGAAAATCTCAGAATAAAGCCATACGTGTAAAGGTTTTCTTATTTTCTATTCATGCTCCCTGTGGCTGTTTTCGTAAAAATGCACCAACTTTCTCTCATGCATTTGACTGTATTTTTCTAGGAAGTGTTGGACCGCGGCCTTTTTATACGAAGTGGGTAATACGATATTGTGGTCTGAGATTAGATTTTTATTATAATATTGTTACCAGTTTATGTACGTGACTTGAGTTTTTGAAGGTGGTGAATTCTGGAGATTTCTAACTTTATTTTAGGAATTCTAAACGACTTAGAATTAGGTTTCTTAACGTCCCAAAAATATTGATGTGCGATATCTTTATAAATAAAAATAGTTTAAAAACTGTAACCTGAATACGTAGAAATAAGGGTGGACTTTGTAGTTGTATTTGTTTTATTTATATGTGTATAGTTTTAGTTGTATTTAAAATGAGTAACCAGTTGTGAAAATCAAAGAAAATATAAACTTCAATTATTTCACTAGATTAGTCTAGTAAGATACATAGTTATGAACCGCTTTCATATAACTATATTACGGTATAGCTATATCCCTAAGGATATAACTAGATTACGGCTTTAACCATCATACTGATACACATAGACTGCTACAAAAATAACCCTTCATTTTGGCTTTGACGTAGTCGGGTAAAAACAAATTTTAGTTTTAGAAAATCTCACCAAACCAAGCAAAAATCAGACTTACTTATTAAAAATAAATTATCAGCAAAGTTTTCCCTTTCATAACATCATTTTGTTACCTCCATAGGTAAACCAGACAATGTTTATTTAAGCCGATCTTATGCCACACAGGGGCTAAGCGCGTGCCTCCACATTAAGCCATCCCTAGCCAAAACCTAAGCATGTGCGGAACGATTTTTGGCTCGGAACCAAAATGCATCTACCGTGTAATTAAATAGACCACCGTTCACCAACTCCAGTACAATATTTTAAAAATTGTACAGATTTATTTGGGTGGAAGTCCTCGTGTAGTGATTTAAAGAGGAGCGGGCTTTTTATGTCTGTTTTTCACGCCCGTTTTTCACTTCGCTGGATGAATTTTGTGAGTTAGACGCGAAGTGGATCATTGATCGTGTTCGTCGTTGGAGAGTTGAGGTTGGATTGATGGGAGTCGTGAGAGAATTTGTGGTTTAGCTGTGCTATTTTGCTATAACGTAGTAATTAAATTATCTTGATATAATAATCATATTGAATGAAAAACGTTTAGTTGCTTACAACGTGTTGGCATTAAGACATTGAATGAAAGTAACTGCTTGATTACTAATTGTGAGAACACAAACTATCGCTAATAATATCGAATAAAGTCTCTTTATAGGAATACTAAGTTCAAGCTATATTTTAAAGATATAATTTTATATAATTTTGCAAATATTGGTCGTTCTATGCGGTTATTTATGTGACGTATGTATATAAGCATAATCATCCTATAATGTTCCCACTGCCGGGACACAGGCCACCTCTCTGTGTTCTCACAGAGAGCCATAAGCCACGTCATGACGTCAGTGAGTTTGTGATGAGGCCATAATCCAACATGCAGGCTCAGTGCGGGTTGATATATGTCACATGTCTTGGAATATTTGATTCTAGGACATGCCGGTTTCCTCACGATGTTTTCCTTCACCGTTTTGAGAGCAGTGATGATAACATAAAATACACAAAGTAAAGTGCTTGCCTGGGTTCGAACCCACGGCTTACAAGTCGTAAGTCGGGCCGTTACTACTCGGCCACGTTTATAGCTTTATTTAAAAATGGGCTGACATTGTGTCATAATGCATAATTAACCCTCTTTTCAGTCCCGAACCCGTACCTTTTCATGAATAAATAGACTTCAAAAGCGAACAGGCTTAATAGCGGATCGGAATTAGCAATGGTTGTTCCTAAAAGGTTAAAGAGGGATTGCGTTCCCTGTTAGCTGCATTCTCTTTCATTTCTTATTTCATTATTAATTAGTACAAATGAGAACAGTCATCTAGATGTTGCACTGTTAAAGATTCGGTGTTTCATTACAGCATGAAACTACTTTTTGTGATGACAAAAAGCAGTTTTATGCCGTTTATTGCATGCAGCGTGTGCGTGTCCGTTTACCAGAATGTAGCCAGTCTTAAAAAGGCCACTTTTCATTCCGAATCAACCGCTAGTTTTGTTATCAACTAAAAGAATTAACTGTTTATCACTTAATTACTCAGCCACCGAGGTACAGGTGAACTCTAGTTGTAGATAGTAAAAAATACTGAAATTACTTAAGAGCTATTTTATCATTGAAACTGTTGAAGACACGGAACTGGTTCGACCATTACTACTCTATTACACACTTCAAACCCAAGCTCTAGTCGAACCCTGATTGATCAATTAAGTTAGATTGTCTTGAGTCATTCGGACAAGAGGCCCCGATCGAGTTGGACCGGAAAATTGAGGCATAGTATTAGAACCCACAGCCAACATATCAGAACAGAGAGAAAATGGGTAAATGTGTAATGTATCCACTATCCATGGTTAATATTATAAATGCGAAAATAACTGTATATCCCTCCACCTCATCTGTCTACCTTTTCATACCTTAACAGCTGAGCTGAAAACTTTTGTTAGGACAAAATATATATTTTTTGTTCTGTATTACGTTCCCGTAGGATAATTTCCGTCCTCCATGCGAGCAAACACACGGGCAGAGGCTAGTATTATTATTAAAAACATCACAAAGCTTAGGCTTCTGAGCGATCAATATTTTATAAAGCTATTATTATGTCTTAATACTACAAAATAAAATCAGCACAGATTTTATGATACCCAATTAACATCAGTCAAAACAGAGATGGAGGAACAGGGGCAGATCACCGGATCCAAAATTAATTAGATACATGGAAACGCCAACAAGAAAATTCGTTTCTTGACTGTGTGGTTACGAAAATGCCACTCTCGTCTCTAAGGCCACATAATACCCGGGCCATACAATATTGTGGTGCCAGTATTATCTCTTTCAGGGGCTATGAATAATGTAGTAGAAAAATAATGAGCTCCGCCAGACATCTGTCGTGCTATAAATGGGTTAATTGGTCACACAATGGCGTTGCATGGTCTTAATTGGACCCTAGAGAGAAGTTATTGCTTTCTTCTTTACGAATCTTTATGTTATTAAAAATAAGCAACCCACCCTGCTTCGCGCAGTTATGACGACTTGACAAAACATCGAGATTTTTAAGTATAAGTAAGATACTGTTTCTGTTACACTGCATCATTCCACAGTTGGGCAAAGGGCATGACATCCAGCTTTCCAATCCAGGGCTAAAGTAGACCACTGGTCGTTTGTTTTCTCCAGCTCATTCCGGCCATAAGCAAGTTAAATATCATTTTATTAAACACATACACCTTTCGAAATAAATTCTCTACATGATGGTGCCCGCCGCATCAAAATACTTCGTAGCTTAGAAGAACAACGTGGCCACACAGACAGACACGAAAAGCGACTTTAATTTATAATTAATGTATAAATAATTAAAGACTTAAGAGTAAAGATGGATTAATGTCTGATATTTACACATTTTCTTAGAATGTTATGCGTATGCACAAAATGACTGTTTTGTCTAGACTGTTCTTCTAAGACGTTTTTAAAAGGATCAAATAACAAGTTACAGGAAAGTAAGTATTCTGTTAACATACCTATGTAGGTGTTTATTTTTTTCCGAAAAAGAAGTGAGCTGTTCTTTTAAGTTTCTTGTTGTTTTGCTGCGATGAAATTGTAATATGTGAGCGTAAGATCCCAAAGGTGGGCGCGCTATACCGTAACGTCAGTGGGAGTATTTTGCCGCTCATATTCAATGTTAATTTTAAGTAGGATTATTGTCATTAATTTTTTTTTTGAGGGATTTATAAAAAGGAAAATAATTCATATAAAAAAAAGCCGAGTGCGGTGAAATGCTCATAGCGCACCAACTCTGGACTTATAGGTACAGATAATAAAATGCAATGAAAATATTTAGAGTAGTGGTGGCCCAGTGGTAACGGCCGCGACTTACGAGTGGTAGGTCGTAGGTTCGAAGCCGGACAGGCGCTTTACTTTGTGTAAATTATTTCATCGCCACTGCTCTCTAAGCAGTGATTGAAAACATCGTGAGGAAACCGACATGTCCTAGAACCAAAAATTCGAAGACATGTGACATCTACCAACCCGCACTGGGCCGGTGTGGTGGATTAAGGCCCACTCCCTCTCACAGAAAGAAGGCCTGTGTCCCAGAAGTGGGAAAGTTATGAGCAGATTATAAAGTTTTATTTTATTTTATTTTAATGTTAACTTTGAGTGCTATTACCATTTAAAATTATCTAATTTAGGCATTCCATATTATTTGTTTGTTTTCTTTGCATGATTTGGTCTCCTATAATTGAGGGAGCACATGGATTTTTGTTCTAGTCCTTTATAATGTGCTTTCTTTGTTGGAGATCCTATTAAACTATAATAAAAAATAAAAAAAGTGGTATTAATTAATAGTAATCTGTGAACAGCGCTGTGGGCTATGTTATTACTTATATGTTACTTATTTTTCTGCTTGTAATATTATATAATGTAGTTGTTTGTTGTTCCTATTTAATCAAATGAAATCCTACTCAGCGCTTCTCCTCCACATTTGTTTTGCGCACAGCCAAAGTGTGGGACTCTGCCAGCCTCTGTGTTTCCTTCCACATGTATCACGTGTGCCTTCAAAGCAATAGTGAACAGGCATTTTCTGGGTATGTTCGTTCCATCATAGACCTCTGCCTTCGCTTTCCATCAGGCGTGATCTAGGTCAAGAGAAGTCCCATTCAGCAATAAAAATAATAGTAATAAAGTACCATCGATGAGAAAACAAGAAGAATCCCTTCAATTTGTAAGCCTGTTTCATTTTCGATAGTCTGTATCGTTTTCATCATAACACCACTTCATTAGTAAAAAATTTCCCCGATTTTTCCTCAAACCCTAATGTTTTCCTATTTCCCTCATTACCAGCTAATTCCATAAATCATATATAAAATCGAGGAGAAATAAGCATAAACGTTGATATCAATTTTCGATAAGCCATGCTCGGAACGTATTAGACAGTGATTACGTAACGAACCCGAAACGTGGGGAAATTGAAATGCCCTAATATCGGCTGAGTAGGTTTTACACACGGCTTTACTCGAGTAGCTGGGAAAAGAGATGGAAGGGATGAAGTGTAATTGAAATCAATTGACCCAGTTCTATACTGCTTCTTAATACTGCAATGAAAAGATTTGGAACCTCCATTTTGAACCATGATTTGCAGTGTGATTATGAAATGGAGATATGAGACAGTCTACAAGCAAAGCAGGCTTTCAGTAAATTTTGACTATGAAACTCACTCAGAGAAACTGATGAGTTTGAAGGAGGCCGTGATAGAAGTTGTACGCTCATCGCACTTTCGGCGCCACGGATTTATCGCTCATCCAATAGAACAACGACGTAATTACGAAAATGTTTTTTTAACAGTTCTTGAGTTTTCTCATGAAATTATTACAAATTACTATTGATAGTAAAGTAACATACATAAAAATATGAAATATTTTAGCATAATCATTGGATTAAAAGTTTGAAATTGAAAATATATATATATATTTTCAATTTCAAACTTTTAAAAAGTTCTCCTGAAAAATACGAGTAGCTAAAACGTAATTACGTCATTGTTCTATTGGATGAGCGATATGTATTAGTAGGTAGGTAATACCGCCTCTAGACGCTGCCGGCGCGCCGCGTCGATTCCGTGCTCTAACATAAGACACAAGACAGAACAGTGATAAACGGACACAAGACACACACACACACAGACACAAGCTGCTTTGTTTCACGTGTGTGGCATTATGGTTTTAGTAGAGCTATAATCTGTCTAAAGCATAGTCTTGACTTCGTCAGCGGGAAGCTTTAGACAGTAATTATGAAGGAACCCAAAACTTGGGGAAATTGAAACGTCCCAATATCAGCTGAGTAGGTTTTACACACGGCATTACTCGAGTAGCTGGGAAAACAGATGGAAGGAATGAAGTGTGATTGAAATCAATTGACCCGGTCCTTTACTTCTCCTTAATACTGTCGTGAAAAGTTTTGGAACCTCGATTTTGAACCAAAATTCCTGGAGTGTGATTATTAGACAGAGCACACTCTAAAGCAAAGCAAATTACACACACACACACACCACCACCCACACACACACACACACACAAACACGCGCGCGCGCGCACACACACACACACACACACACACGCGCGCGCACACACACACACACACACACACACACACACACACACACACACACACACACAAACACTTACTCATATCTGATATAGACTCTAATACTTTCTGGCATATTCCATATTTTGTGTTTGTCCTGTTTTATGTTATTAAAACTACTATAATTCATTTTTAATTTTAAACACTAAGCAATTGGTTCTCTGTTCTTGAGGTATACGGCACTGTTTCTCTTTACTACAGGCTATTGTGTAGCCTATCTAAGAGGACAGTACCCCAACCATTTATGTTGTATACCAGTATTCATTTGTAAAGTGCAACTGTTATTATTGTATTTACTGCAACACCTTTTAAGCAATCAAGTTTTTATTATTATTATTATAAATTTTTAGTACATTTTAACCACTTTGACTATGAGACTCCGAAGCACAAAGACGCCTTGGCGGTCACAGTTAGAGGTGGCATTGTCAACTCTTCCCATAGGAACCAACACTACGATACAAATGACGTAAAGAAACTAATGAGTTTGACGGAGGTCCATGATAGATAGTCCTTTACTGCTGGTTAATACTGCCGTGATTAGATTTGGAACCCCGAATTTGGATTGTGAACGAACGGAATGTGATTATTTAGACAGAGCACTCTAGAAATCTCTTTCGGGCTACTGACGACCCGTAAAGACTGTCAAAGATCCACGACTGACAGCCGAGACCAACGGCTTAACGTGCTTTCCGAGGCACAGAGGGGTCTTGGTATGTGAAGATTGGTCACCCATCCACGGACCAACCGCGGCAAGCGTAGCTTAACCTGATCGATCGACCCATTCGACTGTTATTACTTAACCACAAGCCCCTCCTATAAGCCTCACAATTCCATTAGTGACGATGATGATGGAAAACTCAAAAATGTATTGGAGTAATGTAAACTACTGAAAAGTTTATGACGATACAGCTGAAAGTCATTGTAGAAATACAAAACGCTTTGAAAGCGATTGCCACTCGTGTTGGCGCTCTGCAGTATCATAACATCGAGAATAATGATTGCAGTGGTTCTGCAGTAGGTACAGTACACTACAGTATCTATTTTGTTAGACTAATAGCGATCTGGATAGGTATCATGGCAATCGCTTCGTGTAGAAGCACAGCTTCAAATTGCAGGCCTAGCTCTACACAATTATCTTGGATTTTTTAATTTAAATTTCCAGTATAATCAGACTTCTCACGGAATGAAAAGCCTATAAAATGCGAGGTCAGCTTAAACTGGAAATAAATAATAATAATAATCCACAACTTTCACACAACGCCATCTAGTCCCAAACTAAGCAGAACTTGTGCTATGAGTACTAGACAACTGATAAACATACATATATATTTCTAAATACATATATATTATAGATAAATTACACCCAGACAAAGAACAAATAATCGTGCTCATCACACAAACATTTGTCCTAGGTGGGAATCGACCTCACGACCTTGCGCATAGCAGTCAGGGAAATATAGGTATAGCTTGATATGTCGTCGTGGGTACCTACGGACGTAATATTTTTTTTAAAGCTAAAGCAGATTTGAGTAATGGGCGAAACCTTCAGAAACAAAAATGTTGTTATTTTTGTTGCATTATTAACATACTAATGTTAAAACTGATCTTAATTGTAAAAATTGGCCAATTGCGAGTTGGACTCGCACACGAAGTTTTCCGTACTACCGCACTATACTTAACACATTTTTTTTTTAAATCACGGTTCTTGAATAAAAATAAAATAAAGTTAAAAATTAAAGGGTTAAAAATTTAACTTTTAATTTTTTATTTAATTTTTATTTTTTATTTTTGTTGGTATAGCGGCAATAGAACTACAAAAATTGTGAATAATTGAACCGTCTACCTATTACGGTTCACGAGATATAGCCCGCTGATAGACAGACGGATGCACGGACTGTGGAGGCTAAGTAATAGGGTTCCATTTGCACCTTTTGGGTACGAAACCTTAAAAAGTAAGAAAAGTAGATAGTTTATAACAACAAAATGAACAGTACATTTCGTTTCCGGTATCCTCACCGAAAAATTCCCGAATACAATTCTCAAAAGAAACGTTAGGATATAAATTCTTTGTTTATTATATCATTTTTAACAACTGGGTCGAGTTTCAAGTCCTGCGGTCTAGTGTATGAACTTGGCTGGTCCTTAGGGAAGACCCGTTTATTTTACTTCACTTCATATAAAACTGCTGCATGTTTGCATAATAAAAACGCTTATAATTTTTTAAAGTAGATACGGAAATGGAACTCAGTTTCTCTGTTTTTTTTTCCTGATTGCCAAATATTTTGGAAACTATTAACTTACCAATTATTTACCATTTTATTAGTTTATTACACCTACGTTACATTAATCAAACTCAAATCAATTATTTCAATTAAACCATTTAAAGGCCCTTTGGAATTGTCAAGGAGTTTGGTCAGTCAGAAATATAAAGCTAGTTGCCCATCAAAATGTCAGCCAAATATTCGAAATTCAAGTTGTTAAGTGCCTCCATTTTAAACACAAGGATAATTAGTGATATACTTTTAATGATGTACCTACACTTTTTAATTTTTTTGAAAATATGTCTCCATAATAATGCACACTTTCGCCGACGATCGCTACATCCAGGTTGTTCGCATTTAATTGGCTATTTAATATTTTAGGACTCCAAAATAGGTATTATTTAAAGTGCACAAAAAGAGGCGCAATCATTATATTAGTTTAGTCAATAATATTTTTAAGAGCGCAAAATAGGAATCATTATAGGTTCGATTAAATACATGCCATAGTTAAAAAAAAAAAAATATAAAGGTTTTAAAATTACAGTATTGTTAATTAAACTTGTAAATATACTTGAAAACATGAATAATTATATAATTTTATTTCCACATACACACACGGCACGGTTGGCGCAGTGGTTAAGCTATTGACTGCTGCGCTGCTTGTCACGGGTTCGATTCCCGCACGGAACAAATATTTGTATGACCTACAAGCAGTTGTTCCGGGTCCGGCTGTTTGTGTATGTGAGTTTAAATGATTGTAAATGCACCCACAATACAGGAGGAATTCCTAGGTGTGGGGCAACGTTAAAAAAAAAAAACACACACACACACACTAAGCATGTTTAAGTAATTCTTTGATAATAATCAAATAAACACTCGTAGCATGACTACAAATTTCGTGTTCAACTGATTTTTAATGTTTAATACTTACTCATAAAATCTGTTAACTGTAATTAATGGATCAACATTATTGCTAGTAAAATTTAATGCTCAGTTTGTTTATGGGGTCGTCATCGTCACGAGGACATCGATACTTTGACATCGAGCCAATAACGTTACGTGTGACATCCCTACTAAAAATGTTGACAAAGAAGAGAATTTATGAGCATAAAATAAATTAATATTATGTTTCAATGATTTTTGGATGAAAAGATTGAACGTTGTGTCTGTCAGTTATTTTATGTGACAGGTCAATAAAGGATAAAACCCCGATTAAAATTATGATGAAATTGATAATCGATACAAGGGCAGTCATAACAGCTCACAGTATCATATTTTATCAAAGAACATTGCTTGGATTCATCTTCGTCTTGTTATTTTCTTAATAGCATTGTGTGACCTAAATCCACACTTTAGTCATGCAGTATACGGAACGTGTGAAAAGTCATTGCGCTATGTGCGTGCAATAATGGACAATAATAACAGACTATTTAAAAAGAAAAACCCCTATCACAATGTACCATTGAAAGGTAAATCTTCCGGCCCCAAAAATGATTTAACGATGGAAAAGGCAACCGTATGTAGGTATGTAGGTATGTATGTAAAACGAAAACTGCAACCCTATATATGTATGTAAATTCATGGAATATTGTATTTAAGAGAATCCTCAGGGCATGGCAGGTGGTACACCTTGTGATGTCATCTGACATCATGCTCATCTGAGACCCTTTTGGCATTATAATCATTGTTTTCTGTTTTTTATAGTTTTAAGGTGTATTTTTTGTTGATATGCCAATAAACGCATTTTTCTTTCTTTATTTCGTTTTCACAGAGGGTCTGAGTTCAGGGGCTCGTGGCTAAGTAATAACAGCCGCACGGTTCGATCGATCAGGTTAAGCTACGCTTGCCGCGGTTGTACCGTGGATGGGTGACCATCTTCAGATACCAAGACCCCTCCGTGCCTCGGAAAGAACGTTAAGCCGTTGGTCCCGGCTGTCATTCGTGGATCTTTGACAGTCGTTACGGGTCGTCAGTAGCCCGAAAGTCTGACAACCAGTCTTACCAAAGGATATCGTACCCAGTAACTGGGTTGCGGAGGTCAGATAGGCAGTCGCTCCATGTAAAATATTGGTATTCAGCTGCATCTGGTTAGACTGAAAGCCGACCCCAACATAGTTGGGAAAACGCTAGGCAGATGATGATATTTCCTTTTCACAGAAACACACATACCAAACTAACAAAGAACCACAAAAACCGTCATCTCATATCGACACAAGGATTTATTTCAGCCAACAGATGAGTTGTAAAACGTAAGATTTTTGCCACCACTTGATCTTGCGCAGTCAACTCCTGAACTGTGGTTCCCAGGAGTGCCCTTAGCCCACTCGGCCTGAGGCCGTTTACTGAAGTATGCTTTGAAAAAAATCAACGAGGAATAAAAGTGACGCGAGCTTTTTTCTGTTATGTTATATACAACGTGTACCGTTAAATGCGCAAAGCCTCAGACACCCCAAC
The DNA here is from genome assembly GCA_949629135.1 of Eremobia ochroleuca. Lineage (NCBI taxonomy): Eukaryota > Metazoa > Arthropoda > Insecta > Lepidoptera > Noctuidae > Eremobia > Eremobia ochroleuca. The sequence continues at coordinate 5,861,964 of OX451390.1, read as the reverse complement.
TGATTTTCAATTCAATTGACCTATTTCAGAGAGAAAATAAGTCATTAAAAAAATTGTAAAGGTTTTATGTGCTGTTTTAGTTTTACTGGCCATTCTGATCGTTTCTTCCGTCTGCGACGACGCTTTATCGAGGTAGGAGTCGTCACCGGGCCGCTGCGCCGCGCTGACATTGGCTTGCTTGACCTATTAATAAATAGACACAGCAACGTTTTTAATGAAGATTTTAAAAAAAATATGACCGATATTAAAAAGTGGTTCAATTAATTTCTGCTCGTTATTATGATCAAACTATTTTCAGGTTTTGCGCATTTAACGTTACACGTTGTATGTATGTTCTTAACGCTGCTGTTCAACGCCTGCCAGTCACAATGATGTGCTTGCATTTTTCTAGTTGTTACTAATATTTTGCGTTTATGAACCTCGTATTAGTGTTTCAACAGCTCAATGTCATCAGGATTGTGTTCGTCGTAGATGTGGTACGACAGTGGCTTCCCTGATCTCGTCTGTTTTCAGATAGGCAGTCACTCCATTGTAAAATACTGGTATCCAGATGCATCTGGTTGAATTGGAAGCTAACCCTAACATAGTTGGGAAAAATATAGGCAAAAAACAAAATAAAATAATGTTTTGAATAGTAACGTTCAAGGTTGAAGATTTGTTTTTGCAGTATTTAATTTGAACAGTGGAGAGTAATTATTATCTAATCATACATCAAATTATGTTCATAACTGTACTGCAAATTGTGTATTCCAACATTAAATATTGAAGCAATTTCTTCAGCAAACTATAATCTTTTAATAACTATGGACATATCTAAGAGTTTACCTCAAGGTGAAGTTAACATTTTATGAAGATTTTAAAAGCACAGTCAGCTTTCGATGAACGATTATATTTCTCAAGTACTGTGCCCTCTTGAAGGTCGGCCATTCATTTCATGCACTAGGTTTGACCGTTCTGTCACTCAAAAAACAATTTATGTGAAGCTACAAAACAGACATTTTCTCTGAACCTGAGTTATATTTAACACATTGAGCGCCAAGCCCATAAACTGTGTTTTTCATTTTCTGGAAGTTGCATGTTTTCTGTCTAATTCATATTCTCATGCTATTTTAATAACATAGGTATCAAATTAAATGCGTGATTTTCCAAAATTTTCCAGACACAACTGTAGAGGCCAGAGGTATTAGAATAGGTACTATATGTATTACACTGTGTTTCCTGGCGGGTACACTGGCGTCCGAATGAAGCACTGACTGTGCTTCCCGAAGGAAACACGCGGCCTCTGAAGGTGGTGCTTCGTGTTTCCGGAAGGATACACATGGCGCTCAACGTGTTAAAACAAAATCTCACAGAAAACGTCGTCAGCAAATTATTATCTTAATAAATCGCTAGTCTTTTGTTAAGTTCTTGCCCGTTCTTCTCCACAGGTACTTACTTCGCTTTGGAATGGGCAACTAGCTTCATCTTTCTGACTGACTGACCCCTTGACAATTCAAAAGTGCCTATAATTGGTTTACTTGAAATAAATGCTTTGAGTTTGAGTTTGAGTTTGGGTTGGTTACGTACAGTACATTATACAAGTTGCACATCACTGAGCTCAATCCTCAGCAACGCTTATCGATCAAATTACATACTAGAGTAACTCAAAGGAGGATTTAGACCAAACGAGCGGTTGCACATTCTATCTCCACTCTACTAAATTCATCATCTGCCTAGCCTTTTCCCCACTATGTTGGGGTTGGCTTTCAGTCTAACCGAATGCAGCTGAATACCAGTATTTTATATGGAGCAACTGCCTATCTGACCTCCACAACCCAGTTACTGGGTAATACGATACCCCTTTGGTATGACTGGCTGTCAGACTTTCGGGCTTCTGACGACCCGTATCGACTGTCAAAGATCTACGAATTATAGTCGGCACCAACAGCTTAACGTACTTTCCGAGGCACGGAGGGAGTCTTGTATTTAAAGATGGTCACCCATCCACAGAACAACCGCGGCAAGCGTAGCTTAACCTGATCGATCGACCCGTGCGGCTGTTATTACTTAGCCGCAACCCCACTCTACTTAATTATGTTTGTGTAAACAAGGATAGTGTTATTTTATTGGTAGGTATATCCATAATTAAATGTGAAGAATATCAAGGCAAGAATACTCTTCTTTTGATTCAATGTTCGTTTGTTTTAAAACCGCCTTGAGAGTACCATGCCCTTTCTCAGACCAACTCAATCTAGCTTTCTTTATGACCAACTAGCTTCCGCCAGCGACTTTGCCCGCATGATATCTCGATAAAAAAGTATGTAAGTTTCATTACTACTATATACTTCATTTATACTTACTTACTATACTTTTACTAAGGGAGGGTATTAACCCTCCCTTTGTAAAAGTATACCTATTTCAAATTACGTTAAAATCGGTCCAGCCGTTTTGGACATTATATATTATATTAAAATTGTTTATTTGTTATTACCGTATATAATTTCACACGCATTTAGGAAAAAGCTGTTATTTTGTCATTACAAACATACACTTCAATTTAATTAATTTTAGATACGGTCTATCATGGCTGCTTTTAAGTGATCATAATATCTACCAAAAAATATACTACAAAAATGTCTAAATTTTATATTTAAATAAATATCAATCACTTACTTTTTCTATTTGTGGCAACAAAATGATTACCCAGCGGTATACCAACAATTTTTTTTTCGAAAAAAATTAATCTCGTATTCAAGTTTGTCCGCCTTCGTAACGAACTCCCGACATTTTCCCCAAGGGAAGGCGTTACCGTCTCACAGAAGGATTTCCTCGCAAAAGCTCTTGTCAAGCAGATGCTTTGGATTTTAAACGTTATCGCGTATTTCTTTGGTACAAAAGATATGAATATTTTATTTCGATGAGGTAACAATAAAAAAAAAACAAAAGGAGGAGGTAAAAGATTGTAATTGGGACACTGGAGGTAATGTATCCTTTTGTATCTGCTTAACAAACCGTGTTTTTCCTTCTTATTTAAGACGAACATACCATGCGGGGACGACAATACGATAATAAATGAAAGCACTGGCAATACTCGTAAAAGCTGGCATATAATTATTTTGGAATCATCAAATACCAAGAAGAGAAGAGAAGTGTAGAGTGTTCTATTGTATTATATTCTATTCTATTCTATGATAAATGATAAATGATTTATTTTCTGTAAGTAGGTTTGTACAAACACGTTTACATGTCAATCATATTTTTTTTAAACTAGATTATGTCGGCGTTTCCTATCTGACTACTCTGAGAAGAAAGGCTGAAACAAACTCAGAGGTCACAGTCTCATTTAAAGTCCAGACATAATCTTGGTCAGATCATGTGAAGACCATGTAGATTGGTGTCTGAAATGGTCTTTTGAGTAAAGAACCACACAGATTGAGCGGACCTGTCCAGTCAGTGCACGCATTTGTCAAAAATCGTGCAGCTCAACTTAGAACTTGAGGAGTCTCACGATTCGACGAACAATAACAATGAAAGGACATTATGTAAGTCCAAATATAGAAATAAAAAAGAAAGTTTTTAACTAATAATCTAAATAGTAGTGAAGGGCCGACTGGTTTTTGCTAATCATCCGACTAGCTGTAGTGAGTTATTGGATATTATTTTGTTTTTCAATTATTTTCCATATAAAACACATATTTTTTAAATTTTTCTTAAAAAAGAAATAAAAACATTTAAACATATTTAAAAAATAGTGTTCCACTGGAACGTCATTCAGCTGTTTTACATAACGAAGCTGTTTTGTAAAACGGCTAGCGGTTATGTAAAACAGCAGATTTGACTATCCATCTGTAACATACAAAATAACAACATACAAAACATGTACAACGGTCATAATTATTTGTGAGGGAAAAGTTTGCCTATTGAAAAATCAGTCCTCAGGCAACTCTAAATTTTCGTTTGAGCAAAAGCTTGAAACCAACATAATTATTTTACTTCTTATAATCCTGCCTTCGAGAGAATGCGTTCCTGACACCTATCAGTACGACACTTCTAGTAGCTAATAAAGATCAAATTCGCAAAAACGTATTCGTTTGTATAAAACTGACAAGTGTCAAGAACGCATTCTCTCGTCGGCCACACTTAGCTTATAGCAATCTCCAAAAATGATATCGTATTTCATTTCTTTGCGTAAAAATAGAAACGTCAGAAGGATATTACAGGTGTCATCCCTCTTAATCATTGAACATTTTCCTAGGATTTATTTCTTTATAATAATCTATTTTGGCACTACAGTATCATCAATCTTTCGAGGGTAGTTGTAAATGTAAGTTTTATCTGATCTACTGTCACTTTACTTGGTTCCTTTAAGCATTTCTCTTCATTTAAAACGGATTATTTCTTGGCTCAAGAATATAATTGGGTTTGGATTTATAATTATGTATTTTTAAAAGCTTTGAATTTAAGGTAAGTAATGAGTTTCTGGAATTTTGAGTTTAATCTTTAAGCCTAAGGTATTTTAAAACACGGCTCTGCCCTTACCTATATCATTTTGAATTTCCATTATAAACTGCCTACGAAGTCTTTTAATATTAGTCATTTACTTACTTAAATATTACCTTAGTGATTGCCTTTATAGTACATAATAATTACCTACCCGTCAAAGTCCCAGCATAGTTTGTATTACACAAAAAATATTAAAAGCGTTAGTTTTTCTCAAAAACCTTGACACAAAAACCATTTTGTTTACGCCCGATAAATATACTACGCTGCATATATTGTAAATCTATTCGCACTCCATTAGAATTAATGATCACTAACCTTGGCCAATGATAACGACTGCAGTATACCAACCTGTGGAGCGCTAATCCGCTGAATATTTTAACACGCACATTTCATCATACCTTTGCCTGTTTTACTTTGTTTTTAAAAGACAGTACTGTTTGTTTGCTTTCTGATTTTGTTTTTAAAGTATGTAATACGATTTTACAATGTTTGTTAATTCTCATATCACGAGAACAGTGGTGGCCCAGTAGTAACGGCCCCAATTCACGAGTTGTACGTCGTAGGTTCAAACCCAGTCAGGGTCATTACCTTGTGTAATTTATTTAATCAACACTGCTCCCAAAACGGTGAAGGAAAACCTCGCGAGGAAACCGCTATGTTCTAGAACCAAAAATTTGAAGACATGTAACATCTACCAACCAGCACTAGGTCTCCGTGGTGGATTACGGCCCAGTCCCTCTCATAGAGGAGAGGCCTGTGTCCCAGCAGTGGGAACATTGTAGGCTAGGGCATTGTAGGTTAGGATATGTTAATGTTTGTTAATTAAGCAGGATTAGTTTATTAATACTAATAAAAATAATAATAACAAAACCATTTATTTTCAGGTAACAAAGACCCATAGACAAATTTCTTAACATAAGTATACATACAACAATATAACAACCAAAACACACAATATACCACAAATTACCTCAGCATTCACAGAATTTTATTTATTTTTTATTTTATTTTATTTTACCATTTATGTAACACACATATATAAACAGACAAGAAAAAAAACAGAACAGAAAAATAGGTACAAAGGTGATGCTTATTTCTTAAGAAATCTCTTCCAGCATACCTGCGATAGGACATTAAATAGAAAGATGTAGACAGCGTGTCAAAGAGTAAAGGAGACAAAAAAATGCATAAAATCGTAATCAATAAACAAATACTATGAGAATATACTTAAATACATACATACATACAAATAAACATACATACATACAAACATACATACATACATACTTCTAAAATAAATATCACTATGAAGTTAATAAATATCACTTATGAGGAAAGTTTTGAGTATGAATATGGAGGATTATGAGAGTAGTGGATGAACTGTGTGCAAGATGATATGGCTAAAAATGGAGTAACTACCAAAATGATGACTAATAGAGAAGTATGGAAGAAAAATACATTCTGCGCCGACCCCAAATAAATTGGGATAAGGGAGATTGATGATTAACTGAATTTTGTAAGCGTTATTGAACCTAACGAGTATTTTTCATTTCATTTTAGAAAAAGAACGAAAAAATTACATGTGTGTAATCGAATAACAGTACATCATTCCTAAAGTAAAACCCAATTCACACGTTGCAAGTTTCTTGCCACGGTTTGCAACGAGCGTCGGCCGGGTTTCCTGACAGACACTGTGGGTTTTATGAAGCTGTGTCTGCTTTTTAGCCGTGGCGTTGGTAGCTTGCGCCAGATAGTGGATATCTGATATAAGATTCCTGTTTGAGTTTCCAGTTTTTGGGAAAAGAAAATTTAAAATAAAGTCGTGCCAGCGACCATAAGAAGAAGAAGAAGAAGAAGCAGAAGAAGTTTCTTGTCTGTGGCATACAAGAAAGTTGAAGCAAAAAATAACTTGCACTGTTTAAACACTGTTTAGATGGTGCACGTGTTGTTGTTGATTCAACTTATGGTATACTACAGGCAATTAATCGCATCGTGTAAATCAGGCTTAAGGTAGGTCGATAATTATATCCGCTTTAATTACCCATGAGAAAAGTGAGAGCAGTACTGGACCAGTGGTATCGACCCCAATAGCCACATCAGCCGTGCGATTCTGTAACCATCTCACCGTGAAAGCTTGGGTGAAGTGAGCGTGGAGTGAGCTGTCATTCGCTAGGGATTGACACTGTTAAGTGCTCACTTCACTTATGATTTCACGGTGAGATTTTTTACCGAATCGACCAGTTGAAAACATAGTCGAGCCTCCCTGTGGGCACAACACACATATTTGTTCCAACCGGGTGCATAAATGTATTGTACTTCCGTTTAGGTATACTTTAAGTTAGTTCCGCGCCGCTAGATTAATATACTAACGATATCGAGGTACATTTTTTAAAATCTTTTTTTATTTAGAGGCTTTTATCTTGCAAAGGTACGTCAGCCTCATCATATCCATAACATAACTAATTATTACACGAAATTATAATATTATTAATACAAATCTAGTATATACATATGATTGCGTAAGCGAGGGAGACAGTGATGCAGCAACCATTTCATATATCAGTTTCGCTTCTCTCGAGTTAGGTGTAGATAGTATTCTACTAAAAGCCCCAACATCATATTAACTTTTAACTCCCGCATAACTATCTCCCTCTCCCTCCTGTTCTTTTCACATTCCACAAGCAAATGTTGAATATCTTCGACTTTATTACACACTTGGAAATTAGGGAAGGTACAATTTATTTAACAACTTGATTATTACTTAATGTATCTTGCACAATTGACTTGCGATGGAAAATCTACCTCTCTGAGATTTGAATTACAATAATAAAAAAAAATCTATCTGAGTTTGATCCCTTTCCCCCACTTTGCCCGACTACATACAACATATACACAAGATTAATAAGTTTAGGCAAAATAACATTAAAATTACATTAAACTAATATAGAATATTGATCTGTAGTATTATATGAAATAACCAAAGGACAACCTTTGATAATTTATTATCTACTGGAAATTCAGGTTGCCTAATTAGTACCAAAAAAATATATATATCTGGCAAAATGTTCCGTTGGTGTACTGAAAAAATATGAAAAATTAACTAAGAAAGTTCATAGTATTTCATTATTCTAATCATCAGATCAACAGTGTAAGCACGGATTTTTTAACCAACCTCATCATTATTCATTCTCCTGACTTTAGGCCAATTTATTTTGGGCCAGCGCAACATGTCTTTTTATTTTTATTTTATTTTACTCGGAAAAGTTACAGCTAATATAAAGAGTGTTCTTAAAGAATATGCATTTGAAGGCCATTTACAAGTTTCCACTGATATACACTTTAAACAAAAAAAAAACAACAAAAAAGCTCCGTACAAAATACCTATCATCATCTGCTTCGCCTTTTCCCAACTATGTTGGGGTCGGCTTCCAGTCTGACCGGATGCAGCTGAATAACAGTATATTACGTGGAGCGACTGCCTATCTGACCTCCACAGCACAGTTACTGGGTAATACGAAACCCCTTGGTAAGACTGGTTGTCAGACTTTCGGGCTACTGACGACTCGTAACGACTGTCAAAGATCCACGAATGACAGCCGGGACCAACGACTTAACGTGCTTTCTGAGGCACGGAGGGGTCTTGGTATGTGAAGATGGTCACCCAGCCACGGACTAACCGCGGCAAGCGTAGCTTAACCTGATCGATCGACCCGTGCGGCTGTTATTACTTTACCACAAGCCGTACAAAATACCTATAACGAATATAAATTAGGAAACAACACGATCGATTAATACCTAAAAATAACTAAAACTCATTCAAACGCAAACAATTACTCTTCCGTCAAAAAGATTTTCACCAACAAATGCTTAAGCCGAGAAAGAAACACTGGTATTGAAAATGTCCAAATCATGTTCACTAGTTAGTTTATTAAAACTTCTGCTCGCAAGAATTATATACGAATTCTGCCTGTATCGCACTTGGAATAAGGGACATGCAACAAACTAGGTTTGCGAAACATTTTGCAGTATGTAACTAATCCTAAACTGCCTAACAGTTCAAGGCAATCTATAGTGCTATTTGCGATTTTAAATAAATATGCCATATCAGCAATGCGTCTGCGCTCATGCAGTGGTAAGATATGAAACCTCTTGCATCGCGCTATATAATTGGTAGTATATTTCCCAGTTTTGTACTGTAAGAAACGTAGGAACCGCTTTTGAATACCCTGAATTCTGTCTTTATAAATATTATAACTAGGGTTCCACACTTGTGAGGCATACTCTTTTTTACTTCCATTATTCTATTAGTCGTCATTTCCGCAGTCAACCCCATTCTAACCATATCATCACTGATAAAGTCCATCCATCGTTTATTTGGTCGTTCCCTACTCTTATAGCCATTGACAGTGTCGTGACAATAAGGTGGCAGGAGGGGCCAAATGCCACGGGCTCCCAGCCGGAGGGGGGCCTCGGCCCGAGAGGGGCAAGAGCATAGGAGGATCTTAACATAAATATAGAAATACAAACTTTTTTCAACCACTAGACCATCGAAACAGTTAGGTATTAAATTACTAACTCGACCCAGACAAAGTCGCGGGTGAAGTGACAGTAAAAAAAAACTATAACGATGGTTGAGCTTATTTACATTAAGGCAGGACCCTATCCCATGAACTTGCCACGGGCCTCAAAAGGTACAGTTACGCCACTGGCCATTGAAATTCACACTCAAAACTTTTGTCACATTTTCCTGATTCCTCTCTATCACATCACATGCCCATACCATGACCACTGATTTAATTCATCTTTTTAAATCAATCTATATCTACAGATTTAACGATTTCATTCGACAGACACAAGATGTGGATAAAACAACCGACCCTCGATGATGTTCAATGGTTTTTACATTTTAACAACACATCAAAGATCCGTGTTTGCAATACTGGCTTGACATACTTAACATCGCCATTTACACGCTTAGAGAGGGACTTCCATTGCCGAATGCATACGGTCAAATGCACATCAATGGTGACAATTTGACATTAACAGGGACATTGACCACGTGAATCCGCAATGAGGCTCCTTAATTTTATAGCAGTAAGGCTGGTATTTGTAGTGCAACTATGTAAGTACCTCCTGTTAGGCTCGAACAGTGAGAAGAGAGTACTTCCAAAACAAAACACTGTCAAACAGATCGGGTTTGTTGCTTTATAGACTCACTATAACAAAGTGGAACCAGGAATACTCCACTTGAACACGCCATCTTCATCACATCGTAACATCATTAGCAGGATTGGTTATTACTGCAAAACTACTTCGCATAAGTACTATATACAAACAAGATCGCATCACAACTCACGCCTCAACTTACCAAGCTGTCGCCTAACAAATGTGTATATCATAGATTTAGAAATCTGTATAGAAGCGAAACTGATAATGGCGCCGATTGCCTTGTTCACAAACTAAACTAAATTTAAGTTCAGTGCATCTTTTTCTTTCTATTGCATTAAGAAAAGGGCAGAAGATAAATATTGGTTTAGTCCTGTCAAATTAAGATACTCCATAGACAAGTTTAGACGTGATTAAAAAATTGGCTACTAAAATACTTCAATTTATGTCAGGCGCTGACTAATTTGACGGGACTAAAGTAATATTTTTCTTCTGTCCTTTTCATAATGAAATAAAAAGAAAAAGATGCACTGAACTTAAATTTAGTTTAGTTTGTCGGCGTCAATGTTTTCGTTTGCTGTGCGTACGCTGATACTGCAAAAATAAAATTACCTACCGTCTCCTTTCACCCCGCTCCACATAATAATCAGCTTATAAATTTACCAATGTTGAGACTTATTAAAAAACGGTCGGCCTAAGTAAAAAAATCACTGTGAAAACCTAGATGAAGTGAGCGGTCTTTCTACCAGCAGTCCGATTCTGTAACCACCTCACCGTAAAAACTTAGGTGAAGTGAGCGTGGAATGAGCTGTCAGTGTCATCCTACCTGATGCTAGGATTGACCCAGCAAACATTTAGAGATTTTAATAATATTTTTTTATGCTAATTCTATTCGACTCGTCAGGACTAGTTTAGGAAAAAAACAGAAAAAAAATAACAACTGTTTTGCTATTTTATTTTAAAACCCCATAAAATAGTAATGTTTTGACAACTAAAATACAAGCTTTATATAAAATGATCAATAGAATTAGCATAAAAAAATATTATTAAAATCTCGATTATGATTGTAAATGTATGCTTGGTCAATCCCTAGCATCATTGGGATGATACTGACAGCTCCACGTATGTTTTCACGGTGAGATTTTTACAGTATCGATGTGCTGTAATTACGATGCGTTCTGTGCTTGAATTTCGCATCTATATATTCTTATTCTATGTACGTAGCCAGCCGGCGTATTATTTATGACGTCACATCCGCATTACGCTATCGGTATTGAGATACGCCAGTTAATAAACAGAAACGTTTATTAGTGACATCTGTTGTATGGTTATCGTGAAGCTAGTTTATGGGGTGTTCTAGTAATTTGATACGGTGGTTGGTTATGTTTGATATTATATGAAGGTAATCTGTAATACCAGCGCAACAGCAACAATGTGTATATCAGCCTGTTATTGTTCCACTGCGGGACAAAGGCCTCTACTCACAGAGAAGACACGAGCATTGTTCAACACGCTTGCTCAAGACGGGTTGGCGATTTCAAACTTATATTAACAAGTCCAGGTTTCCTCAAGACTTTTTCTTTATCCATATCAGTAATATCCAAGATATACTCAGAAGGTACAGACGTCAGCACATCAAGCTACTACAATCTGTCAGATTTATTTAATAGATTTTAAACTTTAGCGCTAAAGCATAAGGTTCAAAGTTGATTGGGAAAATCTGACAGTTTTGGGTAGCTTGATGTGCTGGCGTCTGAACATACAACACCAATATTCATAGTTCAATCAATCAACTCAGCCTATCGCAGTCCACTGCTGGATAGGCCTCTCCCAGACTGCGCCACAACACCCTGTCCTCCGCCTTCCGCACCCAGTCTCCCCAGCCACCTTCTTTAGGTCGTCCGTCCATCTAGCTGGGGGGCGTCCCACACTACGCTTGCCGATACGCGGTCTTCACTCCAGGACTCGTCTGCTCCACCGGCCATCGGCCCTTCGACAGACATGGCCAGCCCACTGCCACTTCAGTTTGCTTACTCTGCAAGCTATATCGCTTACTCCGGTTATTTTCCGGATAATTTCATATATTTTCATAGTTACTTCACCATTTATTATTTTAAGGACACTAAAATGGGAATTATTTAAGGATAACAAAACGAGGCTTACCTATTATATTCAAGGTTTGATTCGACACATGCCATTATAAGATCTGCACTCTCATGCATGAAAAAGAACATTAAATCCAGTAATTCCTTATATAGATATATTTGCATTTCCCAGAAAACAGTATTAGTTTGCATAAACATGGGGCAAGTTCAGTTTCACAGTAAGCTACGACTGAGAATTTATAGGAAACTCAGGAGGCCTTTGCTCGTACCTAACCATTCCCAAGTTTCGCTAATCTAACTCGCAACCATCCTTTGCTGTATTTATTAAGCAGGATTATAGGAACAACATTTTGTTTGTGAACCAGCTGGTCGATTCTGAAAAATCATACCGTGAAAAACTTGCGTGGAGTGAGCTAGGCTGTCAGTGTCATCACACTGATGCTAAGAATTGACCAAATAAACATTTACAATCATAATCGAGATTTTAGTAATATTTTTTATGCTAATTCTATTGATATTTTATATGTCGGCGCGAGCGTGGGCGTAGCGATAACAGGGCATCATCATAATTTCTTGGTACGGGTTCCATGAGGAAGGTGGGTACTCGGGCAACCAGTAAAACGTAGTTTGAAGCACAAATCACAGTCACGTTTATTCGGTAATTTACAATCACTTTATGAGCAGTAAGAAACAAAGGTCTGTACGGTGAACATGACAGTTCCGATTGTATGGTCTCAACCATCTGGCGTCAGCTCCGCAAGTCGAATGCCGGCCGCTCTCCAATCGGCTCTGTCCACGTGCAGAAAATGGCGCGAAGTTATAGCGCCACCTCACGGCGTTCACTGTACTAACCGATCAACCAATGAGAATTAAGTTCCGGTTTGCCAATATTATGAAATCAACCGGAAGTAGTATTTTGATTATTTTGTCGTCTTGATATCGCTTGCGACGACATATATAATTTAAAAGCTAGTATTTTAGTTACCAAAACATCACTACTTTGTGTTAAAAAACAATATTAAGTTGCTGACTAAGTTTCTGTTTTGCTATTTTATTTTAGAACCCTACAAAAATTAATGTTTTGGCAGCTAAAATACTAGCATTGGAATGATATAAAATGATTAATAGAATTACAGTAAAAAATATGGTCAATCCCTACTATCAGGTGGGATGACACTGACAGCTCACTCCACGCTCACTTCACCTAAGTTTTCACGGTGAGATGGTTACAGAATCTCACTGCTGCTTTGATCCGCTTATGCTTTGTATCTGTGTAAAAATGGCCACCGTAACAAATCAGATGAGGTTAAAGTGAACAAGGAATTATTTACACACGAAATGTAGATAAGATGAAATTCATTATTACATTTTCTTTTCTTGGCGTAGCTTCTATGTCTTAAATTGTCTAGGTATATTTCGAGTACCGGCCATATTTTTATGTTTATTTCTTCGCTTATGTCTCTCAGTATGTGTGCATATTTTCATTTGCAAATAAACCTACATATAATTCATTTGTAATTAAAATCTTCGTACAGACAAATTCACACCAATTTGCGAAGTAGCCCGTGAATTCAACATTTCTTAAGTTTTTTGCAAATTTCAGCGCTGTTTTACATTGTGGGTTGAACAAAGCTCAATAATATCTTCGTGCTTATTATGATAAAATAATGAGGTACTAAATTATTATCGTTTAAAATATCATTGTTCGCTCTCAAACATAATTTGCGAGAATATTATAATTGAATTTAGCGGACTACATTGAAGGAATTATAGTAATTCTAAAGAGAGATAGACAATTGCTCAACTTCAAATTAAACATGTTTGTAGATGCGCGTTTAGTAAACAGGGAATAGTTTACGTACTATAATCTATATTATTACACTTCACAAAAGCACCTGCAGACAGGCGCAACGCGACAGCGCCACGCGACTTTAGTACATAGAACAATTTCACTTACCAGAGTCGCGCCGCAGCGTCGCGTCGCGCCTGTCTGCTGGGGCCTTAAATATCTCTCCACCATAATTTCTCAATAGTTTAAAGTAAAAATTATTTAATAAACATCTTTTCCTAGAAAATTTTCTCATGCTAGGCTTTTGAGGATAATATCTTGGTAAGTCACTGATCTTGACAGCCTGTCGGCCTGGCTTAGTCCTGTAAACTCAATTTATCCCTAAACGAGTTTTTTAACACTCATTTTCTATTTATATTATTGTCTCGACGCCTGAAGGACAAAAAAGGTCATTTTTGTTAGAGAATCTCAAGTATTTAATACTCAAGTTGGTTGGCTGAAGCATATTATTTATAGGTTTAACCTTTCAGTGATACGTGATATTCCTGCTTAACTTTTTTGAGTGGGCGGAACAGTGATAAGTGGAACAAAACAATTTATAATATTGGTTGTGATACCTCGCACGTGCTTGGTTAAATATGTATTATATATTTCACATATTTATTTTCACTTATTTATTGACACGTCTTACCAAGCGGTATCGTATTACCCAGTAACTGGGTTGTGGAGGTCAGGTAGGCAGTCGCTCCATGTAAAATACTGGAGGAGCAAATATTTATACAGGGCTTAAGGCAGGGACAATGGTGCCGATTCCCCTGTTTACAATGTAAAATAAATTTAAGTTCAGTGCATTTTTTTCTTTCTATTTCATCTAGAAAAGTACAGAAGATAAATATTAGTTTAGACTTGTCAAATTAAGACACTCCATAGACAAGTATAGACTTCATTTAAAAAATGGCTACTAAAAAAACGTCAATTTACGTCAGGTGCTCCACTCAAGAATACGTCTGCCCAACATACAACCCAACACATGAATTCAACACATGAAACATTGTATCCTAGGAGCCTTAGCACGAGATTCTATGCCCCCTAGCATATACAACATTATTTTTAGTATATGGCAAACCCGAAACACGTGTCTAGTATTTTTATGTAAAGAATCTGTGTACTAAATTTCAAAACTGTATCATGAAAAATCACGATGTTATATAAGCTTGTTATGTTACCTGATTGTCCGTAAAAAAAGTTGGTTACCACTTAACATGCGCCGCCAGCCGAAAGGCTGTGACCGGTGTTGTGCGCATATCATTGCGGATATGTACTTAGTGTCGCTCGGTGTCCAACTTGTTACCATTTTAATATTTTGGGACAAAATATAACAGGGTGTAAAAATTATTGGAATCGATTCAGTTACTTATTCTGTACAAACTATATTCAGGTTTGCAATATACTAATAATAATGTTGTATATACAACGTGTAACGTTAAATGCGCAAAACCTCAGACACCCCAACTGATTTTTAATTCAATTGACCTATTTCAGAGAGAAAATAAGTCATTAAAAAAATCGCAAAGGTTTTATGTGCTGATTTAGTTTTACTGGTCATTCTGATCGTTTCTTGCGTCTGCGACGACGCTTTACCGAGGGAGGAGTCGTCACCGGGCAGCTGCGCCGCGCTGACATTGGCTTGCTTGACCTATTAATAAATAGACACGGCAACGTTTTTACTGATTTTTTTTTTTTTTAAATGTGACCTACAGTGGTCTCCAAAAGTTAGTTGAAATTTTTCTACTTCAGCTTTGACACACCACATCATCCAAATGATCAATGGTCTAGTGATCCAAATGTCTGAACTGCTATAACGTTATTCTTGACTAATTCAACTTCTGACTTATCATAAAAAATAATCAATAATTTCTTAGGAGTACCTGATTATTTTTTTTTTTTATTTTTAACCCTAATGTGGTATTAAAGCTGAACTGGAAAAATGTCAACTAACTTTTGGAGGCCACTGTATATTAAAAGGTGGTTCAATTAATTGTGCTTATTATTCTGATCAAACTATTTTCAGGTTTTGCGCATTTAACGTTACACGTTTTATATATATTTTTTTTTTGGATGCATGAAGAAGCGTCCTCGTGTAGCGCAGTTTGCTCTGTCAGTTACTCAACTGAACCGAGCGCACAGCGCATCCTGGACAGTCACACCCAACACCTTATTTGACTGGCCAATTCTTCCCTTGCGGTAGTAGGGCTAACGCCCGCCTGGTTTGCGATCACCCTCTCACTGGAGTCTGGCGTCAAGCAGCCTACTGTGTTTGTCAATGCGTGGGAGTTCCAGTGCCTTAGGCATCTTCTGGGCACGCTCGTTCCATCATAGACCTCATCCATCGCTTTCCATCATTCATGATCGAGGTCAAGAGCGGGGCCATTCAGCAATAAAAATTTAAAAAAAAATCGGTTTGCACGTCGATGTCCCTTAAGCTACGGATTCCTAGAAGAGCGTTGGTCGCCACAAAATGGCCGCAGTGACGGATATCGTCAAAATGATGGAAGTGGGTTTGAACTTTATCACAAAACACTCTCCAGTTACAAAACAAACTTACTTCTTCTCTAGCACCCCTGCCCTCTTCCTCTCCTTTCTTCTTTTTTTTTCTTAATAAATAACGTTTTAGTGGCGTCATTTGCAAACGGTCACCACTCTTCTACACATAGTATATTACAATAGTATAGTATAGTATTTGCAATATTAATTCAAACGTTAGTGCGACGCTTAACTATTTTAATTTGATTGTCAATTCCACTTTATTCAGGTTGTTATTTATAATGTATCGATTGGTTACATAAACGAATCAAAACGAGTATCTAAGGATTGTAGCAGGTGGCGTTCTGTACTTTCTACCTGCTACCGTGGGAATAAATATGTAATTGCTTTGCTAGTCAATAATACGTACATGGAGGAAGATACTGTTACCTTTTTAGCCCAAATAACTCCTTGGTTACCTTTGTAATGTTATTTTGGCAGATAGTATAGCATCCGTCATTATTGCGTAAAACACAAAGGTACAAATTGTGTAGGTACTGGAAAAATGATATTCAAACGAAACATACCCAAATATATTTAAAACATAGTAGCTACAGCAAGAAAAGAAAATGTAATAAAGAATTTCGTCTTATCTCCGCACGTCCTCCTTGAAATCCTTGCAGTAAAGACAAGATAACGCGGGAAGGAATAAACGATATCCAGTTTGAAATCCTTTAGAAGACTAAAGACACTAAAGATTACTTACAGATAATGTAGAAATTGGAAACAGCAGTGCTAAGCTTCATATTTGTTTTTTTTTTTTTTAATATGGAGGGGCCGGGACCTTCTTTAATTAAACCAACGTCCATAATGTGACTGATGACTGGCGACAATCTATTAATTGTACAAGTTTCTTAAACAGCACTTCATGTGAAAATGTGTAAAAAAATACAATTAAATTGCATTTTCAGTTAAATTAAATGGGGTTTTGCCGATATATTCTGTAAAAATCTCACCGTGAAAACTAAGCTGAAGTGAGCTTGACATGAGCTGTCATTCCACCTGATGCCGGGGATTTACACTATTGACAGTTCAGCTAAGTTTTCACGGTGATTTTTTTACAGAATAGACTGACTGGTGTCTAAATATCCATAGCCATTTAGAGTTAGTACAGCATTTAGTAACTCAATGGCCATAAAGTTGTGTGCAATGACGCTTCATTCTTGATTTCAGATAAAGTATAGAATTATATTCTTTATTTTGTGTTGAAACTTCAGAATGTGCCTTTTAGTGATACTTCATCCGACCTGAACTAAAAACAGACTTGACAAACCTAGTCTTCTCAGTAATAAATAATTTTATCCTTTTCAAAAAACCTCTCACTATAGTGTTTATTATATGGCACTGTAGTCAAAACACTACAAACAATTAATTACGTGTGAAACAAAATCTCCACACTCACCGTCAAAAGTATCCATGTTATCATTAAAATTAATGAAAAAGTAGACTATATTTCCTTTAACACGACAAGATTTCAACACCAAACTAATGATGGAGTCGCACGTCATATAAAAAGCAACAGAGTGCATGAAAACTTGAGGGCTCCTTTCAAAATTAATTAAATATACACGACTCCATGTTCCTCGTGAACTGTACGCACAATGAGAATGGAGTCGCCTGTTGAAATTTTTTATTTGAAGAATGAATTTATTTGTGTCATGTAGGGCTTTTCATGTTTTTCAGTTTTTTTAATTATGACTCCTTTTTGTAACAAGTTGAGTATTTTATTTGATGGAATAAAGTGCAATATAAAGTTCAATAAAAATACATCCACTATAAACTTCGTTCCACGATAATTAAGCAAATTGCACTCGACTATTACTGCTGAGAATAAATTTAACTTAAAGAGTAGGTAATTATTTTTTAGTGGACTTACGTACACAAGCGTGAGTCATTATGATACTCGTAGCTTGATATTAAAGTTCTCTCTAGGAAGACTGAGCTTCTGACAGTACAAACTGTTCCAAACGTGTCACAATCACTTTCTTTAAATGAGAAAGGTCGTTCTAAGCCTCGGCCTGGAATAATTTTAACATGTCGTCATTAATTGCATTTGGTGTTCATTCATGCGTTCACTATTCGTTATTTTCAGTAATTTCTATAATTTAAATCAGGTTTGACATGGAATGTCAGAGAGGGGCCTGTGGCTAAATAATAACAGCCGCACAGGTCGATCGATCAGGTTAAGCTACGCTTGCCGCGGTTGGTCTGTGGATGGGTGACCATCTTTACATACCGAGACCCCTCCGTGCCTCGGAAAGCACGTTAAGCCGTTGGTCCCGGCTGTCATTCGTAGATCTTTGACAGTCGTTACGGGTAGTCAGAAGCCCGAAAGTCTGACAACCAGTCTTACCTAGGGGTATCGTATTACCCAGTAACTGGGTTGTGGAGGTCAGATAGGCAGTCGCTCCATGTAAAATACTGGTATTCAGCTGCATCTGGTTAGACTGGAAGCCGACTCTAACATAGTTGGGAAAAGGCTAGGCAGATGATGAGGTTTGACATGGAATGTGTCACAATTTAAAACCTTAAGCATTTCCTTGTAATCACTTTCTTCGAAAATTTAATGTTTTCGACATAACCTTGAACTCTGTATAATTAAAAGGGACTTTTGGAAAACCGTGGACTCGAATTTTGAAGCATGTAAAAACCATGTATCGCCTTGTATAATATTCGCTTGTTTTGGGACTTAGCCACGACTTTTTGACAGTTGGCTTTTCCATTGTGAACGCAGATGTACTGGGCACAATTTGTCATATTTTCTCTTATTTACCTTGGCGTTCAAAAGCCTATCAATAGTGATTTAACAAGTTAAACAAACTGAAGGTCAATTATTATTCTCGTAATTAAAAACGTTCAAAATGTGGTAACAATCAAGTTTATATTCAATTTAATAGCGAGAACACAGCAAAATAACAACAACCCGCACTTTATCCTCTTTCACTACAAACTACCATCAAAATATTGAATGAAACGTCCCCAAGTTGTTAGGACGCCAACTCAAGATTCACGAGGTACCTATGAATAAAACAAAAGAAATCTCTTGACTCTCGAAAAGGACTCGAAACACTTTAATATACCACGTGTTATGTTGAAAATATTATACAGTTACGGCCAATAAAATGGCGGAATAGTGGGTATAAATTTTAAAGCACTGAATGAAATACATAAATTGAGATGTCGGTGGCAAAATTTTGGTTTAAGCAGAATAGTACCTAATTGGTATTCTAGAATGAGCTGCATAAATCTCGATTTTAAAGTAGACAGGTACAGATTGTTTTGAAATCTGTTAGTTTTGAATCGCAATCATGCGTGTTTTAGAATATTATGAAACTTACATTACCAACTTTTATCCATTAACTAAGGGGCTCGTGGCTAAATAATAACAGCTGCACAGGTCAATCGATCAGGTTACGCTACGCTTGCCGCGGTTGGTCTTTGGATGGGTGACCATCTTTACATACCGGGACTCCGGAAAGCACGTTAAGCCGTTGGTCCCGGCTCTCGTTCGTGGATCTTTGACAGTCGTTACGGGTAGTCAGGAATCCGAAAGTCTGACAACCAGTCTTACCAAGTGGTATCGTATTACCCAGTAACTGGGTTGTGGAGGTCAGATAGGCAGTCACTCCGTGTAAAATACTGGTATTCAGCTGCATCCGGTTAGACTGGAAGCCGACCCCAACATAGTTGGGAAAAGGATAGGCAGATGATGATGATCCATTAATTAAGCCTTTTATGTATTTCACTTGCTTTTGGCTCCATCGAAACTTTTGGAAATCCGAGTTGCTTTTATAATTTGGAGAGAAATTAAAGTGACGAACAATGATGCGACCAAACTACTGACTTGCTGTTGCACGAATCTGAATAAAATATATTTTGTGGAGCTCGACTTAGGCGGATGTCATACTACTACGCGGCATGCTCCAGAGCGCGAGACACGCACTCCACGCGTGATTTCTACATACAAATTCAATAAAAATGCGTTTCCGCTAGGGGTATTTGGTTCCGTTTCCCGCGCCCCATCACGTGGCGCGTTGTAGTGTGAGATCCGCCTAAGGTTTCCTTCTAAAGGCTTTTCGCATCTCACATAAATAAAACAGTTCCACAAGTTTCTCAGTAATTAATTGAATTGCAAGGACTAACTAATGTCAATAGTGTGACGTTATTTTGTGCATTAGGAGCCAACTTTTAGGCACCAGGAAACTGACACAAAGTAGTTTGGCAACAGCTGGTAATCAATGAAGATAAGTGCAAACTGTAATGGCTTTAACGACTCTTAGGAGAGACAAACAGAGGGTAGAGGGGAAAGCGGAGAAGCTAGATTGGAATCCAGATTGTTTTTGGGCTAAGGAATGGGTTGAAGAAAAGTGTTGTAAGCAGAAAGTGGGCATTCGAGTCTGCTGGTAGGTATGATTCTATAGGTATTAATGGCATTGTATGGATAATTATTTAACCAGAACAATGACGACGATGATATGCTTTTTTTTTGCGATGACAATTAATAAAGCCCAAGGTCAGACGCTGAAAGTTGTGGGTGTAGATCTAAGTATCAGCTGTTTCTCGCACGGTCAGTTGTATGTGGCTCTGTCACGGGTTAGCAATCCTAGGAGCCTGTATGCTTTCATCTCCGATGGCCATACGTCAAATATCGTATACAGAGAAGCATTACTGTAAAGTAAATTTTTAGCTACGCAAACGACGGTATATGTAATTCAAAATATGCTGCCCGAAAAGTCACTATTCCACGCGGACGAAGTCGCGGGCACAGCTAGTAAATAAATAAATGTAGAATTAGAGGTATTTGTGTTGTAAGTACGAGTATAACAGCCCTGTACATTTACATTTTTCTTACCTATACATTTGTATGCCACAAAGGCCGAACATGACGGATCTTTTTTGTTTATGAACAACCTGCATGCCTTGTATGTATACTCATGTTTCTACAAATAAATATCTTATCTTATCTTACATTTGTTTGCTTAATATCTATGAAGAGGTTAAAATAGTAAAAATAAAATAAATCCATTTATTTCAGGCGACGCAGGCCTATAGAAAAATACCTTAACCTAAACATACATATTATTTTCATTATAAAATAAAAAAAAAAACTATATTATAACTTATTGTGCACGAAGTGATGACTGTGTCGGCGTAGAGTTACGCTGCGTGGTTACGTACCCTTCCACGAAAACGTCGGTACGCCATACCATTCGGCCAAAACTCTTCCTTCGTGAAGGTTTCTAGTTACTGAGTTGGAACCCGCACCACAAACGATTTGAAGTTTATGTTATGCCGCGATTCCAACTTTTCTACTCTCAAGGTCCACCAGTCTTGATTCTGATGTATTCCACGATGTTTTCGCCCACCGTGGAGTGATTCAGACGGGATATGTACAGCTGCGTCGAAGATGTTGCAGGATGCAGCAACATATTTGGTCCCTCCAGTGCAGTACCACAACGATTAGGGCAAATGGTCTTCCTACGCTTCAACTCCACCGTCACGAAGCCCTCCTCGTCTGCCTGCTTTTCGGGGCTGGGGCCAAGATGCTGGAAACCGGTGATCGGATCTGGATTTGTAAGTTTGTATGTAGGGGGTAATCTTCGGAAAAACTGATTCGATTCCGAAAATCCTTTTACTAATGGAAAGCTAAAGTGTTTCCGAGTGTCTTAAGATATATGTATATTTTATGTTTAATCTAGATATTTCAGAACAATAAGTTTCAATACATGAATTAACTTTGAAAGGAAGTAATAGAACGTGATAGCCTGGTCTAAAACATAATACTGAAAAAAAAATCTCGGATAACTCATCCCGAGTTGACTTTTCCAGAAAGGTATAAAATATAAAACCTTAAATAATAATCATTTCCTCTGGGAAAGTCTTCTAATACAATTTTTTCTTTAGTTATAAAAATCTTGTTTAAAAAATAAGTACTAAGAAAAATATTTAGTGCCTACATTTGTTACCATTGAATATAATAAAGAAAAACAAATAAAGACCCTTTTAACCCTTTTACTTCTTGAACAAATAACGGTGAAGTTAGGGTAAGAAAGCGCGGTCGGATAATTTCGTAAATCCACATTTTCATGGGTTAATTTTCACTCTTAACACTTTCTGCGTGACTGCACGGTCAATACTAATGTGGAGCCACTAGAAAAGTGGGTTTAAAAATAATTATATCAAGTAGCGCGCCGTAAAAGCAGTCGAGGCTCAATAGTAGGTAACGGCTTTGACGTACGAATTGTAGATTGTGGGGCTGAACCCTCTCTCTCTCTCTCTCAAAACTGTCAAGGATAACATCGTGAGGAAACCGGCATGTCCTAGAACCAAACTTCGACCACACTGGGCCCGCGTAGATTACTACGGCGCACTCCCTCTCACAGAAAGGAGGCCTATTTCCAAGCAATGGAAACATTATAGGCTAATATAATTATACAATTTTAAGTAGGCTTTGTTGGGTACCATTTTTTGCACTCTTGTGAAACCTATTTTAATTGTATACAGGGCTTTAGTACAGCTAAAGATGTATGCAAAATGTAGGTATTACCGCGAGTAAACTAGATAGTACGTTATTCTCGTTTTTATTTAGAGAAAAAAATACTATTGAACACGGAAACTGGAAACTTTAATTGTAATCTGTGTGGTATCTATACAATGAAGTATATTTTATCAATTAACATAATTATTTTCTTGGATTTCCTATAGCGGGAAAAAATAGCAATCTAAAACAACTACCACGTTTTGAAAATGCAAATGATGCGGTGCAACACTGCAACCCAAAATTCTTGCCACAGCGAAAGAATCCTTACCAAAACAGTGCATGTTCTGCATTGTCCTACACGCTGTGCATTCCTGCACGTTCTTTTGTAGAACCAACATGCCACTTTTACCCCACAAACTCACTTACCCGCTCATTTCACAGCCCCAACCTAAGTGGTGGATTCGCAAGAGCGTCGAGTGGTTTTCTAAGTGAAAACAAATGCTTCCCACCACCCGCGAAGCGAGCAATTTATTCAAATAAAACAAAATAGCGCCCACTCCAACAAACAGGACTTTTAGAATAGAACATTCTGGAATTTTGACTTTCTCTTACACACGTTTAGAAATCTAGAGCTGGTCTGGGTGCCGGGTGGGCTAATTAAGGGTGGTTTTTATAGGAATGAAAGTTCATAGGGGTAGAAGTTATTTATGAAGTGGGGAATTTACGTGTAATTTGACAACTAAAATACTAGGGTTGAAATTATATAAAATAATCAATAGAATTAACATAAAAATTTTATTAAAATCTCGATTATGATATACTGGGTGTCTGGAAAGTCATGGATTACGTTTTACCTTCTGATGGGCCACATTGGGATCTACCAATAAAAAAAAAATGACCATACTTAAAGTCTTATGGTTTCCGAGTTTTTTTTTTATGTTTAATTAAATTTTGGAAAATCTATACCTTTGATCAGTTTTTTCCATGCCATTTCTACGAATGAAAACTTTTTCGAGTACAGGTTTTTATTTTCATCTTGAATCGTCCTACTATCGATTGAATACAAGAAATTCACAGATATCATCTTTTAAATATCTAAAATTTAGGTTCAAACTTAAAATTTTCACCAAAAAAAAATTTACCTTATTTTTGATCGGCCCAGATGAAAAAAATAAAAAAATATTGGTAGGTCATTTTTTTTTATTGGTAGAACTTAATGTGGCAGGTAAAAGTTAATGCATGACTTTTCGGACACCCCGTATGCTTGGTCAATCCCTAGTATCAGGTAGGATGACACTGACAGCTCACTCCAGGCTTGCTTCACCTAGGTTTTCACGGTGAGATGGTTACAGAATCGCACTGCTGGATTCTTCTTATCCTGGCAGTACGTTCCCGTGGGACAGCTTCCGATTACCTCCCCGCGGGAGTAGCCACTGGCAAAAGCTAGTACCTATTATAATATATAAATCAAACATGACGTCGTATTGAAAAAAAAAATGTTGAAAATTGAGTGAATAATCAAAGAAAACGGAAGGAGGTTTTCTCATCCGGGTTGGTTGTCAGCACGAAAAAAACATTGATCTACGGATGAACCCCCATAAATTATCAACCTGTCAGTTTGGACACGACCTTAACGAACATGGAATTTATCGGGTATCAACCGTTCAAGATGAGTGACATAATTTTAATATTATCTATCATAATTATAATATTTTCTTCACAATAATATTGATTTTAAATTCTTTTCTTAAAATATTGGCACAATTTTATCCTCTGTTTCAGTTTCCTATCTATTATAGATAGGAAACTGAAACAGAGGATAAAATTTAAAATATATGTATTAAAAAAAAATATATATACATTATGTATATGCCACAAAATATCGAGCGATTTATTAGGTCTGCGTGTATTATACCTAACCTTACGCTCGCCGGGTTAAGAAACAAAGCAACGTAGATTTGTTTTTTTCATTTTTCACATGATGAATCTTGGAGTTGGTTTATTTATTGATTTATAAGCCTCTATATTCAACTGCAACACAATTATGTGTCAACAAATTGCTTAACTGTTTATTTGTAAGACGAACTATTGGACGCTGTGTGTGGAAATAATAAAAAAAAACGTACCTAATTTTACTTCCAATCAATCAATCGATTGCTAATTCAGCATTCGAAATTATAACCAAAGAAAAGCAATTACCGTTTAATTGATTAAGTTTCGATTTGAGATCATATTGTGGCCCGCGCGGTGTCCCATCAGTGGAAACATTACAGGCGGATTATTCTAATGCAACGTTCCAATCGGCAGAAAACCAAAGTCGTCGACAAAGCTCATAGAATAAGCAAGCTTCATTATCTCTGACAGCCGACTGATTACATCAACCCTCAACTTAAACACTAAACTTGCGACACTCAAACGCATATGTAGCAGCCGCTATGACACAACATAGTCTGGGTGACTATAAACTATGACAAAATGTCTGACATGAGACGGAAACGCGTCATAAAAATGTCACTTGGTCGTGATAACTCTTATGCCTAAGCCAAACTTGTTGTCGACATATAAAAATTACGGATTTTTTCACAGCGTGAAAAAGGTAAGTTTCGAGTGAATTGGTGCGAGGGGTTGTGTGTACGAAGACTGAACTAAGTAAATAGATGTCTAAAATAATATTGTTTATCATACGAGTACTTAAAGAGAACGGGGATGATTACCAAAGAAATTTATGAAGCGGATGACAGTGGAATGTCCCAAGAAGGACACACCAAATGTTTTTGATGTTTGCCTTCAAAAACGAGCACTGGTGGCCCAGTAATATCGGCTTCAATTGGTAGTTGACTTTGTGTAGTTCATTTCACTCTCACGCTAGGCTGGAGTGGGCGGCAAAAAAACAAACAACTCTCTCTCTCTCTCACAGCTTTGGTTCTAGCAGTGGGAACTTTATAGACTGATTATTTTATGTTTATAAAATAATATTCCACAACTTTCACACAACGCCAATTAGTCTCAAACTAAGCAGAGCTTGTGCTATGAGTACTAGACAACTAATAAGCATACATATATATTTCTAAATACGTAAATACTATAGATAAATTACACCCAGACACAGAACAAATGATCGTGCTCATCACACAGATATTTGTCCTGGGTGGGAATCAAACCCACGACCATGCGTATAGTATTTAGTTATGCTTCAAAAGCGACAAATACATAGTGTATGACCAGATGACGTATGGACGTGGACGACGAAAAAAATTATATTTCTTCATGAAAATATATTTATTTAATACTTCAGGCTTCAAATGTACAGAGGCGGACTTAATGCCTTAGGCATTTTCTACCAGTCAACCTTTGGGTGATGCAGAGACAAACACACACATCACAACAACATGCATATCGTGAGCTCAGGTGACAGACAGACGCCAGCACATCAAGCTACTATAATCTGTCAAATTTCTTTAATAGATTTTCAACTTTATAGCTAAAGTATTAGATTCAAAGTTGATTGGGAAAATTTTACAGTTTCAGGTAGCTTGCTGTGTATTTTAGTACGTCCTAGGGTATTGGTCCTATTCCTCTAGGACACCAAATAGATCATTGACCAAATTGAGATCTTTCAGGCACTCCAACCTTCTTAGTAAATCTATTTATAGCAAATCATTTAATTTGATGTTCTGTGTCTCGTAATGGTATAATTCCTTTGCATACTTTGTATTGTATTCAATCAATCTTACTGAACAGACAGCTGTGCTGCTGGGGAGTTTGTTGCACCACTTCTTCTCCCCAGCGAAAGCACTAGGAAGTTGTGAAGGGCGGGCGTTTTGGAGGACTGCCTTTTGTAATTTAGACGTTCGAAAAGGGCTAATTCTCAGCCTAGTTTGAATAAATGACTTTTGATTTTGATTTTTCATACAAAAAAAAAATACAAAAAACCTAGATAAATAAATCCTAGATAGATAAATTAATCGAAATTGAAAACAAATAACCTAGGTGCTTACTTTAAAATATTTTGCACATATTTCTATTCTATTTCGAAGAGCCAATAGCAAATTTCAACGACGATAGACCTTACACATACACATACACAGGACACAGGCCTACTCTTGGTAAGAGGAAGTGGGCCGTAATTCACCACGCGGGTTTACAGATGTCATATGTCTTCGATTTTTTGGCTCTAGGATATGCGGATTTCCTCACGATGTTTACCTTCACCGTTTCGAGAGCAGTGGTGATGCAATATCACTTCACTACATAGTATAAAACAAAGTCGCTTCCCTGTCTGTCTGTCCCTATATATGCTTAGATCTTTAAAACTACGCAACGGATTTTAATGCGGTTTTTTTTAATAGATAGAGTGATTCAAGAGGAAGGTTTATATGTATAATACATCACTACATAGTATAAAACAAAGTCGCTTCCCTGTCTGTCTGTCCCTATATATGCTTAGATCTTTAAAACTACGCAACGGATTTTAATGCGGTTTTTTTTAATAGATAGTGTGATTCAAGAGGAAGGTTTATATGTATAATACATCACTACATAGTATAAAACAAAGTCGCTTCCCTGTCTGTCTGTCCCTATATATGCTTAGATCTTTAAAACTACGCAACGGATTTTAATGCGGTTTTTTTTAATAGATAGAGTGATTCAAGAGGAAGGTTTATATGTATAATACATCACTACATAGTATAAAACAAAGTCGCTTCCCTGTCTGTCTGTCCCTATATATGCTTAGATCTTTAAAACTACGCAACGGATTTTAATGCGGTTTTTTTTAATAGATAGAGTGATTCAAGAGGAAGGTTTATATGTATAATACATCACTACATAGTATAAAACAAAGTCGCTTCCCTGTCTGTCTGTCCCTATATATGCTTAGATCTTTAAAACTACGCAACGGATTTTAATGCGGTTTTTTTTAATAGATAGAGTGATTCAAGAGGAAGGTTTATATGTATAATACATCACTACATAGTATAAAACAAAGTCGCTTCCCTGTCTGTCTGTCCCTATATATGCTTAGATCTTTAAAACTACGCAACGGATTTTAATGCGGTTTTTTTTAATAGATAGAGTGATTCAAGAGGAAGGTTTATATGTATAATACATCACTACATAGTATAAAACAAAGTCGCTTCCCTGTCTGTCTGTCCCTATATATGCTTAGATCTTTAAAACTACGCAACGGATTTTAATGCGGTTTTTTTTAATAGATAGAGTGATTCAAGAGGAAGGTTTATATGTATAATACATCACTACATAGTATAAAACAAAGTCGCTTCCCTGTCTGTCTGTCCCTATATATGCTTAGATCTTTAAAACTACGCAACGGATTTTAATGCGGTTTTTTTTAATAGATAGAGTGATTCAAGAGGAAGGTTTATATGTATAATACATCACTACATAGTATAAAACAAAGTCGCTTCCCTGTCTGTCTGTCCCTATATATGCTTAGATCTTTAAAACTACGCAACGGATTTTAATGCGGTTTTTTTTAATAGATAGAGTGATTCAAGAGGAAGGTTTATATGTATAATACATCACTACATAGTATAAAACAAAGTCGCTTCCCTGTCTGTCTGTCCCTATATATGCTTAGATCTTTAAAACTACGCAACGGATTTTAATGCGGTTTTTTTTAATAGATAGAGTGATTCAAGAGGAAGGTTTATATGTATAATACATCACTACATAGTATAAAACAAAGTCGCTTCCCTGTCTGTCTGTCCCTATATATGCTTAGATCTTTAAAACTACGCAACGGATTTTAATGCGGTTTTTTTTAATAGATAGAGTGATTCAAGAGGAAGGTTTATATGTATAATACATCACTACATAGTATAAAACAAAGTCGCTTCCCTGTCTGTCTGTCCCTATATATGCTTAGATCTTTAAAACTGCGCAACGGATTTTAATGCGGTTTTTTTTAATAGATAGAGTGATTCAAGAGGAAGGTTTATATGTATAATACATCACTACATAGTATAAAACAAAGTCGCTTCCCTGTCTGTCTGTCCCTATATATGCTTAGATCTTTAAAACTACGCAACGGATTTTAATGCGGTTTTTTTTAATAGATAGAGTGATTCAAGAGGAAGGTTTATATGTATAATACATCACTACATAGTATAAAACAAAGTCGCTTCCCTGTCTGTCTGTCCCTATATATGCTTAGATCTTTAAAACTACGCAACGGATTTTAATGCGGTTTTTTTTAATAGATAGAGTGATTCAAGAGGAAGGTTTATATGTATAATACATCACTACATAGTATAAAACAAAGTCGCTTCCCTGTCTGTCTGTCCCTATATATGCTTAGATCTTTAAAACTACGCAACGGATTTTAATGCGGTTTTTTTAATAGATAGAGTGATTCAAGAGGAAGGTTTATATATATAATACATGCATAATATAGTAGAGAAACACTGATGATTTTAGAGGTTTCTAATGTAATGTCGTAAATAAACACATTTTTTTGCGCTTACATTGTAAACGCTGGCTGAACCCGTCGAGATAGATCAAAATAATGTACTACACTATTGTACACCTTAAAAAGATCTACAAAAAAGTCCGCGATTGCATATGTCTATCTCTTAGGGATAACCCACAATAACCATTTTTTATCCTATACTTTTTAAGAGAAATATGGCTCTAAAATTATCAGTGTTTCTCTACTATATTATGCATGTATTATATGCATATAAACCTTCCTCTTGAATCACTCTATCTATTAAAAAAAAACTCCTCAAAATCCGTTGCTTATTTTTAAAGTTCTAAGCATACATAGAGACAGACAGACAGCGGGAAGCGACTTTGTTTTATACTATGTAGTGATAGTGATCAGCATTGCACCCGAGCGAAGCCGGGGCGGGTCGCTAGTTTCTTTATAAAGTAAAGCACCTGTCTGGGTTCGAACCTACGACCTACAGGTTACAATTCGTAAGTCGTGGCCGGTACCACTAGGCCACCACCACTCTCATTTTTACTCTCACGACCTTCATATAACAATATTGAATTACAGCAAACTAGCGTATTGAAATTCAATACAACATATGTAGGAAACACATTTAAATATTAATGACGGTAAATTTAGTGGCTTTCAATAAATCGTGCCAACTATGAATAATATTGTATCGAATCAATATTTTATTGCGTCGCTGCGAAAATTTCAGCACTATTCATATGCTTCCATTATTATAACTAAAACTGTGACTTAATGTTTTGAATCAAATACTATGTTTTGAATAAGTGATTTGCACCTGTATGTGATTTCAAAAAGGAAAGTCGAGAATCAGTAAATTTGTTTTAATAAACTTCCTATAGATCGCTACAATGAAAGATAAATCATATATCAGTACAAACAGATTAAGTTCAATTACAATAAATTGCAAGAACAAAAAAAAATGTTCAGTTTTAAGATACGGTTTCATACAGTTATTTACCATGTAATGATAGATAGATAAATCAACACTATTTCACTCTTAAAAGATACAAATTAATTTACGCAACTATCTGGCCGAACACTGTCTCTTAATATACAGAACTCTTAGTTTAAGAGTCAGAGTTTATACGATATTTTTGCTTATATAGATTTTTGTATGTTTTAACTTCTGTACCTACAAACAACTATGTATAATTTTAGTATATTAACCACAGACTGTGAGAAAACCAATGAGAATTAAGTTCCGGTTTGACTAATATTATGAAATCAACCGGAAGTAGTATTTTGATTATTTTGTCGTCTTGATATCGCTTGCGACGACATGTATGTCTGTGCCAAATTATAGCTTTCTAGTACTAAGCTGCAAACGGCCGGACGGACAGACAGACATGGCGAGACTTTAAGGGTTCCTTGTTGACTACGGAACCCTAAAAATCAGACTATCCGAATGAGTTCGGCTGATGGGTGAGGCCGTGAAAATTAGCACCATTTATTGCGTGTCTAAATTGTACTGGTTCATTTCATAAAAAAAAATAACGTGAAATGTATTTTAACTATTTTTATACGATTACCTATTGAATAATCCTGCCTTCCAAAAATAAACCATCTGTTTGACGTATTTAGTTTTGTGAAAAAACAAATTTCTTTTTGAAAAAGCAGTAAATTTTTGGCCAAAATATGCCATTTTTTTCGTATACCTCAGTTGCAACCGTCAATTAAACTTTTTGTTATTGATAATATGAAAAAAACTTTTGATACCCTGGTTGAGTAGATAGTCAACTTTGCAATGAGAGCCATGATTGTTGAAATTGATTTAAAAAAAACGTGTTTTATATACGCAAAGTGATGGTCAATTATTTTCACTATTGTGTTACAATATTTTGTGTTATGCATTTTACTACCCAAAGTTTAAAAACGAAAACCGGGAAAAAGTAATTTGAAAATTGGCAAAACTATTGCTTGTCAGCAAGTTAAAAAATTAAAAATCGCCATGTTAGTTGGTCTTTGACTCGACGAGAAAGTGGATACATGGTTGATGACACCCGGAAATAAAACAGATTTTCAATAATAAAGTAAGGTAAATATAGTTTCTTTTTAAAAACTTTATATGTAGTCATCGTAGAAAAGTGTACTTTACGTTTATTAGAAGCTAAAATGGTGGAATTGTTTAACATTTAGAAATTATAACCCAAAAACGCAAGAATTGTGTGACAATTGATTGAATTGTGTGATACTTCCGTGTTATCCGTGATACAAATGTTGTGTTACGTAACACAATTCAATTGTAAAGGCTTATACATAAAGCAAAAATAGACTTTTTACAACATTTACTGTAAATTAAAAAAAAAATGGTTATTTACACGCCGAAAACCGATATAAAAAAAACCGACACCGATAAAAAGGAAACCGATATAAAGGATTATGATTTTAGCAATGTTTGTATAAAAATGTATGTAAGTACTGTGTATGAATGTTCCACCATAGCACCAAAACTAATAACCCGATTTTGGCAATTAAGGTTTCAACCGTTAAAATTGTAAGAGTATCATAGGCTACATCTTATTTGAACGCCTGGCAATATTTTAAAGACCTTTAACCCTTCAACCATCTCTGTACTGACTCATGAACAACTTTTACAATAAAAAGATGATTACAAGTAATGTTGTTTTCTTTATTAACTATATCTATAAATAACTCTTGAAATAACTCCTAAAAATTTTATTAGAATAATGCTAAATAAACATACCTTGTGAAATTCCCTTAATGAGAATAATATGTTACTATTGTGTTGCTTTTGTGTTACGATAACTCAAAAAGGCCGTGTTACATTTGTGTTATTTTGTGTTAATTTTCGCGGCCTTACCCTGATATGCCCAGATTATTTAACAAACAAACCTTACACCACAAGATATTAGTGAAAAAAAATCAAGGATTAGTGAAAAAAAAAAATGTACAGGATAGGTATACTACCTACAATAAATAGCAAGGTTTTAAAAATAATGCTGTCTTAATTAAATCATTCAATTTGTCGGACTTCTAAAGTAATTAGCCGTAGGTAATTATTTCAAGGATACTGTCGACACAAAATACTGCTTACTTTATTAGACTGTGCAAATACACAGTAAAAATGCCTAAAAAGCAGAAAGAAATATAATTAGTATCCTGTAAGTCTCTCGACCAATTGCCGATCTCCGACTTGGATAATTATGTGCTCATTAGTACTAGTGAGTACTCCTGAATTACTGCCTATACTAGAATAGTATCTTAATATATACTATTTTTCTAGTTCCTTTTTAATACAAAGAACTTAAATCCATATTTCTGTAACTTGAACAACGAATTTGTAACACAAAGGGGAATTAAAATTACGTCTTTGTAGATACATCGACAGAAATCTCCCGTCTTTTGTTTAAGACTTTTAGGATAAAGTCTTTTGTCTGATACGTCTTTAATTATGGCTGTCGGATCATATTGACTGTCATACTGAACTTCGAAGTTCAAAATACGGATCTACTGTATTCATAAAGTTTAAAAGTACGAATTATATGATGTGTTAATAAATTATAATTATTTTGTTGGTTTATTAGTCGATTCGCACGTAACTCGCCTAAAACGGGCGAATCGTAATGTTATTTAGTATTTTCCATTGGCAACTCGCATTCATTAATTTTTTTTTGTGAGCGAGTGAGCGAGTTGACAATATTGCAATAAAGTATAGAAAAAGGACAATAGCACACAGACGTAATAAGAGTTGCAAATACCGAGACACAATTCAAAATGTGCCTATTGCCTAAAACATATTACAGCCGTGCGATTCTGTAACCATCTCACCGTGATAACTTGGGTGAAGTGAGCGTGGAGTGAGTCGCCAATAGTGTCAATCCCTAGCATCAGCATGACTCACAGCTCACTCTAAGCTCACTTCAGCTTAGTTATCATGGTGAGATTTTTCCAGAATCGACCGGCTGGAGTTTTCGTTGCGCCCACAAACAAAAGAACTTCGTGCGAGTCACCTATAAAAAAAATATATTATTTAAAGTGACGATTCAGCCATTTCGGGCAAGTAAATTCGTGCGAATCTACTAATAAGCCATTTTGTTACGTCAGGTAAGATTTTTAATTACCTTATTACTTTAAATTAACTTCTGCTTTTATGTCTAGTGTAGGTTATTACTTTAAATTAACTTCTGCTTTTATGTCTAGTTAGGTAACAATAAACTAATTAGCTATTTTAGGTAGATACTAAAGTAAATAAAATTCTTGCGCAAAGTTCCAATTTATTTGTCTTAACATAACTTTAATATTATGGTACTTAAAATAAGAAAGCGTTCTTCATTCTTGTTATTTGTACATGTTTTTCACAGTCTTGTAAATACTAAATTAATCTTCTGCCAACAATAGGAGTTCAACCCGATCATCGGTTCGTCTCATCCAGCTGCTACCAGTCACCCAGGGAAGATCATCGCTCCATCAAGCCTGAGGGAATCCTACCCTAAGCTACACTATAGAAACCCTCAGTCCCTATCTAGCCCAAAATACCCAATCACCGGCTCATTTCATCCAGCTGCCACCAGTCACGAATCGAAGATCTTCGCTCCATCAAGCCTGAGGGAAACCTACCGTAAGCTACACTCAAGAAACCGTCAGTCCCTATCTAGTCCAAAATACCCAATCATCGGCTGATTTCATCCAGCTGCCACCAGTCACCCAGCGAAGATCGTCGCTTCACATTTTATTGTATTGTTATTATGTAGGTAATTAAGATATATTTTTAAAAACTGTACACGATTAGCATACCCATGTCGGTAAAATGTGGAGAATCTAATTTTATGGAAACAACATCTATGTATAATGTACCCATGTTTGCAAAGAAATAAATGATTATGATTATTATTATTCACCAAGCCTGAGGGAAACCTATCCTACGCTACACTCAAGAAACCGTCAGTCCCTATCTAGCCCAAAATACCCAATCATCGATTCATCTCATCCAGCTGCTTCACCCATCGAAGATATTCCTTCCATCACCAAGCAAAACCTACCCTACGCTACACTCAAGAAACCGTCAGTCCTTATCGAGCCCCAAATACCCAATCATCAGCTGATTTCATCCAGCTGCTACCAGTCACCCATCGAAGATCGTCCATCCACCAAGCCTGAGGGAAACCTACCCTACGCTACACTCAAGAAACTGTCAGTCCCTGTCTAGCCCAAAATACCCAATCATCGGTTCATCTCATCCAGCTGCTACCAGTCACCAGCGAAGATCGTCGCTACTTCAATCCTCAGGGGAACCTACCCTACGCCAGAATGAACTATTTTGGACAAGACAGGGACTGACGATTTCTTGATACACTCAAGAAATCTTCAGTCCCTGTCTTGTCCAAAATAGTTCATTCTAGACGTAGCTGATCTACAAATTATAATATCAAAACTATATTTATCAACATCATTATCGAAGCAGATATTAAATTACGTACTACAGTTAATACGTAACCGTTATATATCGCCATAAACGGATCGCGTCAAGTCAATTGCGATTTATATAAGATAAATAGGGGGCAGATATGGTAATGTGAACATCAATCATTATTACGCCCCACGCTACCTTCGAAAGCTGATATTTGCACTGGTTTGATTTATAGGCGGAAGCAAGAAGATGAATTATTCAGATTTATTTTTGGACTATTAGATAAACATAGATTGAGGGACTTTCGCTAAGTAATAACAGCCGCACGGTTCGATCGATCCGGGTAAGCTACGCTTACCGCGGTTGGTCCGAGGATGGGTGACCATCTTTACTTACCAACACCCCTCCGTGCCTCGGAAAGCACGTTAAACCGTTGGACCCAGCTGTCATTCGTGGATCTTTGACAGTCGTTCTCGTTAATGGGCGTCAGTAGCTGGGTTGTGGAGGTCAGAGAAGCAGTCGCTCCATGTATAATACTAGTATTCAGCTGCATCCGGTTAGAATAGAAGCCGACCACAACATAGTTAGGCAATTGATAAGATGAACATAGATAGATTTGATGATATCATGGTTTAGGGTTCAAGGCATCTCTCAAATTACGAGTTTCAATGTATTTACGAGGACCAGTCTTCTCTGATAATGATTTTGTCCATTGCTCAACTAGAACCTGCGCCCTAAATCGCATAACATACACAATCCGATACTTTTGAAGGATATTGCTAATCCAGTGCTATATAGGTTTAAAAAATTCATCTGTTCAACAACGT
Organism: Eremobia ochroleuca; assembly: GCA_949629135.1. Taxonomy (NCBI): domain Eukaryota; kingdom Metazoa; phylum Arthropoda; class Insecta; order Lepidoptera; family Noctuidae; genus Eremobia; species Eremobia ochroleuca. The sequence continues at coordinate 5,826,679 of OX451390.1, read as the reverse complement.
GAATTACGCAAACGTGGGTAAAGTATCAAATTGAAATCTATATCAATCAATTATCATTTTATGTTTGTTACGCAATTACCCCGCTGTAGTTGCTTGTCATCGAAAACAAAGGGACTCGCAATCGCTTTCACGGCGTTTCGTATTTCGACAACGCATATAAGCCAGATATACATAGAGCCTTTCGGAAGGTTATGTCAATCGAATATAATTTTGCTTAACCCTACAGAGCATGATTTTTCATATCGGCTTAAAAATATATATATTAGCCTGCAAATATGATGCCATTTCTCGAAAAAATATTTAGAACAATCATAATTCAATAGAAACGTAAGTGTTTGTGTATGGCACATCATGCATTATAATGTGAATCTGTTTTACGTAGTATAAATGAAATTACAAGATTACACGTAAAATGACAAATATGAACATGAACTTACCTCTAGTAATGATTTCGACACTGAAAAATTCAATTTTATCATTTTTTTGCGATTGTTATACGCCGCTCATTAATCGTATTCAAAGTACCTACCGATTTGAAGAAAACATAAATGAATAAACATAAATATTTACTCAGATCTATCCAAAATATCTGGTACTAAATTCGAAACTCAAAAACATAATTATATATATATAATTATATACATAGTAATTTAGTTTATCTCGTCAACACTAGATCACGCTACTTAAATCCATTTTTAAAATATAAAACGCTTTTCGGTATGTCCCATATGTGGGACACTATAATAATAAAAAAAAAACGAAACGCTTCGACTTTTTTCCATCATCGTTATTGCTGATAAAACGCATCTTTATCTAGGACCTAAAGATACGTATAGTCTTAAAAAAACGCATATAAAATTTCAAAACAAACAGGCAGCTTGGAGGCGGACACCTTAATTTTGAAGTTGATAACGATGACCTTGCCGTGGATCGTATCCTAGCCCGAGGAGTGTGGCGTATGGGGTGCGTGAGAAAGGTTTATCCGGGTAGAGATAGGGTCGTGTGTGTGGCTGACGTGATCACCAAAGGCGGTACTATCAGCTAAAAAGACACTCCACTAGATTATCCATTACAATATAAATTATAGTTTTAATATAAACCTCTTCTACTATAGTAATTTTTCTGTCAAATGAAGTAACACGTACTGAGTTATTTAATAAACCATTGTAGTTAAATCATTATATTATTGACACAGTCTGACATCGACGAATATTACTATAATATAATGTCACTGTATCCATTACAATACAAATTATACAGTTTTAATATAAACCTCCTCTACTATTGTAATTTTTCTGTCAAATCAAGTAACAGGTACTGAGTTATTTAATAAACAATTTTAGTTACAACATTATATTATTGACACCTGATATCAATGAATATTACTGTAATGTAATTTTACTGTATACACTATAGCTTGGATTTCATCTGAATAATACCGTAATATCATGTAGCCGTTAGCGTTTTTGGCCTGTAATTTGAGTTAAATTATTTTCGCCAATAACTTTATTTTGTAAAACTAAAGAAAAAAAATCACAAAACAAAATAGATAGTAAAAATTAACTTTGTTTTGACATATGACTAGCTATCTTATGATCAGTGATCGGAGTAGGTAGATTGAAATGGGGTCATTGATCCGAAACGTATATATTAATATGGATTTTCCTCCGTAATTTCGGAATTGGTTGATTATTAACAAAAAAAACCGGAACTTAGGTAGGAATTGTGTTAAAATGAGCAATATTATATTCTTTATATTATTATTTTTTAACGGCACAGTCACGATTTGACACAACCCAACGACCAATCAGAACGAAGGATCATGGGTGGTGCACTAACCGGTTATCAAAACAATGCGTACGCCCACCGACGACATGCCAGCTAGCTTACTCATTTACTTCGGTTCGTAGAGTGCGCTTCTTTGTTTGTTACTGTGTTGTTAAAACGTTACTTGACCCTCGCTTGTGTACATACTGACTTCTGGAATCTGCTCAAAAATTGTTTTTATTATTCAAATAAATAATAAATGAATTTAGTTTTGATACCTACCTTTAAATTTTGAATTGTGTTGTAATAATATCACTACCAACATTAACAATATTTAATCGGATCCGGAAATACCGGAATTGCTTTCCGGGAAAATAGCTTATCCATGTTATTCTTTCTGTGGGCATTTATGATACAAGTACCAAAAATATATAATCACTGCTTATGATCCACCCGCGATGTTATATACGCATAAGACTAGTTTTTTTTTATTTTTCTTGTAAAATTTAGTATAATCGGTTACTGTTTTATTCGGTTGGGGGTGTGACTAGCCTTTAGGTACCTGCGCAGTATTCTAAAGAGTACTATTCCTTATTTCTGTTCAAATACACGCTACTTCTAACAACTTATACCATAGCCTGAACGCATAATATATGACTCATAGCCAATCGTAAATAGTTGATAATGTATGTTCGCACTAAACTTAGTCGGGTTATACAATAAGCTGTACATTTATCTCTTTATGTCACATATCTAAAGTGCGCACGTTTATAAATAACTGTATACAGTGTAGTAGGGACAGCGACGAGCAAAAAAAAATTCAACGAATGAATCCGTGGTAAAAGGTTGTTACCATGGATTTATTCGATGACATTTTTTGTCGGTTATAAATATACATATATACATATATGCAACACAAAACTAACAATACTGACCAGCAAAAAGAAAATGATCGTATTAAATGACGCTTATCTCCTTCTATTAACATTGTACCTAGGTGCATCTAACGCCTGGCACGCGACGATGGGAAAAGACCAGACGGAATAACCATAATGCCTTGGAAGGTAGGTAGGCCTTTGGTGTGGGATGCAGCGTGTGTCGACCACCATTGCGCCATCCCACCTTCTAAGTACCGTGGGCTGTGCTGGGGCGGCTGCTGCAGGTGCGGAAAACCTCAAACAACGCAAATGCTCCAATCTCTTTGCAACTTATATGTTCGAGCCGTTTGGGGTTGAAACACTAGGACCATGGGGTCCGAGTGCCCACTTAGTATTTTGAGACATCGCCAAGAGTCGACCAACCGTGGTCGACTCTTCACGTGACCAGAGGGCTGGCCTATTATTTGGCCAAAGAATTAGCATTGCCATACAACGTGGCAAGGTTGCCAGCCTTTTGGGCACGTTTCCTATTGACAGCGATGCGGACGAATTTTTTGATGCCCTTTGATTATTTCCCCACCTTTTTAAATACTTGTACATATTATTATTTTTATTATTATTTGAAGTCTGCTTTTAAATTATGTATATATTATGTCTATGGGATTTTTCAATAGTCATAAAACTTTTTTTTCGGCCTCTGTTCATTTATGTGCTTGACGTATTAAATAAATAAATAAATAAGTATTGCAGTTTGACAGTTTTTGTACTGAAAATATATGAAACTGTCATAATTATTCTCCAGATAAAAGTTATCTGACTATTGAAAAATCAGCCTTAGAAAATAAAAAAAACTTACGGTACTTCATCTATTGTTATAGGTTACTTTACTTTCTGCGTATAGTATTAAATTAACTGTTAATGACTATTTTTTGTCCTAGTTTCTATTAAAATATTTTATTCAAACAACAAACACTCTTTTCTTATCGCCTGTCGGCTGTCGGTGTATTTTCCGCCGCGCTAGGAGGCCAGTAGCGCTTTGTGAGTGCATCGTGCATGTATTAATCTAGCCAATCGAAGAACTGCCAGTCGATTCTATAAAAATCTCACCGTGAAATCATAAGTGAAGTGAGCACTTAATAATGTTAATCCCTAGCGAATAACAGCTCACTCCACGCTCACTTCACCCAAGCTTTCACGGTGAGATGGTTACAGAATCGCACGGCAGGTTCTGCTGTGACAGATTTTGTTGTTTTGTTTTTGAAATTATATTTGGTTACTAGTTTATTTATTCATTTATAAGAAGAAATGTTATGTTTTATATACTCGTATGTTGTATAACTGTTTGTACTCCCCGTCACTTGTCCCTAAAGGTTCATTAGAAAACCAGCGTCAGACAGCATGTCTGTCTGTCATGAATGTTGAAATGACCCTTTCTGGCGCGGCCGTGAGGCACGCATTATTATTGTTGAAACATTACTTTGACTTTTTATTTCGTCATTCGTATTTTGTGTTTCACGACCTGTATTCAAATAAAATTAATTATTTCTTTCTAAATGAAGGGTTAAATGGTGAGAAAAGAAGGAGATTAATTGGTTTTGTGATCTATAACCGCCGTAAATGGTAGGTCTTTGTGAATAAATAACATCCGAAATATTCATAGGTGGCATTTTCATGTAAATAGGTTTATAAAAAAGGTTTAAGTACTGGAAGGTAACATTTGGACAGTCATGTCGTTACAGCACAATTCAAAACAAAATTAACATTTCACTAACTGCTAAAAGCATTATAATGATTTCACAGACAGAATAGGTACTATTTCTAATTGAATTCCGTAAGCAATCAAATTTTAATCATCCTCCATCAAACTCAAAGCGAAGCCTCCTTTGAATCAAGATTTCTCGAAACCTAAACAATTCTATCTAACTCTAATTATACAGTTACTTTAAAAATAACAGAACAAAGCATTTAAAACGTACAGCATTGTGATACATACATAAGTACATCTAATTACCACTGCATGTCGACAAAAGGAGCGTCCCCAAAGAATAAACGGCAAACAATCGCTTTGTTTCAAAGGTTCTAGAATGTACTCTAGATTTGTTATGTCATGTCACTCTGTTTGAGAAACAAAAAGTTGGCCTCAAGCGAATAGATGCGGGAGTTAAAAGGTTTGGGCTAAGACTACTAGGAGTTAGAATGAAAAGATTCAGAGTTCATAAGTTACACAAAGGAATTGGTTTTTTTTATTTAATAAGTTCGTATTTCTAGCAAATCGTTAGTGCTTTTTCACGAGTTTATTTGTTGTTTTGTGGTTGACCAAAAAATTTTGTGGAGTATTAGGTCATCCCACTTCCAGTGTCATATTTTTTATTTCCAATATTTATGTATTGCGCAATGGTATGCAATAGTTAATACATGTGTTGTCTTGTACAATCATGTTAGTTTAATTTGGTGTGTTGTATTTTCAAGACGTGCATTGATATAAAATGGAAGATTTAAAAAAATCTATTAATGTAGTGGAGCAACGTATATTTCTAAAGTTTTGTGCTTTACTCAATTACTCTGGAGGAGTTGCGCACGACTTACTGGTAAAGTGTGTTGGTCGTAACGCCTTAAATAAAAGAACCGTACAGCGATGGCTTGAAATGTACAAACAAGGAAGAACCACAGCTGAAGATGAGCCGCGAGCACCTCGATCATTATCATCGACTAGATTAGAAGTAAGGGACAAAATCAAGGAAGCACTTCGTCAGTCACGTAGGGTCAGTGTCAGTGATCTCTCCACTCAATTTAACATTCCTCATTCCACTATACATAGAGTACTCACGGAGGATTTATGTCTGGTCAATAAAAGTGCAGTGTGGGTGCCCCATACTCTGAACACGGATCAGGAGTTTCGTTATGAAACTGCGCGTAGCCATTTATCGTGGTATCGCCGTAAGAAAAATATACTTAATAGATTCATATGCCTTGACGAAACTTGGGTCGAATTTTATACTCCTCGTCAAAGACATCAGTCACGATGTTGGGTGGAACCGGGCACTTCAGCTGAACATTTACCACATGCAGAGCTACATGAACGAAAAATACTACTAATAGTAGCTATGGATGTCAGAGGCATTGCTTTTTGGAGAACTTATGATGAAAATACAACTATGACTGGAGAGCGATATAAGTCATTTTTACAAGAAAATATTCCTATTTGGGCAGACGAACATCATATAACGAGTCCTATAATTTTACATGATAACGCCAGACCGCACAAATCAAAAATAGTTCAGAATTTAATTGAAGATAAAGGATGGATTGAAATTATTCAGCCGCCATATTCCCCGGATATGAATCCTTGTGATTTCAATTGTTTTGGCCATGTGAAGAGGAAATTGTCGAGTACTCGATACAATAGCAAAAAGGAGTTAGATATTAAACTAAAGAGCATTATTGATGAATTAAATGAAAGTGGTACTTTAAATGGTGTTCAAGATTTGCCAGCAGTCTGGGAACGAGTGATTAATAGTGGTGGAGAATATTGATTAGTGTCACAAGGTTATATAGTATAGTAGTCAGTTTTTGTAAAATAATAATAATAAAAAAAATATGACACTGGAAGTGGGATGTGTATTTTATGCAAGGTTGCAAGCGCTACTGTTGAGCATGAGGTCCTAGGGTCAATTCCCTAGTCGGGTCATTTTATTTATTTAAATTTTTCGCACACAAAAAGGTACAAAGGCGGACTTAATGACTTAGGCATTCTCTACCAGTCAACCAAAGATGGTGAAGAGATTAGATGGCAGGTGCTTTGGTTGAGCCGAACAATAATAAAAAAAGCTATTAAAATTGTTGAATTATAAATGAAAAAACGTACACAAATACAAAATATGTATAATATAGATACATACTATTTACTATAATATATATACATGTAAACAGAATCAATGGACATGACTCCACACTATTCGTTTTGAAAATAACTCTGCAATTTTCGCCTAAATGCATACCGACTGGTGGCCGTCCTGAAGAATTGACTGAATATGAAAGAAAGAATGAACAGTCAGAAGTAATTTTGTAGGGTTTTCCCATCACGATTATTATCAGTAACATCCCGGAGTCTGGATTTGTGCCGTTTCACAAGTTTGTTGGCTATTTTTGTGGGTGACCCAAAAAAATTCGTGGAGTATTTAATGCAGGCTCTAGTGGTCGCTAACACTGCCCACTGTTGAATAACAATAATAATAATATAATTATAATAATAATTTATTTGTTCAGTGTATCACCATATTATTTAAATGTCTGTATATTACAGACATTTAAATAATATGGTGATACACTGTAATACACTTTAATTCTATGTTCAGATATTTAAACATCTGTGTCTGAACTAGATATAAAATTCTGTATTTCAGACATCAGCGCTCTTCCCCTGTTGTAGGCGACACTTAGAAATTAACTTAGTTTGACCTCTATCCACAACTATAACACATTCGATCAAAAGATAATTATAATGAAATAATATTAAAATAAAAGGAAGTGACAAATGTAGGAGAGACAATGAGACAAGAGAAATATGAGGTCCTGGGTTCGATTCCTTGGTCGGGCAAAGTCTTATTGGGTTTTTCCAGCAGTTTTAAGTTGCAGCCAGAAGTCTGGATTTTTGCCCGCTTGATGGCAAATGGCTCGCCCCTCGTATTATGGAACCTTAACATAAGTGGCGAAACGTGGGTATACTATACAGCGTGTAACGGAAAGGGGGTATCAACCCTGAAGGAGGTGAATGTGCTCATGAAACTCAACAACTTTCCCCAAAGAACATAGGTCGAAATATGAAAAAAAAATTTGGCCCTCCCTTACAAAACTGACTACCAGCTGATTGATTTACTATGGGAGGGCCAATTTTTTTTTTCATATTTCGACCTATGTTCTTTGGGGAAAGTTGTTGAGTTTCATGAGCACATTCACCTCCTTCAGGGTTGATACCCCCCTTCCGTTACACGCTGTATAATAGGTATACCTCTGCCTAACCCTTTGGGGAATAAAAGCGTGATGTGGTTTTATTCCAATCTCTTATAAATATTAAAAGCAGATGACGAGTAACATTGTGATTGAGCTCAACTTCGGTTATAATCAAATCATCATCTGCCTAGCATTTTCCCAACTATGTTGGGGTCAGCTTCCAGTCTAACCGGATGCAGCTGAATACCAGTATTTTACATGGAGCAACTGCCTATCTGACCTCCACAACCCAGTTATAATCAAATGCGGCTGAATATTAATATTTATGCGGTGCTACTGCCGAGGGGCTTGTGGCTAAGTTATGACAGCCGCACGGGTCGATTGATCAGGTTAAGCTCTGTTTGCCGCGTTTGGTCCGTGGATGGGCGACCATTTTTACATTTCCCGTGACTCAGAAAGCACGTTAAGCCGTTGGTCCTGGCTGTCTTTCGTGGATCTTTGACAGTCGTTACGGGTCGTCAGAAGCCCGAAAATCTGACAACCAGTCTTACCAAGGGGTATCGTATTACCCAGTAACTGGTTTGTGGACGTCAGATAGGCAGTCGCTCCATGTAAAATACTGGTATTCAGCTGCACTCGGTTGGATTGGAAGCTGACCCCAACATAGTTGGGAAAAGGCTAAGCAGATAATGCTGATGACGCGATGCTACTGCCACTAGGGAACACGAAAAACACCTGACTGAGTATTATTTATTTATTTTTATTTTACCAACGCACGTATACAACGTGTAACGTTAAATGCGCAAAGCCTGAAAATAGTTTGATCAGAATAACGAGCAGAATTAATTGAACCACTTTTTAATATAGGTCATTTTTTTCAAAAAAATCTCTATTAAAAACGTTGCCATGTCTATTTATTAATAGGTCAAGCAAGCCAATGTCAGCGCGGCGCAGCGGACCGGTGACGACTCCTCCCTCGGTAAAGCGTCGTCGCAGACGCAAGAAACGATCAGAATGGCCAGTAAAACTAAAACAGCACATAAAACTTTTGCAATTTTTTTAATGACTTATTTTCTCTCTGAAATAGGTCAATTGAATTAAAAATCAGTTGGGGTGTCTGAGGTTTTGCGCATTTAACGTTACACGTTGTATAAACAGGCTGACCCCAACATAGTTGGGAAAAGATTAACCAGATGATGATGACGCGAAGCTACTGCCACTAGGGAACACGAAAAGCTCCTGACTGAGTATTATTTATTTATTTTTATTTTACCATTTATGCACGCACGTATATAAACAGACAAGAAAAAACAGAACAGAAAAACAGGTATAAAGTATCGAGTATTGGTTGGTATTTGTGTTGTGGAGTGTTATGGTATAACTTGTTTTTCAGGTCCTATTATTATTTCTGGTAATTCACATTTCTTCACCATCAAATACCTGAGATTAACAGTGTTCTATTTATTTTTTTGTAATGCACACTTTCAAAAATTCATCCGTATTGTAGCAAAATCGATGTTTGTTCAATAGCACGAAATATTTCTCCCTTTTTTCCTGACTGTTCGAATTTTTATGACGATTTTTCAAACGTTACTTTGAATATAAATGGTGATTGTTAGTGCTTCGCGTCTGAATTCCGAATTTAGAATACATGGAATAATTGCAGTGCTCGTCTGCTCCGGGCATTATTTTTTGGAATCTGTGTGAAAGTTGCAAAATTTTTGTTGATTGCTGTGCGGGACAATAGCGTATTTTGACACGCAATATACGATTATTTTTATTTTCACTATTACAAACTGTTTTTTCACGTGGAATAAAAATGATTACCATGGCCGTAACGGGTTCGTAAAAATAAATTTCTTGTAAAATTCTACTATAATTAATAATTCAAACATAATTACATATCCGTAGGTAATGTATAATGGCAGTTAGAAGCTACATTCACTTAAAGCTCAAGTGAATGTAGGTAGTAAGTTCGTACATAATTATTAGTCATTTATTTTCAGAGACAAAATCAAATCAAAATCAAAAGTCATTTATTCAAACTAGGCTGAGGATCAGCGCTTTTCGAACGTTAAAATTACAAAAGACAGTCCCCCAAAACGCCCGCCCTTCACCACTTCATAGTTTTTTCGCTGGGGGGAAGAAGTGGCGCAACAAAATACCCAGCAGCATAACACAACAACATTACAAGACACAAAATACTAAATTAAATTATTTGCCAAATTATATATCAGCTAGCCACGCCAATATAGCAACAAATACAAGAAAAACTATACGTACTCAGCAAAAAAATAATAATATCAAAATCAAAAATGTAAACAAAAACTTACTATATAAATAAAACCCTAAAACATATTTATGCAATGCGGGTTCTGTTCACATAGCTGTCACTTGAAGTCACAAATGATAAACTAGGACCATCGAAATAAACTAAATAAACAAGTTATTACTAATGACAACAATAAAACCATGGTCAGCAAGACACAGTTAATTATACGGACAAGTTGTATGGACAGTCAATTATATGGCAACCTGAAAACGGAGTATTGTAACTAGATTTGTATAATTGTCAGCCGTTCAGATGTTCCCAATGCTGGGACACAGGCCTCCTCTCTTCGAGAGGGAGTGGGCTGTAATCTACCACGCGAGCCCAGTGCAGGTTGGTAGAAGTCACACTTCTTCGATTTTTTTGTTTTTAGGACATGTTGGTTCCCTCACGATGGTTTTCTTCACCGTTTTTAGAGCACTGGTGATGAAATTATTTACACAAAGTAAAACGCCTGCCTGGGTTCAAATCCACGGCCTACAACTACCGTCCAATATCGGCCGTTACCACCAGACCTGTGTTCTGTGTCAGAGTATTGTAAGCAGATTCATCATCTGCCTAGCCTTTTCCCAACTATTAACGACTGTCAAAGATCTACGAATGACAGCCGGGACCAACGGCTTAACGTGCTTTCCGAGGCACGGAGGGGTCTCGGTATGTAAAGTCACCCATCCATATACCAACCGTGGCAAGCGTAGCTTAACCTGATCGATCGACCTGTGCGGCTGTTATTATTCAGCCACGGGCCCCTCTATTGTAAGCAGATTACTGAGTTTAATTTTATATAGGCCACGTGAATAACTCAAACTCAAACTCAAAGCATTTATTTCAAGTAAACCAATTACAGGCAGTTTTGAATTGTCAAGGGGTCAGTCAGTCAGAAAGATGAAGCTAGTTGCCCATTCCAAAGCGAAGTAGGTACCTGTGGAGAAGAATGGGCAAGAAACTCCACGGACACTCTTTTAAATCATAAAAATCGTTACAAAATTTTGGTTACATCATTCAAGTTGATATAATACATGTGAGAACGATGTAGAAAGACGTGCACGTTAAAAGCGTCCGTACTAAAAAAGATAAAAACAAAAACAAAAAAATAACAATTCAGAAATGAAAATACTTAGATTAAAATTAAAATAAGCCTTGGCAGCTAAGAGATGACAAGTCCCTACTGGCGGCGCCCGTTCACGAACATGACGTATGGATCAGCACCATTTAGCTCAACCATTTTGAAGGGAATTCAATGATCCAACACACACGCCACCACCAGCGAGACATTTGAGTGAGCATGACATACCCTCAGCCGCCAGGGCACATTCAAGTCAATGAAAGACGTACCCAGTCAATGGTAGCTTTATAGTTTAGTTGCATAGTGCTCACACGTGTGTTATGCAATTATACAATATTAAGAGATTAAATTTATACAATACAAAGCTAGTTTTTTCAATCTTCAGCAGCTCACAACTATATTTTCGAATGTTAATTAATTAGTTTATGTGCCCTTGTGGAGCAGGACCAGCGGTGAACCAAGCATTTTTGTCAGCGATGTAATCCCCCAACTTATAATATCCTTGGCTGCATAGTGTGCGTTTTATATAAGATTTGAATTTAGTAATTTATACTTAAGTAATAGTAAATAAATAGAGCCATTTTTAATCCATCGTCCTTGTCAGAAGTAGGTACTAGCTTTTATAAAATAACAAAGTACATTTTTCTGAAAAATATTATACAAACTAACCTATGGGTGACATCACGTGGCGGTTTTATCCTCGTGGAATAACGTACCTAGAACCTATTACACCAATTTCAACCTTTACCTTCAAAAACAAAACACAGTGTTCCAACAACAAACAGATTCTATTATAGTAAAATTCTCGGCGCTATAAAGCCATATTTTTTTCTAATCAAAGCAAGTATTTCTCGTTTGTACTAGCATATACAGTCACAGGTGCGGAATAGGGCGCACAGAACAAGTTTAGTTACTAGGGTAGTGATGGAGTTTGTGACGAAGAAAATTACTTATTGTGCAACACCTAAAAAGTTGGCTGTGTTGGTATATTTCTGCTGTGAATTACTCCGTATACACGTGAAGTATGTGAAGTAATATACATGTATACCTACTACTACACATACTCGCGCTTGAGTTGTACCAACAGAGCTGAGATTATGCACGAATTTTGAAGATTTTTTTACACATAGTCGGGGTATTTGTGTAATAATAATACATACATACAGAAACTCAAACCCATTGGGGTAGCCTGCTACGATCCTTTCATACTCTTTTTGCTTCGTGTAAAAAGTATGTGTAGTTTTAATAGGTTTATGCGTATATTTAATATATTTATTCCTCAATTTTCATCATATCACCTACTACTGTTTGGCTCGGCATCACCCAAAGGTTGACTGGTAGAAAATGTCTATGGCATTTAGTCCACCTCTGTACATTTATGTGCTTGAAGTATTAAATAAATATATAAATTTCATTGTATGTGATGTAAGTATGAAGACAAATGTTATTGTGAGAACGACATTCGTCGACGAATGTCGTTCTCACAATTACTGCCTACAGTTTTTAATTATAATACAATTATAGCAGGAAACTTAAATATGTACCCATAGTTGATAATTGTTATTAACTTTATTATTGAAACATGTACTAACATTACCTTAAACGAGTAGTGCTTTTTACAAATAAGAAAAAAGCTTACAATACACACTTTACCTTCATAACCTAAAAACTCATCTTTTACTGTGTAACAGTTTGCTAAAGACGACGTCAGGGAAATATCGTCTTATAAACACTTTTCGGAGCAAAGCCTGCCGTATATTCAGCCCCCAGTAAGAGGCCAGCCATATATTTACCCCCCAGAGAATATTACCAGACAGAATAGTAGTCAGTAAAAACAGCAACCAATAGCGTTTGATGTGCCCGGAAGGAATTTACGTGGTTTCGGGCCCAAACTGGAATTCATCAGGAACTGGTGAATAGTTTATATTAAGAACTACATAGTAAAACGTTTTAACAAGAACCGCATCAATTATGGGTGGGGTTAAATAGATTGCTAGAAGGTCAGATGTGTGTAATACAGTAAAACACAGCATAAAAAAAAACTTCACAAAATTTTATGGGTCATACAAACAGTATGACCCATGCGACTTATGTTTTTTTAAAGAGCGCTTAAGTTAAGCAATTGAAAGTTGCGTTTTTTCAAACAACCGAAGGAAAATTAAAATGTGGGTTTGAATGTATCAAACAGATCTTGTTAACCCTAAATGCATCGTGATGTAGCATCAACCAAATCCAATGTCATATTTTCGTTTCCATAGAGCGCGGGGATTCCCCAATTGTTAGAGACATTCAACTCATTTTGTTCCCAATAGATTCGTTCTGATTACATAAACATGTAATTTTCCACCAGGCCACTTAAAAAATAAAAGGTGTTTTTATGAATATATTTTTTTAAAATATTTTTTTCTTTACTATAGAGCTAATGACTTTGACGCGGGTCTCACCATAATTTAGAAAATTAACTTCGGAAGGTTTATCTTTAGTATTAATTAATATTAAACTTACACATAATAATCTCTATGTCTTGCCCAGCCGTAAAAGCCGTGCGGAGTAGGGGCGGGTCGCTAGTAATGTATACAAGGACAACATTAATTAAATTGTGCATATTTTTGCCTATGAAAACAAAAAAAAACATTCGTAGTTTCCTTAAGTGAGTAGCATTTTGCACACTCTAGAGCCCCAGCGGCACAAAAACGTGCCAGTAAACACCGACCTATTTAAAACTGTATTTGTAGTAAAGATAAGGCTTAAAATCGTCCGCTATATATATCTAAAAGAGCCCGCTCGCGGTGCTTGACCGGTTAAACTGTTTCAAAAAGTTTTAACTTAGGCTACCAAGTAACATAGCCTACAACTAAATAAAAACAGTAACCAACAACACAACACAACACTAACTAATTTTGCTAGTGTGTGGCGCTAAAAGTCTAAAATAAACTCGAACGCGACATATTTCATGCCAGTTAGTGTCCCAAGACTTTGTTGCCATAACCTAGAAACTTTCATGTCTAGCTTCAAAGCTAACATGAATGTTTGTTTTGCGAAGTTTAGTATTAACCAACGGACATAAACCTAGATCATTTAGTTTTAATTAATGAGCAAGACTGTTTGCCATGTATACTTAATTAAAAAAATCTGTATTCTAAATGAGCCTTTAAAATCATACACTTGAAAATGTTTTATTTCATCGAGTTTTGGTAAAATAAGTTAGATCATTCGAGTTATGTTTTCATTCCAATAAATTATATTTTGGTAAGATTCCCAAGAATAATGTTAAAACGAGAGAATATTTTTAAAAATAAAATACCAATGTTGGGTACTGGACAAAAAACAAGCAAGCAGCTTGTTATATATAAAAAAGAATATTTAACATGCAAAACCGTCTAGGAGTATCGTAAAAGCAGTCAGTCACATAGGGAGGTGATCAAATCCCCTACTCCAACGACTCGATACCGCCAGGGATCAAGTAAATACGACATGTTTGCCAAAAGCCTCGAGAAATAGGATTATTCAGACAGCCTGCCTTCAGGTGTTAGACAGTGTCAATACTGAAAAATTGAAAAGCATTTCAGAGAATGTTTGTATTTTTCTTTTATTTTATTTTTAAGGTATCGCAGTCTATTCTTGTACAAAGTGTTGCATATCAATGAGAAATGACGCAATTTGAGCTTATCTACAAGCGCCATGAAATGTTAGAGTGTTACAGTTCTTTGGTATGGAAAATGGTGAGACGAGTGTGTTGGAAAATATTGCTTAGATTATGAGAAACATTGGAGAACTTATATCTTCCTATCATTGTTTCTAGTGTTGACAAAATATTTAGGTCGTTTCTCTAATTGGCAAAAACAAATCTACGGTAATCAAAATAAATGTATTGTTTCTTTCTTCCCGATAATTATACTTTATGCGATTGTTATACTAATATTTAAACTAAGCATTTATCGCATAGTTTAGGGCACTTAGATATTCCGAGCATGATTTATTAGTGTAAGCAGATGCGTGTTTTTTATCTCATTGCCAGCAGTTATAAAAAACTGGTCAAGTACGAGTCGGACTCGCGCACCAAAGGTGGTATGTCTAGGGATCAAGTACAGACGCCAGCATATCAAGCTACCCGAAACTGTCAAATTTTCCCGGTCAACTTTGAACCTATGCTTTAGCGATTATATGAATTATATGATTTAGCGATAAAGTTGAAAATCTAATAAAGAAATTTGACAGATTGTAGTAGCTTGATGTGTTGGCCCCTGTACATTTTTAATTGTAAAATTCAATCAATACAAAAAATATAAAAATACAATTAATATTTATCAAATCTAGTCTTCCAGGCTGGCTTCTTACTTCAATTCCTATTTTTAAGTTAACCACTGAAATGAAGAACAGAAAAATAAAGAATTATTAAAATTTTTGCAAATTGTGGGAAATTAGCCGAAGTTAAAATGATATTCCGACGGCTCTCATCATCTCTACTCGTGTCAAATTATGTCGACGCTCCATATCGATGTAATTTTATAGCTCTGAGATTTTTAACAAAAGTGCAGTTTTTCATAAAAGATTTGTACCAACATTTAAAATTCGTAGTTCGTTCAGAGCAACATAATCGTCTCTCAAAACACTTTTAAGATACGATTCAATATACTTCATCTTGTGACCCATTGTAGGACATTGAACGAGACACAATAGAAGTTTTATTGATATTACGTCTGGGGAAACTAGAGGTCTGGGAATGTGCCGCAAAAAATTTGAAAAACTAGGCAACAGGGCACAATTTTCATGATGAAAATTGGTGTTCCTAAATCCTCCCATAGCAAAAGTCTATCTCCAAAAGCTGGTTACATTTTTGCAATCTCTTCGTACGTTTGCCTCGGGGTGGAAATTTTCTCGTAAAACCTAAAAGCATTCTGGTAGGGTATCCATACGAAGTAACAGATGAACTAACGGGCGGCCATGACAGAATATGCTCGCGTTCTTCCGTTTCCATGGGAACAATAACAAATACTGGCAAAGTTGGAAATATTTTATGATATTCCTTGCCTTGTTAATGAAAAATGTTTGTAGGTACGTTTAATTGTTAAAAGTCCTACAAATATGGGATGATCGTGTTTAAGTATAAAGTAAGGCTATTACTGGTAGTAGTGTAGTATTATTTGTAGTTTTTTTTTCAGTTTGTTTTGATTGTTGTTGTTTAGTTGTCATCTGCCAGTGTCGCGGGCGCATCTTGATTAAGGGCTCCCGCAGATAAGCGCGACGCGACGGTGCGACACGATCCTGGTAGAACAAATTCCACGAAGATTTCATAGAAATTGTTCTACTAGTGTCGCGTTGCGCTGTCGCGTCGCACTTGTCTGCGGGAGCCTTACTGCATGTACAGACGCCAGCACATCAAGCTACTACAATCTGTCAGATTTCTTTAATAGATTTTCAACTTTAGCGCTAAAGCATAAGGTTCAAAGTTGATTGGGAAAATCTGACAGTTTGGGGTAGCTTGATGTGCTGGCGTCTGTACTATCAAATGTCAATGTCGATTAATATCATTGAGATGGGATATAACAGGAGATGCCCTGTTATTCTATACACGGTTGTAGGTAGGTGCCAGAGCAGCCATCTTTGTCGCCAAGTTTCGTGGTAGTTCAGCTGTCAAATGGTTGTTTATTTTTTGTATTATTGAGATTTGCGAGAAAAATACGAGGACTTTACCTTTAAAACTGCATGTAAATGTTGAAAAACAGCAATTCAACATGCCTGTGTGTTGTATTGTGAAGTGTGGTGCAAGGAAGAATGAAAATCAACCTCAACTTTCTTTACACAGGTTAGTAGCCGGTTTTCATGCAATAACACATACAATAATAGACATTCGATGATATAATTGTAACGCGATCATGAATTTATGGCTAAAGTATTGATATTTGGGTGAATTTCCGTATAACAGACCTTTTTATTATTTTGTTAATTCATTCGTTTGTTTACAATAATATGTCATAATAGAATAGTGTTGTACCGTTGCCTAATAGTTTCCGGAACTAGTTCCTCCGCTGGAACGATATCGGTATATTCTGCTATGTTAACATAAATAGTCCTGCGTCTTATTAGCTCCGATTGACCTTGCTAGGTCCGGCCCGTGGTTCACAGCACCAAAATCAAAATATTTTCTTTCACATAAACCTACATGGGCACTTATGAAACGTCAGAAGCTAGATGCACGGTTCCAAATGGTGGTTTCCTATGCAGAAGAACCAGCGAGAAACTCCACGGTTACTCTTTTAAAAACAATTGGCTTTTACAATGTCTTCTATTTTTTTAAGTACCTGGTACTTGTTGACAGGCCTACACTGTCCTCCCCTACCTATTAACATTGTAAAAGCCAATTATTTTGAGTAACCGTGGAGTTTCTTGCCGACTCTTCTCCATAGAAACCACCAATTGGAACCGTGCACATAGCTTCTGACGTTTCCTATTGATTTTAGTTTCATATGCTAATATAATATAGCTGTAACCAAAATTATTTATTGATAAAAATACTTGCACTTTTTATAGGTTTCCTAAAAAGGAAGGACTAAAGAAAAAGTGGTTAGAGGCTATTGGTGAAGAAAATATTAATCCCCGACATAAAGAATATAAGGTACCTCTGTTCACTTCACTTTGAAGAAAGCTGTTTCAATAGAACACTTGATGTAATGAGATTACATGATAACTCTGTTCCCACAGCATTTTTGGTAAATGTGTATTAAAATGATTGATTAATAATAGCCTGGCCGTTTGGCCTGAAATAAATAAATAGATTTATATTAATTACATATATAAAAATAATAATAAATAAATAAATCATATTCCACAACTTTCACACAACGCCATCTAGTCCCAAACTAACCAGAGCTTGTGCTATGAGTACTAAGACAGCTGATAAACATACATATATATTTCTAAATACATACATATTATAAGGTATAATAGGTATAATAATAAAGGTATAATATGCGAAAGCACCTGTTTTTGGGCATATGGATACATATCTCTTCACGCTGTTTTCCTTCACTTTAATACGTAAACGTGATGCAATTAAAAGGTGTTTTTTAATTCTGTGCCGAAAAAACACTTGGCATTAATTTTATTTTCAGGGAAGAAAGTTGATTGCGATAATTTGACAGTTTCGGGTAGCTTGATGTGCTGGCGTCTGTACCTATCGATAAATAGTTCATATGAGTCTTTTACGCATAACAAAAGATTAGAAATAAAGTATTTTCGCATACTGTATTTTTATGCAAAATTATAAAGTATGTTTATCGAAAATAAACTAGGATACGTTACTATAAAGTAGGCAACCTTAGTTAGAACAGACTATAAGTTAGTATACTATATTATGATCCAAACGTGATAAATAGTACGACTCGTATTTAGTATCGATACTCGTTATAGTAACACCAATGTTCCTTGATTGATACAACCCTAGCAATGGCAGCCATTTTTTGAGACAATATGAGTTGTAGGTAGGCACCCTTTTTTCGTAGGTATTTCCAGTCCATATATATATGTCTATGATTAATATGTGTTGTCATTGGTCCCTGGCCTTGACATCAAGCGCTTGAGTACGAGGCTTTTGACTCCGTTGTATATTTTGTCTTTTTTGATATTTTTTATTATTATTTAATTTTTTTATTTGTAACGTGCGTTTTGTTTGTGCAGAATGAACGTATTTTCTTTCTTTCTTTTTCTTCTTTCTTATTATTTAGGCTGAAAATAAATTATAGATAATTCTAAGCTATTTTTAACCGACTTCATATTAGGTGCCTATTGCTAATAATCCATCCTATTAGGCTACACACTTTCCCAAAACTGCAATTTGTTTACCTGTAGGTATTTGTATGATATTTTAATGATTGAGATCTGGGTAGCTACAGTTCAATGGCTGAAACAAATTTCATTTTATTTTTAGCCTATGTTATCCCACTACAAGGCAAACACCTCCCTTTCTCTTTTCCACTCCTCTCTGTCTTGAGGGGCAAATCCTATCTGTAGGCGTATAGCTCGTCCCGCCAACTTCTCTTGGGTCTGCCTCGGTGTCGCCGGAACCTAAATAAAACGCTGACACAAAGAAACTGAATCAATCAAATAGAAACGAAAAAGTGCTAATAGCTTTGCTTGACGTGATGATCTAGATGCATTTAGGGAGTTTGGCCAGAGAAGACATGTAGGTACCTACCAGTACCTAGAGGGAAGAGTGGAAAGCTATCGATCAAATCTTTGTCCATCAGTGGGATACTCGTAATACTGCTTGATAAAAAACACAATAATAACACAAATATCCCCACCGCCACGCCGTATCTCTCAGTTGACATCGTGGTGGGGCCTGCGCGCTCCAAACTCTAAGCCTGTGCCAGTAGAGTTTACCTTGCCGGAACAGGTGAGCAGTAGTGACCCCACGGACCCTATCTCCCGGGAGTAGTGTTATTCTTCACCCCTCGACTTGTCGTAAATGGCCGGCTGGAGTGAACACTGACAAGGAACAGAGCTTCAAACTCTTTTTTGCCTTTATTGGCAGGCTTGAGTGACGATTCGCAACAGCAAACGTGATCGGGGGAAGGAAGTATTCCAGTAAGTGATCGAGAAATCTTGACCATCTTTCGGACTCTAGGATTGTTCTGAAAGTCGTGGAATACCTCTCCACTCCTCAAGCATCTCAGGACATGTTGCCCCCTTGTTGCTACGTCACTATGTGCTAGCGATCGTTTCCGAGGGCCCATTATTGTATGTGAGTCACCCTCTGCCATTTATCCGTGTATATATGAAACATTGATCAGGCAGGAGCCATACTTCTTCCATAGTTCTTGGTAGCCAGTCCACTTTAGTCACCCAAACCCATAGTTCAACTTTTTATTTTTCCTTATCCTGTAATACACTAAACAGGGGTTGTCCTTGGGTGCACTTGCATAGTCCTTACAGGGATAATCGTCGGTAGGTGATGTATTTAATTAAAATTTGGTAAGGGGCCTCTGCTGGCCCCTCATACGCTTTGAGCCGGGATATGTAATGACATGAATATTATTTCTGTGTGTCTCTCTTAAATCCATAAACTGAGCCTAAACAAATTCTCGCATTCAGAATCTGTTTGAATATCAAATCCCAACAAACAAACAAATTATTTTCGTACACAACACACGGTGGTTTTGTACTGAAATAGCTCCACTCAGTTACGTAAAATGTTTCCATTTATTTTGTAAAAGCATTGGCTCTTTTCAGAAGCCAATTTCTTGTTCCCTATATTTATGTTCGCATAAATCGTTAAAATGTAGGGAACAGCTGATTTTTTTTTTTCAATCAATCAATCATTTATTATTTGTAAAACATAGGTAACAAAAAAAATACAGATCTTATAGGTAAATACAGTGCGCTATGTTTTGTATATGGTAGGAAATACAAATATGTGTAGTTTTAAAGTTTACAGTGAAAAGAAAAAAAAAAAGGAAAAGTCAAAAATTGGCACAGAAATTAGAGAATGTTGAAGTTACCAACCTAATTGTTCAAGAACTCGTCAACTGTGTAATAACATTTATCAATTAAATTTTTTTGCAAAGTTTTCATGATTTCTGTTTTAGTCCCATAGTAAAGTTCATAATGATGAGTACAATGATGTTATGCGTTATTTAAGTTACAACTTGTATAAACATGCAATATTATAAAGCTAAAAAGATTGTTAGAGACCGTTTGCTTTTATGTTGGATTATCCCCTCAAACAAATGGAAATCAAAACATTTAACGAGGAATTCCATTGCCAAAGCATATTTATCTGTTTCAAAACATCCAAACTATGTAAATAGTCAGGGACTGTGGTTTAGTAACAAATCATTTGGTACTGTTATATATCATTTGTAACATAACTGTTTGACAGGATCGGGTTTTAGTACGAACTACTAGTCTATACTAATAGCGAAGATGTGATGAGAGACAATGGTCTAGGGTAGGTCAGATGTTCGGAGAAGTTTGTTTGAAATTTTCGTGACCAGAAATTACAATAGATACAGTCAGCAAAAGAGATAAGTAACAAGGGTTGTCGGATAAAGTTGAAGTTTAATAAGACACCGATGATTTTTTAATGAAATATAATTAGATTTCATTGAATTGATACTTAGATGAACTATTTGGTTTTTATTAATTAAATTAAATTTTATTCGAAAATATCTATTGGTTTCTTACTATACTTCTACTATATCCGACGACCCTGGTTACTTTGTGTTTTTATTATGCATTGTATTGGATGTTTTATTATTGAACAAATGTAAATATATTCGGTTGCAAAAGATAAAGGCGTTTCTATCTGTTTAAGAAACGCGTAGCAGCTCTGCTACGGCGTAGTAGTCGCGTAGCATTTTATTTTACATACACTTCATAGCAAAATAGTTGGACCACTCAAAACTAACTTATTTACGATGTTCGTAACGATACTCGATCAAAAAATCACAATTTTTTTTTTTCGAAGTAGTCTTCAGTCATGAATAGGTCCAGTACTTATTTGAAGCTCGAAATATTGCTCAATCTACCGACCAATTTTCACTATACGCCCTTCCACTCGCGAGATTCTCGTTCCATCTTCAACAGACCGAAATCTCAAGAGGTTTGGAGTATCTGACGAGAATCGTAGGTGTGCAAACACCGCGGGCCCTTGACTCACTCGTTGACGCTGAATATACATTGAAACCTATAAATAAATTCAACAAAAGCGGGTCAGGTTTGCCATGGATAACCGGGTTTGGATAGGGTGGAAGTCGTGATGGAGATGGATTAATAGTGTGTGTCAATATGTTAGGTGAGTAGTTTCTGAAAAAGAAATCTAAGCGCCATTGCTGTTATTATTATTTATATTTACGTAGACCTAAGTCTTATTGTGGCATTTAAAACCTATCAAACTTGGTCAAACATTAGCACATTAAAATAATTGTTAAACACGGGAGTTGGAACTGTCCAAAGATTGGCAGTAGCATTTTGCCAGACTCCACTAACACCATTCAACAGTCATAAAATCGTTCGCCAAAAGTCAGTGATTTTAGCCTTTAAGAACGTTTATTCAAGCGAGTAGACTTTTATAGATTTTTGACATTACGTCGATGAAAATGAAATAAACCTAGTTTCTGGTACATAGCTTTTAAAGAACATAAAACGCAGCGATCCTTAGGTCTTACGATTTAATAAAAAACCTGAAGTTTGAATTTTATGCAAACCGTAAAACATAATGTATGTAGTAAATATTTTACTTACAAACGTAAAGAAACGATGATCTGTCACAAGTTTAGGGTTATAAAATATAAAAATTCGGTTTTCAAATTTAGCTCATACAACATGGCTTTGAAGATATCTCTGACATTGTACCTACATACCTGATTATTGACTCAAAAGTTAACCTGCAATTGACTAAGTTTTCTACGCATTTGTACGTAAAAAAAATCTGAAAATACCATACCAATATAAAAGTAGTAAAATTAAATTCTTGTTAACGGCAATGACCACAACTTTCCTACCATAATCCGCCATAGACCGTTCTTATATGATGCGTAAAGTTGAATGAATAATCTAAGCAGGTACTCTGATTCATTCTAATATGTTCACAAAAAAAAAAAAAAAAGTTATTTCTTTGTCAATAATCAGAAAAAAATATCTTATTTCAAACAATTCTCACGCACCATATCTCTTTGGCGAGATTACATTTAAATAATCACGTACACCATTAACTGATCGAACACGCTCAAAAAACCTCCCTACACATTTCACCATCTGCTGACATAAACTATTCGGTGCCAACACTCTCCTACGCAATCTGTGTAATGTATTGCAATAAAAGCCTCGTGATCTGTGTTTATTCGGCCATTTAACTCTTATCTCCCCGCTGTTAGGCGATGTCACGCTAAAATAATAGTCTATTTCCCTTTGAAAGTGCAAAATTATCTAGAGGGGCTTTTGAAAAACATTTGGTCAATTTCATTGTCCGGATTTGTAAATTTTCAGTGTGATGTTTGAAATAAAATATTTAGAAATGATTTAAGCTCTTTTTTATATATCAAAGCTCATTGTGTCATTTCAAATAGCCAATGATAGTTATACTAGAAATTGGCTTCTATTGGCTTTAGAAACTGGCACTGGGTCATAAAAATATACGCGTCGACTCGAGAACCTCCTCTTTATTTTTTCGTTGGTTAAAAAGTTAAACCACTAACTTAAAACTTTTTAGGGTACAGTAACCATTCTGAGACGACAGTGTTTAAAATTTATTTTGACCCAGTTTCATTCGTATGCCTACAAAATGTTGCAAACTCGACAAACTTAGTACATAAATTCATTTACTTTTGAATTAAATGAAACATTAAAAAGGGTGAACAAAAAGTATGTTTTTTTTGTTGATTTAAAAACTGCCAGCAAGTGAAGCAGTTGCGTTAAAATGGCTGAGGCCAGAAACCATTTCTAAGTTTGGGTTCTTTAGACTTATTTTTCAAATAAGGATATATCTACTTAATTATGATTTTTTGTAATTGGCGTGATCTAGCGTTCTTGACCTCGATCACGCCCGATGGAAAGCAGTGGGTGAGGTGTATGATGGAACGAGCGTGCCCATGGTACTATGCCTATGGTACTGGAACTTCCACGCATCGACAAAACACAGCAAGCTGGTTGACGCCAGACTCACAAACCAGACGGGCGTCAGCCCTACCACCGCAAGGGAAGAATTGGCCAGTCAAATAAGGTTTTGGGTGTGACTGTCCAGGTTGCGCCAAGCGCTAGGTTCAGTTGCGTAACTGGCGGAAGAAACTGCTCTACACGAGGAGGCTTCTTCATGCATCCCAAAACAGTGAAACAGTAAGACACGATTTTTTATTTTTTTAATTAACTTTCACTCTCCCTCTGTTGAGCAAAGGCTTCCCCCATCCTTCCATCCTTCCAAGCATACTTTTCTAGTCACCAACCCTTGCGGTACGTGCCTAGGTGGTCTCGCCACCTCTTCCTGGGCCGGCCTAAGCGGCGCCGTCCATCCTCAGGCACCCACTGCATGGAGACTGGTGCCCAGAGGTCACAGCGCTTGTGGCTGACGTGACCCGCCATATCCCATTTCAGCTTGGAAGCCTTTCTGCTACAGATAAGTTATTATTCTTTTATTTATCTTGCTGATGCGGACTGAAACTGTTTACTGCTTGCTACACATACACACTGCGCCACACGAATAAGACCAGAATATTTTTTTTGCTATTTAGGATATGAGACAAAATAAATATATAAGAATGATAAGTATAAACATCTTGTGGCTAAAGACGTTTGACAAAAACTTTAACTATAAACAATCGAACTTAATAAATACTCAGTGATCACTTTTGTCAATGTTGGAGGCAATTATGATGCGTCACTTGAATAAGACACAAAAACTTCAGTTATTAATACTATTATTAAAAAAAAAAAATGATTAGTAATTAAAGTTTTTCCCCTTCTGTTGAATTAAATTAAAAATCCGAGATGGCATTGAATCATAAAGAC
This sequence comes from Eremobia ochroleuca, assembly GCA_949629135.1. Taxonomy (NCBI): domain Eukaryota; kingdom Metazoa; phylum Arthropoda; class Insecta; order Lepidoptera; family Noctuidae; genus Eremobia; species Eremobia ochroleuca. The sequence continues at coordinate 5,802,186 of OX451390.1, read as the reverse complement.
TTTTTATGTATTTAATCGGCAGTTTGCTCCAACACTTTTTTATACCCTTCTCGAGATCTTGCTTGTTGTTATATTCTTTGCCATTCTTATAAAGTTCACGTGACAGCCGTCCCCACACATTTTCTATGATGTTTAAGTCAGAGGAAAGCGATGGCCAGTCAAGAACATCATCATGGTCTTATTCATGTGACGCGGTGTGTATAATTATTTGTAGGTTTGTACTTGAAATGATTTTACAATAGATTTGTGACATTGTAAAATTATTTCAAGTATCACTTTGCAACAGACGCATCATCATTATTTAAGCCAAAAGACATTCACTGTTGGACATAAGCCTCCCCCAAGCACCGCCACTCCGACCAATTCTATGCTTCCCGCATCCAACGGGTTCCTGCGGCCTTCACAAGGTCATCGGTCCATCTTGTTGGGAGGTCTTCCAACGCTACGTCTTCCGGTACACACAACTGTAGTACGTTTCTGCCCCATTGGCCATCTGTTCTGCAAGCAATGTGCCCTGCTTACTGCCACAAGTTTGACAATTCTTGGGGCTATATCGGTTACCTTGGGTCTCCTGCGGATCTAGAAGACACATAATTCCTACTTATATTTTAAAAATAGAAAACTTAAAGATTCATAAATACCTTCGTTAAACTCATTTAACATTTTTATTACAGAACTCTAAAACCAAGTTGTGCTCAACGAGTTTTTTTATGAAAACATAAAAGTTTTCATTTTTAAACATGACATTAAGGGACGCATTAACAGTACAGAAGAGGTGCAAATTATGTTGCCAGCACATTATCTCACTTACTGCTACAAGATAATGGTCCCAGCTTGAATTTAAGTTCCTGAAGTGTTCTTGTGGAATGTTATTTTAAAAGGAAAAAACAATGGTTTTATAGTGGCGTAGGGCACAGGGAACAAGGTGTCTAGGGTCCCATACATATGAAACTTGTCACAATATGCGCTGTGTCAATGAGTTACTGCTGTCTAAAAAAATGTTTTATCATGTTCGCGCTCGGACCAATCTTTTCAGTGAGGCGCCACTGACGCGCGCACACCGCACTCTCAACCTCATAGCTAGTGACTATTATTTTGGTTTTGAGTGAGTTCACAAATAATGCATTGCTTGTTAGTTAAAACATTTAATTACAATATTAATATTAAGTTAATTATATTTATTTATTCCTTTATTTCAGGCAACTAAGGCATTAAGTCCGCCTTTGTACCTTTTGTGCGAAAAGTTTAAATAAATAAATAAATAAACTAGGGCCCATAGAAAAACAATACATACTACTATATCTCAGAAATACTATAAATACATACAACATAACAAACTAAAACTACTGCACACGAAGTTTCGGCGTCGTGTTTCGCTGACTGGTGTCATGTAGCCGGCCACGAAACCGGCGATACACAACACTCTTCGGCCAGAACTCTTCCTTGAGGTACTTCTCGAGATGATGTGTCGGAGCACGCACCACGAACGACTTGAAATTCGTGTTGTGACGCGGCTCCAACTTCTCGACCCTCAAAGTCGAGTTGGTCTTCACACACACGTTCTCCAAGATCTCCTCAACCTTCGTGGAGTGGTGCAGTCTGGACACGTACAGCAGCGTCGTCGGGATTGCTGGACGTAGCACCATGATGGGTCCTGCCGGCGCGGTGCCGCACGGGTTCCGACAAGGAGGCTCCTTCTTCTTCTTCTTATCCACCTTGATAACCATGATGATAGGATAACATTTTACCTGTAGATAAGTACATACACTACCGCATTAGGTTATGCAGTAACGAAAATGTAAGTAAATGTTTTTCATCGAGTTACACTTTCAAGGCATGTGTTTGGCCTATGTCTAGCAGTGAATTTCTGTAGGCTTATTACGACGTTGATCTTGTTTCCCATCCTCAATGTTCCAGCAGCCCAATGAGAGTCTGTTGAGATGTCGAACTTCTTTCTACTTAGCCTGTGTGTCTGTTAGTGCGCTTGTAACTCAAGAATCAAATACCTGCACCCTAATTGTGGTACACACTATCAACCTCAATCATTTTGAAGATAAATGATAAATGATAAATGATTTATTTCTGTAAGTAGGTTTGTACAAACACTTTTACATGTCAATCATATTTTTTAAACTAGATGAGGTCGGCGTTTCCTATCTGACTACTCTGAGAAGAAAGGCCGAAACAAACTCAGAGGTCACAGTCTCTTTTAAAGTCCAGACATAATCTTGGTCAGATCATGTGAAGACCATGCAGATTGGTGTCTGAAATGTCCTTTTGAGTAAAGAACCACACAGATTGAGCGGACCTGTCCAGTCAGTGCACGCATTTGTCAAAAATTGTGTAGCTCAACTCAGAACTTGAGGAGCCTTACGATTCGACGAACAATACCAATGAAAGGACATTTGGGTAGGCCGCATAAATTACTCAAACTGCCAGACCATGATTAAAACTAACTAAGAAGGAAAAAAGAAAAAAGAAATGACCCACATAGTCTTCACACTCACAATAATAATAATAAAAAATAAGATACTATACAAAGTAAATATCCATGTCATTGTTTATATAAAATTCATCAATGTCAATGTGTATATAAAAATCCGGACATCATCTTTGATCTTTGAGGACCATGTAGATTGGTGTCTGAAGTGGTATTTTGAGGGAAGAACCACACAGATTGAGTGGACCTGTGCAGTCAGTGCACGCATTCGTCAGTAACCGTGCAGCTCAACTCAGAACTTAAGGAGCTCAACGATTCGACGAGCAATACCAAGGACAGAACATTTGTGTAGACCGCATAAACCACTCAAACTGCCAGACCATGATTAAAACGGAAACAATGACCCACATAGTCCTCACATTCACAATAATTAAAATAATATAAGACTTTAAACAGTAAATGTTCATGTCATGTCATAAATAGATATTTAGAAAGAAAAAAAATAACAAAAGTGTAAATCAGCAAAATAAAAAATAAACAACATTCACTGTCTAGACCTATTGGAGCAGCTCAATCCCAAGCGTTTTTGTCCTCAATATAGTCTTTTACAGTATAATAGGCTTTCTGGCATAGTTTTAGCTTTATAAAAGATTTGAATTTATTAATGCTTAGTTCTTGAATGTGGCTAGGAAGTTTATTATAAAAACGTATACATTGGCATCTAAACGAGCCACCTATTTTCTTGAGCCTTGTTGTAGGAACAACAAATTTATGTTTGTTCCTAGTATTTATATTATGGATATCACTGTATTTCTTAAACAGATTAATAATTTTATGTGCATACAAAAGATTATCATAAATGTACTGAGAAGGCACAGTCATTATATTAATCTCTTTAAATTTGTCTCTGAGGGAGTGTCTGGGACTTAATTTATAAATGGAACGAATTGCCCTTCTTTGTAAAATAAAAATTATCTGAATTTCGGCGGCATTTCCCCACAACAGAATACCGTATGACATCACACTATGAAAATAACTAAAGTAAACTAAACGGGCTGTCTCTAAATCAGTTAAGTCACGAATTTTCCTAACGGCGTATGCTGCAGAGCTAAGCTTTTTTGACAATTTATCTATATGGGGGCCCCATTGAAGCTTGGCATCCAAAGTTATGCCTAAGAATACTGTGGTATTTTCGGGTTTTATTAGAATATTGCTAATCCATTGCTTAGTAGATTCAAAAACTGTATTTGCTCAATAACCTATATAACGCAATGAATCTTGTTGTACTGTCAAAATGAAACCCATCACTACTGATAGTGTGTTACACAAGCACCCAGTTGGATTACTGTTTTTTTTTTTTTTTTTTTCAAGTTTCTTGATAATTTTTCCAGCTAAGTTTCAGACATAAAGCCCTATAATATGCAGGAGTACCTATGAGTTGAAGGTACAATAAGTTATAAATCATCATCTGACACATCTGCCTAGCCTTTTCCCAACTATGTTGGGTTCGGCTTCCAGTCTAACGAGATGCAGCTGACTACCTGTATTTTACACGGAGCGACTGCCTATCTGACATCCACAACGCAGTTACTGGGTACTACGATACCCTTCGGTAAGATTGGTTGTCAGACTTTCGGGCTAGTAACGACCCGTAACGACTGTCAAAGATCCACGAATGACAGCCGGAACTAACGGCTTAACGTGCTTTCCGAGGCGCGGAAGGATCTTGGTATGTGAAGATGGTCACCCATCCATGGACCAACCGCAGCAACCGAGGCTTAACCTGATCGATCGACCCGTGCGGCTGTTATTACTTAGCCACAAGCCCCCAATACGTTATAAATATTAAACCAAATCTAAAAGATACCTATTCAATTCTTACGAGAAACAGGTCAGACTAATGGAAAAATAAACTAGCATGCCTTTTCTCGTTAACTATTCCGTCGTCATATTTTTAACCACAAGCCCCTATTACACGGTTAGATCTATTTATAGTAGGTGCTACTAAACGTTGAGGAAGTGTAATGCTGCGGTGTCGGTAACTGACTTGAGTCATGTTTCTAGTTAAAAATGGAACGTCCCTATCGTTTTCCCTCGGTTTTCTCAGAGGGTAGCAACATTATTTTCACCAAATTTTCCTGGAAAAATTTGGTGAAAATAATTTGAAGCCACATTTTTCCCACGACACAAGGAATCCAGTTTAGCTACATACATTGTCTTCTTAACACAATAATCAATATACAGGGTCCCATTAAAATAGATGGACAAATTTTAACACAGCGCTCAGTACGTCTAACCAAAGATATCCGAGCAAAAAAACACTGATTAAAGTGATTTTATTTTGACCTAATAATCATTAATTGCTGGCACATTAGTGTATTTTCGTTAGCTGATTATTTTTCTTGTAAGTATCTAATGCATTTTTTTTTAAATATATTTTTTTACCAGTGTTCTTATTTTGGTGGTCTGAACGTTTTCTAAAAGTTTGACCGTCTATTTTAATGGGACCTTATATATTATAAGAGAAAGTGTACCATGTGCGTGTCACTAAAACTCAGAAATGAATCCCGGCACGATCAAGGGAGTTATATTGTGTGGTAACCCTCTATCTCCTGTCCATGAAGAAGGTTCCCGTTTTTACCTGAAGGACATGCTTTTGAAGATATAAGGGCTGGAATTTTTGCCCTCTAGAAATTTCTAGAACAGTCCAGAACATTCGAGAGTATTTGAGAGCATTCCACGACATTCCAGAACATTCTATAACGTTGTGGAATGTTCCTGAGCGAAGCCGGGTACCCCAGCTAGATTTTTTTATAATTATAAGTTGCTACTGTGAAAATGATGGTGATGAGGTAAGTTGAAATCATACGCACCATGACGTTGCTCTGAAATGCAATAATAATGGCGTTCGTCTTAGGTGCAGTGTTGAATCCGGACGATAAATGTAGCTGAAGTGCATTTACCTAACAGCTGGCTTAATATTGCGTAATTGTAGCTACGCAGCAGGCCTGTGAACAATCAGTTAGGTTCAATGTTGGCAAACCAGCAGGGTAATTGCGTAACAAGCTATCAGTAGCAATGGGTTTTATTTTTGACAGTTAAACAACATTCATTGCGTTATTTACGTTGTTGAGCAGACAGATTTTTCGAACATATGGAGACATGGATTAGCAATATGCTTCAAAATTATTCAAATTGAGAGTAATAGTATGTTACGCAATTAGGGTGCTGGCTAATACGACGTCATAGGTCATCAAAACTGTGCAGTGTCGACGCGTCTGTCCATGTCTCAACTACTGCGTTGCGTAACGCAGCCTTAGACTGAAGTACACACGATGTGTTGCCTGCGCGTTGCGGTGCATGAGCGGTGACACTACGACATTCTACATACAAACCACAGCGACATGCGACGCAACGCACACTCATCAAATAAGGGGACCTAAGAGACGAAGCGGGGAGGGATGTTGCGGTGTGGTGCCGAGCGTCGGAGCCAAAGCGGCATCGTAGCCCAGTGTTGTTTGTACTAATAGAAGACAGACATTCCCAACACCGAGATACTGTGACGTCATAGTAAGAAGCGTTGCGTTGCGACACCGCTCAGCTCGTGTGACAGTGCGTTGTAATCCACGTAACGCACCAGCAACGCACGTGTGGCCTCACTCTTACAAAACACAACGCACCATGCGGCATTGCGTATCTATGAAAGCATTCATCTAGATCCATTGAGAACAGAGATCCGGAGGCAATTAGGAAATTATTACCTATCTACATTTATTTAAATCGCCCATTTATAACCCTGTTGATTGTAAACGTTTACATTTCACTGTCTGTATGTTAAAATATTCAAACGTGAAAATGCAAATACAGGGCACACACATTTCGTATTCACTTTATACTCGTATGAATAGGAGTTTCGCACACAGAATGAATACACGAAAAGTTTACTTTAAAGAACTTTTTATAATCGGTGAAAACCATCCGCATGGTAGATTAAATAATTAAACGTTCTGACCGCAGTAATGTTTTAATTTTCCGGGACGAAAAATACGTTTCGTTTTTCGGTATAATACGGTAGGCTGCATGTCGTGTTACAACCAGTATAAGCTGGCCTCTTATTCAATTGAATCTCCGTACTATGTAAGGCCAGTTCATGGGTGTTACCATTAACGTGTAGCGTACTCTACCTATGTTACTCATCGGGTAAACATCATAAAATACGGTAGTTTATTCGTAAGATCGCTGCTTTGTCTTCTAGATGTAGGCGTGTATTACAATGGATACTGGGAGCAATTAAATATACTTTACGAGTGACAATACTTAATTAGTTACATACATCCACTTGTTCCACTTGTTATTCTATCTTGTTTACGACGTTACTTGTTTGAAACAGTTTTATTTAGTTTGTAGATTTTTACGCCTAATTTGTACGCCTTGCAAGGCAAAACATAGTGACGCAAATTTTATACCATGTATCATATTACCTATGTTCAACAAATATTAGGTGAGTCAAATATAAACAGGACTTTTTTTACTACTGGTCGCTGAGTGAAGTGACGCGCTTGGTGCTGTTGTATGTGTTAGGGGGATCATCTAGGGGAGGGGGGTATACTGCTCCGGCTCACTTTAGTTTATTGCGCGCCAGTAGCATCATGTATGAGCAGGAGGTATATAAGTCTGTTGAGCAACGACTTATCATATTTTTTTTAACACGGGTGTGCATAAAACCTTCCCAAATTTTGCATCCATTGACTCTACAGTTCGATAAGAATACGCTTTCAAGAACTCAAGTGTAGGAATGGCACAAAAAAAAATTCTAGTGGAGGACGCCGTTTTCACACTGACCAGATAGTGGAATCATTTGTGTGCAATTGGCTAAAGGCACGACCGACTACATTCTTCGATACTGGCATCAAGAAACATCCCCTGCGCTGGGAAAAATGTGTTAATAGAAGGGGAGATTATGTAGAAAAATAAAATATATTCCTTTTTTTTTACGAGTATAATAATACGTGCGTATTTTTTTTTTACTTAAGTCCGGTTTATATTTGATCCACCCACGTAAAATACTTTAACTTTGACTTTTATGACCAACCCATCCTCAGTAGTCAGCTCCACTACCATCCCCAAAGATTGTGCACTTTCATAACTTCTAACGTGACGATACTATTGTGGACGTCCATATCCACGTTCACGTCCATGGAAATACGTGCACGTTTTAACGCTATTGTGGACGGAAATTTAAAAGTGTCTTCATATATTTCCATAAATTTTACTCCTTGTGCTATTATAATCCCGTGAAGTGGACGTGGGCATCAGCGATAATATCGTTACAATACGATTTCTGTTTAGTTCTTCCATGAAAGGAAAATATATTAAAAAGACTAGCTGTGAATACCCGCTTCGCTGGGTCATTTTTAATTGTATAGTTATTTGTTAATGTTAATAATCTAGGTATCACTACTTACTTCATAATCTTTTCATATATACCAAACATTTTTAGGAATGAAGAAGTGGTGGGAGGCGCCCGACGTGACGGCACAGTGGTGGCATGCGCATGAGCTGCGCGCGGTACTGGACAGTACTTGGACATTGCAACATTACTTTATTTTTCTTAAATAAAAGTAGCCTAAGTTACTCCTTATTACATCAGCTACCTGCCAATAAAAGTCCCATCAAAATCGGTCCAGCCGTTTCAGAGATTAGCCGGAACAAACAGACAGACGGAGAAAAATTGTAAAAAATGTTATTTTGGTGTATGTACCGTATATATATTCATATGCATGTAGTGAAAAACGGTTATTTCAATATTACAAACAGACACTCCAATTCTATTTATATGTAGGTATAGATGCGATCATTTCACCCATTTACAAAAAATAACACCCAGTAAAATACCTCGTGATAAACAGGTAGGACACACGACAGAAAAAGGACAATAACAAGCCTCACTAAACGGGTACAATTAGATTCCAGTGTAACTTTCACAAAACTCCAAGTGGCGAATGCGACTGTACGTCGGTATTCTTTGTAACAAAAGGCGCGTCCTTTGAAGATATGAAGACACTTACTAAGTTCCGTCTCGAGCAAAATAAGAAACTGTGGCACAGTGAAGTGATTGAATAACTGAATGGAATGATAAAACTTCAGTCAAAGGATGGAAAGAAATTAATGAAAGATTTTGTTGTTGTAGTTTTTTGAGATCTATTCGAATTTAAGATTATTCATGTTATATAAAAGTGAAACTGATAATGTATTTACTTCGGAACGGAAGTCATCAACTGTCCAGCCTTTTCCCAATTAAGTTGGGGTCGGCTTCCAGTCTGACCGAATGCAGCCAGTATTTTACATGGAGCGATTGCCTATCTGGCCTTGACAACCCAATTACGATAGTAATAATAATAATATCGAGGCTCTTGTTAGGCGGTTGGATCAAGGGCCTGATTCAGAAGGCAGTATTCCACGATACGGCTCGCATTGTGAGTAGGTTCCTGTCTCTGGAGCCCTAAACACCGGTAGCTTGGACCCTGCTCCCGACACCGGCGGATCACTATTTTTTTTTACATTTATAATTTTTTTTCTATACTCATTTTTTATATTATAATTCAAGAAATATTTAAAAATATAATAAAATAAGATGACAAAATAAATAAACGACATAATAATAATATTAATACGATACCCCTCGCTAAGACTGGTTGTCAGATTTTCGGGCTTCTGACAACCCGTAACGACTACCAAAGATTCCAGATGACAGCCAGTACCAACGACTTTCAATGCTTTCCGAAGCATGGACCAATCACGGGAAGCGTAACTTAACCTGATCGATCGACCCGTGCGGCTATTATTACTTAGCCACAAGCCCCTTCAGAACGGAAGTGCACTACGATAATTGATTAAGATAATATTTGATAGTTTTTATAAACAAAACGTCAAAACCTATGACAGTGATTAAACGCCCGCTCCGGGTGTCGACACAGACGCGGTAATTTTGAAAGGTACCCGGAGCGGGTGTGTACACAGACAAAGGATACACATTCAAAAGTAAAATAGATCTGAATTTAGCGGTCCAAGTCACGGTCCAAGCCAATTTTATACATAATTTCAGAACTGAAATAATCTACTTTAAATCCGCCCCAAAAGCCATACCAACTGAAACCCAATAAAAACAGTCAGCGTACCGACTTTTAATTTGAATTAAACCGTCGCTTATAACTGTATCCGAGCGCTAACACGCCGTTAGGCGTAGCGTAGACCCAATTTGTTTGCGGTTAGGCCAGGTGCACAAGTGCCGGGGCCTAATTGTACTAACTGCATTAACTTCCACAGCTAGTGCACTAATGAACCTACCGATAGTACATTTCCAGTCCACGAAGGTACCTTTATGTTTTTTTTTTTTTTTTTTTTAACTATCGTCAAACTGGATAGCAATTAGTGAGAGTTCCGTTCAGAGTTTATTATTGTTATTTTTGCTGTAGTGACGATTGCATGTGTGACTAGCTTATGATAGTTAGTGAAAATACAGAAACCTAACCATCCTATAAGGGTTCCGTTTTTATTCCTTTTGAGGTACGGAACCCTCAAAAACGAAAGCAGTTGTTTTCAGTAGTTAGTGTATTTGATGGTTAAGAACAAGCACAACTGCCGTGCGATTCTGTAACCATCTCACCGTGAAAACGTGGGTGAAGTGAGCGTGGAGTGAGTCGTCAATAGTGTCAATCCCTAGCATCAGTATGACTCACAGCTCACTCTAAGCTCACTTCACCTTAGTAATCACGGTGAGATTTTTCCAGAATCGACCGGCTGATATCAAATCTTTGAGTCGTGAATGATATTCTTGCAGGAGTTTATACCTATTAGGAATTGAATTGCAAAAAAGTTATGTTGTTATGGCCGTATAGGTAACGCAATGAGAAATTACTGCTAAAGGCTGTGGATGTCGACTTCAGGACGTGCTGTTTCTCACACTGACAACTGAACGGCACTGCTGATTTTATTATTGTTATTAGTAATAACTTGTTTATTTATCTTTCTTCGATGGTCCTAGTTTATCATTTGTTACTTCAAGTGACAGTTATGTGAACAGAACCCAGCATTGCATAAATATGTAAGCGGTCACGCCCTTTATACCTGGAGGCTTTTATTTATAATAGGTAGTAAGTTTTTGCTTACATTTTTAATTTATTAATTTTTTTGCTTGAGTACGTATAGTTATTATTGTATTTGTTGGTATATTGGCGCCAATATTATGTCATATGTCATGTATTATGTCATGCCATATTATGACATATAGCCCAACCGCTTACATATTTATGCAATGCTGGGTTCTGTTCACATAGCTGTCACTTGAAGTCACAAATGATAAACTAGGACCAATGGCAAATAATAATTTAATTTAATTTTATATGTCTTGTAATGTTAATTACTTTGCATACCTAGTAGTGTATACAATCAAGTATTTTCTAACTGAACAGACAGCTGCTGGGGAGTTTGTTGCGCCACTTCTTCTCCCCAGCGAAAGCTAGTGCTTCACTAGGAAGTGGTGAAGGGCGAGCGTATTGGGGACTCTCTTTTGTAATTTTGACGTTCGAAAAGTGCTGATTCTCAGCCTAGTTTAAATAAATGACTTTTGATTTTGATTTTGACTTTCTTCGGCGTCAACAGTCCTGACCCACTTTATATTTTTCCACAACTACAAACGTAGTGAACAGGAAAGTTTTATAAAAATATGGCTGTTATTTTAGTAACTTGTGCTGTCTTTAACTTTCACGCGATTGAACATGCAGGCAGAAGCTAGTTGCCTTATTACTTAACAGTTTTATGCTCTCGTTGGTATTATAGGAGGAAAACATTATGAATTACAATATTGCCGGTCGATTTTGTTAGAAACTCACCGTGAGAAGTTAGGTGAAGTGAGCTGTCCTTCCATCTAACGACAGCTCACTTTAAACTCACTTCACCCGAGTTATCACGGTGAGATTTTTACAGAATAGCACTACAGTAGAAAGTCGATTATCCAACCCTCAGTTATACTGATTCGAGTTATACGGATACGCGATTATCCGAACTATCGACCACGACCAACTACGACCAATAAGTGTATACGTATACGTATGTTGACAAATGTAAGTTTTAATAAACATTCATTTTCGTTAATATGTATTTGTTCTTTTTAATAAACACATAACATTATGTATGTACTACATGTGCACAAAACCCGCTTTTCTTCATACATTCAATTATTCGGATTGTCGATTATCCGAATCCCTAACGACAACAATTAGTCCGGTTAATCGAGTTCCCACTGTAATTTAATTGGCGGTCGTTTTCACCTAAATATCCTAATCTTCTCAATAATTATTTCGCAAGATTCTCCTAATCAGTACTGGGAACATTAAATTAACATCACCAAACGGCGTCACGACGGCAGTAAATCGTACATCAACTATCTAAGTTCCTGAATTTTGTTTATAGTTTACGACTCGCGATAAACTATAAACACGTTTGGGATCAGCATAAAACATGGGTGAGATAGTAAAATAAAACGGTGTTATGAAGACATCTTGTTTATCTAACAAAATAAAATTTTTAAGCTTTTAAACTCTAACAGCGAGTTTTAAGTGTGAACTGTATGAGAAACTTTTTAGTAGAGTTCGTCTCCCGAAAGAAGTCAAATAAATAAATAAGTCCCGCACATGCGGCGCCAGGAGACATATTATTATATCTTTATTTATTAATTTATCTTAACACCATATTACAGGTATTGGTTAATAGAATGCAAAATCTTAAGTAGAGAAAGGTGTCTAAGGTAGGAGGGTCGTTGTGGGAATGCTGCTAAATAACTGGGCTGCGCAGTTGACGGACGTCACACGACTCTTGTCAAAAAAAGGGGCGCGCGTCGAATGTCTTTTTAAAGGAAGCTTCTAGAATGTTCTAGAAGCTTCGACGAGAGGCGTTTCCGCCTGAAGCGCGTGGATTGTGGCGGGAGCGGTTAGAAATGGCTTCGCGTTATAATAATAATTTTGTTCTACTTATTGCCGCGAAACTACTTTCGTGAGACGAAGTCTAAGTGCGATTCGATGCGTGATCTGTAGTTTTGCCGAATAATGGGCTAGCCATTTCTGTGGATGCAATGAGCGGTGGTGTATGTAGTGATCACACTAATATTATAAAGGCGAAAGTTTGTGAGTGTGTGTGCGTGTGTGTGTTTGTATGTTTGTTACTTTTTCACGCTCAAACGACTGGACCAATATTGGTGAAATTTCGCACACAGATAGTTTTTAACCAGGATTAAGATCATGTCTGTTGTATAGGAGGCCCACTTAAATATTTATTTTATTCTGTTTTAGTGTTTGTTGTTAAAGCGGCAACAGAAATACATCATCTGTGAAAATTTCAACTGTCTAAATATCACGGTTAATGAGATACAGCCTGGTGACAGACGGATGGACGGCCGGACGGACGGACAGCGGAGTCTTCGTAATAGGGTCCCGTTTTACCCTTAGGATACGGAACCCTAAAAACGCAAAAACTTTCTAAAAATACAATTGTGTTGTGTACAAAAATAGAATTATCATAACCCTCTTCCGCATTTCCTTGACACTCGATACATTCACGTTCAGCCAACATAAACGTCTTCTCTATGACAGCCTTTCTAGTGTATCACAGGGCCAATTACGACACACACGAGAGTTTCCATGAAATTTACCAACCTGCCTTTTGCACGTCACGTCAAACGTCATGAAAATAAACATTTATGTATGTATAGTGAAGAGTAACTGATGTTTATTTTTGCATGTAAACCAACCAACCGATTATCCTTTAAAGCTAAGGTTCACGACCACATTCGCAAGAAGCTGGCAGTATCATCACAACGGTAATATTTTCTCATTGTTTATCTTATTTTTTTTTTTATAAATTCATGTATTTATGTCTATTTTTTGTGCTTATATTTATATGTAATTATGTATATATATTATATTTGTATTTAAAATATTTATTCCTCAATATTCATGATTGCACCTACTACTGTTTGTCTCTGCATCGCCCAAAGGTTGACTGGTAGAAAATGCCTATGGCATTAAGTCCGCCTCTGTACATTTATTTGCTTGAAGTATTAAATAAATAAATAAAATATACATCAGTTTGTCTATACTATTGTAGTGGCTTGACTGTGTTTGCTGAGGCGTGAACCGATGACCATTTCTCGATTATAAGGGAACGGAGCGCTTCGCTACTAAGTCACCTATGAAACAGAAAAGAGAGCTCGAAAAGCGTCCTGATGGTATTGTCCGAGCAGTGGGATCTGCCCCTGTTGGTGAGGTGGATGCAGGTTCATAGCAGCGCCTCCCCTCGTATTATGGAATATTTTTGTGTTATATTTTTTATTTTATTAGTATTGGATGCCATGTGTTCCAAACAAATACAATAAGGAGGTTGATGTCAAAGAATACTCAGCACATGTACCGTCAGGAAAATTAATTACTCATCAAATTGACATATATTACCTCACTTTACCGTGCTATAGCCTTTTCATTCAACTGTCAAAGAAGCACTTGTGATTTGAATATTATCATGGACAATATTGCCGTCCTTACGAAAAGTGCAATAACTCGGATTTTGGGCCTCTCAGGGTTATATACATATCCTTAATCAGCAAAACGAGTTCTACATTCTCTTCTTGGACAGTTTTACGTATCTATCACGAATCGATAACATGTATAGTAATGAAGATACAAACAAATCAAAAATAAAATCTTTAACCGCGTTTTTCTCGAAAGTAGCTTGAACCTAGTTATTGCACTTTTCGTAAGGACAGCAGAATATAAGTTCGTAGTCAATCTGATAAACAATTAGCTTTCTCGCCTTTACAACAAAATAATGATTTTGAGTTTGAAAATTCGAAGACTCGACATCTACCAACCCGCACTGGGCCTGTGCGGTGGATTACGGCCCACTCACTCTCACGGAGAGGAGGCTGTGTACAGTCGCCAGCACATCAAGCTACTACAATCTGTCAAATTTATTTAATAGCTTTTCAACTTTATCGTTGAAGTATAAGGATCAAAGTTGATTGGGAAAATTTGACAGTTTCGGGTAGCTTGATGTGCTGGCGTCTGTACATTACACGCTGATTATGTGTTTGTTTAAATGTGATTTAAAGTTAGTTGCCTGAATACGAATCTGTTAAGTTGATTGCCTTTTATACCTAATTAAAGTAAAATATGATGCTGTTGATGTTTGTGCAGTGCAAATTGCATTTGTGTTAATATACTAGTTCAATTATGTCGATAACAGTGTAACCCGAATCGGCTAGATTTATTTAATTATTTGTTTTTGTATTTATTTGTATAGTTAGTTAGTTAGTAATTGATTTTAGTACCTAGAGCCTATTTAGTAAATAGAACCATTTAAGTTGGACACAACTAACTATTTTCACTAGGTGTGTAAATAGTTAGTCGTGTTATAAATTGCATATAAGCATTTTAATGTATATGAAATAAATAAACACTAAAGCACATAAAAAAACATGTATTTGTTATACATAACCTCACGCATTCTTTCCATGGGGGTAGACACAGAACGCCACCTGCTATACTAACATACTCCTATTTATTTAGTGCAGCTTTATTCACATTCCTATGTACTGCATGCCATCGGTGTTCTTCTTTGCACCTTTATTTTATCTTATATTTCTACTAGCGGCCCGCCCCGGCTTCGCACGGGTGCAATGCTGATCACTACATAGTGTAAAACACAGTCGCTTTCCGCTGTCTGTCTGTCCCTATGTATGCTTAGATCTTTAAAACTGCTCAACGGATTTTGATGCGGTTTTTTTTAAATAGATAGAGTCATTCAAGAGGTAGGTTTATATTTATAATACATGCATAATACAGTAGATAAACACTGATAATTTTAGAGCCATTATTTCTCGTAAATAGTTAAGGTTAAAAAATGGTTATTGTGGGTTATTCCTAAGAGATAGACATATACCATCGCGGACTTTTTGTAGACCTTTTTAAGGTGTACAATATTTTGATCTATCTCGAAGGGTTCAGCCAGCGTTTACAATGTAAAAAATGTGTTTATTTACGACATCACATTAGAAACCTCTAAAATTATCAGTGTTTCTCTACTATATTATGCATGTATTATACGTATAAACCTTCCTCTTGATTATCTAATGTAGTTACAGTAAGCACTGTCTAAGCTTTCACATTCAGATCGATGTAATAGGCGTATCCTCAACTCCTGTCATACAGGTTGTCCTAGTTCGGGGGTTGAGACCGCACTGATGTAATGTCTATTTAAGTTGTAGAAAATATAAATTTATTATTATTATTATTATCTTCTGGAACATGTAGCATCACTCGAGTGGTTCAAAATTAGGAGTTTATAGAATTAAAAAGCCGTGCGTCCGATAGAATTTCTCATCGGCAAAATTGACGATATTTCATACAAACTTTTATCCCACATTTAATCCCTTTAGCCTCTAGCCTTTTCCCAACTATGCTGGGGTCGGCTTCGAGTCTAACCGGATGAACTCAAACTCAAAGCATTTATTTCAAATAAACCAATTACAGGCAGTTTTGAATTGTCAAGGGGTCGATCAGTCAGAAAGATGAAGCTAGTTGCCCATTCCAAAGCGTAGTAGGTACCTATGGAGAAGAACGGGCAAGCAACTCTACGGACACTCTGATGCAGCTGAATACCAATATTTTACATGGAGCGACTGCCTATCTGATCTCCACAACCCAGTAACTGGATAATACGATACTCCTTGGTAAGACTGGTTGTGAGACTTTCGGGCTTGTGACTATCCGTAACGACTGTCAAAGATCCACGAATGACAGCTAGGACCAATGGCTTAGCGTGATTTTCGCGGCACGCTGGGGTCTCGGTATGTAAAGATGGTCACCCATCCACAGACCAACCGCAGCGAGCGTAGCTTCACTTGATCGATCCACGTGTGCCGCTGTTATTATTGCGTCATGGTATATATGTATCCGCTTCTAGGTCAGGAAATCTCCTAATGATCGGTAACAATAGAAAAAGTCATTGTGTCTTATTATTTTTTTTATATTATTATAGAAGTTGCGAACTTACAGGCTGAGACTTAACGTACCCTATTCCCAAACGACATATCTAATAATAGTTAAAACTGATGTTTTTGACTTCTGTGTAATTACACTCATTGTAGACCGAATTGTTGACTGCAGTTTGGTAAACTGCACGTTAATCCTGAACTTATTGGTCTCCTAAGTAACATTAAGTCAAGCTATTGTCCACTAAATAGCTTAAACCCTGTTTGCTGTTTATTGCTTTGTGCCTAGAGGAGTTTTGTTACTAGATTTTTCTGGACTTTTTGGGTCGTAACGGTAATGTAATCATTATCAATTTTATCGTTAAATGAAACAAATCTGTTAGAAAATGGAGTAATTTAACTTTGGTAATGTAATTATTATTTTTTTTGTAATAAAATCAACGCAGACGCAGGAGAAGATGGCGGAAGAAGCTTGACGCCTACAAACATTATTAGGCCACACTAGCTCAAGACAGAGAGGAGTGGAAAGGAGTGTAGGTATGGTAGGCGTGTGTGAGAGTGTACGAAGGGATGAAGAAAAGTCCAAAGTACGCAAGAAGAAGAATGAAAGTTTATTGCACAGACACAGGTTTCAGTTCACACACAAGAGTTCACTTAGTTAAGAAGGAGTGATAGGAAAGTAGATAGTGAAGAACAGCGCGGATATATGGACATAAGCACAAGTAGATCACAATGGTTACTAGTTGGCACGGTAGAACATATTTATTTAAATAACCTTAAATAATCACATACAAAACAATGTTTATGAACGATTAAAAGTAGTTTTTTCTTATTACATCCGCGTTGCTATGGTAACGGCAAGATGACGCGCGTTCGCGCATGCGTACAGCCGGCCGAGCGGGCATAGACTTAGTGTGTAGGTCACTACAGGAGAAAGGGAAGTCTATGCCCTGCAGTGGGGTAACGTACGCTAAAAACTAAAATAATGATGTAAAATTATTTGTCCTATGATAATGCGCCAGTGTGATCGCACCGCGTTGATAAAGCCGGCAGGAAAATGTTCAAACAAACGAAGGTCTACTAAAGTTTTACAGTTTCGGGTAGCTTGATGTGCTGGCGTCTGTACATTGTATTTCATTACAAGTTGCAAAAATCTGTACAAAATGTATATAACCCTGTCCCTTAGACTAGTCTAAGGGGCAGGGTTATATACATTCATTTTGTAGCCTGTATTTTAAAATAGGTTTGTGTGATACTGCTTCATTTTAAATCTATTTTTAACTTTTTGGTATACTAATTTTTTTCTAGGTGCACCGTATTCACAAATAATTATATAATTCATCATTTGAGCCGAAAGACGTCCATTCCTCGACATAGGCATCCCTCAAACACCGCCACTTCGACCAGTTTTGTGCTTCCCGCCTCCAACGGATTCCTGAGGCCTTCACAAGGTCATCGGTCCACCTTGTGAAGATTCCCAAAATTATATAATGATGAAAATGATATAAATATTTTAAAACACTTTAAAAGAGTAACGGTGGAGTTTCTTGCCCATTCTTCATCATACGAAACTAGCTTTTGGAAGGGCTGACTAGAATCAATTCCATTTTCTTGTAAATCTTGGCTTTCAAAAGCGCCTTTTATGTGCCTATTTAAAATAAAAGATTTCACTTTGATTTCGATATTGCACTCATGATCCGTATCATGAGTGCAATATCGAAATCAAAGTGAAATCTAACAAGTAACAGTTTAAAATTATGTTCAATCAACAAAATGAATGAACATGGCGCTGACTCCTACGAGTAGATTGATTTATTTTTATGTTCAAGCGATTCGCGAAATTGTAACAGATACGGTTAATCTCTGAATTTATTGGGAAAATATGAAATGTCATAAACGAAATATTTATATCCCTTCAAGGTGTGGAGACTGATATTAATTTATTCTTTAATTATTTGGTTTCATACGACATGCGATGATGCACTGATTATTATTATTATTTTTTTTTTTGGAATGGAGTCATGAAATATAAGTTTGCAATTAAGTAGTGGGTCATAAATGAATGCAGCGTAAATGTTAAGTAAGAACACTTAATTACGGTTCAGCCGTGCGATTCTGTAATCATCTCACCGTGAAAACTTGTGTGAAGTGAGCGTGGAGTGAGCTGTCATTAGGCATTAACATTATTGACACTGCTCACTTCAAGCTCACTTCACTTATGATTTCACGGTGAGATTTTTACAGAATCGACCGGCAGGAATACATTTTCAGGAATCCCGGATT
This sequence comes from Eremobia ochroleuca, assembly GCA_949629135.1. Taxonomy (NCBI): domain Eukaryota; kingdom Metazoa; phylum Arthropoda; class Insecta; order Lepidoptera; family Noctuidae; genus Eremobia; species Eremobia ochroleuca. The sequence continues at coordinate 5,783,422 of OX451390.1, read as the reverse complement.
GATTGACCTGAAATCATTTTCTCGAAATGAGCAAACATTGTGATGAATACTTGTTCCCTGTTTGTATGAGCACTTAATTAAGACCCAGTTGGATACTTTGGATAGTTACAAGTAATAAATATCGCAATATCTAAATATGATAAAAAATATACTGATTATTTTTTGGGGTCAACGATCGCATCGTTGCTTAGTTACTCAAGTACGAGTTTAAAGAATCTGCTTTTTGTTAGTATTATAAAAGTATTTCGCTGCATTTTTACAACCGATACATAAACAAGGGTTAGTAAAGTTATCACACGAAATCGCATCATTTAAATTAAAATTCTTTGTAACTTTCCAAGCATATTTTTTATTTATTGCACAAAATTTAAATTAAAACACTTAAAGCACTTTACTTTGGAACTTAGTGCACTGTTTTTCTGAACAAACTTTTTATCGTCGACTGATGTCCAAGACCAAAGTTTTGCTGCAGTTTACATTAAACTATGCGAAGAGAAATTAGTTTATTTGCGACACATTTCAAATTCTGTTTCATTATGCAAAAACAATTTTGCGACCAAACGTTTGTTTGCTTAATATCACTATTTATTGAAGGGCATATCTAGACCACTTTTATCTGAGGAATAAAAAATACAGTTTTACAGCTTCTAAGTTCTTTCTAATATAAGTAATTCTTTGTAATAAAAGTTATCTGACGTTTGGAAAATCGGCCCTCAGTAAAATTTTTTTTTTTAATTTACATACAAAATAATATTTACATAAGCTTTAAATAATTAATATGTACATATCTAAAAAAAAAGATTGTCGTAAAACGTGGCAATGTTGCCATCTTTTTAGGCACTTTTCCTCTTGACAGTGATGCGGACGAATTCATTGATGTCCTTTGTTATGAATATGCACAAATAAAATTGAAAAACTTAATTATTTCTTAAAAAGAAAAATCTTATTTCGTAAGCTTAACTTTTAGAATCACAAATACAAAACAGGAGTTAGGTACTTCATGGATCCAGGAACGAAATCATGGAATTATCCTAAAACTTGGGAAAACCAATGTCCCACAAATACTAGTCTGTGACCAGGCAAAAAAAAATATTTTCTTCTTTCTTAACGGTCTGGGATGTCAAAACAAAACTTGCAATAAAATAAATGACATTAAAAATCCCAGACAAAAAACATTTAAAGAGTTTCGACGTTCTGAATCAAAATACCGCTTCACAATAAAGACATTGAAAAAGTTCTCATTCCGTCTGGCGACTAACTTATGTTTGTTGGAACGAGGCTCCCGTCTTCAATTACTAAGTGCTTTGTACTAATAGAGCTATTATGAAGATGGTATTGAAACACTGATAATGTTGAAGCTTTTGCTGTTGCTTTTATAATGCTTTTTAGATTTACCTCCGGAGAAATGGCGTCTTTCTATGACTGGTCGCGTGGAAAGCATTTTGACGGCTACATTAAAATACATTTTTTATGCACACTAGTTTAAACAGACGTTTAAAAGTTTATAAGACATAAGTATTTGGAAAATAATAAAATAAGCGTATGATCATCATTGGGAAAATTGCCTACTTATTAGGAACATTTTTGTTTATACCTACTTTAAAAAAAAAAAAAAAAACTGCAAATAACAAATTTATAGTTTTGCTATAATTATCTGGCATATGTTTCAGCGAAATAGTCGTGACAAAAGTACATTCGGTGTCCGTTGCACAGTAACTTAGCATGGCACCCTATTTGTACTTTATACGAGTATTTTTCTATGATGCATATACCACAAACCCCTATCTCCCTAGAAGTGATTTCTGGTTCTCAATTGGTACAAATCAGTCGATTTGGTTCCTCAATGGTCGGCGCAAGATTTCGAGGCAAGATCTTCCCACAAAATCTGATCTAGTCAAGGCAAACTCTACGATTTCAATCAAAATTATACCAACGTATGTGAGCAATTTGCCGTGCTACGCGACCTGCAGGTAGAAATCGTTTCCTTCCACAGACATCAGAGCACTGATTGTACTCAAAATTGCATAGGACATAGTGAGGGACAGGGCGCAGCTACTGTGCCGCTTGTCTATGACGCGTGTATAGTTTAAATAAAACTGGGGGTGGCAAAATGCTCATAGCGCGAGCACTAGTAAGTTTTCTTGTTATTTCGGGCTACTTTGGAGAACTTTGAAGTTTCCATCATTCTTGGCAAACAAGTCGGTCTGAAACTTGACAAACTATCTTATTTTATTTTAGCACTAAATTTTGAACATGGCTTCGCCCGCAGTTCTATAAGCAACAAAAGGAACTTTAATCGAAATTATTCCACGGGAACACCGGGATAAAAATATCCTATTTATTAAACCAGTTAATGGTATACCTACCTTCCAAAACGCCGCTTAAGCGTGATTGTTTAACAAACACCCGAATTTTCACATGAATAATGTAAGTAGGATTAAACTGTTACATTTTTGAATGGATTTAAGAATGACGACTCTTTCCTTACGTTTTTCCCTTCAAGCTCTGCGCTGGGTAGACATCCGCCGAGTCGGTGTAGTATCGTATCCGGATTAATATGACAGCTTTCTCACCTGCTGGCAGATGCCACCCGGTTTAACGATACATTCGATACCGAGTACGCGGCGTCGGCTATCCGGTAGCCTGAATATAATTAAAGAATTCAAGTGCTGTCAGTGTCAATGTCTCACAACAATGAAATGAAATGACACTTACAGCTCTTGAACGCGGCTTAGATGAGCTGACTGCGTTCAGTTTCATTGGTGAACTACACACCCTAAGGGCTGGTACACACAATGCGGCGCGGCTACGGCGCGGTGCCTGAGCGGTGCCGCTGCGGCGTCCTACGTACAAATATCCATGGTATACCACACGGGGCGTTCGTGGCTGGACTTCAAACTAGGCGAGATGAGGCGGGAGGGGGTGTGCGTAATCAGATTGTACTCATCATACTACAACACTTACCGCAGCACCGTCCGCACGCGTATACGGAAAAATGGTTGCAGTGCGCTGCCGTACCGCATCGTGTGGACCAGCCCTAAGAGTGAGTGAATGAGTAAACAATCTCGTTCGTAAACTCTGGACCCCAAGCAGGCAAGAAACTTTGCCTTATGTTGCAAAAACTTATACTGCATGAAATGCATTTGGAGCAATTGAAATTAAGTGCAGCTAATTCGATAGTTCTAGAAACAGTGGAGTAGACTACTCGCCTCTTTGCAATGACAACGTGATATTTCGAAAACTGCAATTTTTAAAGATGCCACGTTGTTATTGCAAAGAGGCGTACTAATCTATCAGATAATGGGTATCACTTTCCAGGTGAGGTAATTCAATACGAGTAGAAAGAGGTTTTATTTTTAACTATGAAATCCGTTTTGCTTGGTAATCATATTATGCTTTTCAATAAAATAAATTAAGTAAGAGTGTGGCAGTGGACTCAGTAGTAACGGCCGCGATATGCGACTTACGAGTTTGCACCCAGACAGGCGCTTTACTTTGAGTAAATTATTTAATCACCACTGCTCCCAAAACGGTGAAGGAAAACATCGTGAGGAAACCGGCATGTCCTAGAACCAAAACTTCGAAGACATGTGACATCTACCAACCCGCACTATGCCCGTGTGAAATACGGCTCACTCCCTCTCGCAGAGAGGAGGCCTGTGTCCCAGCAGTGGGAACGCTTATGTAATGCTTTAATTTTTCTATGTTTTAACCTTTTAACGGATTGTATTACTATTAAGTTTATACGGAAGTAAGTAAGTAGGCAATCTTGATAGTGTGTCCCCCATAGGATTCTCGGCGTCACGTAATTCATACGACGAGTCATAGATTTCCATTCAATGCCAACTTCATCACTCTCTTGTGTATACTTTTGCCTTCCACTTCAATAATCTTGGCTTGTGTAAGTACTGTCTTCATGGTAATATTTATTTCACAAGTGTCTTTCAAGGGTGATAGGGTCAGTGACGTACAACTTGTTATCTTGGACCCTCCTGGTTTGAAATTATTTATCGGTTTTAAAAAAATGCACAACGCGAAACTAACAATACTGATCAGCAAAAATAAAATGATCGTATTAAATGACGCTTAATTTCTTCTATTAACACTGTACAGACGCCAGCACATCAAGCTACTACGATCTGTCAAATTTCTTTAATAGATTTCCCACTTTATCGCTACAGCATAAGATTCAATGTTCATTAGGAAAATTTGACAGTTTCGGGTAGCTTGATGTACTGGCGTCTGTACCTATTTCAACTATTGTTACAAGTAGGTCCTTCACTTTTTCCGTATTAATTAAATTACCTCACTCTCATAGTCCGATGGGACGGCAATCCGACACGACCGGAGAGAGATCAGGCGCAGGACCAATGGCTTAACTTGCTTTCCGAGGCATGGGGGTAACACACTGCCAACTTCCAAACTTTGGGCTGTTACTAAGAAATTCCTAGAACCGGGAGAAACCCGGGAGCGCACGCTTGTGCACTATAATATTTCCGCACCGAAGGCTGGTCTCCGTTGAGATTGGCCGGCGTGGCCGAAATACGGTCTGGAAGACTTGATTTTGTATAATTAAATTAACTATTGCTATTCCATACATTTTGACCCTGTAGATATTGCACTTTCACAGGAAACAGCTGATTACAAATTAAAAAAAAATTATAACTGATGAAAAATTGCAATGCAGTGGCGTCCAGAATCGTTTATAGAATCCATTGTAACAGGTTGTGCGTGATGTCACTGCCATGCCATCCTGTATTAAATTCTTTAGTCAATTTAATATTGAGTGGCAATCAAACCAAAGAGATGGGCCCGTGGCTAAATAATAACAGCAGCACAGGTCGATCGATCAAGTTAAGCTACGCTTGCCGCGGTTGGCCTCTGGATGGATGACCATCTTTACATACCGAGACCCCTCCGTGCCTCGGAAAGCACGTTAAACGGTTGGTCCCGGCTGTCATTCGTGGATCTTTGACAGTCGTTACGGGTAGTCAGAAGCCCGAAAGTCTGACAACCAGTCTTACCCAGTAACTGGGTTGTAGAGGTCTGATAGGCAGTCGCTCCATTTAAAATGCTGGTGTTCAGCTGCATCCGGTTAGACTGGAAGCCGACCCCAACATAGTTGGGAAAAGGCTCGGCAGATGTGGATGATGGGTGGCAATCAAGCAGCCTCCTCCTGTTATGGGACAATACCATTATGGCAGTTGCGTTGCCCTCTCAGAATAAAAACAGAAGTATCTCACGTACCTTATTCATATTCCAGCTATGAAAAGAGCTCAGAAACGTGACGGAAATGTTCCATATATTTTTTTTTAAACTAAGACCAAAATGTAAAATGTCAATCAGTCTTGAATATGGCAAAACCATCACAAAATTGTAAGCACCGCTTTCTGAAAGCTTCCAAACTGTCGGGAGCAGTGTAGTGAAACTCTTTGGGGATTTACGGAACATTTATGGTTATGACACATGATGGTGGCAGGTATCCATTACCGACATCATTTTCATATAACGTCAGTATTATGTTATGTTTTTCATAACGGTATTAAAGTCCCCGTCACGAGAAGCTATAAATATTGTAAAAACACGTTCAGGGGTTCACAACCTTTGGATCAAATAAAAAAAAAACAGTTTTGTAATGATTTTTAGTAAACAATAATCACCAATACAAAGTAATCCGCGAAAACAACACAAGCAAACTGAGACGTATTCGAAACTCAAATGACAGCATTGACAGCGTCAGCGTGAGCTTACTTAGCTTACTTCAAAATGGCGGCCCAAGTGTTTACGTTCCACGAGTTAGACGCGTTCCACAAAACATTAGACGACAGCGCTTTATATCGTTAAAATATAACCCGACCAAGTGAAATTACCCGTTAGTTTCGTATTACACGTATGTTACGAATACTTTGAGTTGATTGAATTTTGGAATAAGTGTCATTGACTTAATTATCGCTACGTAACTTAGTAGAAGTTCATTATTTACAAAATGTAAAGCTTTTCGCGCAGGGGACTCTCGACTGTTGGGAAGTTATTTCCGACAATTTGGTAGTAATATAATATTATATCGATAATTTATTTTGGTAGCTCTTTTTTAAGGTGGAATATGAAATGTTATTTTTACGTTTGATGATGAAATAAAAAGTAGATAATAGCGAAATTCTGTTACAGTCCATTCACAGTTATTTTACCTCTTATTTTGCGTCAGTGTCAATATCACAGCAATCTATATTCTCGTGACAGTAAGGTTGCTGCAACTGTCAAGACTATAAAATCACAGTGGTCTTTATTATTGTTGTAATATGATTGCTGTTGGGTTGCATCAATCAGAGGTAAAATAACTCTGAAAGGACTGTACAGATTATTTAGGTAGAAATATCTCTTCTCTGAAAATCAAAACGTATTTTACATATATGCAAAGTCAGACATACGTCGAAATAATTTCACATGTGTCAAAATACGAGAATTAATTATCGCATTGAACATCAAACTTTCCAAAGGCATTGAAATCCCAGTGACATGTCGTAAGTCTCATTAATTAACGACTGGCATAGCGCATGTAGTTCTCTTGCAGATTATTGTACAGACGCCAGCACATCAAGCTACCCGAAACTGTCAAATTTTCCCATTCAATTTTGACCCTAATGCTATGGCGATGAAGTTGAAAATCTATTAAAGAAATTTGACAGATTGTAGTAGCTTGATATGCTGGCGTCTGTAGCTTAAGTTCTAATTCCTTTTAATTTAGGTTAAATCGCTATCTGAAGCTTTTCAATGATATTCAATGTTAGATTATTATATTTTTTTATTTTGATGTAATTAAAAAGTAAATAAATAATTTACATGTCAAAGTGGTCAATTTTCATTTTTATTTCGCTACAATAGGCAGTATTCTCGTAAAATATATAACCGAATAATCTCTAATAAACTCTCTATGTAAATGGTGTATTCTGCATCTTAATATTGCCACCATTTTAAGAAAAACAACACACGATAAAACTACCAACTATTTTAAATAGCTCACCATATCTTAAGGCTCATATTTTGGTAACAAGCTAGTCGTAAAACTTAAACTTTTAAGTGGACTGTCATCCTACGTTCTACCGTATGCCGCCTTGGCAACAGCATGAGATTACCAATCGTTATTATTCAAAAGAATCGCTTTGGAACTGGGATATGGAATATTACTTGGGCACTGAAATTGAAATTGTTAATCGTATTTTTGGCTGGAAAGATCTTTATCACATTTGTGTGGTAGATATTTTTCATACGTGAAAAAAGCTAGTCTGAAAATTTTCTGCAATTTCTTTTACCTTCATAGGCATGATTTTTTTTTCATAATTTTTTAGAACGGAAAACTTGTTTGCAAGGCACAACTTTTCTATGAAAAAACTGACCAAAAAATATCACTCACGTCTGTTATCGGTACCCAAATTCATATCGGTACCAAAAAATTCATTTTGGTACCGAAACGACGAGACATAAATTTAAAATCTAGGCTTTGGATCGGAGAGAGTTATCACTCGGCTCTTTGTTGCTAATGTGTTCCATCTATCATGTGAACTGTGACGTTATTGGATTTCTCTCTTATGAAATGAAAGCTTGTGATATTTTTTTGGTTGGAAGAATGAATTTTGACAGAAGATCAATTTTATAATTCACTGGTTTTGCCCATGCAAAACATGCACATCATTTTCTAGCAATTGAAATAATTACTAGAAAATTATATTTGAAAATCTGCGTAAACCCTAAAAAGCTTACAATTGAAACCTACTATACACACCTGCTATACAATTGAAAACTGGGTTTCAATTGTAAGCTTTATAGGGTTCCGAAGTCAATAAGGAACCCTTATAGTTTCGTCATGTCTGTCTGTCCATCCGTCCGTCCACAGCTTAGCTCAGTGAATCTTTGTACTAGAAAACTATAATTTGGCATATAAACATTAATTACGCCGACAAAATGGCAAAATAAAAACTTGAAAAAAAAATTTTTTTTAGGGTAGCTCCTGTACACGTAAAGTGGGGGTGGTTATTTTTTTTCTTGTATTTCCACCCCCACTTTAATACTATTGGATAGGTTTTTCACAAAAAAATCGTATTTGTGTGAACAATCTTTCGATTCCGGGATCCGTTTGTGAAATATTAAGCTTTAAAGTGCTATTTTTTGTTAGAGTCAAGTGTCCACACCTCCGCCAGCTAAATGGTTGTTTTTGGACATGTGGAAAAAATCACGGTTGTAGTATGTAGCATAGTAGCAAAAGCAAGAAAAGAAAATGTAATTAAGAATTTCGTCTTATCTCCGCACGTCCCTCCTTGAAATTCTTGCAGCAAAGAGAAGATAACGCGGGAAGGAATAAAAGAAATCCAGTTTCAAATCCTTTAGAAGACTAAGGATACTACAGATTACTTACAGATAATGCAGAAATTGGAAGCAGTCTCAGTGCTAAGCTTCATATTTGTTTTTAGGGTTCCATAGTCAACATTGAACACATATAAATAATTTCTCCATGTCTGTTGTCCGTCCGTCCGTCCACAGCTTAGCTCAGAGACTCTTTCTAGTAGAAATATATAATTTGACATGGGTATAAATATTAATCACGCCGACAAAGTGGTGAAAATAAAATCATGAAAAAGAAATAGAAGAAAAAAGAAAATCCTATAGCATTAAGTCCGCCTCCTTACATTTATGTGCTTGAAGTATTAAATAAATAAATAAATGATTAGGTCCTACGTCCTATACACATAAAGTGGGGATATTCTTTTTTTCTCGTCTACCCCATGATGTATATTATTGTATTGGATATCGTTGGATAGGTCTTTCAAAAATATTTCGGGTTTGGTAAACAATTTTTCAATTCCGGTATCCGTTTGTGAAATATTAAGCTTTAAAGTGCTAATTTTTGTTAGAGTCAAGTATCCCCCCACTGTCAGCTAAATGTTTGTTTTTGGATACGTGAAAAAAACTATGGCTGTAGTAGTAACGAAGTTAAAAAGGAAAGCTATCACAGCTAAGTAGGCTTTACAAGCTAAGTAGACTTTACAAGTTTACGAATAATAGTCAACCAACTTACACTTGCAGTTGCAATGTATGGGAGAACATGATTTTCAACTACAATGTTAAGTTTGTTCTTAGGATAAATTCAATCCAACTACGGAAACCTGCGTGGGCGGACACGCACTTAGCCGGTTTTTATTTTATTTTCATAAAACGTTACTGTTTCATTAGTTTAGAACCAAAATATCTACTAAAACACACACACAATATTTCACGTTTGTAAAACATCGTTTTATACTTCGCTACGATTTTTAAAATGTCTTCCGAATTTTCTCATAAATGCCGATTTAGGTGTTCGCGTTTGCCCCGTGTCTTGTTTGTCTCTTACCCAGCGGAAGCAGCCACTGTCACTAGTAATGGCTATCAAAGTACCGATAGCTGTTAGCAAAGTAACCCGTCTAGACTGTAGAATCACAAACTACAAAACGTAGGAAATGGACGAAAACCCGGAAATAGGTAAGCTGTTTTATTGCAGTTAGGATATTTCACGTAGGCACTATAGAAGAAAAGAAAGAAAGAAAAATTGTTTATTCTGCACAAACAAAACGTACATTAAAAATAAAAAAAGACATACAATATACACATACGACGTAGGCAAAAGCCTCGTACTCAAGCATATAAAATGTTGACAATTTTGTTGGCAAATTTTCTAACAATTTCTACAAGTTGTATAGTCGCGGACAAATTGTCCATCGATTGCTCAGCGTTTTAAACTCTTATAACCTCAAAATTGCGTTATCAGAAAGTAATCGCAATACTCAGAAATAAAGTCAAACCAATTTCACTATCTCCAATTTCAACATGCCACTCCAATTAAACTTTCTTTTAACACATCTTGACATCCAAACTATCTACCTCGGAAATTAAATAACCTCCCCTAAAACCCATCAATCACCCTTAAGGTCTACCCAAAAAGTCTGTAATCAACTCACGATACGTTACCAGGCCAGAAAATTATCAAGTGCAAGACAAGCGCCGACAGCTTAATTACAACTGATAGCATTCACGCTTGCCGTTGACTAGAGTGGATCACAGAGCTATTTCTATGCTAATGTTCAAGCGGGCATGTCCGTTGTAATACGTAATACCAACTAGGGATGTATCGGAGGCCACCTTAGCGGAGGTGGAGGCACAGATGCAAAGCTTGACCTCGCGGAGGCAGAGATTTAAAATAGAGAAAAGAAAGGTAAATTAAGCATATAATAAAGAAAAAAAAATTGTTGCGAAATTTAGAGGTGGGAAACTATTTTTCACAAAAAAAAAGAAACAGTTTTGCGGTTTGTCACCTGCTGTGTGATTTCGTAGTGGTGCATACATTAAACATTCTGGGGTGACCTGGTAGCAAAACCGTGAATCTTCGAGTTATATATTCACCACATTAAAGGGTCTTCGCTTAGTTTGAGCCCTGGGGTGATCTGGTTGCAAAACCGTGAATCTTCGAGTTATATCTTCAACATATTAAAGGGTCTTCACTTAGATGGAGACCTGAGGTGACCAGGTTGCAAAACCGTGTATCTTCAAGTTATATCTTCACCACATTAAAGGGTCTTCGCTTAGTTGGAGCTCTGGGGTGACCGAATCCGAATCGAGCAGTAGCACTCGCAACCACAATACCTACCAACGAGGCAGTCGTCCGTCACAACTCCTTCTTGATCTATGCTGTGCCCGACAGGACATCATTCTGACTATACAACATGTCCCAGAATTAACGCACAACCTCTTAAGGCGCCATTGTACTCATCATTATGAACAACTTTAACTGGGAACAAAGCTGAAATCGCAAAAAAAAAATCACCGACTTATGCGAACAAAAATGTAGGGATCAGCTAATTTTTTTTTTCGTGTTTTCCTGTTTGGTCCCATAGTAAAAATTATTCATAATGATGACTACAATGACTCCTTAAGATGCTGTGCGTTAATTCAGGGACACGTTGTAAATAATTATTTTCTTACCAACTATATACATTATGATAAGCAATAAAGAATAAAGAATTGAGAAAATCTTGCGGAAGTGGATGCGGATGCGGAGGTACGATTTTTATGGAATTTCCGCATTTGCGCAGGCTGAGGCGAAGTTACATACGAGTAATACCAACCGTAATACGTAATACCAACCCTGAATTGTTCGAAGAATATTACTTAGAAGGTAGAACCGGTTTTTTGGAATGATCGATATGTAATTAGGAAAAGCAGTGCGATTCTGTAACCATCTCACCGTGAAAACTTAAGTGAAGTGAGCGTGGAGTGAGCTGTCAATGTCATACCACCTGATACTAGGGATTGACCAAGCATACATTTAAAATTATAATCGAGATTTTAATCATATTTTTTATGCTAATTCTATTGATCATTTTATATAATTTCAAAGCTAGTATTTTAGTTGTCAAAACATTACTATTTTGTGGGGTTTCATAATAAAACAACAAAACAGAAACTTGGTCAGAATCTCAATGTCTATTTTTAGGAGTAGGTATACCTAATTAATGAATAATAGATTTTTTATTATATTTAAATGCCTTAAACAGGACTGCCCCGTTGGTCTAGTGGTGGCAAGCGCTACCGCTGAGCATGGCGTCCTGGGTTCTATTCCCGGGTTAAGCAAAGTGTTATTGGGTTTTTCCATCTGAAATTTTTAGTAGCGGCCCGGAGTCTGGATTTGTGCCCTTAAGTACGTTTGTGTGTGTGCTTGCATAACTCAACAAATATGAACCGATTTAAATAATGCAGACCGTGTTTTTAATAGGCTGTTTTTTTAACTTATATTTTTCTTGTGACTCATACTTAGTTTTGGGAAAGGCAAAATACTCTCAGTCCAACAATCTAAAAATAAAATCCTTTTAAGTAGTTGTAGATTTATTCCCAAAAAAAATCGTTATAACATTAATGGTGCTGTAAGATTTGCCTAAAAGGATCGTCGAGGCTCAATTATTACAATATTATTACAGAATTACCAAAATTCATGCATAATCGATGAAGCTAAGAGTGTCAAGGGAAATTCAAGGAGTTGACCAATTGTGCGTGAAGTTAATGAAAGGCACTTTTCATATTAAAAAGTCTGTATCAAGAGAAATAAACGATGAAATTAAATGATAAATGATTTATTTTCTGTAAGTAGGTTTGTACAAACACTTACATGTCAATTATATTTTTTTTAAACTAGATGAGGTCGGCGTTTCCTATCTGACTACTAGAATCTGACTACTAAATAGTATAAATTATAATAATAGTTTAACTAGTTTGTGTTTAGCCCCTAAAGATGTTTTCATGTCAGCCTACACTGTCCCACTGCCTGTAGTGAAACACTTCTTTCCATATTTTTTTTAGTATAACAAACCATCCACCAATCCGCACTGGACCCGCGTGGTGGATTATTAAATTAAAATTTGTTTATTTCAGAGTAGGTAATGTCCATTTTTGTAACTAACAACTTAATTATCTTAAGACTAAGGTTAGTAGCAGTTAGTAGGTAGTCCAGATGAATACAGATTTAAAATTAAAATTAAAATAACTTGATCAAAATAAATTACATTAGAATAGCTAAGATTACAAAATACAAATACAAATTGTTTAGTTTTATTAAGTGAATAAGTGATTACGATTTTATGTTTTTTTTTTTTGTCTCCTTTGCTCTTTCGCCGTCTACATCTCTCTATCTAGTGTCCTATCGCAGGTATGCTGGAAGAGATTTCTTATGAAATAACCATCACCTTTGTACCTATGTTTCTGTTCTGTTTTTTCTTGTCTGTTTATATACGTGTGTCCATAAATGGAAAAATAAAAAAAAATAAAAAATTAAATTGAATTGCAACAAATTATCTCAAGTTATATTGAAACATACATAATATAAATAAAAAAAATAACTAATACATATAATAAAATTTGATAGATTTTATTATGGACCCCCTCTTACAGAGAGGAAGCCTGTGTCAGTGGGAACAGTATAGGCTGATTATGCTAGACATAACATACTCGTAACATCACGCCTGTTTCCGTTAAGGGTTAAGGACTTTTGCCTGACCTGAGAATCGAACTCAGCAAACTGAAGTGGCAGTGGGCTGGCCATGTCTGTCGAAGGGCCGATGGCCGGTGGAGCAGGCGAGTCCTGGTGTGGAGACCGCGTATCGGCAAGCGTAGTGTGGGACGCCCCCCAGCTAGATGGACGGACCACCTAAAGAAGGTAGCTGGGGTAGACTGGATGCGGAAGGCGGAGGACAGGGTGTTGCGGCGCATTCTGGGAGAGGCCTATGTCCAGCAGTGGACTGCGATAGGCTGAGTTGATTGATTGATTGAAAATCGAACACAGAGCCAGATACTCCGCAGTTATCATTCATTCAAAATTACAATAATTATTTAAAACAATGTTGCCCCCATTATTGGGATGGACGGGATGGACCGCAATTGGAACCCGTTTAATGAATTTATAAGAAACTATTTTCTAACATCTCTATGAAAACCCACCTCTGCATCATCTAACAACCCATCCGAAATTTATGCTCCAAAGTGAAGATCTGCTATAAAAGTTTTTATAGGTTTATGGGTCGTAACTTCTGCCGCTTTTACCCATTGATTTACACCGCTATTTTAGTTATGCTTGTTAAACGTCGGCCATACTAAAATTTTTAGACAAGTTTACGAGTAAAGGTTACGTTAGAGATAAAATAAAATCGAACTTTTTGTTCCTGGACAGTCCGGAAAGGTAGCGAATCGGTTGAATGATGACATAAAAAAAACTGCAAATTAGATTTATGCGGAACGAGGAAAATCGGAAAAACAAAGAAAAAATGTCTATAATATTTCAGCTTTCAGTAATATTCATCGGTTTTATTCCGCACCCAAAGGGTGTCAACGGTACCCTATTACGGATACTAAGCCTCCACTCTCCGTCCGTTCGTCTGACTGTCAGCGGACTGTACCTCATGAACCGTAATAATAATAATAATAAATTTATTGCAAATAACGTTTACAAAAAAGGTACATTAAGCCAACAGTAATAAGGTTATTCATACAGTTCAGTGCCTAAAAATATACTAAAACTGAAATATTATTAAAGGTGCAAATAATCGTGGTTCGGATGTGCCGTGTTTGTTAGTGTGTAATAGTTAGAATGTAGAAATTTTCACAACATGTGTATTTCTATTGCCGCTATAACAATCAATAATAAAAATAAAATAAAGTTAGTTAAAATTAAAGGGAGACCCCTTTTACCTTTGACTCCCTTTTTTATTTTCCTTACAAGAAACGTGTTTTTTCGGCGTTTGCCTTATAATAATAATAATAATAATATTCCACAACTTTCACACAGCGCCATCTAGTCCCAAACTAAGCAGAGCTTGTGCTATAAGTACTAGACAACTGATAAACATACATATTATAGATAAATTACACCCAGACAAAGAACAAATGATCGTGCTCATCAGACAAACATTTGTCCTAGGTGGGAATCGAACCCACGACCTTGCGCATAGCAGTCAGGGCCACTGACCACTAGACCAACAGACCTGTCCTGCCTTATGATACGGAACCCTTCGTGTGCGAGTCCCACTCGCACTTGGCCGGTTTTTTTTAGTGTCGCCATAACACAAACTCGTTGAGAACTCGACGAGCATCAGATGCTATTTATTAAAAAAGCATAATCTACTTACTTATACATTTTTCGAAGACCAAATTACACGTCCACTGAAATCCTATTCAAATGGTTCATTGGTCTATTGTATATTCCAAACAAGAGTGGTGATAAATTAAATTCATTGGTGTGTTGTTCACGTTTCAGATAAATTAATACTACGCTCTCCGAGTAAAACAGCCTATGAATGATGGTGACACCGCTGTTGACGCTCCGACAATAATCGCAAGTACACAAACAACACACGATCGCATTCGTGTTGCGTTCACGTGAAACAAACATGAAACACAGCTAAATTTCTATCAAATGAAGTATGTAAGGCCAGAGGACAGACACTTTTCACTCACTTCACACAACTCCACGCACAATGTATGAAAAATTCATCACAAATTTCACTTTCGAGAAATTCGCAAACGTTGTTGAGATACTCTCAAATTCACAAATGAAGCCAAGACGTAGTTGAAAATGCTTCCAGAGTTAATATTGACATTAATGAATGTGCCTGGCAAATACCTGAGAGTCAAACGGAATCGCGAACGAAGGGTATTTCGAGTGCCTAGGAAATTTGAGGATTGTGGCTGAATGTATTTCACTTTGAAGTGTAGAGCCTATGTGTAATATTCACACTGCGAGTGAAAATTTGATTAACGTCAAAAATTATATGGGGGTAAATTGTATGTGACGGCGTTTTCACAACATGTCAGGACTTGATGTAGGTAATGATTCAAAGCCTTTTTTTACCGACTTCAAAAGAGAAGGAGGTTCTCAATTCGACTGTATGTTTTATTTTTGTGTGTTTGTGACGCGATATCTCCGGAATTGTATTTAAAAAAAAAGTTGTTTGTTAATGAATTGGGTATGCTTTAGAGGTGATCTCATATAAATTTTATTAACTTTGCTTTGGCAGTTTTTGAGCTAGCTTCAACACTATGCTTTTTTATATTAACTTCTTGTCAGTAATATTTATGTAGCGAGTAGTGGTATACGAATTTGTGTGGTACAACTTAAAATTGAAAATTAAAACCTTTTTTTCAGAAAAATAACAACCAGCTTCCAAAAAAGAAACTACAAAGTAAAAAATAACTTTAATTTCCGAAGTCGGTGTCGTTGGTATCGCATTTTTGTTGTTTGCCACGAACTTCTGAAATGAAAGTCAAATAAGGGTAATCTGTTAGCTATTAAGTACATGTACCTACCATACCATGCCTATTCGATGTTCATTTTGCCAAGGGCATTGTAGAAAGGCTAAACAAATATTAAGTATCTATCAGCTATCATTCAATTTTCGTCCAACAAACACTTTCGTATACCCAGAGCAATAATTCTTTTCTATAAGCGATATTCCCATTCACCGTTCCATTTCCCAACATTAATTCTATGCACAAAAGCTCGTCATTTTGAAGGCATCGATACAATACCTTTTTACTCGTATCTCTCTAATAAATCGTCAAACACGGAAGCTCACCCGATTTCGTTTGAGGCCTCATCACACACAATAAGAGTAGTATCGACCGATCCCATCGACTTGAAAGGCACTCCTCGAAAGTGAACGATTTCTATTGTTTGAAGGAGATGGTAGGTGTTATGAAATGGATATTATTAGCTTGTAGGCAAGTGGCCGTAAACAAGTGTTTCTCTTTGAGATATTTCGAGATATGTCCTTTGGTACTCATACAATGGATCTATCACAACAACTCTTACTTATTGTTAGTGTCCTTCGATAAAAACAGGGTGAAATTAAATTTACTACCGAAACTCTGCAGGTGTATCGATATCTAAACACAATAAATTAAAAATAAAAACGAATGTCTTTTGTAAGCGGTCAACGGCTGCTAAATAGTATTGTTACTTGAAGAATGAGTTGATTTCACCCTCTATACGAGTACTTGCAGAAACTAATGTTTTGATAGTAAATCATTCTACTGTAAAATAATCTTTAAAAATATACCAGGGTAGGTCCACCTTAACAACTTTAGTAACTTTTTCAACATATACCTACACAGAGATACAACGTATATATTTACATTGTATCGTTAATTTATTTAGTCTATCTAGCACAGCTCCGCTAATGAAAATGTAGAAAGATAATCAAAAACATTTACAAAATAACGCTAGCATACGACTAGGACTGTAGGAGACAACGGTGATTATAAAATTAAGCATGCCTCGGCCCTGGAACATACGCCAATGGCTGGCACGTTGCGTGACTACGGCGCGTGACGGTCAAATGAAACGTAATAGAAGGTCCATTTTTTAACTTTTTTTTATTATGTTAACGCAAACCTGATAAGAGATAGACAGAAAACATAAATAATGACCAGAATGAATCACCGTCCTGGTGATGAAGACTGGGTTGTGGCTAAGTAATAACAGACGCACGGGTCGATCGATCAGGTTAAGCTGCGACTCCTGCTGTTGGTCCGTGGATGAGTGGCCATCTTCACATACCAAGACCCCTCCGTGCCTCGGAAAGCACGTTAAGCCGTTTGTCCCGGCTGTCACTCATGGATCTTTGACATTCGTTACGGGTCATCAGTAGCCTGAAAGTTTGACAACCAGTCTTACCAAGGGGTATCGTTTTACCCAGTAACTGGCTTGTGGAGGTCAGATAGGCAGTCGCTCTATGTAAAATACTGGTATTCGGCTGCATCCGGCTAGACTGGAAACCGACCCCAACATAGTTGGGAAAAGGCTAGGTAGAAGATGCTCACCAGGAAAATTTAATACTATACTACAGACAATGCACGCACACCTTCAGCTCTTGACAGTTTTAACAAACTCTGGACTTCTACCGACAACCTCACATTTCATATCTCAGAAGCTAATTCAAATTCAAAATGTTTATTTCGGACAGTAAAAAATCCTCATTTTGTTTGTAAATACAATATTTTAAACTATGTTAGTACACTTAATAATTATATCAAAATTAAATTAAAATGAAACGACAAATTAAAAATTAGAATTAAATAAAAATTTTCTTAACATTAAAATCAAAGTTAAAATAAATATTAAAATCAAAATTACAATCAAAATTAAAATCAAAAATAATGGTATTTAATATCTTGGTAGCACATTTTCTAAGATTCTGGTGCCTTGTTGTATAAGCTTTATATTTTAATATTTAGGGCCATTATTGTATGTTGTAGTTGTATATATGGTTGTAGTTGTAACTGGTGAAATGTGGGTGAACTATAGATACACTAAATGATAAATGATTTTATTTTTGCAAGTTGGATTGTGCAAACACTCTTACACGTCAATCATATTTTTTTAAACTTGATGAGGTCGGCGTTTCCTATCTGACTACTCTGAGAAGGAAGGCCGAAACAAACTAAGAAGTCAGAGTCCCTTTTAAAGTTCAGACATAATCTTGGTCGGATCATGTGAAGACCATGTACATTGGTGTCTGAAATGGTCTTTTGAGGAAAGAACCATACAGATTGAGTGCATTTTAGCCAAACCCTTCGAGACATACAGGCGTGGTGGTATGCAATTTTTAAAAATTTTGGAACCTTTTTTGATCCTGGTTTCACCCCGAATCAGTATCCCAGTTACACCCTGCTATTTTATCTGTGTAATTTATTTAGAACATCGGTCAGGCAGGAGCTGTAGTTTTTCCATAGTCCTAGATAACCAGTTTGCTTTAGCCACCCATTATCTTGCAACAGTCCTACACGAACAGGGGTTATCCTTGGGTGCACTTGCATAGTGTGAACAGGGATAATTGTCGGTTGGTGTCTCATTTTATTGAAAACGTCTAACGGGCCCGAGATATTATGTCAAAGACACTTTCAATAATAATAAATTTTCTCCCACAAATATTAAAATGTATACAGTTTATATATCAAAAAGCTTGAAGATGAGGAGACAGGAACCCATACTAACAATAAGTAAAACCCGGTCTTCTGCTCTATTTATCTCGAATACATTATAGAGAGCTCTGCTAAGGATATAAATAACAGTAGCAGGGAACGCTTATAGCTAATGAAGAGTATAAATTTTCCTTCTACCTTTGCTACTTTGTTTTTAAATTATATCAGGTTAAGCTACGCTTGCCGCGGTTGGTCTGTGGATGGGTGACCATCTTTACATACCGAGACTCCTCCGTGCCTCGGAAAGCACGTTAAGCCGTTGGTCCCGGCTTTCATTCGTAGATCTTTGACAGTCGCTACACGGGTCGTCAGTAACCCGAAAGTCTGACAACCAGTCTTACCTAGGGGTATCGTATTACCCAGTCACTGGGTTGTGGAGGTCAGATAGGCAGTCGCTCCATGTAAAATATGGTATTCAGCTGCATCCGGTTAGACTGGAAGCCGACCCCAACATAGTTGGGAAAAGGCTAGGCAGCTGATTTGCTACTTTGTTTACCCAATTGCCCTTCTGTATATTTTCACATTGTGACATGACCCCACTCGTATTCTTGTCACGATCTCCTCATCAGTTTCGACCGCACTGAGCTTGTCCTGCACATTTAAATAATAAACTTTAAGTAAAAAACGAAGCTTTGAAGCATATTTCTTTTTTTTTTTCTAAAGTTGGGAAGGTCTGGGAGCAGGACTTTGAAATTGAGAATATATTAAATATTTTTCCAGTCTGGGTTTATTTTTTCCGTTTTTCTCATGACAACATTTGAAAGCGATTTGATAAATGAATACCGTACGGTAGCATTTTTTATTAAATACCTGTGATTGGGAGGTAACTATCGTCGTGTCGAGTTGTTGAGCTGTCTAAGTTTTGAGTTGATTACTGACAAATGCGTGCAGTGATTGGACAGGTCCATTGACGTCAGTGTGATGCTTTACTCAAAAGGTCATGCCAGACATTAATCTGCACGACCCTATATAAAACCAAGATTATGCCAAGATTATGTTTGCACTTTATGCAAGATTATGCCAAGATTATATACTTTAAAAAAGACCTCTGAGTTTGTTTCGGTCTTTCTTCTCAGAGTAGTCGGTTAGGAAACACAGAACTCATTTAGTTTTAAAACATGACATATTAAAGTGTTTTTGAACCAATTTACAGAAATAAATAGAATTCATCATTATCATTTTATACTCTTTACTTTTAGTTGGTCTGAAAGGTTTCAATACTGGCCGTATTGAAACGTTCCAGGCCAACCAAAAGTACCCTCTCTATTTGGGCCTACTGTTGACCAGTCAAAACTTACCAAGCTTTTGGAATCCAGACAGATTCAGATCCTTGAACAAATCTTGAGCAAGAAAACGCAGTCTCTTATAAAAAAAAAAAGAACAAAAGTCTAGTGTAAGAAACCTTTTTTTTTTGTAAACTTTAAGGGATCTTCGAAAATTAAGTCATACCTTACCTTTTGCAACAGAAAGACCATACAAAATCTTCAATGACCCTTTCAACATCGATTTCAAATCAGGATATCGTAAATTCTGGTACCTTTACCTTATAAGAAAGTTTCAGTAAAATCGAATTAAGTATATCAATATAATTTAGCTCATCTTAGGATCGTTCACAGAGATGCCGTCATATCCTCATTTCCTGGCACAGAATTTTACGACATCATTCCCTTATCACAAAGAGGCAGGCTTGAAATTCTAAATTTTTATTATATTCCACCATTTATAAGCAAAGTGGAGGTATATTAACGTATTAAGGTAAGATGAGAACAGTAATTTTTTTCGCGATATTTTCTACTGAATAAAATAAAACTGGATTTTTGTGGGTTTGCTTAAATCGAATCATATTCCATTTAAAACATAACTATCTCATTTTTATTTGCGTATATAATTTTATTTGGTTAAGCTACCTTTCATAAAGATAAGGTAAGGTAGCTAAGGTATATTTTCTGGTGATTTTAAGTGTATCCCTAGGACTTTATTATTCAACGATATAATAATTATTATTAGTTTTATGTATAGTAATAATAATATTCCACAACTTTCACACGACGCCATCTAGTCCTAAACTAAGCAGAGCTTGTGTGATTGATACTTATGTTTTAAGAGTACGAAATATAATAATTATCTACCACATAGTTCGGAAAATTATGCAAATGCGCATAAAATACAAAACGTAGTAATCGAAAAAGTTTATACAACGTGTAACGTTAAATGCGCAAAACCTCAGACACCCCAACTGATTTTTAATTCAATTGACCTATTTCAGAGAGAAAATAAGTAATTAAAAAAATTGTAAAGGTTTTATGTGCTGTTTTATTTTACTGGCCATTCTGATCGTTTCTTGCGTCTGCGACGACGCTTTATCAAGGGAGGAGTCGTCACCGGGCCGCTGCGCTGCGCTGACCTTGGCTTGCTTGACCTATTAATAAATAGACACGGCAACGTTTTTAATGAAGATTTTTTGAAAAATGTGACCTATATTAAAAAGTGGTTCAATTAATTCTGCTCGTTATTCTGATCAAACTATTTTCAGGTTTTGCGCATTTAACGTTACACGTTGTATTATATAAGGTACCAGAATGATGACTGCACAAACACGACGACCGTCTAGCTAGATCATAGGTTCTCAACGTGGGCAATACCGACTCCTCTTGGGCGCTTGAGACTTTCAGTGGGGAGTAGAAGACCCAGAGAAAATTATATATCTTATCTTATGACTATGTAATACATATTACACGTTTAATTTTGGCAATAGCTGATTCAGATTTGCTACAGATGGTGAGTAAAAAAAAATGGAGGCTCTAGGAAAAAAATATTCTCAAAGTGCGTTGGGGAAAAATAAGGTTGAGCACTTGTGGTCTAGTCCAATGTTTCCCAAAGTATGGGTCGCGACACACCCACACGATACACCGGCCGACCGAGTCAACTACCGGGCGCGGTGGGCGACTGACGCCGGACGGATCGCAAGCGTGGTTAAATTTCCTAGAAGCGGGTGCCGAGCTTGTAAACTTGTATTAGATGGGTCGTAGCCCAGATAACTTTGGGAACCACTGGTCTAGTCTATATTAAGATGATCATAATACAAAAAGTCCACACGTAATAAGGGCTACTGGATAACAGATAATAACAAAATCATTATGATATCCTGTTTGCATTGTTGGCCAATTACTTACGCCGTTTTCATGATACACTCCGATTGCCTGCTTTTCCAACCGGGTAGTTCTTTCATAGTTAACAAAAGATAAATGCTCTATAATCACAGTGCTAAAATATCAATTGACTCTGCAGTTATATGAAGTTGCCCTGTTTCGTGAGTAATCAAATCATTAACTTGAAAGCTATTCTATACAATCCTAAATTGACCATGGTTTTGATAGCTTAAATTGGCGAATTGAAATCTGTAATGCTTCCGAGTTCAATTATTTCAAGGCTGTGAATTTGGTGAGTTCATTATTTGCAAATAAAACTGCAATCACAACATGTAGTTGTCAAAACAGTTACACAAATCATCATCATCATCTGTCTAACCTTTTCACAACTATGTTGGGGTCAGATTCTAGTCTAACCTGGTGCAACTGAATACCAGTTATTTTACGTGGAGTGACTGCCTATCTAACCAGATAGGCAGTCGTTCCACGTCATGAGGCCCCTCATGAGGGGCCCATGGCTATATAATAACAGCTGCTAAGGTCGATCAATCAGGTTAAGCTACGCTTGCCGCGGTTGATCTGTGGATGGGTGACCATCTTTACATACCGAGACCCCTCCGTGCCTTGGAAAGCACATTAAGGAGTTGGTCCCGGCTGTCTTTCGTGGATCTTTGACAGTGGTTACAGGTAGTCAGAAGCCCGAAAGTCTGACAACCAGTCTTACCATGGGGTATCGTATTACCCAGTAACTGGGTTGTGGAGGTCAGATAGGCAGTCGCTCATTGTAAAATACTGGTATTCCACTGCATCCGGTTAGACTGGAAGCCGACCCCAACATAGTTGGGAAAAGGCTGACGATGATGATGATGATGACTGCCTATCTAAACACCACAACCCAGTAATTGGGTAATACGATAAATTAAATTAAACAAATATTGAAAAGTATAGAGTAGCTGAAGATAATTATCAAAACGGGATTGAAATGATAATCACAACAACAACCTTGCCGTATTTAAGTGTTCTTCAATCATGCTAGTTTCTGTCCAACGACATTAAAAATAGTAAAATTCGGTTTGGTTAGCAAAACATCCTCTCAAAAACACATGGACGGCAAAATACACAATTTTAACACATAAAAAACGATTCTTTGTTGATAAATGTTTTACAATTTTCTGGCATTTAGGCAGCGCTGTCAATAATTATGGGTATAAGCAAGTATAAATATATGAACACGATCATATTATTCATTGCCAGTGTCAACATTAGAATCAACATGTATCGTCTTGTAGTTTTGAGTATCGTTGTTATCACTGTTTCGGTAAGACGTTATAGTTTAGGTATTATGCCTATCATAATACCTTCAGAATTATGATATTATTTTGATAAAAATTCTATATCTACTCCTTTTAACTTACAGGGTGACCGCACGGACAAGACAGAATGTAGAAATATGTTCCACCCTGTAAGTACTATAAATCAACATGGTGTTTCTTTTGGGAAAATTAATGACCAAAACTTATGCTACGTTCAACAAAAAAGCTTGTGTTATATGTTCCTAATGGTCAATCCTTCTGTCGCTGTTTTTTTTTACTACAGCTCAACAACATAAACTTTTCAGCAATATGTCTGGTTTCCAAAGTCATTTTTAATTATTAAATGCATGATATTTCAACGTCCACTGTTAAACACTGTTGGGGTTTCTGCGTCAGGTCGTCGTCGTGTCAGCGTCGTTGGATGAAATCAGACACCAGGCTTCTTGTGATAACGTGTAATATCGTTTTATTAGGTTTTACAGTAAGTATGTAGAATGTCTTTTTACAATTATAGTAAGTACGTGCGGTAATAATTTTGCGTGTGTTCGATGATGGCGTGTCACCATGACAGTGAAAATCCGCAGCGCGTCGCTAGCGTCGCGCTGATGTACATGCTTCCCCGCGCGCCCGCCTTCGTCCCGTCGATTGGTATTATTTGTTGCCAGTAGATGGCTCTGTGGTCTTCAACAAACACTGAAACCATTCCCAAATAAATACACAAATTTGCCTACAACCCGATCTACTTATTAAAAATCTTAAACTTGCTTACTGACGACAACGCACAGCCTAAACAGCTGGGTCAACAGACTCGTGTGCTCAAAATTCGTTCATAGTGCTCACTTTCGCTATAATTATGTATTAGCGACTCCTCTTATATAAAAAAAGTGAGCACTGTTACTGCAATGCACAAAGGATATTTGAAAATTCACCCAAAGGGATCATCGTCATTTTTTGCCAGTGAGAAATCCCATCGATCGCATGGCTTATACTTTCTTAATTTCTGAGAGCCATGTTGATACTGTAAATGTTGCATTCTTTTGTTTTAGAATGCAATGCGTTGTTGCCAGAAGAATTCTGACACTTTATACAAGCTTATCATATCAGATGACATAAGGGAATGCTTTGAATTATCGAAGGACCCTGTTTTAGTAAGTATATTGATGTTATTATTTCTTATCTAGTGCTTTTATGTGCGCAGAAGCCACAGAGGAGAAGCTTCTACCGTTTACTTTAGTTCTTAAAGTGCCATTTTTTTTTTCAGTAGCATATGCTTAATCAGCTTATAACGTTCTCCCCCCTGCTAGGACACAGGCTTCCTCTCTGTAAGTGGAAGAGGGCCATAATTAAAGACGCGGGCCCAGTGTGGGTTAGCACATGCCACAAGTCTTCAAATTTTTGGTTGTAGGACATACCAGCCGGTAGATTCTGTAAAAATCTCACCGTGAAATCATAAGTGAAGTGAGCACTTAATAGTGTTAATCCCATAGCGAATGACAGCTCACTCCACGCTCACTTTACCCAAGCTTTCACGGTGAGATGGTTACAGAATCGCACGGCAGTTTCCCAATCGAGTTGTAGATTGTTGGTTCGAAACCAGACAGGCGCTTTACTCTGTGTAAATTATTCAATCACCTCTGCTCTCAAAACTTTGGAGGATTTTTTCAGTGCGAACGTGAAATTTGTATAGCCAAAAAAAAAGGTTTTGCCACAGATGATAATAAAATAGACAAGAAGAAACTGGAAGAACTTGTGAACAAAAACTTTGCATCCGACGGAGAACTTCTGGCAGATATAAAAACGAAATGTCTCAATGGAGACTTCAATGCTTATGCACTTCCGCACTTCTGTGACTTTATGAAAATGAGACACTGTGTTTCAATACAAATGCTTAACGTAAGTTAAATATTTTTCAAAAGGATGCAATATAGCCATATGATTATTAATTTTATCCCTGTTATAATACAGCGTTACATAACATCATTGCCTTTATTCCCCGAAGGCCACCTCTAATAGACCCACATTTCACCAGTCATGTTCAAGCCCCAAGTAATACGCGACAGACGCTAGCCTATTCCGATCAATTGGGCACAAATCCAGACTCTGGGCTGAGACATTCGAATTGGAAAAGCCCAATAACACTTTGCCTGAGCCGGGAATCGATCCCAGTCCTCCAGTCAGCAGTAGCGCTCTCCGGCGCGCGGTGTTGAAATATATACAACGTGTAACGTTAAATGCGCAAAACCTGAAAATAGTTTGATCAGAATAACGAGCTGAATTAATTGAACCACTTTTTAAGATAGGTCACATTTTTCAAAACATCTCCATTAAAAACGTTGCCGTGTCTAGTTATTAATAGGTCAAGCAAGCCATTGTCAGCGCGGCGCAGCGGTCCGGTGACGACTCCTCCCTCGGTAAAGCGTCGTCGCAGACGCAAGAAACGATCAGAATGACCAGTAAAACTAAAAAAGGCACATAAAACCTTTACAATTTTTTAATGACTTATTTTCTCTCTGAAATAGGTCAATTGAATTACAAATCAGTTGGGGTGTCTGAGGTTTTGCGCATTTAACGTTACACGTTGTATAATGTATTATTGTACAATAAATTAATGATACATTAAATACATATCAATATTTTTATTTCATTAAATAAAAATATTGATATGTATATATATCTATGCCAAAAATGCAACAACTTGGCCCGCCATACGGTTTTTAGTAAGTATTGGCACGCGAAAGAAAAAGTTTCCCCATCCCTGCACTAGATCAACGACGCAGTCCCACTAATATTCTAGATTATTCTCAAATATCCGAACTTTTATGACACAGACTGATTCGCAGCATTATGTCCGACGTTTTAATCATCCTCTTATTTCATTTTCTCAATTCCAATTTTTCTGTCGTCATACTTTATTTCCACTATTTTGCATACCATTGACGTCACTAATTTTAGTTTTTGATCGCAGCACTGCCATGAATGGAACAAAAACGCCGAATGCCAGGAAATTAAGGGATTAGTAGCAGAATGTGTAAAAATTATTACTTGAAAATTTTTCTGTTGGAAAGAGGCCGTGAACGGATAGGGAGCGATGGAAATTACTGATTAAATTAAACGGGAGCAATTCAATTTTGTTTTATTTTCGACATTCCTCATAATAAGTAGTCAGATTCATATTGTTGGTACCTGACCTATTCTGTAAAAAATCTCACCGTGAAAACTTGGGTGAAGTGAGCATTAAGTGAGCTGTCATTCCACTCGATGCTTGGGATTGAGACTACTGTCACTTCAAACTCACTCCGCCCAAGTTTTCACAGTAATATTTTTTTTAGCATATACTGATTGGTGGTTGACATGGCATAATGAGTTTTAGAAAAAGTTCGGACGTAAAGCGAGTGCAAGACGTCTAAACAGCTTGTCAGGGGCATCGACTTGTAAACATAACATGATTCTGGGTTGAAGAAATTCTGCGTTGAAGTTATTCGTCGGTGATTTAAAAATCAGCTGTTTCCTATAAAAGTGCAACCTACGCGGTCAAAATGAAAAGTCCTGCTGATTTTGTTTTAACCCTTTATGGGGCTCTGTCCATATATTGGAAATCATACATTTTTGAATTTTCGCGGTTAAACTAAAAGTTAGACAAATGCAGTAGTAAATAAAAAGAGTAAAATAGAGTGTGTTAAATGCAAAGTTCCATCATTATGCATTGAACGATGTTTTGCAAAATTTCATACATACTAGTCTCAGAAGTGGCAGTGTCCAAAATGTGGACACCATAATTTTTTTAAGTAAAAAAACAAGTTTATCAAAAATTTTCAATAAATATTTGTTTTACCATCCCAGTGTTTTATTTTACAAACAAGCCAGGATTTTCTGCCCTGTAAAGGGTTCATAACTGGCATAAAATTTCGCAACGCACAGGGCTCCAAATCTGAACCCATGGTAAAAGGTTGCATCGCTGACCTTGTCACCCTGTACATTATATAAGTCTCTATCACACATCATCATCTATCATGTTTGTGACAGTTTTTTTTAAGACACGATGTGCCATATCAGCTGAGCACTGCTGTGCCTATTAAAACGAACACATATAAATCGATTTGTACACAATATATCACATCTAGAATCATGCGATGAAATGTGACAGATAGAATCAGTGTAACACGTATGAGTAATATTATTTGATGGTTTACATATTAAGTCACTTATGGCTTTGCCTACGGCTCCACTTGCGTGGACTTTATTATGGGTAGATAAATAATAAATCCTAAACTATCCAAATAATACTGTCTTTGGTAATGTTTGCAACGGCAGATAACTATGTAAAATATGAAACTATGTATTCCATAGTTATCATCATCATCATTTCAGCCCGGAATCATCCACTGCTGGGTA
The DNA here is from genome assembly GCA_949629135.1 of Eremobia ochroleuca. Classification (NCBI taxonomy): domain Eukaryota; kingdom Metazoa; phylum Arthropoda; class Insecta; order Lepidoptera; family Noctuidae; genus Eremobia; species Eremobia ochroleuca. The sequence goes on along the minus strand of OX451390.1, from coordinate 5,756,019 downwards.
CAGGCCTCCCCTTTCTCCTGCCATACTTCCTGGTTCCGTGCGTCCCTCATCCAGATGTTTCCCGCGACTTTGACGATGTGCTCAACCCAGCGCGCTTTTGGACGGCCCTGGTTTCTTTGGCCTAACCTTGGCCACCATTCGGTCACAGTTTGTATTTTATAGTATTTTTGAGATACTTATTTTTCTAGTCGATAAAATCAATACTGTGCGTGCATATTTACGCAAAATTTATTCGTCCCAACTACAGATACCTTCACTGTGCGTGCCAACACGCACTAGGCTGGTTATTCTTAGACACACAAACAGCATTATTGACATTTTTTCAATATTATTATTGCAATTACTCAATACAGTCAGTGTAACAATTTTCTGGTATTTAGGTAGCGCTGGACATAAATACAATTATGGTATTATCATATATATATGCTCATGATTTTATCTTTTAGTGTCAGTGTTTAGAATTTGGTCAGCATGTATCGTCTTGTGATCTTGAACATCGTTATTGTCACAGCTTTGGTAAGATAAATAATAGTTAATTTCATAAATTCTTTGACGCCAAAAATGCCACCGTATATATTTTGTAACATAGATACCAGGCGCGAGGCGCTCTCACAAGCCGATTCCCACCGGCTTCCCTTCGAAAATTCAGAATACTGGTTGTATTCTTATTCTCTATAGTCAATTCATCATTGAAATATAATTATATCATACTGTAGGTATTTAATAAACCATAAAATTAAAACATTGCAAAACGCCTACATTACATTCTTTCTTTCTTTCCCTTTAACAAAACATTTTCTCTAAAATAACACGTAGGCGCATTTGGCTAGCCGTGAGTTCAATGGGGTTCCAAACTGAAACTAGAGGGCGCTGAGTGTTTGTCACCAAGGAATGTATTAGCTTATATGGGAAAAATAATTATTTTATAATTTTTATAAAAAAATGGGTCGTTTTGCTAATTTTCACTGCCAAGAAATGGAAGTATATAAATTCCCTAAGAACCCTGTGATAAGAAAAAAGTGGGAAAATGCGATGAAAATTAGAATGGTAAAGTTTAAAGCGACTGATCATTCTAGGTAAACATTTAAAAAATACTGATTTCCAAACTACTTCAAAGGAAACAGCAGGCTAATTGCGTAACAAACTATTAGTAGCAATGGGTTTCATTTTGACAGTTCAACAACATTCATTGCGTTATTTACGTTGTTGAGCAGACACGTTTTTCGAACATTTATGGAGCAATGGATTAGCAATTTGCTTCAAAATGATTCAAATTGAGAGTAATATTGTGTTACGCAATTAGGGTGCTGGTACGTTAAAGTTGCACTAATTTTTAAAATTTTATATTTATGTTAATATTTGCATTATTACGTTTATTATTGTTATAAATCTATCTTGACAGGATTTCCACTTCAGAGAAAGTTCGTTTTACATAATACTTCTTTGAAATAATTACTATAAAAGTTAGAGAGTTTGTGCAAGTGTTACTATTAACGTTTCTAAACATATTGTTCTCTGGCAATTGCATTGAAGGTTCGAATGAATTATCCAAACAGACATTTCCAAAATTAAAATTATCTCTCATATGCCTCTAATCTGAAAAAAGGATTAAATTATCATTGTAATGTATTTTTAAATTCATAGGTCTCTTAGGCCATTATTTATGAAAAATGAAATATTATATGATATATTTTTTATTATTAAAATTGTATCACAATATTTTGAATCCAAAAACTGGATTAAATATCGTCAAGAGATATTAAAATATCCAGAATTACGTATACCTCTCTATTAGATCAGCTTTTTTTCCGCACACTGAAGCCGCTCTTTTCTTCAGCTCCGTTTTCAATTGAGCAACATTCCAGGTAGAATACATTATATAAGGTACAAAAAGCAAGTATAAAACGTGGATAATCAATTTTAAAAAAGGATAATCAATTTTAAAAAATATCCCGATATCCGCCATTATAAAATGATGTGACAAACACCCACTGCCATCTAGCGGATACGTTTCTGGTAATCTTCCCCATTTTTACACAAAACAAACTCGTCATGACGTCACTTCAGGTCAGGTAGTTTGCTATTTTTTGAGCGCCCGGTGAGCCGGTGAATACCGAGTTAGTATAGAAACAGTACATAGAAAATATGTGCGCGTGAACGAGATGGAGCAATATCGCCATTCGGTCCGTTTCTCTAAATATCGTAATGAAGTCGGGTCCAAGTTCGGACATCGGACATCATTATATAATTGACATAAATTCATGTGTAAAACGTTATTTTGACGTAATAATTTGCTTACATTTGTAGTTAATTGGCATTTTGTTCGTTGTATTCATTGAATTTATTAGTATAACAGTTGGAAATTGTTTGTTGATATAAAACAGTGATTAGTATTTAGTATTAGTTATAGTTCGAGTTTGTTTTGTTTTGTGTGTAGTGAAAGTACGTTGTAATTAGGTATTTGGGGTAAGTAGATAGTTAATTAAGTTGAAATTAGTTACTTAGAGTAGATTTGAAAAGTATTTATTCCGATGGCATTATTGGCAGTAGATTGATGTTTGACAGATTATTTTCTTTGTGTAGAAACATGCTTTTTAAGGTTATGTTTTGAAAATAAAAAACACGTAATTGAGTTAGGTCGTGTTCGCCCAGATATGACTACAAATTACAAAAGACGCGATGGATTTTTCAAAAATTTTAATGTCTGTGTTTACGATAAATAGTAGAATAAGTCAGTGTTATTGTAGTAAGTAGTTTGGTCCAGTAGACATCATTATTATCACCATCACACTACAAACGGCTTTCTTCAAAGCCACTTTTATTATACTTGCAAGGCACTGTTTCAATCTATCAGTGCTTACACGTGCAGTAAAGTCGGACTGAAGACACATCTGCATATCCAAGACTGAATCTAGAAAGACAGTCACTGATTATAAGTAACTGGACTTAGGACTACGTGCGCCACGCCCGGCCTAGCTAAGCATTTTTTTGCTCCGGCTTACCTCTGTCATAAATTTACCCCCGCCACTGCTATATATAAAACATTATTTTTAGTATGTGGCAAACTCGAAACATGTGTCTAGTATTTTTATGTAAAGAATCTTTATACAAAATTTCAAAACTGTATCATGAAAAGTCACGAAGTTATAAGCTTGTTATGTTACCTGATTGTCCGTACAAGAAGTTGGTTACCACTTAACACGCGCCACCGGCCGACCGGCTGTGACCTGTGTTGTGCGCATATGATTGCGGAAATGTACTTTGTGTCGCTCGGTGTCTAGCTTGTTACCATTTTTAAATATTTTTGGGACAAAATATAACATGGTGTAAAAAATTTTTTGGAATCGATTCAGCTAGGTACTTATTCTGAACAAACTATATTCAGGTTTGCAGTATGCTAAAAGTAATGTTGTGTATATGCTATATAAATACCTCATCATCATCTGTCTAGCCTTTTTCCAACTATGTTGGGGTCGGCTTCCAAGACATATAGGTACAGACGCCAGCACATCAAGCTACCCGATACTGTAAAATTTTCCCAATCAACTTTGAACCTTATACTTTAGACATAAAATTGAAAATCTATTAAAGAAATTTGACAGATTGTAGTAGCTTGATGTCTATACAATATAAGGAAAGCAATAATATGACGAATTTATTATTATTTACAGGCTGATGTACTCCTAGACAAGAGAGAATGCGAAAAAATATTTAGTCCTGTAAGTCCACACCTTTATCTAAAACTAGCTGCGTCCTGCGTTTTTACCCACATAAGTCGATCCTATGGGAATGTTGCCATAAAACATATTTTATGTCCTAATTCAGGTCATGATCTACGCACATGCCAAATTTCATCCGAATCCGTTCCGCCATTTTAGCTCGAAAGCGTAACAAATAAACATACAAGAAATCAAATCTTTTCGCTTTAAAAAAAAATGATATATTGGTTCTTATTTATTTAAAAGATCGTTATTCTCAAATAATATATTGCATAATTTTGTTTTAGCATGCAACGCGTTGTTGCAAGAAAACTTCCGACCTTCAGGATAAATTCTTGAACTCAGAGGAGTACAAGGAATGCTTTCAAGTTAACATGGATCCAGCTTTAGTAAGCTTATTGATATTTGATATATATATATATTTACATTACGGCAAGAAGCCCGGTTAGCTCAAGGAAGTTAGACATAGATTTTTTGGAAAATCTTGGCCAGTTTTGAGTTCAATTTATTTTCCATGAAGAAAAATGTAAGATTTCTTCTAGGAAGGTTTTAAAGTGTCGAAAAATATAAATTCCTAACATCTGGATGGAATTTATTTCCCAAATGAATGAAGGAACTTTTTTTTTATTTATTATTTTTGCTTATTTTTTTATTATGCTTTCCAGTGTGAGCACGACCTATGTTTAGCTAAAAAGAAAGGTTTCACAACTGAAGACAAAAAATTAGACATGAAAAAGTTAGAAGAAATTATGAATAAGGACATTGGATCCGAAACAGATCTGATGAAGGATATCAAATCAAAATGTTTTAATGGAGACATCGACAAGTATGGACCACCGGAGTTTTGTGAGTTTATCAAAATGAAACTCTGTATTTCCGCGCAAATATTAAATGTAAGTATAAGTCAAAGACCCAATGGCACAGGAAAGAAACTTGCGTCGTGTAAATACACGACGCATGTTTCTTGCCTGTGGCATACATCGAAATTAAAGCAATAAAAATAAATTACATCGTCTACACTCTGTTAAGAAAGTGCAACTTATTAATCCTTTAAATTATTTATGTTCTGCCATAGGCAATTAAATCGCTCCATGTAATTTAGGCATAAAACATGTTAATGATACATAAAACATAGTCTTTTGACAAAATAAGCCAAAAAAAATTACAGTTATAGTCTTCTAATGGCTGATTTTACTAACGTCAGATCCGTAAGATAATAAATAAAAGATTCACGTCTCACAGTTTTTGTATGAAAAATGGTCAGACATTACAAATTATTCCTCAGATACAAAAAAAAAAAGATGGTAAATAGTGAGACCTGCACAAGAAGATAATTATGTAAACTAAATAATATGATAAATACATAAAAATCAATAGGATTAAAAAAAAAATAACTAAAATACACGGGACCAAAAGGCAAAAGGACCGGGATAGGCTCTCTGGCGTTGGTTAAATCAGTCATAAGTAGATTTTTCGGGCGTTTATAATTAATATCAATCAAATCCATCATTGCACACTATCAGTAAATTCACTCTTTAATTTTTTTTTGTTTGTTCACAGCATTGTCCCGAATGGAACGACAATGGAGCTTGCAATGAATTTAAGGGATTAGTGCAAGAATGTGTAAAAACTATTTTCTGATATAAAAGAGACCGTGAACAGACAGGGAGCGATGGACATTAAATTAAACTAAAGCACAATAATTCTGTTTTATTCTAGACGCTTTAGAAAAGCTTAATTTTGATTCGTTTGATAATGTATCTGCTGAATGAGTTAGTGATAATAAATAATAATATTTGAACCTGATCATCTGCCTAGCCTTTTTCCAACTATGTTGGGGTCGACTTCTAGTCTAACCAGATAAACACCATTAGGTATTTTAAATGAAGCGACTACCTATCTGACCTTGACAACCCAGTGGTAACACGGACCTGACCGAACTTAGACGGGTTGACAGATTTTTGAGCTTCTAACGACCCGTAACGACTGCCAAAGATCTACGAATGACAGCCGGGACCAACGTGCTTTCCGAGGCACAAACCTAATATTGGACTTTATTTCATTATAAAATATAATTGAGTTCTTTCCTGCTAATCTACATAACATAATAATATTGTCCTTGGGTGCACTTGCATAGTACATACAGGGATAATCGTCGGTCGTTGGCTCTTCATCATCATTTGAAATTGTCTAAGGGGCTGCTGCGAGTTGGCTTCGGCACCTGGCATGCCTTCCAAATATCCAGGACCCTAAAGTCCCGAGATACTTAAGTCAAAGACATTTAAATAAGAATATTTTAAATAATTAATGTGGTCACAGCTTTTGTTTAGTCCTTGCAATAAAATTCCAGATGTAGGAGTTGATGACTTCAATGTATATTGTTAAACATGATGCTGTAATATATCTAGCTATTACCTACGAACGTAGATAATAACTAGATGGTATCCCTAGATCACTAAACTATCGTTGAAATGTCTACAGCAACATTACGATACCTTAAAAAAAAAAAACAGAGCGGCTTTCCAGCGTCCCCCTCTTCACTGTATCTTCCTTATTGCTTCGTAATTATTTCCGTCAGTATACCACGTGCTGTCATTGTGGTCGGGTGTCACCTGCGTATAGAGTTTTAAGGAAGCAATATGTGCTTTATGCCCGTCTAAGTCAAGAAAAATGACAACAAACTTGCATAAAATGCAAAAGAGCCATAGAGTAAAAAATATACAACATTAGTTTTAGTATATGCGAAACCCGAAACACGTGCCTAGTATTTTTATGTAAAGAATCTATCTACAACATTTCAAAACTGTATCATGAAAAGTCACAAAGTTATACTCGTAAGCTTGTTATCTTACCTGGATGTCCATACAAAAATATGCTCACACCACGCGGCGCCCCCGCGTCACCCGTGCATCTAGCCCGATGTGCGCCCGCACCTAGTGCTGCTATGACCTTCCGTGACGTGCCGGCTTTTTTAATAAAACTGACAGGCGAGTGTTTTTGGAGGAGGTGATGTGGCTCTCTAAGACACATCAACTCCTCCAAAAACAGTTTAGTGGACGAGACATGCAAGCTATTGAGAAACCAATATCCCACCCAACCTTTACTCCAACAGAGCCACGACCCCCTGGACATACAGGAAGTGCAGTCGCCAATAAAGAAATATGTGTATCGATTGGGGTTTCATGATAGCCACATGCAAATCGACCCCAGTCTAGGTAAATAGGGCGTTATCTACCAATCATTTGTACAAATATAGAGTAAGTGTGGAGTCAGTGGTAAAAGGCCAATCATTATGGTTTTCTGTTTTAGGCGCCATTTTATTTTTCTTACTCTTCTATAGTTCTTTTCTGAATAATTTCGTTGCGGGATCCAAGACAGTTGAAACGTTTTCTCGGGACTCGTCGAGTTTCTTTGCCTCTGTGCTCTCTGGTGGTCGCCACTGTTGATGCTGATCTTCAAGATTTAGGAATAGTGTCCCAGGCGCTTCATTCAAACTTCCTTTTATTACTCATTCCTCACCCTAAGGTTGACTGGTAGAAAATGCCTCAGGCATTAAGTCCGCCTTTGTACAGTACTTTTTTTAGTTGTGCATAAATTTTTAACAAATAAATAAATAAATGACACCTCACATTTATGTAATACCAAGTGTTTAAACATAATTATTGTTGTTAACTGACTCGTTTCAAAGCGATTGCTCATCATTGGTAATCGTCTGCGGTGTAACTACCACCTGATTTGAATGTGAGGTGACAATCAAAACCGCGCTAACCATTGATCGTAATAAAACATGGATGTATTTCAAATCTAAAATGAAATCTTATTATTTAGTTTTAAGGTTCGGATTGGCTTGTTTTTAAAAGCAGCCAAAATTATATTGTACTGTATTAATTACATGACTGGATCAGACAACACATTTTTATGTACAGACGCCAGCACATTATGCTACCCAAAACTGTCAAATTTTCCCAATGAACTGTGAACCTTATACTTTAGCAATAAAGTTGAATATCTATTAAAGAAATTTGACAGATTGTAGTAGCTTGATGTGCTGACGTCTGTACCTACTGGTAGAGACTTAAACGGGCCAATTTCCTATGTAGGAATATTATTTTTTTATGATGCTAGTAAGTTTTGATCAGTGAGCTATGTGAACAAGCAAGATAATAACGCTCGTTCTTACTCTATTTAAGAATTGATATTTACCTCGCCGTAGAAAAACGATTTTTTTACGTATATACTAATAAATATATTTTATTACATTGTGTCAAAAACCCATGGTTCTCATGAACACACGGACGGAAAAATTGTAATTTTTTTTTTAACGCAAACGTGACAATGGTAATTGCAGTTGTAGTTATTTCTCAATGGAGTGCTACAATTTTCTGGTAGTTAGGCAGCGTTGGCAATAAATTATAGATTTGACTAAGTATAAATATATGCTCATGATTATATTTTTCAGTGTCAGTGTTAAGCATTTGGTTCAACATGTATCGTCTTGTGATTTTGAGTATTGTTGCTGTCACAGCATTGGTAAGACTTTTTTTTTTATAGTGATACCTATTGAATCTACCTCACGATAAACCCGAAAAAGGATGAAAATTGAATTGTGCTGATAATATTTGCTGTAAATATTTAATTCCTAAATTCAGTGTCAAAAAATATAAGTAAAGAAATTCAAAATAAGATGGTATATTTTCTTCAAATATCGCTTTGGCTATTTTTTCCTGCGATGATTTTAGGCTTTGCACTTTATCCCAGGACACACTTTATAAATCACGTGTCATGTTCGTAATATTATAGGCACCTCTGCTTACCACTTCTGGGATGACAGGCATGTTGTTATAAATACGTTACTTTATAATTTTATTCCTGCCTACATCTTCCCTCGTCACTTTCTGTTCCCACTGCGATGGTGAAAAGTTCGAAAAGGATTTATTTATTATTTAAATCATTCAACTCCAAATCTTAAATAACATTATTATTTTTCTTAACAGGCTGCGGACTTAGACAAGAAAAGTTGTGCACGAATGTTTCACCCTGTAAGTACCTACACTACAACTGAAATGATATCTTCGTATTTTACAAGACCGCGGCGTAGGCGATGTGACGATTTTATACTATTTGCGGGGCCATTATGGCCAGATATTGCACAAATTAGAGAAATCAAGGAAAAAGGGGACGCCTTCTTCCTTGCGAATCTCTCCGTTTCCGTCTTTGCCTAGCCGTGCGACGCAATGAAGGCTAAATAAAATATACAAGTTGACAGGGACGTCGACGCGCAAACTGTAACCTTGAATGTAACACATGACCCTCTAGCGTAGAAATTTTTCATTGGTTATCAAAAAAACAAAAAAAACTGCTGTTTCAAAATGTGTTAAACAGCTAATGGTTGCAACGTTGAAATGTTTCGTAAGAATCATGTACTGAATCCATGGTAACAGTCTGCACGTCGACGTCTCTGCCAGCCTGTATATTTTTGACAGGCCTGTTTTGGTCTAGTGGTCAGTGGCCATGACAGCTATGCGCAAGGTCGTGGGTTCGATTCCCACTTAGGACAAAGGTTTGTGTGATGAGCACGATCATTTGTTCTTTGTCTGGGTGTAATTTATCTATAATATTTATGTATTTAGAAATATATATGTATGTTTAGCAGTTGTCTAGTACTCATAGCACAAGCTCTGCTTAGTTTGGGACTAGATGGCGTTGTGAGAAAGTTGTGGAATATTATATTATTATTATTTTGTTTAGCGTTCATTATGTTGCACTGCTACGCAAAGACCATCCCTTTTTTCTTGCAAATCTCTTTATTTTACGCGATCTAGGGCCATAATGGCCGCTCAAATAGTATTAGATCGTCACACCACCTTCACTGCATGCGGTTGACATGCATGTGAATGCGGGTTATTAACAGATTTTTTTTATCTAATTTTGTCCTGTTTTATATAATTTTAATTTTATATGATATTAAGTCTACTAACTAGTATTGACCGACAATATGTACATACGCCAGCATATCAAGCTACTACAATCTGTCAAATTTTTTTAATAGATTTTCAACTGTATCGACAAAGTATAAGGTTCAAAGTTCATTGAGGAAATTTGACAGTTTCGGGTAGCTTGATGTACTGGCGTCTGTACATAATATGTGTGGTGCAAACACTATATATAAGTTGGTTATTAAGTTTGAATCCTTTTCTTTTAGCATTCAGTACATTGTTGCAAGAAAGCTGCCGAGATGAAGGAAAAAGTCATGATTGATGATATAAAGCAATGCTTGCAATTACCCAAGGATCCACGTGCAGTAAGTGCTTCTGCTTATCAGGGTTATCTACACACTTGTGACGATCCGCACATCCGATTTGCCATAATTTGTTAAGCAACAAGGCGAACCCAAAGTCAGGTTTTTATTCGGCTTGTGACTCGTGCCGATCGGCTAATTCCGTTCGGCATTTAGGTCATTATCCGTCTAGCCTTTTCCCTTCTATGTTGGGGTCAGCTTCCAATCTAACCGGATGCAGCTGAATACCAGTATTTTACATAGAGTGACTGCCTATCGGCCCTCCACAATCCAGTTACTTGGTAACACGATACCCCTAAGGCTGGTTGGTAGACTTTTGCGCTTCTGACGACAGTTAACAACTATCAAAGATCCACGAATGACCGCTGGAATCAACGGTTTAGCGGGCTTTCCAAAAGAAAGAGGGGTTACTAGGTATATAAATATGGTCATGCATCCACGGACCAACCACTGCGAGCATAGCTTAATCTGATCGATCGACCAGTGCGACTGTTATTATTGTATTACTTCGTCGGGTCATGTGTTTTCCCGAACATGCAACATAATTGTTATATTCGATTTTGCCACCCGACTATACCATATCAACCTGAACTAGTGCCTAGCTCGCTTTGATCCATATCAGCAGAATGGACTTTATTTGCCAACTGAAGAAAGGAACTTCTTTTTTTCGGGTACCGTGTTACTGGGTTGTGGAGGTCAGATAGGCAGTCAGTGCATGTAAAATACTAGTATTCAGCTGTATCCGGTTAAACTGGAAGCCGAACCCGCAAGATAATTGGGAAAATAATACGCAGATTGATTGATTTGAAGAAAATATACTTTTCACTACATTAATAATGTTTGTTGCATTATTATTATTTTTTTTTCTTTTTTCACGATTTAATTGTGGTCTAACTTTTTCAGTACTGATGTATTTTAGTTACTCCTTATCTAAGTAAGAGTCCTTTATATGTTCATTGGAAGAGCACTTATTTCCGAGATACAGGTTTTTACCTAGTTTGGAAATTAGGAGTTAATTTAGGTTAGATGCCTAAGGCTAAGTTCTGATTTGTCCAATAAACGTTATTATTATTATTGTTATTTATATTACAGTGCGAGCCAGAAGTATGCATAGCTAAAGTAAAAGGTTTCGCTACAGAAGATGGCAAATTAGACAAGACGAAATTACAAGAATTGATGACCAAAGATTTTGAAGATAAAGACCTATTGGCAGACACGGTAACCAATTGCGTCAATGGAGACATCGAGCAGTATGGACCCCCGGATGCTTGTGTCTTTCAGAAAATGAGTCATTGTTTCTCTATGCAAGTTTTGAACGTGAGTAAAAATACACATTAGGCCACACATAAGTGGTAACAGAACCAGTATACAGGGGGTAGAGAAATTAACGCAGAATCTGTTATCACGGATTCAGAACATGATTTTGAACAACCTTGCGTTGAAATTTTTCGTCAGTTATTACAACACTTTGACAGCGGCGCGTTTTATTGCACCATTACCCCTAGTGCGCGGATGCTATTCCGCATGTTTGTATTGACTATAAAAAATAACCTAAATGACTATTCAAATAATTCATTTTGGATCTGGTTAAAAAATGCCATCATACTTTCATAATTTGCGTAAATCTTAATACCAGTGACGTCATTCATCCTGTTCTTTTGTTGCAGCATTGTTCTGAATGGAACGAATTTGCCGATTGCAACCAACTCAAAGAAGTAGTAGCAGATTGTGTGAAATTACTAAACTCTTAGAATTATTTTCCTTCATAAAATAAAGAGGTCGTTACAGGACGGGGAGTAATGGTAATATTATTAAATTAATCTGGTGCAATTGATACTTATCTGTTTTATTCCCGACAAGTGATCCACGAGCGTATATTCGATCGCCAAGTGTGTGTCCCGTACAAAATTTATAAAAATACAACTTCATACACCGGATTGATAGTCCTTTGTTTTTAATCATTTTTCACTGCGGGTGACTGATTACACAACGTGTAAAGTTAAATGCGCAAAACCTGAAAACAGTTTGATCAGAATAACGAGCAGAATTAATCGAACCACTTTTTAATATAGGTCACATTTTTCAAAATATCCTCATTAAAAACGTTGTCGTGTCTATTTATTAATAAGCACAAGCAAGCCAATGTCAGCGCGGCGCAGCGGCCCGGTGACGACTCCTCCCTCGATAAAGCGTCGTCGCAGACGCAAGAAACGATCAGAATGGCCAGTAAAACTAAACCACCACATAAAACCTTTACATTTTTTTTTATGACTTATTTTCTTTCTGAAATAGGTCAATTGAATTAAAAATCAGTTGGGGTGTCTGAGGTTTTGCGCATTTAACGTTACACGTTGTATGCTTGCCTTAAACTCAAAGCAATTCAAAAGTGCCTGTAATTGGTTTGTTTGAATTAAGGCAAATAAACCAAATACAGGCACTTTTGAATTGCTTTGAGTTTGTGTGTAAACATGGCTTAAGATTTTTTAATTGTAAACATCACATTTAAGTTATTTAGTATTATTACAATGATCCGAAACTTTTTGTGATTATAATTTTGCATTTATCTCTAAATCAACGAACCGAGTAGCTTTGACTACTATTTGAATTTAAAGCTTACCCTTTCGTGAAGATTTTTCGGCATTCCGAAGTTTGAAAAATATATCAAACACTTAAAAGTAATTAATCATCAAAATAAGTAGCAAAATTAAAATATCGTCAAAAATAACGTAAATAATATTTTTTTATATATAAGCGACTCGCATGAAGTTGCTTCGTAAAGTATAATTATATAAATAAATAAATAAAATATTATTATGGAGACATGACATAAATGTTATTTGTAGACCATTCGCATACTTTGCAATCTAACGTTCTGCACCCTAATATCGTAACACACTATTACTCTGAATTTGAATCACTTTGAAGCATATTGCTAATCCATTGCTCCATCTGTTCGAGAAACGTGTCTAGTCAACAACGTATATAACGCAATGAATATTGTTGAACTGTCAAAACGAAACCCATTGCTACTGATAGTCTGTTACGCAATTATCCTGCAGTTCGGTTAGTAGGGGTACCAACTGTTAGTATGTTATGTAATTACCCTGCGGATACAATATGCAGTCAGAAAAAAATTCTTCATTGATTTTCACAAGTTTGCTTCTAAGAAAACAGCAACTCTTGTTTAACATTATTGTATCGATATGTCTCCATGCTTTAGTTAAATAATACCCAACCCCAATATTGTTTGAAAGTCAAAAGCAATTCTCCATGTCAAATCTACCGAACAAAATCTCAAATTACAAAGATTCCGTACTTAGCTACAGTAAATAGCTGCCAGAAACGTTAATTTGAAGGGAAGAAGCGAACAATTGAGGTAACAACACACGACATGTGAAAACTTTCCACCGTTGTGACCGGATCGCCGCAAACGAGCCAAGTTCGCGGAACGGTACATTTAACCCACTACTTCTGCAATTTTAGGGTGAGGTCCTACTGAAACAAGTATTGAAACTTACAATGTTATGTCTGTTATCTTACTTTTGGTGTAGATAATAAAGGCAAGGCTAGCAACTATGATTTTATTGTTAAACTTGAAAATGTTAAGTTTTAAGGGATTTTGTCAACATGATAAACGAAAATTGTCGGAGATACTTAGTATCTACCGAACAATTCATATCACTGAAGACTAGGTACGAGTATGTGTTCACAAACCTCAGAAGTTAGAAAACTACGAAGAAGAGGTCAAGAGGAAACTCAAACTCAAAGCATTTATTTAAATTAAAACAGTTACAGGCTTTTTGAGGACTTTTGAAGTCAAAGAGTCGATCAGTCAGAAAGATGAAGTTATTTGCCCATTCCAAAGCGTAGTAGGTTGCTATAAAGAAGAAAATCGTATTAAGTTTCTATGGACCATAACGAGTAAGAAACTCCATGGACACTCAAAAAAGTGGGAACTGAAAATCTGCGGCAACCGTCCAATCCTTGGTGCTCGTAACAAACTACAATCACAAAGTTCATGAAACGTGGCAATTACAGTGATAGTCGACATTCATGAGAAGAGCTAAGTTGGTGGTAGTTATTTTGAAGCTAAATAAATGGTGGAAAACTGCTTGTTTCAGTATACTATATTTTTCAACACACTTGTTCATAAAGTGACTCTTAAAGAACCGCTTTTAGGTCCATAATACAGTGTATTACATACGCGTGCTTTTTATTTTAAGATACCACACTAGTACGGTAACGCCACAGGTAACTATTTACTTTTTTTAATCTCATCAAAGAGACTTCATGCTAAAAGGAATCCGCAGGCCATAATTCACTTTTTTTTTTAAATACTCTGAATTGTCCTTTATTCCAAAGTGAACTAAAATTTATTTACCTTAAATCGTCCGTGGTGCCTCCCGGAACCAAACAGAAAACACCTTGACTGGCGTTCAATTATTGCAGATTCTCGCTGAACTAATGTATATTTCACAATGCCAATAGTACTTTCTAATTCATACTAACTAAACTATAATTTGACATAAGACAACACTACGATCAATCTATTCATTATTTTGTGTTTATTATGTTTTTTATATAGGCTGCTTAGCGGTTTTGCCCGTGCCTTTATTTACACCTGCGCGCGCATCGCCAGCGCGGCGCGCGGAAAGACAAAACCAGCGTGGCGCGCGGAAAGACAAAACCAGCGCGCCATTTTCCATAAAAGTTAATAACAATACAAGTCTGATTTTTCCTCGCAAGTGTGTTGAAAAACGTAGTATGAAACGCATGTGCATTGATCATTACACACTTGGCTTCCTTATCAAATAATACACCACAGCTCAAAACGGTGAAGGAAAACATCGCGAGGAAACCGACATGTCCTAGAACCAAAACTTCGAAGATATGTGACATCCACCAACCCGCACTGAGCCCGCGTGGTGGATTATGGCCCACTCCCTCTCTGAGGAGGCATGTGTCCCAGCAGTGGGAACATTAAAGGCTAATTATGTATGTTAGTCAGATGCATTTCCTTCATTTTCTGCGCAAGAGACACTGGATTGAATACGAGTCTCCAATACTCTAAGAAGCAACTCCTCGTCAACTATAGCACCCCACCCTTTGCGTATATTAAGAGTAGGTAAGCTTTCATTATTGCATTAAGGGTTTTGTCTTGACACGACGCTTTAACTTAGATGATTATGTTCGGGACCCTTTCTCTGTATAAAATAGAGATTAACTCCTTACTCAGGTAGGGAGACTTAATTTCAGTGTTATTCAAGATAAAGTATTCAACTTTAGTGTGTTGTAATTAAGTGCCTAATTCAATAAGATTGTGATAAAACGAGTATTGCTCTGAATAGCGCCATCTTTACCTTACTAAGAGACTAGTCTTACCAAGGGGAATCGTGGTACCCAGTAACTGGATTATAAAGGTAAGATAGACAGTCACTCTATGTAAAATACTGGCATTCAGCTGCATCTGGTTAGACTGGAAGCTGTCCCCAATAGATGGGAAAAGCCTAGGCAGATTGATTGCTTTTGTGCCTTCGTATTTTTATTCGGTAGGAAAACGGTTTATCCTATTGACACCCTAGGTCAATTTATCGTTTTATAGCCATTTCATACAACTGGCAAAGAATTACAGTTCTGATTTTAATAAACAGACGATTTAGGTTGGTAGTAAATTGGCTAAACAATTAATTTCCCAGGCTTTACTTTGAACGATGCTTTTAAGTGAATAAGAGTACGAAGACTACTTAAACTTTTATGAATATTCATGGTCTTTCTAGGTCTTTGATGCTGTATGTTTAAAAGGCAATTAGCGGTACCTAAGGACCTGTTATTTTCTAAACAAGCCTACGTGTATTGTATTGTAACATTTATACGCAATTATTTAATTTATAGGTTGAGTAATCTAACTATGAGTTTTTTCTTGTGGGTCATTAGCTCTGGGATTGAAATTGTGTCCAATAAATAAATTTTAATGGACCACTTTTCCCTTTTCCCTTGAGACTTACCATTATACAAAAAATAATATTCGACTTACCACCTTTTCTGGAGGATAACACTTTGACGTCAAACGAAAATCATTTTCACTCTCATAAACATTACCAATTTTGTTGTAATAAAGTACGCTCACTGAAACGTAACAAAGGTCATGACCACAATTCCGCAATAAATCAAAAACATCCGAGCGGAAAACCAATTTATTAATAATTTACACCTCCAAAGTCCGCATTAATGTGAACAAAGTTAACCAAAATCCGGTTAAACAGTGGCGCTATTTAGCCCAACATCAAAAACTGCAGTAGAAATTCAATTATAATGCAAATTTCGCTAAATTTTGTACGTGGTAATAAAGTGTTAGTGGGCCATTGTTGCTTGATGGCTCTAGGCAATTCCCTAATGAAAAACTTCACTCTTTGTTCACTTAATCACTCTATTAATACAATAGAGGGCGCTGTACTCAACTTATTGTTCAAATAATGGTTAATTTATACGGAATAGTTTATTTTTGAGATAATTTAGAAACTGATGCGATGGAGATTTATAATTAAAGCTGTGTTTTGGACAGAAATGCTTTGTTAGAATTGCTTAATATTCCTAATACTGGTATTTCAACAAACACATCATTATTGTAGTCGAGTTGAATAGGCTTAAAACGTGACAAGACAATGTACAGACGCCAGCACATCAAGTTACTACAATCTGTCAAATTTCTTTAATAGATTTTCAACATTATTGCTATTAATATTAGGTTCAAGATTAATTGGGGAAATTTGAGTTTCGCGCAGCTTGATGTGCTGGTGTCTGTACCTTACGGCATAGCAAGTGACGCCACTAGTTTTGTTACGAAGTTACTGGGATCACCGAAAGGCTCTGGATACGAGTGTCACTGTCTGGTGGCATATATCAGAGAGTCGCACCGATGGTTGCGTGGCAGCTGTCTTCTGACGACATGATGTCGAGGCAGCCGATGTCGTACCACGTCCACGACGAACTGCTATATTCCGGCCATAGATTTGGTATATTTATTTATTTATTTATAATAAGCACACCAACAGCACAGCCACTTACAACTCAAATAAAAAAAAAATCATAATAAAAATTGCCATTTCAGTAACCATGCAAATAACAGGTATGCATGACATTAAACTTACAAATATTAGAGACAAAAGAGAACAATAAAAAGTGTGTCTAGTAGAACTTAATCTAGAACACTACAAAACAAAAAAAAACAATTTGTAAAACAATTTGTGAATATATACCAGTAGTATATACTAAATCTATGATATATATCTTTATACATATACTGGTTGACTTTTTTTACCGTCTGGATAAAAAACAGGATATAAAACTTAACGAGATTTCTGTGCTATAGACTTCTACTTTTACTCCGTTTACCTTTTATACCCTGTTTTGGTCCTGATGGCAAAAAAGTCAGTCAGTACCACTTCTGGTAAAGGCTATCATGCGCCGTTAGGCCTATTATGTCGATTTTTCCTAACACTAAGTTTAAAAAATGCCCTAAAATTATTGCAGTATTCCTCCTAAGTAAATCAGAAACTCCAAAGGTAGGCAAGGAAATTAATCAGAACAAACCTCTTGTCGCCAAATCCTCTTCAATTCAACATCGATGATCCTTAATTACTATCATCCATCTTCATTTCAGTACCAATACAATGTTCAACGAATTCTCACCTCAAAAATTAAGGTGCTATAATAGAAATATATGGAGCGTTTAGATGAAATTCCTGTCATACCTTGGATTCTGAATGTACGAGGCTTTGTATGATCTCGGTATACGCTTCGTCGAGTAGTTATTATGCCGATCTATTGAGGGTTTGCCCTTAAATTTGAATATTTGTGCGATGCTATGAAGGTGTTAGGGGCAGTAATTTTACTGTGGGCGTAAGGTTTTTAGAACTTTGCGTCTCAGTATTAGATTCGATGTAAAAAAGACACTAAAAATTATTTCTGTATGAATATCATATCCACAATCTGACGTCGTAAGTTTCAACCGAAACGTGTAATTGATTGAGTAATTTGTGAGCTGATGACTGTACCTATATCTCCAATCTTAAAAGATAAACTAGAACATTATTGGAACATGTTGACTGTTGATACATTACACTTTTCTAGAGCCAAATCAATTCTGAGAATAAATCCAAATTACCTTCAGCTCCCATTTATAAACATTCGAGAATTCATGTCACTACTCCAGAAGTGATTAATTAATTTCGAAAAAGGGGTGAAAAAGCATTCTATCTTAAATAATCCAGCTGCTATCGAGTTACGTAATTAAGGAAACTTATTGGCACTAAACGTTCGTGGTGGGTTCCTGTCTTAATTACGTAAAAAAAGCAATAGCGATCGGACGAATGTTTCATTAAATTAGTTAAAATTTTTCTCGTAGATACTGCTTTAAAGTTAAATGAAAATCAAGCAGGTCTGGAGTGAAGTTAAGCTTGCAATAAAATTAAGTATGCCACGCTGACTGGGTGTAAAAGAAACATGGAATGTTCGAAATGTAGTTAATTGCCTCGCCATTTTGATCTGAAGGTCAATTCTCGTAATTTAAAACGTACAAAATCTAGTAGCAGTCTCATTTCAGCGCCAAAAAAATGTCGAAAAATTGTCAAAAATTTAGGGAAATTAGGGGTATTTTTGACAGATTGAGACTGAGATCAACTGTGAACGTAAGAACGTTCACAGTTGATCTCAGTCTCGTATTACCCAGTAACAGGGTTCTGGAGGTCAGATAGGCAGTCGCTCCATGTTAAATACTGGTATTCAGCTGCATCCGGGTAATACGATACCCCTTGGTAAGACTGGTTGTCAGACTTTCGGGCTTCTGACTACCCGTAACGACTGTTAAAGATCCACGAATGTCAGCCGGGACGAACGCCTTAACATGCTTTCCGAGGCAAGGAGGGGTCTCAGTATGTAAAGATGGTCACCCATCCACAGACCAACCGCGGCAAGCGTAGCTTAACCTGATCGATCAACCTGTGCGGCTGTTATTATTATTTAGCCACGGGCCCCTCAAGCCGACCCCAACATAGTTGGGAAAAGGCTAGGCAGGTGGTAATTTTATTTCTGTTAGTAGGTTTGCACAAAAACTTTTACACATCAATTATATTTCAGCCTGTCTGTATTTGAAAACACTGGTCATCCTATATTATTGTCTTTCGACAGTAATTTCCGTCTCTCCTCATGAATTAGACTAAAAAACCAAATCAATTTTATGTCAAACAGTTCATAGTATTTTCGTGGCTTTGAAGAAACTTTTACTCGTAATATCCGTCACGTGCTTTAGATCGCACATATTTGCCTTTCAAGATTGCAATAGCATACTGCCAGTTTTATTAGCTTAAGAAAAATAAATCCCATTCATAATATTATACCGTATTCGTTTGTTTAGCCAAAGTGAACTGTTGGAGATTGAGTGAGGTAGTTTTGAATTATTTTGTCTATGATTTTGTTTGATATTTCAGTTGATACTGGTTCCAGAATAAAATATCAATATAAATACCTATTTTCCAATTATATTAGAATCGGGTTCCAGTCTACCAGTCTATAGAGC
The DNA here is from genome assembly GCA_949629135.1 of Eremobia ochroleuca. Lineage (NCBI taxonomy): Eukaryota > Metazoa > Arthropoda > Insecta > Lepidoptera > Noctuidae > Eremobia > Eremobia ochroleuca. The sequence continues at coordinate 5,736,428 of OX451390.1, read as the reverse complement.
GGCTGTTTACTTGACCTCCACAACCAAGTTACTGGGTATCACGATACCCCTTAGTAAGACTCGTTGGGCTTTTGGGCTTCTGACAACCCGTAACGACTGTCAAAGAGTTACGAATAAAAGCCGGGACTAACGGCTGAACGTGCTTTCTGTGTCACTGAGTGGGTTCGATATGTAATGAATGTGCATTTATCTACGAACCGCGGCAAACGTAGCTTAACCTCGTAACGCCCAAGCTAAATTTTGCAAGATGAGCTAAACGCTCAATGTATAATGTATTGAACAAAGCTACATACGGCATTCCGGCCCAGACTAAAAACAAAACCTTCTCCTAAACGCCCAATGTACATTAATTAATTTAAATGCATGTTTGCAATGTGTAATACAGGTAATACTGTATGTCACTTTGTTCAATACATTGTACATTGGGCGTTACGAGGTTAACCTTCGATTGATCCGTGTGGCTGTTATTATTTAGCCACGAGCCCGTGCCAGAATATATACAACGTGTAACGTTAAATGCGCAAAACCTGAAAATAGTTTGATCAGAATAACGAGCAGAATTAATTAAACTACTTTTTAATATAGGTCACATTTTTCGAAAATTCGTCATTAAAAACGTTGCCGTGTCTATTTATTAATAGGTCAAGCAACCCAATGTCCGCGCGGCGCAGCGGCATGGTGACGACTCCTCCCTCAATAAAGCGTCGTCGCAGACGCAAGAAACGATCAGAATGGTCAGTAAAACTAAAACAGCACATAAAACCTTTACAATTTTTTAATGACTTATTTTCTCTCTGAAATGGGTCAATTGAATTAAAAATCAGTTGGGGTGTCTGAGGTTTTGCGCATTTAACGTTACACGTTGTATAATATGTGTGTACGTAAATAAGGGGCCCGTGGCTAAGTAATAACAGCCGCACGGGTCGATCAATCAGGTTAAGCTACGCTTGCCGCGGTTGGTCTGTGGATGGGTGACCATCTTTACATACCGAGACCGCTCCGTGCCTCGGAAAGCACGTTAAGCCGTTGGTCCCGGCTGCCATTCGTAGATCTTTGAGAGTCGTTACGGGTAGTCAGAAGCCTGAAAGTCTGACAAGCAGTCTTACCTAGGGGTATGGTATTACCCAGTAACTGGGTTGTGGAGATCAGATAGATAGTCGCTCCATTTAAAATACTGTTATTCAGCTGCATCCGGTTAGACTAGAAGCCAACCCCAACATAGTTGGGAAAAGGCGAGGCAGATGATGTATACGTAACTAAATAGCAAATGCAATAGCTGAATGATTGAATATCCGTGCCAGGTCAAACCAGCAGGGTAATTGCGTAACACACTATCAGTAGCAATGGGTTTCATTTTGACAGTTCAACAACATTCATTGCGTTATTTACGTTGCTGAGCAGACACATTTTCCGAACACATGGAGCAATGGATTAGCAATATGCTTCAAAGTGATTGAAATTGAGAGTAATAGTGTGTTACACAATTAGGGTGCAGAACGTTTGATTGCAAAGTAAGTACGTGAATGGTCTACAAATAACATTTATGTCGTGTCTCCATAATAATATACTTTATGAATTAACTTTGTGCGAGTCGCCTATATATGAAAAAAAAATATATATATTATTCAATAGTAACAATTCGCACGTGTCGGGTGAGTAAATTCGTGCGATTCGACAAACATGCCACTCTGTTTCACTGCTATCTATTCATGCCTAAACCACTGAGCCGAAAGTTATGAAATACAGATAGGCAGCCTGAAACCTTGAGAAGGACATAATTCTTTTCATCTTGGACAGGTACAGATACTTGTGTTGAAAAATAATAAAATACAAAATTCACGGCATGCGACTTCATATGCGTGAATTTACACCACCACAACATTACACACTACATACACTACTAATATTACATTAACCACTAGTCAACGACTAGTGGTTAATGTAATATTAGTAGTGTATGTAGTGTGTAATGTTGTGGTGGTGTAAATTCACGCATATGAAGTCGCATGCCGTGAATTTTGTATTTTATTATTTTTCAACACAAGTATCTGTACCTGTCCAAGATGAAAAGAATTATGTCCTTCTCAAGGTTTCAGGCTGCCTATCTGTATTTCATAACTCTCGGCTCAGTGGTTTAGGCATGAATAGATAGCAGTGAAACAGAGTGGCATGTTTGTCGAATCGCACGAATTTACTCACCCGACACGTGCGAATTGTTACTATTGAATAATATATTTTTTTTTTTTTGAACAAGGGAATCGGCGCCAATATTAGGTGTTTGTTGTAGACGTAGTACGTCTAAGTAAAGTTGGCACGCCACGCTTGGATCAAGACATGTTCCGTGGTATATAATGGCGACATGTTGAGGACAGGTCAACTTGTTCTGCAAAACATAAGCGCATGTATACAAGACGTGAATTTACAATGTTGTCGTATCGGTATACAGCCTGTTTTGTATGTTGATGCACCAGCGATTTCCCAATGACTTCGTCCGCTCGTGAATTCTCTATTCCGTGGTAATTTTAGTTATTATTATTGTTAGTCGTAAAGTTATTGGTTTGCTCGCTTCCGTTCTGGAAATTTCGACCTGAAAAATGAACCTCGCGGTCGTCCGAAGACTTTGGTCGACAGTGACGAATTAAAGGCGATTGTGGAAGCTGATGATACACAATCTACGGCTGAATTAGCAGCAGCTTTCGACGTTAGCGTCATAACAATATTGGTCCATTTGCGTCAAATTGGCCAGGTAAAAAAGCTTGACATATGGGTGCCCCACGAACTCAATGATCGCCAGCGCGAAGTACGCGTCGAGACGTGCCTTGCACTGCTCAACAGACACACAAATGAAGGAATTTTGAAAAATGGATTCTGTTTGATAACCGCAAGCGCTCAGCAAGTTGGTTGGATCCTGGTTCAGCACCTAAACAATGCCCTAAACGAAAACTTACCCATAGAAAAGTGATGGTCACTGTTTGGTGGTCTAGCGCCGGTGTGATTCATCACAGCTTCTTACCAAACGGGGTGAGCATTACTGCAGATGTGTACTGTGAAGAACTGAACACAATGATGGAGAAGCTAGCACATCTCCAACCAGCATTGGTCAATCGCTCGTCTCCGCTGCTCCTGCACGACAACGTGCGACCTCATACTGCACAGCAGACGGTCTCCAAGTTGCAAGAACTGGGGTTGGAAGCTCTCCGTCATCCGCCCTGCTCACCAGACCTTGCGCCTACAGACTATTACTTTTTCTAGAATTTGGATAACTTCTTGGCGGGAAAAAAATTCAATACCCGAGAGGCAGTACAAAATACCTTTGAAGAATTTGTTGCCTCCCGTCCAGCTGATTTCTTTAAGAAGGGCATCAATAAACTGCCACTGCGTTGGCAAAGATGCATTGATTGCATGGGTGATTACTTCGATTAATACAAATATAAAATACAAGAAAAAAATTCGTTTACATTTTTTCATACAAAAAGGGGTAAAAACCTATTATAAACGATGTATATTGCATAAAATCCAGAACTAATAAAGAATTTATTTTATAATTATTTCGAAAAATTCTTAAATTAAAAATGTACTTTTTTTTGTTTCGATGTCAAAATATTCAGAAATAAATAAATTATACTAGCCTACTATTGTCCGTCCAACTACAGAGCAAAGGTCTCTTCAAATACAGAAAAGACACGAGCATTGATTACCACGATGGCGTAAGACGGGTTGGCAATTTCAGACTTACATTAACTATTAGTCGGTTTTCCTCACGATGTTTTTCCTTCTTCGATGTTAGTAATGTCCAAGATAAGCTAGAAAAGTACAGTGTAAAAGTATGAATTAAAAGTCACATTGGTGGCGAGGTGGTTAACCACGAGGCCATCACTACTAGTACTAGGTCAAAATACATAGCGAATAAAAATATACAACGTTAAATGCGCAAAACCTCAGACACCCCAACTGATTTTTAATTCAATTGACCTATTTCAGAGAGAAATGAAGTCATTAAAAAATTGTAAAGGTTTCATGTGCTGTTTTATTTTTACTGGCCATCCTGATCGTTTCTTGCGTCTGCGACGACGCTTTATCGAGGGAGGAGTCGTCACCGGGCCGCTGCGCCGCGCTGACATTGGCATGCTTGTTACGTGCCCTGCCTACACCAAATCAGCTGAATAGCGACATGAATAGCTGTTTACGTCAATCGGACGTTTCCATGTAAAACTGCAACATGCCACCTGCCGACTCATCGAATCAACGCCTCGTGTCGCCGGGCGTTCACCTACTTCGAGAACTGCTGATGCCGCATCCACGTTTAGGAATCAGTAGAATTGCAATATTAATAAGTTAATCGTTTTCACGACACTTCGGTACTAGCATCGTCCGAACCTAGACATAGAAATTATTATAAGTTAAATTGTAATCTTTGATCTTATTAAAGCCTTATTAAAATAATTTCGGTTTTTTTTAAGTCCTCCGGCTGTCACCTTCGTAATTGGCGCAGTCGGTAGGATATTCGAGGCAGTGCGCGGCGCGGTATAGATTTCCAAAAATCGTTAATCTGCTGACTCCGATAGTCGCTGTCGGTATTTCCAAGTACCTCGTCGAATATCCGAACTTAAGAAGACGCAGCTGAGGACGTATCCAGCCATCGATACACCGAGAAAAACCATGTATATGTAAGTCCTTGAAACTTTCTTTGAGTGTTGCTCCCGACTCCTTCCTTTTAACCCCTATATAATAATATTAATTCAAAATTTTTCATCCAAGGGAAACTAGGAGAAAATCTGTCTCATCCAGACAGATAAATAGGACCAGGGAAGTAGATTTAATTAGGTTTATAGATTCAGATACACTAGGATTAGATATATTATTTAGTAGTGACGAAATGGAATTGAACCCCGATACTATCTTTAAGGCCTTACGCCCAGTGCCAGACTTTGATGGCAATCCGAATGTTCTAACTCGTTTCATTAAAATATGTGATCAGCTCGTAATAAAATACGTCAGAAATGACCCGAACTGCGAATTAACTAATCTATGTGTAATAAACGGCATTTTAAACAAAATTACGGGATCTGCCGCTACAACTATAAATTCTAATGGTATACCTGCAAATTGGCAAGGTATTCGTGACGCTTTAATTAACAACTTTAGCGATCAGAGGGACGAGACCGCCCTTTATAATGACATGTCCTTACTAGCGCAAGGAAGTAGCACTCCGCAAGAATACTATGACAAATGCCAGACCCTTTTTAGCACTATAATGACTTATGTCACCTTACATGAAAGTATAGCTACCACCATTGAAGCAAAACGCGACCTTTATAGAAAACTTACGTTACAATCCTATGTCAGAGGTCTTAAAGAACCTTTAGGGTCCCGTATCCGGTGTATGAGACCCGAAACTATAGAAAAGGCTCTGGAATTTGTACAGCAAGAATTGAATGTCATGTACCTACAGCAACGCAACGAAAGTATTCCCGAGCGACGTAACCCGACGCAGCAAGCGCATTCAACCCATAGAATGCCACCAGCGGTCCTTATGACCACACCCAAACCTTTTAGCTTTCCGAGTGCAGGCACGAGCTGGCATAAGCCTATGCCCATGCCGCCGCAGCAGCAGCAGCAGCAATGGAGGCCACCCTTCCAGCATAATCAGGTACCTCATCGTGCTCCCAACATGTTAAGTCGAACCCAGCAAATGTTTCGCGCACCCCCGCCAAACTACCACCCCCAGAGTAACATATTTAGGCTACCGAACGCAAATCCCCCAGCGCAATATACAGGTCCGAAACCGATGAGCGGTGTTAGTCACTTCGTACCAAAACCAATAGGGTTACCAGGACATGATTGGCGTAGATCAGGAAACCCACCATCTAGTAATTACTTCAAAACACGTGAAATGAATTTTAACGAAATGACAGACTTTGAAAACGCTTATGTGTATCCCGACTATTGCTATGAACAACCTGACTATTCCTGTTACTATGACTATCCCGACTTTTATTACTTCAATCAGACCGAGCCCGATTATTGTTCAAATGTACAAGACGGCACGCAATCACAGAGTACTAACGATGCGAAGAGCTTAGAAGCACCACAGTCGCCTACTCCTAGTGCTAATTCGGATTTTCCCATGGAGAAGAATCGAAAAGGGTTAAAATAGAATTGAATATACAATCTAAAAGGGAATTACGTTATATTCAGATATCGGATCCACCACTAAAGTTATTGTTAGATACCGGAGCTAACCAATCTTTTATTAGTCCCGAGGCAGTCGAACAATACTTTTCGCATATACCTTTGAACTTCGACCCATTTGAAGTAACAAATGCCCGTGTAACTAGTACACATAATCATTCCATTACTATTTCAAACTTTCCTGAATTTAATAACCCTACGAATGTTAAGTTTTTCATTTATAAGTTCCATAATTACTTTGATGGACTAATAGGCCTAGATTTACTTGATGGAGCACAGATTGATCTTAAAAATAATTATTTAATTACAGATTTTACTACCATACCTATTCGGTTCTACCAATGTAAAAAGTCCAGTTATCAGGAAACCATTCCCGCGAATTCATCAAAATTATTAAATATTCCTATTTATAGCCCAGACGGTGACGTGTCCATAGCTCAGCAAACATACAATAATTGCATTATTCATGAATGCATTACTCGCGTTACTGACTGTACGGGCATCGTAGAAATTGAAAACCCGACCGATTATGACTCACTCATTACTTTTGAACGCCCTTTACAAGCAGAGATATTTAATAATGAGTGCATTAGCACTAAACAAAATCCTAGACGCGTTAAAGAGGTTTTATCTCGATTGCGTACAGACCATTTAAATATTGAAGAAAAAACTAATTTAGAGACTTTATGCAGTCGTTTTGCTGACGTATTCTATGTAGAAGGAGAACCTTTGACTTTTACAAATAAAATAAAACATCGTATTAGAACGACTGACGAACTTCCCGTATATACGAAAAGTTATCGCTACCCGTTTGTTCACCGACAAGAAGTTAGAGACCAAATCACTAAGATGCTGGACCAAGGTATCATAAGACCTTCTGAATCAGCTTGGAGCTCACCTATTTGGGTAGTTCCCAAGAAGGCAGACGCATCAGGCAAACAGAAGTGGAGAATCGTAGTTGACTTTCGTAAATTAAATGACAAGACCATAGACGACAAATACCCGATTCCTAACATAAATGACATACTTGACAAGCTTGGTAAATGCCAGTATTTTACTACTTTAGACCTGGCATCTGGATTTTATCAATGTGAGATGCACGCTGATGATATCCCGAAGACAGCCTTTAACGTGGAACATGGGCACTTTGAATTTTTGCGCATGCCCATGGGTTTAAAGAACTCTCCATCTACTTTCCAAAGAGTGATGGATAATGTGCTCAGAGGATTACAAAATGACATCTGCCTTGTGTATCTTGATGACGTCATCATCTTTAGTACGTCATTGCAAGAGCACATGATTAATTTAGAAAAAGTATTGAGTAGATTACAGGAATCTAACCTTAAGATTCAGATGGATAAGTCCGAATTTTTAAAGTTAGAAACGACGTTTTTAGGTCATGTAATTAGTGGAGAAGGTGTTAAACCTAATCCTGATAAAATAGCGGCTATACAGAAATATCCATTACCTAAAACCCCAAAAGAAATAAAACAGTTCCTCGGATTATTAGGCTATTATAGGAAATTTATCCCGGACTTTGCCCGCATCACTAAGCCTATGACAAAATGCCTAAAAAAAACTAACAAAATTACTTTTGACTCCGACTACATTGACTGTTTTAACAAATGTAAGACTTTACTCACAAATGACCCAATCTTACAGTACCCCGACTTCACTAGAGAGTTTATATTAACAACTGACGCCTCTAATGTAGCTATTGGCGCTATACTCTCACAAGGTACCATTGGCTCAGATAAACCCATCTGTTACGCCTCAAGAACCTTGAACGATAGTGAAACCAACTATAGCACTATCGAGAAGGAGCTTTTAGCCATAGTATGGGCTACAAAGTATTTCAGGCCTTACTTATTTGGTCGTAAATTCAAAATACTCACCGACCACAAGCCACTACAGTGGATAATGAACCTTAAGGAGCCTAACTCAAGACTGACTAGATGGCGCCTTAAACTAAGTGAATACGACTACACTATAGTTTACAAAAAGGGAAAATATAACACCAATGCTGACGCTTTATCCCGAGTAGAAATTAACAACGAGGAGACCGAGTCAATGTTAGCTAACCCATCAGAGCGACCACACTCGAGAACAGGTTCCACGACAGCCACTGCACATACCAGCACTGAAAATCCTATTCTAGAAGTACCTATTACGGACGAACCTTTGAACAAATTTCACCGGCAATTATGCATTACTATAGTAGGGGACATTAAACGACGTACAACCGCTACCAAACCCTTTGATACACACACCCGTACATTTGTTCAAGTTTCAGAATCGAACTTAGAACAAGACGTAGTAAATGCTATAAAAGAATATGTCAACCCCAAAGTTAAAACCGCTTTAAAAATAACTCCACCTTTAGGCATGTATTCAATCATACCCATAATCCAGAATAATTTTAAAAGTTCAGCAATTAACTTAGTATTAGCCAAAACAGAATTAGAAGACGTCAAAGAGTATCTAAGACAGCAAGAAATTATAAAACACTACCATGAAGGGAAAACTAATCATAGAGGAATAAACGAGTGTCATCTTGCCCTTTCCCGGAAATATTATTGGCCTAAAATGAGGGAGGAAATAACTAAATACATTAATGAGTGTACCATTTGCGGACAAACGAAATATGATAGGAACCCGATCAGACCACAATTTAATGTAGTACCCCCAGCAACTAAACCCTTCGAATTAATACACATGGATCTCTTCACAGCTCAAAATGAAAAATATTTGACAGTGGTAGATGTTTTCTCAAAGTATGGACAAGCATACCATTTGAGAGATGGTACAGCAATAAGCATACTCCAAGCAGTTTTAAATTATAGTACACATCATGGTTTACCGCTAACAATAGTGACCGATAACGGCACAGAATTCACAAACCAGCTATTCTCCGAATTTACAAGATTACATAAAATTAACCACCATAGAACATTAGCACACTCCCCTAACGACAACGGAATCATTGAACGATTTCACTCTACGTTACTAGAACACTTACGTATTTTACGATTACGTCAAAAAGACGAACCTGTAATCAACCTCATGCCTTATGCCTTACTAGCATATAATAGTTCAGTTCACAGCTTCACCAAGTGTAGACCACATGACATAGTTAGAGGACATTTTGACCCAAGAGACCCCCTTGACGTTAACATGACTGAACACCTAATGCAACAATATATCTTGACACACCGAGACCAGATGAAAACTGTATTTGACCTTATCAATAGCTTTACGCTTACTGACCGTACAAACATCATACAAAACAGGAATAAGGATAGAGAGCCCGAAATAGAATACCAACCCGAACAAGAAATATTCATTTCTAACCCGGCAGCCAACCGACAAAAATTAGCACCACGTTACACTCATGACACTGTTCTAGCCGACCTTCCGATTCATATATACACCTCCAAAAAGAAAGGCCCTGTAGCTAAGTCTCGACTAAAACGTATCCCTAAGAGATCAAAATTGTTACAGGATACTGCTGGCGATATTAGTTCAACCAATACCGGCGCTCGAGATAAGACTTGAAAGCTTGGACGATGGACCTGGACTCTTACCCTTCAACCTTGGACAAACGAGGCTCATTACGCACTACCATACCTTCCTACAATACATAAACTTAACTTATATTGAACATAAAGTCGATTCTGTAAGGTCTCAACTCGACTATTTCCAGACTAAACTAGACAACCAATCCTTTCTCTTATATGAACTCCAAATGGATCATTTAGCTAATAAATTAAGTCAAATTAGTTCTCAGTTAAAAACACTAGAACCCGGTCGTAGTAAAAGAGGTCTCATAGATGGATTAGGGTCCGTTATAAAAAGCATTACCGGAAACCTAGACCATACGGATGCCCAAAAGTAAAATAATGCAATTAACCTTTTAGAAAGTAACAACGATAAAATAGTATCGGAGTTTAATGAGCATGTTAGTCTTAACAAAGTCTGGATGGCTCGATATAGTGACATACTCTCGAAAATTGTTAGCAATCAAGAGAAAATCAATAGTACTTTAGCATTACTTTTAGACAAGAAAACTGCTGCTAAAAATGATCTTATAAGATTTGCAAAGTTTGCTCAGTTGCTGACTATAATAAGTGATAACACGGAAGATTTATTTTTAGAGATAACTCGGATTGAAGATACCTTAGCTTTTATACGTGCATCAAGCACCCATCATAGTATGTTAGGCATAGATACCTTAAGTAATATGATTAAGCGATTAAAATCTATATACGGCCAGGATCAGTTAATAGATGCAGATTTAAGAGAGTACTATACAGTTATAAAACCTGGTTATTATTACACAAATAAAAAAATTGTTATCATATTTAAAGTTCCAATAATCAGCTCAGATAAGTTTGAATTATACAGACTAGCAATAGTTCCCAATAAACTAATGTACACCTATATTCCTCCTTACCCTTTCATCGCAACCAATGGGAAAGTTTTCAAGTACATAGAGGCTGAATGCCCGAAGTTTGGCCTATATCATCTCTGCGAAGAAGAAATCAACCGTCAACCAACGAGAGGACATCTAGATTGCATCCAAGGCCTCATCTACAACCAATCTCTGGAGAAATCATGCCTGCCTACGAAGCTCACACTGACTAAAGCAGCAATGGAACAATTGGACGACAGACGCTACACGCTCATCTTTCCACAATCGACCCGGGTAGAGCTACAATGCGAACGTCAAGAATACATCTCCCTGCATGGAAGTTATCTCGCCACCATCCCACGAAAATGTCTACTACGCACCAAGCGATTCACTATCACCAACTCTAACGACCATATCAAGGGGCAGCCGCTGAAAATCACTGAAATACCTATGAACCTGAACATTGTTGAAGAAACTATTCCACATCTGAAACTAAACCCACTGCACCTGAAAAACCTACACGAAATCGAAGATAAGATCATGATGCAACATCCAGTACAAATAGATCACACAATTGCGGAAAATTCACTATACCATACGACGATCCCACTATACGTCATACTATTCGGTGCAACTGTACTGATCGTTACCCTCACTATACGTCGGTATAACGTTTGCACAAAGCTTACAAAACCACAAACATCAGATGGAAACCCTGAAAATCATCATTACGAAGACGCAGAATCGCCCACAATCAAGAAACAGACCCCAGCAACATTTTCGATCAAAGTCCTCAAATAGTTGCTGTTCTGAGGGGGGAGGTGTTACGTGCCCTGCCTACACCAAATCAGCTGAATAGCGACATGAATAGCTGTTTACGTCAATCGGACGTTTCCATGTAAAACTGCAACATGCCACCTGCCGACTCATCGAATCAACGCCTCGTGTCGCCGGGCGTTCACCTACTTCGAGAACTGCTGATGCCGCATCCACGTTTAGGAATCAGTAGAATTGCAATATTAATAAGTTAATCGTTTTCACGACACTTCGGTACTAGCATCGTCCGAACCTAGACATAGAAATTATTATAAGTTAAATTGTAATCTTTGATCTTATTAAAGCCTTATTAAAATAATTTCGGTTTTTTTTAAGTCCTCCGGCTGTCACCTTCGTAATTTGCTTGACCTATTAATAAATAGACACGGCAACGTTTTTAATGAAGATTTTTTGAAAAATGTGACCTATATTAAAAAGTGGTTCAAATAATCCTGCTGGTTATCCTGATCAAACTATTTTCAGGTTTTGCGCATTTAACGTTACACGTTGTACATGGCATTTTTACCCTAGAACACAACCCAGTGCGATTCAACCCATCGAACAACAATAAAATAAACAACAAAATCCACATCAATTCCATCCCTACCTTTCTGGCATTCTTTTCCTATCGACTGTTTGTCGCAAGTCTATCACAAAGCGAATAAACAAGCTTGGCAAACTCCTAAAATCGCATTGTTCACAAAACGAGTTGGAATGTTGTCAACGATTTAAGATAAAGCCTTCAAACTTTGTGTTACGTACTTGTTCCGGCTTATAGGTACAAGTAACTGGATAGGTTTTGTTTTGAAGCTCTTAAAACGTTGGTTGGGAATATAATACTCGTATAGTTGGTATATCTGGGTTTAAACTTAATTATAATTATTTAATAAGTTTTTTAAATATAAATTAATAGAAATAAAATTCTTTTGTAACTTTTCAAAACAATAAGCTCGTTAATTTGTTTTATTATTTAAATATTATATTGGTTTTTGAGGGTGAGTATTGAACAATGACCTACAACTGAAGATTTGACGAGTTGTGATAGATGAAAGCACAGACAGACTGACAGACAAAGTAATCTACGGAATCTTAAAAAGACTAATAGGTAACGCTGAGCACATCAGTTTATAATGGACCTAGTTTCTGTGTGGTATATTCATAATAATAATAATAATGTATTTATTTCAGACATAAATCTAGTCCATAGTTTTACATGTACATTTAAATTATAAACTACTTTAAACTCTAATCACATGAAAACCCAAAATAAAATTATGATTAATTAAATTTAAATATTCAACAAATTCATAAAAAAAAAAAAATGTAAAAAAATCAGAATCGTATTAAATAAAAATATAATAATGTAGGTAACTAGCTTTCGCCTGTGGCTTTGCTCCCGTGGAGGTTTGAAATCATCCCACGGAAACGTACTACCTGGATAAAAGATACCCTATATGTTAATTCAGATTATAAACTATCTGTGTGCCAAATTTAATTTAAATTCGTCCACCCGTTCCTGCGTGATTGGGTGTCAAACATCCAACCATACAAATTTTCTTATTTTTATTATCAGTAGGTTTACTTTCTTTCTTCCTTCTATTAGCTGGTAATCTTATATCTAATATCAATCAATCAATCAACTCAGCCTATCGCAGTCCACTGCTGGACATATAAGCCTCTCCCAGACTGCGCCACAACATCCAGTCTAACCCAGCCACCTTCTTTAGGTTGTTCGTCCATCTAGCTGGGGGGCGTCCCACACTACGCTTGCCGATACGCGATCTCCACTCCAGGACTCGTCTGCTCCACCGGCCATCGGCCCTTCGACAGACATGGCCAGTCCACTGCCACTTCAGTTTGCTTACTCTGCAAGCCATGTCGGTTACTCCGGTTCTTTTCCGGATAATATCTAATATCAAAAAGAGGAAAGCCAGATGTCAATGTTTGTCATCGCCATTATTTCAGCCGAAAGACGGCCGCTACTGTACATAGGCCTCCCCAAGCACCGCCATTTCGACCGGTTCCGAAGGGCACTTTATTTTTTACTAGTCCGAGTAGATAAGTACCAAAAAAAAATTTAGCGCGTAATAATGTTATTACGCAGTTAATATTTCTTGATCCTGCATTGCACGGATCTGTCTACCTCATCAGTCATCTGCCTAACATTTTCCCAACTATGTTGGGGTAGGTTTCCAGTCTAACAGGATACAGCTGAATACCAGTATTTTACGTGGAGCGACTGCCTATCTTACCTCCACAACCAAGCTAATGGGAAATACGATACCCCTTGGTAAGACTGGTTGTCAGACTTTCGGGCTACTGACGACCCGTAACGACTGTCAAAGATCTACGAACGACCGCCAGAACCAACGGCTTAACGTGCTTTCCGAGGCACGGAGGGATCTTGGTATGTTAAGACGGTCACCCATCCAACCGGACCAACCGCGGCAAGCGTAGCTTATCCTGATCCATCGACCCGTGCGGCTGTTATTACTTAGCCACAAGCCCCTCATCTACCTCATCAGTGCAGATACCTAAATAAGCACTAACACTACTTTGTGTTGTTATATGAAATTGATTGTATTGCAGCCGGTCGATTCTGTAAAAAACTCACCGTGAAATCATAGGTGAAGTGAGCACTTAATAGTGTTAATCCCTAGCGAATGACAGCTCACTCCACGCTCACTTCACCCAAGCTTTCACGGTGAGATGGTTACAAAATCGCACGGCAGGTACCGTAAAACGGTGTGAATAGGAAATGCAGGGGTGAATCGGGATGAAACTTTTAAATGGATTTTAACATTGCTTGTTGCCAAACAGGACACTTTATCGTTAATTATAATATAGTAAACACATTAGAGACCTGTTTGGCAAAAACCGATATTATTTCAATGTTAAAATCCATTTTAAATTATTGTCCCGATTCACCCCTGCATTTCCTATTCAACCCGTTTGCCCGTACCTAAAACACTAACGTGCCTATTAATAATTATGTAAACCAATTGCATTGCACCCAATCATATTACCCGTAAGCAGTCGTTATTGATCTGTTTATCTTAATTGTTTGATGTATGATGTCCACTAGTATGTTCTATTGTTCTAGTTCAATCAATCTGTCCAGCCTTTTCCCATCTAGCTTAGGGTCGGCTTCCAGACTAACCAGATGCAACTGAATAGCAGTATTTTACATGGAGTGACTGCCTCTCTGACCTCAACAACCCAGTTTCTGGTTAACACGATACCCCTTGGTAAAACATTACCGGTGTCCGTAACGACTCGTCAAAGATCTACGAAAGAAAGCCAGGGTAAACGGCTTATCGTGCTTCACGAGGCACGGAGGGGTCTCGGTATGTAATGGGTGGTCACCTATTCACGACTGCAGCTTCTATCAACTCGTGCGGCTGTTATTATTTTATGGAGTTTTTCCTAGCCTACTTAAAAAAAACATTGGTCACCCCTGTATTCAAATCTGGAGACAAGTACTGCGTTAATAATTACAGACCCATTTCAGTCTTAACTGGCCTCTCGAAAATTTTAGAAAGAATTATAAATAATAGGTTAATAAAATATCTTGAGGACAACAAATTACTTTCCGATAGTCAATTTGGTTTTAGACCAAAACGATCAACCTGCCAAGCAGTTCACAAGTTGACAAATTATATTACTACAAACCTGGATACTGGCTTGCACTGCATGGGAATTTTCCTGGATCTTGCCAAAGCTTTCGACGCTATTTCTTGCTCTAAACTATTGCACAAGCTTGAAGCACTTGGGATAAGAGGAACACAACTCCTACTTTTTTCTGATTACCTTAGAAATCGTCATCAGTGTGTAAAACTCGGTCAATATAAAAGTTCAGAACTTAAAAACAGCTGCTATGGCATTCCACAGGGAAGTATTTTGGGCTCAACGTTATTATTAATTTACATAAATGAACTGTGCAACCTAAAATTAACAGATGGTATCATAATGTCATATGCGGATGACACATCCCTATTGTTCTCAGCTAAATCACGAGAGGAGGTCTATAAATATGCTCAGACTGGCTTTAACATTGTATCAAATTGGCTTCGTATGAACCAACTAACATTAAATGCAGATAAAACCAAGTAGGTATATTCTATTTAGAATGAGAAACACTAATATACCACTTACTAACCTTACCATTTATGCACATTACTGTACGCCAGACGCTGACTCTGCTTGTTCGTGTCTTACTCTAGCTAAAGTCGATCACATGAAATATTTAGGTATCACAATTGACACAAATCTAAACTTCCGTAAACACATTGATTTGCAATGTACTCGAGTTCGTAAACTCATATATATCTTTAAGAATCTACGCCAAATTGCTGACTTTAAATTAATTAAACAGGTATATTTAGCTTTGTGCCAATCTGTACTTACATATTGCATAACTTCATGGGGCGGTGCAGCAAAGTCTATTTTACTCCCCCTAGAACGTGCTCAAAGGGCAATTCTAAAGGTACTTTTACCTTTAGGCCTTTCAGATTTCCTACACACCAGCTTTACATTGCATGTGAGGTGCTAACAGTACGCCAATTGTTTATAATGCACATAATATTACAGCAGCACGTTGAACTCGCGTACCTTCTGACAAGAGAAGGAAGGATTTATAATAATAATAATATAATACCACTAATAATAATAATATAATACACCTTTCATAGAAATTATAAAATATAAATTAAACTAGTTTTTAAATAAGTATTTAAGTCAATCTGTTAAGAACCTGGTACTACTAAGTATTTATAACTTTGTAAATTTATTACTTTGTAAAAACCTAAATAATTTTTTTATTATTTTAAACAAAAAAACAAAAAAAAAAAATAGCCAAAAGCCCGAGTTTTATTGCTCTACAACTAACTAAAATAACAATTTTCAGTAGTTAACACCACTGAAAATTGTTATTTTAGCAAACTCGTAGCAAGACGAGTTGCAGTGAGTATTTATTCAGGGAAAGCTGGTTGCTGACTACAACTTGTTTTTCAGTAAAACGTGCTTGTTAATGGACATTATGCACATCTGCAGTAGTAGTTACATAAATATTAAACTTCTCTATGATTCCAGGAATTCCAAAAATGCGCTAGCATAGACCTAAGCCCTACGAGATGTATACAACATTATTTTTAGTATTTAGCAAACCCGAAACACCTAGACGCGTGTTTCGGGTATTTTTATGTAAAGAATCTATGTACAAAATTTCAAAACTGTATGATGAAAAATCACGACGTTATAAGCTTGTTATGTTACCTGATTGTCCGTACAAAAAGTTGGTTACCACTTAACACGCACCGCTGGCCGACCGGCTGTGACCTGTGTCACGGTAATAATATTACCGTGCCTTTGTTGTGCGTATATGTTTGCGGATATGTACTTAGTGTCGCTCAGTGTCCAACTTGTTAGCTTTTTTAAATATTTTTGGGACAAAATATGACATGGTGTAAAAACTATTGGAATCGATTCAGTTACTTATTCTGAACAAACTACGAGTATATTCAGGTTTGCAGTATACTAAAAATAATGTTGAATATACAACAGTACAGGCGAACTTTATTGTTTTAGTTGTGACCGAGTTTTTCAAACCATTGGGACACACACAAGAAAGTGATCGAAGTCGAAGGGTCACCGTTATCTTAATCGATAAGGAAGAATATAAAATGGATCATACCTTTGAACTCATGGGTGTTTCAAATACCAATTAAAGGGACTAAATCAAGAGGTGGGCAGCAGTTCTACGCACAGCAGTTCCCTGTGAATATTAAAGTATATTTTAAGGGTAGCAATAAAACGAGTGACTGTAAATTACAATTTTAAGTGTCAAAATTAATTAATTTGGGTTATATAATTACTAAGTGAGCGACTGACTGTAAGTGACGAAAAATTAACAGAATAGTATCTTACAAACATTAATTTGACTTACTTAAAATACAAAATGAGCATAATAATAAGGCGTAGTCGACGGAGCCCCGCTTCGAGGGGCCCCTATTTCTGTCTGCAGGGTTTAAAGGAACCAAAGACAAAGCGGATGACGGGGGCTGGTTCGCTCGCTCCGCTCGCTCACTTGAGCCCCCGTCATCCCCTTCGAACCTAACCTGTCCGTGTCGGGGTGCCCCAAGTCACGAGCTCGCTTCGCTCGCTCTTGCATCCTAAGTTCTCAAGTTCAATCTTGTGTTGTTCTAAGTTGCCCTCTCTGTTTTTCCAGTCGCTCACTTAGTAATGTAGTCGCTCGGATAATATTTTAATATATGAAATGGATTTATCACAATCCACTTTTTGTAAGCTCGTTCTGGATTTTATTATTAATCAATATTCGTCGTTAGTTTAGTTAATTTTTCGCTTACTCAAATTCATACCGCTCAAGTTATTAATACAGTATGTCATCATCAGTCGCAAAGCTTTTTTTTAATCGCTCGTTTTATAATTCCCCATATTTTAATAGTCACTATTCGTTATAGTTTCCTAGAAGAGCCGTGGCCGCCACATAACAAACGCAGTGACGGCTGTCAATGGGTGATTGCATCTGGGTTTGACTTTAGGGTGTCAAACATAGATATCAACATAGATATTAAAAATCGCACTCAAAGGAAATACACCAGCTTATTTTCTTAAACAACGTTTCAGTGACATCATTCGACAGTAAATTGCGAACGCTATGTGGAAACCAGTGCGGTCTAAGGAAATCCTAGCTTAAGTGGCAGAAATATGTAAGAAATACTTCCCTAGACTTTCACAAGCAGCTCTTCTACTATTACTCGTAATTTAATCAACTTACGACGTCAGATATTTCTCTACTCCTCAAAGAACAGCAACCCTACAAAAGTGACTGCTGTAATATATTCAGCGAGTATAATCTTTTATAAATGACTGGGTTTCTCGAAATCGTGCCTTGAGAGCCTTGTGCAAGAGCTCACACATAAGATTCCATAGAATATTCATTATCTTATCCTTTGAATTCCACGTAGTCGTATGTATCTTTTCTGAGAATTTAGGATGACTTCTGTGAGTAATAATTAGCAAAACTTCAGTTGTATTGCAAATATATGAAACGTGACTCTAATTCATTAAACGCGTGGTATTTTCTTGGAAGAATGATTTAAGTTTGATGGCGCAGTAGCTGATATATCATAACAGAGTACGGGTAAAGGGTGTCATCGGGTCCCTTTTACTGAGCCTCCACTGTCCGCCCGTCCGTCCGTCCATCGGTCCGTCCACCGGTCAGACCATCCAACCGTTCGTCTATCTGTCTATCAGTGAGATGTATCTCATGAACCGTAATATGCAGACATTTGAAATTCACAGTGTGTATTTTTATAGCCGCTATAAAAAAATAATATAAATAAAGTTAAAAGGCCGAAAAAAAACACACAGTTGTATGAAAACACGTCAAATTTGGGTGTTGTGTGTCAACAATGTTGGGTGTCAATTTGCTTAACAATTAATTTCCCTGACCTTACAAACTTAAATGACGGCAGACGTCAGATAAGTTTTTCAGAATAACAGCAAGCATTTTCGGGGCGTGTCTAGCCATTAGCACCTCTCCCTTCTTCGGTATAGAATTATTCACGCGTTCAACTAATTAGTGCCACTATTGTTTCTAGTAACACAAGGTATTACTAAGAACTGATTTCCTTTGAGCATCTTCTATTATGTGTCACGTCTTCACGAATTCATTTCACCTGTTTCATCGAATAGTGGCTTAGAATTCTTGCTTTAGTTGAAACGTGGTTTCAGTACGCCTAAATTATTATTCGTGTTTTGATTTAATATTATGTTAGCTCTGTATATATGATTTTAGTCTGGAGACTTTAAAATAACCTTATTTATTATTGAGCCTTAAAAATTTTGAAAAAAAAGAAATATAGAAAGAAAAATGCGCTAACTGGCATTACCCAAAAAAAAACTTTTGCTTCCAGATCAAAAAAAAAATAAACCTTAAAACTAAAAAAAAAGAACAGAAAACAAATATTATTATTGGGTCATACTTTTTTCACTGGTATCTTAAGAGGGGACGGAATTACAACAAAATTTGAATAATTAAATTGTCAAAGCAAAAATAAAAGGATCCCATTAAAAACTATCAATTTTGCCAAGCACAAGGAAAAAAACTTAGGACATGCATTTATGTAATTCATATATTTATGTATATTTATTTGTGCTTATATTTATCTGTAATTAGGTACTTATTATATTTATAGTTTTAATAGGTTTATATTTATCTTTATATTTAAATTTTGATTGCACCTACTACTATTTGTCTCTGCATCACCCAAAGATAAAATGCCTATGGCATTATTCCGCCTCTGTATATTTACGTGCTTGAAGTATTAAATAAATAAATCCATAACATGCAAAATGATATCATCCCGGAAAAATCGGGTAATAAGTGTACCAACCGCCTTACTTCAAAACTTTCGAAGCATACCGAAGGACATCCCCGATGAATAAAAATACTTGTCTCAACTTGATCCAACTTGGCAGACATGCTCGCTTCTAACTTAAGAATACAATATTTCCTCACCAACTTTATTTTGCGGTAGATATCCAAAATGAACAAGTTTCACAAGAACAGTCTGCGAAGGGAATAAACTTTTCG
Source organism: Eremobia ochroleuca (assembly GCA_949629135.1). Lineage (NCBI taxonomy): Eukaryota > Metazoa > Arthropoda > Insecta > Lepidoptera > Noctuidae > Eremobia > Eremobia ochroleuca. The sequence goes on along the minus strand of OX451390.1, from coordinate 5,716,392 downwards.
AATTTCGGAAATTAAATCCGTGGTCTCGGCACCAAAATGAATCTTGTCCACCTGAAATCTGAGAAGGTTTCAATCATAAAAACTTAATGCTGAACCATTCTTGTAATTCTGATTAAAAGTCCCTTTAATTGGTTTCCTTCAGCAACCGGATTAAAATACGTGGTTTGGGGCTCGTCGCTTAATGATAACGTGGCTATGCTTGCCGCGGTCGGTTCGTGGATGGGTCACCATCCATTACATATTGAAACCCCTCCATACCGGAAGGTTAGACCGTTGATCCCGGCTGTCATTCGTAGGTCTTTGACAGTCGTTACGGGTATTCAGAAGCCCAAAAGTCTGACAACCAGTTTTACCAAGGGGTATCGTGTAACGCAGTAGCTGGAGGAAACAGTCACTTCGCGTAAAGTACTGGTATTCAGCCGTTTCCGGTTAGAGTGGAGGCTGACTCCAACATAGTTGCGCAAAGGCTACGCAGATTTAGTCCTGAGTCACAAGATTAAAATACACCGCGAAAATTAATTTTATAAATGATTCAGTAAAGCAATGAGAATTCGTCTACGTGAGTGAAAATTCAGAAATGCGACGAGTGACACGGCTGCAGTTATTAAATCATTAAATATTCAACGGGTAATTTTCTGCTATACAGTGTATTCATCATTAAAGATTAATTTGCAATTAATGGTAATGTAAACTGTAAAACGTTTGGTGTGAAGCGACCGGTTTAATTTTTTGTGGGATTAGTAGTTCTGTTAATAAAGGGGCCCGTGGCTAATTAACAGCCACACAGGTCGATCGATCAGGTTAAGCTACGCTAGCCGCGGTTGGTCTGTGGATGGGTGACCATCTTTACATACCGAGACTTCTCCGTGCCTTGGAAAGCACGTTAAGCTGTTGGTCCCGGTTGTCATTCGTGGATCTTCGACAGTCGTTACGGGTAGTCAGGAGCCCGAAAATCTGACAACCAGTCTTACCAAGGGGTATCGTATTACCCAGTAATTGGGTTGTGGAGGTCAGATAGGCAGTCGCTTCATGTAAAATACTGGTATTCAGCTGCATCTGGTTAGACTGGAAGCCGACCCCAACATAGTTGGGTAAAGGCTAGGCTAGGGATGATGAGTAGTAGGTACTGTTAATAAAATTGTGTGGAAAAAGAAAAATATTTTTCAGTATTATATTCTGCCCACAAGTTTGTCTGCGTGAAAGTTGTTCCCACCCCGTCGCATCGCATCTTCTGCCCATGCTAGTTTTTCGTTTTCACTTGGCGTTCTTTCTGATATTTTAGCTTGACTTCTTAGGGTTCTAGCGTGATGTTATATAGCCTATAATAACCTTTCTCAAGCATCGAGCTGTCTAATGCAAAACTATTTTTTGAAATCCGACTGGTAGTTCCGAAGATCACCTCCTACATGCAAACTGACAAAAAAATGTCACCTCTGTAAAATATTAGTATAAATTTCGTTTTCTTTCACATTACGAGTACGAGTATTATGTTGTAATATTTCCAAACTAGGAATATCGGTGTCACGGGTAAATTTAACAGAACACTGTACTGAAATTACCATGGTAATCTTAGAGAAATAGGTAAGCGTTAGTATGCGAAATTGTCTCCCAGGATAATATAGGTACTATCCTTGCATTGACACCCAGGTGGTATCAATGTTCCTAAAGATAGCGTGTATGCGTTTATAGTACCTATACACATTATTGCAGTAATACTTTTAATAAAGCCGAAAAAAAAACCTCTGTTGAAGTGATTTTTCCAATACGAGGTAGATTAGTTAAACGAACATGTTCTTCGTTCAACGTCACATTTGACATAGGTATGGAATTCTCCCTTGAATTGTCTGTAGGGAGTACAAAACCGACACAAACTAAATTGAGTTTGTGGAATAGAACAGGTGAAAACTTGCTTTACAAAACGAAGACAGTTTTCTGTTTACATCGAAGTACTGCTATTCTCTGTATGGATCTGTTTAGACGTGCCACAACCACTGCCATATCACAGCGACAAAATGTCGCCGGGTAGTGCAACTGTGAATTACGCCACAGGCGGCGACTTGATGTTTAGTTGTGATCGCTACAAAATAACTATAGTTACAAGGGTTCTCGGTGTGGTGTTACTTGTGAGTGCCGTAAGTGACTGCGATATTATCGATGGACAATTACGATAGTCGTTGAACTTGACTGTAAACTATAATGATATCATCAGGGAAAAAATAGTTTATACTACACCTGCTTGGAAAGTACCTTGATACTTTATCAAACTTACGGTAGAAAGTACGTCATTGCATATCGAATAAATATGCGGGGAGAAAACGTATCTGAGCGGGAGAGAAAAGTGTATAAAAATCCATTTCTTACGTGGTTTTTCTTTTTTAATTTTGGGTAAGACTATGCGCCGGTAACCTAAATATCAAAAGCCAAAAAGTTTTTACAGTGAGTTTTTATCTCCAAGTTCGCAAAATGACACTGGCCACTAGCTGTGTGTTGGATGGTGTCAGGCTGGCAGTGCGACCCTGCGGCGGCAAGATAAACAATTTGAAAAAAGAACATGTGAAAATTGCAGACGCCATTGGCGCCATTTCCAATTTGTGTGTTGTTTGAGGATTCAGTTTTCGTAGAAACTAAAATAAAGATTTCGTTTTTTATTTTCCTCGTAGGTGTAGTATAAAGCACTATGTATCACTCGAGAGAAAGTGCGATTCCCGTTCTCGGGTTTTTTAAAGCCCTCGCCTACGGCTCGGGCTTCAAACGACACCCTCGACGGTAATCGGTCACTTTCTCCTCTCGGTGAACAATTTACTATTTTCAATAGTACAGGCTTATCTTTTCTGTGCTGCGAACAAATTGCATACCATAATCTGCCCGACCACATTTTTGCCTCTGTGGTGGTTGACGTTGTCACGTCAACGCCGGCTGTCGCTGTTAACCGGCGCTGGGACTCTATTTCACGTATGTTCGTAAGCATTATGCTGAGCGATAGCCGTGATTTGAGACATATTTTCCCTCAACTTGTTCTTTAATATATTTGCGTTCTTTTTCTGCGTCATGTTTACGGATGATAAACGTATTTTCTTTCTTTTTTTATATTGATCGTGGCTATTGCTCGTCTGTTCAGTCCCTTGAAAGTAAATAAGATAAATTCCTTGCACTTTTCCCGGACGAGGAAGCTTGTTTAGGTGTTTGGGGTGAACTAATTAATGTGTTTTATTGTTTCTTTAGCTTTGACGCAACTGTAGTGCAGATCGAATTAGCGATGGGTACACTTTATTGGTAGATTTAGTTCTAGGTTCGACTTTTTAGTTTACGAAGTTATCGGTTTAAGAGCTCACATACATTATAAACAATTTCATCACCACTTCTCTCAAAACGGTGAAGAAAAACATCGCAAGGAAACCGGCATGTTCTGGAACCATAAATTCAAGGATATGTGACATCTACCAACCACAATGGGCCCGCGTGGTAGACTACATCCCACTCTCTCTCTCGAAGAGAGGAGGCTATGTTCCAGCAGTGGGAATATTATAGGCTACTTAAAATATACTGGATGAATAGGCCTTTTGTTGTCAGGATGTAAACAGATAACAATCGAGAGTTTTATGCCATCTGTAATATGAATAAGTTTTCTGCCGTGCGATTGTGTAATCATCTCACCGTGAAAGCTTAGGTGAAGTGAGCGTGGAGTGAGCTGTCATTCGCTAGGGATTAACACTATTAAGACGTGCTCCCTTTACTTATGATTTCACGGTGAGATTTTTACAGAATCGACCGGCTGGTGTATTTGTCGACCTCAGAAACTTTAAGTAGTTTCATGTGTCTGTAGTTTCCAAAATTCTCGTCTCGTAGCAGTGTTTCTTGGCTGCAGAAATAGTGGCTCTGTAGTTCTTAAACTAGCGAGTTCTTACCCTAGAATTTCAGCTTCTATAAATTGGAATATAAAAGTGCTACTACGCGTCATATTTTCCTTTATACCTTAGTGGCAAACAATATTAAATCTTCATATTTCTGTTGCGCAAAGAATCCAAGCGTATTGAATAGCACATTTCAATGTACGCAGTACAATAATATTATGTACATAAGCTATTCTCCCGTATAATAGAACAAGGGATCATAGAAATAGGAAAATGTTCTATTATAATATGAACACACTGCCATTCGGGGAACAGGGAAACTCACTTTTGGCTTAACGGAGTATCATTGGTAGAAACTCGGTACATTACATCGAATTTGAAATATGGCAAGATTTTGTGTTCGCGAATTTTAAATTCTTTCGATGTTTGAGTTTGAAGGGGATTCCGTTTCGCTACGGATGAATTTTTAGTAGTTTGGAATATTAGTTTTATATTGTAGGCATTGAAGTGAGATATTATAAGTTTCGTTATGAAACTTAAAATATAAAACAAGATTCTTTTTAGTAGCCTGCGTTCTGTAGTCCCCCCCGCCCCCACATAGGAAGAAGTAGTGAGTTTATTTATGTATACCAGCTACATTGTAAAGATTTTGAGAGGTCCCAACTGTTTAAGCAAGGGGTAGCCAATAATAATTATTTTATTGAACCAGGATTTGTAATAAAATCTCACATAACACAAACAGCTAAAATCGGAACAACTATCGGCCATGCAAATATTTGTTCTGTTCGGCCATAACCAAATATAATTGCCTACACCCGAGCTCAAACATAATTCAGCCCTACAAATCGATTCTCCACAAACGGAACCCTCGACGTCCGTCAAGATAGGCGTAAAATAGACGCCTGTCTGTCGCCAATAACAACACGCCATATTGAGGGATTTATTGAGCAATAGATAATTCTCGTAGTACGAGAATCGTTGTCAAATTTATGTCTATCGAGCGTACTGCATTCTTCTTTTTTCAATGAAACTTTTTGATGTTCTTATGTTGTATGGTGGCCAGGATTTCTTTAAGGGGAGGGTTAAATTCCTTATGAGGTGTGATAACTCTCGTAGTGCGAGAGTCGTCGTCAAATTTATGTCTATCGAACGTACTGCAATCTTCTTTTTTCAATGAAACTTTTTGATGTTCTGATGTTGTATGGTGGCCAGGGTTTTTTTAAGGGGAGGGGCGTTAAATTTCTTATAAGGTGTGACCACAGGTTGTTTAGTCTTTTGGACGGAAGGATCAATGGACCAGTGACCTGAGGGGCAATTCTCGTACTTTTAAGAACATTTACATTTTAATCACAGTTTCGATGTGTCAAACACACCTTTAGTTTACTTACATTTCAAGTTCTGTCAAGTTTGGAACATTGATTATGGCTGCGATAAAGTTCCGACTAGATGTTGATCGTTTTTGACCAAGGGGGAGTAGCCTCCTGATGATGGCACCTATTTTTTTTTTAAATTGTTGGTAGCTTGTAAAGGAAATTATACCAAGTCTAAGAAATACAAATATTAGAACTAACTTGTCTGAATGAACCCGATTCAGTTTCTTTAGATATTGAATTACGTAGGCAATGTTAGTATTAAATGGAAAGCAGACCCGTTTTTGTCCAGACACTTCGATGATTATTTGGGTTTTATGATATTCCATTACGTACTCTCTATATATACTATTGATTTTAAATCATCCACTCGTTCTATTTATAGCATTAAGATTATGGCCAGATGTATAGTTTTGAGCGATGCATCTTTGAGGCACTTTTCTCACCGTTAGCGATTAACGAAATGCGAGCAGAGTTAGCCACTAAAAGCGAGTTGGCGAGCAAATAGCAGATCACTGGCTATGCGTATGAATCAAGATACTAAGATTGACTTTAATAGTTTTCGTTCATTTGTTTTACAGAATTTTGGATCGCATGGGAGTAGTCTGTTTTCATCACCATCTCTGTCAATTATATCGCTGTCTCGTAAACACAAGGCAGAATAATTATAATATCTCACATGTTACCTTAACTTTTCAAACTATGTTTTAAAGAAAACCAAGTAAATTTATAGGTACGAGTAGTTCATCCTACACTCAACGAAACTTCTTTAACCGCAGACAACCTTGAATGAACACTTTTCACTTAAACTTCACATGTAGGTTATGAAGTGACCCTTGTAGAGTACTTAAGTTTTCAGCCAGTGAAAATGCATGAATACTTTCTTTTGTTAAAGTGTCACTGACCGTCATTGCTTGAGAATGATTGCGTAGAGCTATAGCAATTGAAAGGTAGCAGAATGAAAATTGCAGTTCATTGAAATTGTTCTTAGATTTCATTGTAACTGTACTTAGAGTGCATTGTAACTGTACTTAGAGTTAATTGTAACTGTACTTAGAGTTCATTGTAACTGTACTTAGAGATCATTGTAACTGTACTTAGAGTGGAAGTAATGGTCAATTGGTTTGGAATTTCCGTGTTACTTTTTAAGGGAATCTACTACTACCTCACATTGCGAAAATTGTCGTAGCATGAATGGTTATTGTATCAACAATACTTCAGTATTCACTTTGTAATTAATATGATTACTGCATAGCTGAGTAATACTGGTAAGTATTTAATTGTGTATGGCGAATAAAAAACGATAGCATATAAAAACTCGATAGAAAGTAATAATCGTACGATAAAAGGTTAATATTTAATCAAATAATTCAAATCAGTTGCATGATCTAATTAAAAAAAAAAGACTTTATACTTGCTTTACATTAAGAAAGTGTCTTTAATTTTTCTTAATTGCTACATTTGTTTTCCTCAAGGATATTTCTAGGGGCCGGTTTCTTGATCCGTAATCAAACACCGTATAACAATTTGTTAGATTAACTCAGCTGGTCAAATAATAGTTAAGGGTCTATTTATTTTTTCAATATCTATTTTAAGTATAGTCAAGCTATATTGGCTATTATATTGTCAGTGTACATGAGACATCATTTCCTAAAAATAGTGCTGTTTTTTGGGGGTTATATTTTTCTATGTGACAACACTAGCCATAATAGTAGATAACGTGGTCTAAAATGTTTCGGCCTTCTCAGTAACAGGTACTCCGCAAAAATAGCATCGTTTGATGCACTTTCCGACATATCATAATATCTAACTATGTTTAAATCCATGATAAACAATACAATGAATATTTGAGAAATACCACCGACGGCGACGTTGACAAAAAGAAAACTTGTGCAAAACAGCTGTTGTGACTGAGTTGACCATCCGCCATATTGTTAACTCTCCAAATTCGAGTGGTTATTTTTTTTACATATAGTTAATTATTTGACCATTGGATAAACTACCAATTGATCAAAAAACATATTACTTAAATACAAATTTAACCATTACTTACTATTTTTAACAATTGGTTAACTACTCATTAAAAAACCGGCCCTAAGATTGCCTTGCAGAAATTGCCATAGTATTATATGGATTCGTTTTATTAATTTTCTGTACTACATTACGTGTGCATAATATGGTGTTAAATAAATTAACGTTATTTTGACTATATCTACTTAGCTTCTGGCTAAGAACTTTAATACTTAGCTGCATCTACCCAGACTGGAAGTGGTGCTCAAAATAGGTACATAGTTTGGAAAAGTGTTGGTACAGACGCCAGCACATCAAGCTACTAGAATCTGTCAGATTTCTTTAATAGATTTTTAACTTTATCACTAAAGCAAGCAAGGTTCAAAGTTGATTGGGAAAATCTGACAGTTTCGGGTAGCTTGATGTGCTGGCGTCTGTACATAACAATACAGAAGGCTGTGTTACATAAATAGCCTATAATGTTCCCACTGCTGGGACACAGGCCTCCTCTCAGTGAGAGGGAGTGAGCTGTAATCCACCACGCGAACGTAGTGCGGGTTGGTAGATGTCACATGTCTTCGAATTTTTGGTTCTAGGACATGCCGGTTTCCTCAAGATGTTTTCCTGAGAGCCTGAGTAAAGCGCCTGTCTGGGTTCGAACCTACGACTTCTACACGACAACCCGTAAGTCGCGGCTATTACCGCTGGGCCACCACTGCTGTGTTACACTAATCACTAATTTGGTAAAAATATATGATATTCTTTGATACATTTTTTTTCCGAGTTTAGGTTACAAACTTCGTAGAACAAAATAATGCATGCATTGTGTTGTGAAGAAAATAGCCTGAAAATGAACAATTTTGCATAATTTACACACAAACTTCAACATCAAGCAGGAGTATTTAATAGGACAATAACACTACAGCCTTAATATAATAATAAATTACGCAAGTGTCGTCCTTAATCCCATAGTTTATGACCAAGATAGTTCTGGCTGTGTTTGTCCGATAGCCTGCGAAAACAGAAGATTTTGATCAATCTGCTGTTGTTTTATTTTTGTTTTGTTGTTTTCCAGATTTACTGCGGTTTTTCCTTATTTTTTTTTAATTCGATGGCAGGGTATCTATGGCAAGCTCAGATTAACTTTTGTGATGGGTTGCCTTAAAAATCTCACTGTGAAAACTTAGGTGAAGCGAGCTTGAAGTAAGCTGGCATTCCGTCTAATGCTAGAGATTTACAGCGCATTTCAAGCTCACTTTAACTAAATTTTCACAGTGAGATTTTTACAAAACAGACTGGCATTTCAGTTACCTATTAAAATACAACACCTGATTAGGTATAAATGACTTATATGTGCTTCTAACTTTTTTTTATGTGACTCTGTTTCGCTGGACCACAGAAATTCTGTTTGGTGACCTAAAAAGCCACCGCACAAACTTCCATCACTCTTTCTTCTTGTTTAATCTATGTCTCTGTGGAATGCAGTCCCACAGAAAATTAGGATGGCAACCAACCGATTATCCTTTAAAGTTAAAGTTCGCGAGCACTTTCGCAAGAAGCTGGCAGGGTCATCACAACGGTAATGTTTTCTCAATGTTTGTCTTATCTGTTTTTAGTATCTTCGTGTATTTATGTATATTTATTAGTGCTTATATTTACATATAAACAGGTATATATATTATATTGAAATTTTTAAAAAATATTTACTGCCCAATTCTCATACTTACACCTACCACTGCTTGTCTCTGCATCACTCAAAGGCTGACTGGTAGAAAATGCCTATGGAATTAAGTCCACCTTTTTACAAGACATTTGTGTACTTAAAGTATTATATCAATAATTGGGACTTACTCGCATATAATTAAACAAACTCTTTCTCAAGAATCTCTTTATTATGTCGGACTGGGTTTGCAACATCATCTATTTCACTCACCACCTTCCGGTCTATTCTGTAAATATCTCAGCGTGAACACTTAGGGTGAAGTGTGTTTGAATTGAGCTGACATTTCACCTGTTGCTAGAGATTGACACCATTAAAACCGAACTATTCTATAAAAATCTCAACGTGAAAACAAAGGTGAAGAGAGCTGCCAATAGAATTTTAATAAAACGGCTGTAATGGAAACACAGCCATTTCATGAAGTTTAGTCCTAAACAGCCACAATAACGTTAATCTCTAAATATAATCGTAAATAACCCAAAGTTCCCACCGGACAACTGAGGCTTAACAGAACTATCCCTTCTCAATGAAAATATACATGCAAATAAGCTTTGACCGTTATCATGACAGTAACAATTAGAGAAAGGTTTAGAATCGGTAGAGGTTCAGCAAGTTATTATTATTGTTTTAGGAACATCAATTGTATGTATATTAAGGCTATAGTTTGTCCTGAAGGAATATGCCTTTCGTATCATTTAATTTTGCCTAATGGTCTATAAGTAATGGGCATAGGACTCTTTCATTTTGCGCTAATAGTTTCGCAACCGTTTACTTTTGTAGTCACATTTATTATATTTAATGAAAATTTATATATTGTTTATTCAGAATATATTTAATTATACCTGTCATAAGTATAATCATACTATAGGACACGTTATATCTGATTGTAATACAATGTGTCGTTTTTGACACCGACTTCCAAGATTAAAGTTATTTTCCACTTTGTAGTGTTTTTTTGGATGTTGGTTGATTTTTTTATAAAAAAAGTTTTTATTTTTCACTTTTTAGTTATACCTACCCCAAACAAATTCATATAACACTACTTGCTATGTAAATATCAGAGACAGGAAGCTGCATCTGCGTTTATAGGGTACAGAGGTGATGATATGTTGTGCGATTGCGTAAACAATGCATTTATATGCGATAGCATCAATCGCAGTTGTTTTAGTGGTATTTATTGGAAAGTTCCGTTGTCTGTCTCCGAAACTCATCACCAGATCTTTACGAAATTTAAATGGGACCATTTCGTAATAAACTTCTATCGAACAAGAAAATAATTTTGCAAATCCGTCCATATATGACGGAGTTATGCCCGAACATACATAAAAAAAAAAAATATAAACATCAGAATTCATAACCTTCTCCTTTTTGAAGTGGGTTAAAAATTAACCGTAACGTCTAATTTACGACGAGGTCTGTGCCTGGCATAGTCTAGAACTATGCCCGGCATAGACCCGGCATTTTTGGGGTTAATTTTTAATAAACAGTTATTTTTTAAATAAACTTATATTAAGTAATAATTTAAGTACAGACGCCAGCACATCAAGCTACCCGAAACTGTCATATTTTCCCAATCAACTTTGAACCTTATGCTTTAGCGATAAAGTTGAAAATCTATTAAAGAAATTTGGCAGATTGTAGTAGCTTGATGTGCTGGCGTCTGAACAAAGAGAAAAATTTGATTTGTTGTATGTTTGTTTGTTACGCTTTCACGCTAAAACAGCAAAACATTACCATGAGATCGAGACTTATGCGAGTGAAACCGCGGGGCGCAGCGAGTTATTTATAATTAAATGCAGTTATCCAGAAATATATAATTTGCAGTTCACGGTCACGGCTCTTAAGTTTATACAGTAAAACTACTCTCCGCTGTACAAACTGGACAAATTTAAGGACATGGGATTTAGACGGGATAAAGCGAGGAAAACTGCATGCTTGTGAAAAGCGAGCGGTAAATTTCTAGTTTAATAAGTGAAGGAAATAAAACGTAAACAAAGATTAGGTACGTAACCTGTGACCTCATTTGATGTTGTAGGGTTCCACAGAACCCGTAAGTGTCCATGGAGTTTCTTGCCCGTTTTTCTCCATAGGTAACTAGTACGCTTTGGAATGGGCAACTAGCTTTATGTATCTGACTGACCGATTTCTTGACAATTGACAATTTAATTGACAATTAAAAAACGACCTATAAATGGTTTAATAGAAATCAGTGCTTTAAGTTTGAGCTTGAGACCTTAGTTTGAGCTATTTCAAATGCAGCAACGCTTTTAGAGAAAACTAGTAATAATACCTACTAGCGACCCGCCCCGGCTTCGCACGGGTGCAATGGAGAAACGCTGATAATTTTAGAGCCATTATTTCTCGTAAGAAGTGTAGGATAAAAAGTGGTTATTGTAGGTTATCTCTAAGAGATAGACATATACCATCGTGATTTTTTTTGTAGACCTTTTTAAGGTGTACAATACTGTAGTACATTATTTTGATCTATCTCGACGGGTTCAGCCAGCGTTTACAATGTAAGCGCATAAAAATGTGTTTATTTACGACATTACATTAGAAACCTCTAAAATTATCAGTGTTTCTCTAATATATTATGCATGTATTATACATATAAACCTTCATCTTGAATCACTCTATCTATTAAAAAAAAAACCGCATCAAAATCCGTTGCCTAGTTTTTAAGATCTAAGCATATATAGGGACAGACAGACAGGGAAGCGACTTTGTTTTATACTATGTAGTGATGATGCTTACCCCCCACCCCAGTGCTAAATGTTTGGCGCCATCAATGCATCCATCAGTTCTTGTAACGTGCACCAAACAGTGCTCCATCGCTTGTGGACCGACGGACGTTAGTGATGGCACCAAAGACTTGAATGAGGGTTTTCTGAAATGACGTGCACTAGGTGGCAGCACTGAGACGTCAGGTCCGAGCAAATTTCAAAAATGTCAAAGCGCCTATATTTTCTTTAGTCATGACTGAATGAAAAACGAATGAATGAAACGAATGATGAACGTCATCATATATTTTAAATTAATTATCGAAATAGAAGACCTCTTGGCAAAGTGGCGCCAACTGGTGGCGTAAATTTTTATGAAAACCCTCATTCTGGGCCGAGTCCATTGCCTTCGACATGCTAAGAAAAAGAACGTCCTAATTTTAGGAACATGCATAGAGTTATAATAATGCCTTCTTTCCACCTTCCAGGTAGGTTTAAGTGCAAAGTTACGTGCGCTTGTTTATAGTTTTTTTTTTTTTTATGTACTACATAATATGAATAACAGGTAAGTTATAATAACAGATACATAATGGGCGGTCATAGCTCTAAAAGAAATTTTTTATTTATCAACAGTCCCAAACAAATCTTCAATACCTACTCGACTCAACTGTATAGGACGGCTAATTAGTTTTTTTTTTGCGATAAAGATGTTGGTCCCATGGAGAAAGTTGTTCAGTTTGATGGTCTTTACCATACCATTAAATATAACCTTCCTGAAGGTTGGACATTGGTCCCCATAATGGTGTGGCTTCTAGTGTTCCTTGACGAACAAAATGTTAATACCTACTTTCTACTTTTAAAGCTTACTTCTGGTTCATAATATTACTGCGGAACCCAGCTCACTGTTGAAGAAAACTTGTCTTTTTTCTTCATACTACTTCCCTAAAGCAAGCTCTTAAAGTGATTTACACTTCAGTAATATTGCGTTGAATGCACTAACTAAAGTGCACGTTTATCTCGTGTGAATTAGGGTGCTTTGTCATTACACCGTGTCATAGCATGATCTTGTTACGAACGTTGGTCGTAAATCTGGATAACATTTTATGTTACGAATCTGTCACATGAAAGAAGTCCCGTGGCAATAAGTGGAATTACTTATTGTTATATAGTGAGCAACACTACCTCAAACACCTTTCTCTATTTAAGATTGTGCATTTTAGTAAGCAGTGTCCGTAATTTATGATGTTGTGATAAATAAATAAAGATTTATGTCTCCGTTGCATGCTTGTACCGCCGCGTCTGCGGGATTTCTTTTGCGGGATGGACTAAAAATTATCACCGACCTACACAACAGCAATGGAAAACATTGTTAAACTTTTATGAGTTGAATACGAGGCTTTTGGCAACTTTTTATTAGTGTGTGTATTTTTTTTGTAATGTGTGACTTGTTTGTGCAGAATAAACAATTATTACGGTTTTGTATCCAAAGGGTGTCACCGGGGGACTCTATTACTAAGGCTCCGCTGTCCGTCCGTGTATATGTCCCGTGGCTATATCTTTAGAACCGTAATAGGTAGACACTTGAAATTTTCACAGTTTTTCAACAGCAAAAAATAAAATAAAGTAAAAAAATCTTTAATTTTTTACTATATGCAAGAGTTGTGTTAAAAATATTTAGTGTTAAATATTGTACAAACGCCAGCATATCAAGCTACCCGAAACTGTAAAATTTTCCCAATCATTTTTTAACCTAATGCTTTATCGATAAAGTTGAAAATCTATTAGAGATTTTTGACAGATTGTAGTAGCTTGATGTGCTGGCGTCTGTATGATGGTACTTGTGTCGTCGTGTGCGACGCTTTTTATCTTTTCTTTTCGATTTTGATTTCTTGTACGTGGAGGCACTTTATGGACTATTAAATTTATTTCAAGGGAACCTGTTTAGTGTTTACTATCTATGCACTATTATAATTATTATGACTGAATTTTTTCGAAATAAAAACGTAATAAAATTAATTCGAAAGCTAATTCTAAATTCGCTTAAATGGTCGAATGCAACCAGAGTTATTTTTCTGCCAGCCTGCACAAAACAATGTCGACTTTTGCGGACAAAATTTACAGTACCGATTAATTTACGATTCTGGTACGCAACGGTGTAATAGATGAACACCTTTACAGGCATATTTGTGTCTGGCCTTTAGAATAGTTTGTGTAGGAGTACATCTTACGCATAGCGGTAATTTCATTGAAAGGTATTGCCTCTACAGGGAAATCCCTGACTTAAATTCAAAGAGAAATGTCTTTGAATCTATGCCTATACAGTGTCTGTTCAAACGATCGTTCCTTGTTCCGTGTGCTTTGTATTGGTTTTTGTGTAGGTACAGACGCCAGCACATAAAGCTACCCGAAATTGTCCAATTTTCCCAATCAACCTTGAACCTAATGCTTTAGTGATAAAGTTGAAAAACTATTAAAGAAATTTTACACATTGTAGTAACTTGATGTGCTGGCGTTTGTACAAATCTTGTTCCCAGAAATTCCCAGTTGCAACTTCTGGAGTCTGGATTTGTGGCCGGCACATATTTTGCTTGGCAATAGGCTTGCCTCCTATTACATGGACACACACAGTCTGGACACGTACAGCAGCGTCGTCGGGATTGCTGGACGCAGCAGCATGTTGGGTCCTGCCGTTGCGGTGCCGCACTGGTTCCGACAAGGAGGCTTCTTCTTCTTCTCCACCTTGATGAGACAATCCTTGTCCTTCGTGTCCTTTCCTGGATTCTGCCTTACCACAACCTTCTTGGTTTTAGAATCAACTCAACCTCATTTTACCTTCGTAGGTCTACGGATCTCGACTTTTGAGGCCCGAGAGTAATAACAATAATAAGGCTTTGTTTATACCTGCAATATAAAACCTTTCAATTCCCAATGCATTCTTTCCCCGCATACTTGTAACTAATCAGAAAAACAAAGTTTACACAGGTAATCGGAGATACCTACTATACATATTAATTGACTTTCAATCGAATGCAATTAATTCCGTCATCCATCATGTCAGGTACAGGTCGACGCCTCGTAAATATACCGATTCAGACAATCATTTACGATGGGACAATACCTGAAAATATATGAGTTTAAAGTTTTTTAATTAACTATAAAATATTATTTACTTGTCATCTAATTGTTTATGTTTATAAAGATTACATTACATTTCTTGTCTCTTTAAATTCACTTAAAAATGTGAAGTTCTCCATAAACGGTGATCAGCTTCTTGTATGTTAACCATAAACATCATTATTTGTACTGGCTTCTATAGGTAAATTATCAGTTAAGTACAGACGCCAGCACATCAAGCTACTATAATCTGTCAAATGTGGTCGCTATAGAGCGTCCGCAATTGACCGTCGAATGACGTCACTGAAACGTTGTTAATAAAAGTAAGTTGGTGTGTTTTCCTAGAGAGCGTTTTGTGACACCGTGAAGTGAAACCCTGCTGCCATTACTTTCGTGCCAGCTGTCACTGCGGACGGTACGTGGCGGCCACCGCTCTCGAGGAAAACTAAGTCTTTCTTTACTTTTATATTTTTATTCCATAAAATAAACCATAATAAAACATAGCCCAAATTCCAATTTAATCATTTATTTACAAAAATAAATGATTGCTTGGAACATTCTGAAGAAGTGCGTAAATAAAACGAAACACGTCTACCTCAACAACTGACTAACAAAGCCACAAAGAACGACGATTTGAGAGTTTAATCATCCCCATTTTTCTTGAAAATGAATCCAGGGAATTATTGAACCCTTCTCTTTCGATTAGGTTAATAGCTCGAGAAAAAATACCGGTGGAGATACATTTTCTTGAAAGAATTTCAGTTTGATTTGCTACGGAAAGTATTTCATCAGAAAGAAAAGAATAAAATGAGTACCTAGCAGATTGCTTTTTTTGTATTCTCAATTTTTCTTAAACAGTTGGTAGATTATTCTGAAAAATTGCTTGAAGTACTTTACATTATGTTTGGGTTTCTTGTAGAATTAGTTAACTACAGAAGATACTACTGAATTTTTGAAACATTTTTGTTAATATTGTGATATTCTCAGTTTAACATAGTGGTATTTATAGGCAATCCAAAAATACGGGACTTATTGTATTTTAAGGAACGACTAGTAATACTTTAAATACACCAGTAATACACTAAACAACACACACACCACACCCACACACACACCACACAACCTGCATAATCAGCCTCACCTTTATATAAAAAAATATATATTTTAACAATTTTCTTCAAAATAAAATAATAACAGCTAAAATATGTCCCACAAAAATATAAAATTGACTTTCATAATTTTACATTACGGTCATAATTTATAAGAAATCCAACACATCCAATCTGTATATTCCAGCAAACAAAATATTTTTATCTTTTCCTCTCAAAAAACATTAATAACAATCAACGAAAATATTTTACTCAAAAATATAAAATATCTATTCTGTCTCCGGAAATCTACAGAGTCTAAACTAGGAAATTCTTCTCTGTGAATACGAAAACTGTACTCGAGAACAGTTTCCGTTGCATGCTCACATTCACTCTTATCTTTCATGACCTGAAAAGATATCTTCTAATGTCTTTCTGCCCCTTTTGAAACTGGTATCTTTTTGGAGTGGCTCTCTTGTCTGTATAACGGTGGATCTTATTATGTGTTTGGGATAAAATTTTGTCACAGAAAGCTCTAATGCTGAAGCACTTTTTGGCGAACCGCGCCGTAGTGCAAAACTCGTCCTACATACTTCCGTACACTTTGTAAGTGTATTTTGTGTTTAGTAATTTTTACTATAAATATCAGAGTTGAAAAATAATCTTTCATGTCAATGACTATCTCCAGGTACCAGGCTACCTACCTGTGATATTTCATTACAATCAGTTCAGTGATTTAGTTCTGAAAAGGTAACAGACGGACAGAGCTACATTCGAATTTATGATAACAGTATGGATAAACCAACGTACATACATTACAGGCGGGGTGTATCGCGTTGCGATGCGCTACGGCTCGATGGGTCTGTAATATGCATTTAGCTTTAATGATATCTTGTCCAATATTTTAAAATTAATTTTTACGTTAGGATTACTTCGATAAAAGACGATACGGGTCACCATTTTCCCTTAGAAATCTCCTCTATGGCTATTCTTTTAGACATTTCATATTGTAGCGTAAATATACTACTTATCATAACCCTATTGATATAGCTATTAATAAGGACCAGCCCAGATTAAAGGATTAAGCCAATTGCCATTTAAGTAGGTACCTATCTTTAACGTTACTAGTGATTATAAGCATGGGGCCACGCTTGCTATATAACTCCATTCCATAACATTTATTTCCAAAGTTTAGCCAACTGATAACCTATACTATAGTTTCTTTTGGATGAAATCAACCAACGTGGACAACTGTGTGAACAATCAGTTCAAATCAATTACAAATGACCAATGGTCATTATCTAATCTCACAAGGGACGTCGACGCGATAAAAATATGTCACCTTCTGTCCCTTAGCCATACCGTTAAATTAAGGGCCATAATACCTCCCATATCCCTCCAATCGATTATTAAAACAATTAATAAGGCCCGGGCCAGATTAAAGGTTGTAGCCAAATTGCTGTCTAAAGATTACCTTTTATTTAACGAGTGATTATAAGCCCAGCTGTCAAGTGCATGGTCTCACTTTCTATTCCATTCCATAGCATTATTTTTCAAAGTGTTCCCAGCCTACTGATAACCTACATGTACTATAATAGTTCCTTTTGGATGGCACCGATAACTACCACCAAAAGCTGTGTGAACAATAACTCTAAATCAATTACGAATGCCCAATGATCATGGTCTAATCTCACAAGGGAGGTCGACGCGATAAAGATATGTCACCTTCTCTCCTTTAGTCATACCGTTAAATTAAGGGCCATAATACCTCCCATATCCCTCCAATCGATTGATAAGCCAATTAATAAGGCCCGGGCCAGATTACCGGGCCAGGCCAATTAGTTAGGCGACCGCTATTTAGTTTTGGAAACGGCTATTACATTCCAAATAGAATTGTCCTCATTAACTACTATCAGTTTTAGTGTGAAATACTGTCATTGCGTTAAATTGGGAGTTTGAGGTTTCTATGGTTATGTGAATCGGTAATATATATATATATATACATATTAGACACAGTGTAACAGACACGTGGCCAGTACAGTCACGAGCATCAAGTGGCAGCTGAATAACACCTAAGTTATCCTACAAGACAAGTGACGCCAAAATGAAGCAGCATCGGTTTGAAAAAAATATGTCACTTCTTATGTATATATACTTACATATATGTCATTTTTTGGCAGGACAGGACCAGGTGCTGTCCATGGTAATATATTTATGCTCGTGACTGTACTGGCATTCATGGTGTCTCTTACACTGTGTCTATGGAAATATGAAAAGTAGTTTAAAAGTAATTTTGTTCGGTTATAAAGATTGATATGAAAATATACACCGACACAGTAGCCCCAAGAATTATCAAACATAAGTGGCAGTGGGCAGGACACATTGCTCACAGAGCAGATTGCCGTTAGAGTTGAAAGGTTTGAAGGTAGCGTTGGAAGGTCTCCCATAAGGTGGACTGATAACTTTGTGAAGGCCGCAGGAATTCACTGGATGGGAGAAGCACAGAACTAGTCGAAGCGGCGGTGTTTAAGGGAGGCCTATGTCGAGCGGTGGATGTCTCTCAGCTGAAGTTATGGTGATGATGAAAACTTCCAGGATTAATGAACGTTTTCATACCAATATTATAGTCTAAACTTTTTGTGACGTCCAGTTTATATCTGACCCAATATTATTTTTAGCATAAGCAAGATGTAGTGAAAATCTGTAGAGAATACAGAAATAGACTAGACTAGATTCTATATAAGAACAGAGTGAATTGGTTTTACTTACAAGGATGGTATCCCGACGTGTCACCTCCGATTTTTTTGTGGCTGATATATGTTATTCTCCATCAAATTTTAAGAGACACGTATTTTTTTTTTGCCAACGCGCCTTTTTTGTGGGTGAAATAGCCCCCTAAACATTACCACCTTTCGGGGCAGTTTGAGGGTTTTACATACTTCTAGTTAATATTTTTCCAAAAGTCCAAATGGATATATTAATATCCATTTGGTCTTTTGGAAAAAAAAAAAAATACGTGTCTCTTAACATTTGATGGAGAATAACATATATCAGCCACAAAAAAATCGGAGGTGACACATCGGGATACCTACCTTGTTAGTAATGACACATTACTACTGAGTATTAGTACTGAGACATTTCGGATGCTGTGCACTCCGCCTTTTAAAAATTCCTTATTTGGTGAAACCTTGATGATACTCGTAAAATAAATGGACCTGCATCTGTGCTTCATTGAGAAATT
Source organism: Eremobia ochroleuca (assembly GCA_949629135.1). Lineage (NCBI taxonomy): Eukaryota > Metazoa > Arthropoda > Insecta > Lepidoptera > Noctuidae > Eremobia > Eremobia ochroleuca. Next base: position 5,697,278 of record OX451390.1, on the reverse strand, counting down.
ATAGTGCAGTGTTGATTTTTGGAGTTTTAACCATTCCACCGGTGGATTCAAGAAGATTTTACTCGCCCGCCGGCAGCCTATACCTACAAGCCATCACGCGCGCATGAACGAGGTATCTTCGCATCTTCCTGAGTCTGAGTGGGATCTCTGGATTGCCAAGGTACGTGGGCATATTTTGCTGCTAATAATTTTTTGGTATTGGTTTCTTGAGGATTCATCAATAGGGACATTGGTTTTATTTTGAGGTCCGCCATTACACTTTTTTCTCACAACCTTCCTAAAGGTGCAGGCTATTTACACGCCTCACTATATTTTTTGGTTTTGATGATAGAAGAGTCTAACAGGAACAGGAACGATTCGAATTCAGAAGCTGGGATCTACTTCACTCCTTAGAAATAGAATCGTATTAAGACGTTATGATTATAGACTACTGTTTGTCATCTCAGTTAGTCAGTGGTGTATAAAATCTACTTAATAAATCTTAAACTCATTTATTGACTGGCAACACACAGCTTTAGGGTATTTGCATGCCGAAGATGCTCGCGATCACGGTTGCTATCTCGATACCTCGATATCGATAGTCGTTATTTCTACTCGTACTTGGAAGGAGGTGCGAACACTTCGGTTCAGTCACACCTGAAAGCTCAGTCACCCAGTCCTATACTTTATCAACTGCAGAAGAATCATTGGAACGAATTTGACCAATCACGAGCCAGATCACATCAATACTTGTCGTCAGCCGCGATGTAAAAACAAAATATTTTGGTTTCACGAAAGCATCGAGGTAAACCCTCAAACAGCCCGCGATGTATCAAAATAAAAAGTCATTCGAATCAAAAGATATTCAGATAAGGCAGAGAATCAGCACTTTTCGAACGTCAACATTACAAAAGACAGCCCCCCAAAACGCCCACCCTTCACCACTTCCTAGTATTATACTTTCGCTGGGAAGAAGAAGTACCGCAACAAACTCCCCAGCAGCGTAGCTGTCTGTTGATTTAGAAAATACTTGATTGTGTACAACAAACTAAAGTCCTCCAGACCGTATTTCGTCCACGGCGGCCAATTTCAACGGAGACTAGCCTTTGGCGCGGCAGATATTATAGTGCACAAGTGTGCGCGCCGACACAGGCGCACTCCCTTCTCCCTCTCCTCATAGTAGTCGGATTGTATACAGTACTAGGTATGCAAAGTATTTAACATTACAAGACATAAAACACCACCACCACGCTACACAGCTCAAGACCACGCTATCGCATTAGGTAATCGCATCATTACCTGAAATGATAGTTATAAGGGAGATTTTAATAAATAAATAACATGAAATTAAATTATTTACCATAATATGTCAGCTAGCCCGGCCAGTATACCAAGAAATACAATAAAATCCATACGTGAGTGCGTATGGTTAAGCAAAAAAATTAAAAATGTAATCAAAAACTTACTACCTAAATAAAAGCCTCCAGGTATAAAGGGCGTGATAGCTTACATATGTATGCAATGCTGGGTTCTGCCGTGCGATTCTGTAACCATCTCACCGTGAAAACTTGGGTGAAGTGAGCGTGGAGTGAGTCGTCAATAGTGTCAATCCCTAGCATCAGCATGAATCACAGCTCACTCTAAGCTCACTTCACCTTAGTTATCACGGTGAGATTTTTCCCGAATCGACCGGCTGTTGACATAGCTGTCACTTGAAGTCACAAGTGTCACAGTGAGGTATCCTTCGGCATGTTCGTACGTGTCTAGTAACATGGTGACATTGAGTTAGTGACCTAAACTTGCAATCGCGAGGTATCGCAGTGAAGCATCTTTTGCAAGTTATCACCCTTAACCGCTGGGTCTCACTAGACGGAGATAAAATTCTTAGAAAAATTACTGTGCTCGTCAAGTGTAAAGTGAGAGCAAGTGATATCTACAGAAAAATATCTGAGTGAGATTGGGAAAAATTCACTATTTGTCCAATAAATTTTACTGTACAGCATAAGAATTTTTACCATGCTAGCATGGTAATTTTTCCATTACCACTCAAATGCACTCAGATTATGAGACAGCACAGTAATTTTTCTAATTTTTTTTTAGTGTAAGGAAAGATTTTCCAAGTCACTAAGGAAGAGTTTTTGAAAATTCCTCTCCTAAAGGGGTTAAATAGGGAATGAAAGTTTGTATGGACGTTCCTAATTTTTTTTTTTGCCCATCAGGCACACGGCGTGTTAACTATGAAAAGAAACCATTAATAAAAGAAAACGGTTTCAGAAACACTACGTCGAATAAATAACAAATAGTAACTTTAAAAGTTTACGCATAATCAACCAGCACCCTAATTGCGTAACACACTATTACTCTCAATTTGTATCATTTAGAAGCATACCTACAAGGTGTAACTTAAATAACGCACAACCTCTTAAGGGGTCATTGTACTCAACATTATGAACAACTTTTACTATGGGACCAAACCTGAAATCGCGAAAAAATCAGCTGTTCCCTACATTTATGTTCGCATAACTCGTCAAAATGTAGGGAGCAGCTGATTTTTTTTTTTCGCCATTTCCGGTTTGGTCCCATAGTAAAAGTTGTTCATAATGATGAGTACAATGACCCCTTAAGAGGTTGTGCGTTATTTAAGTTACACCTTGTATTGCTAATCCATTGTTCTATATGTTCGAAAAATGTGTCTGCTCAACAACGTAAATAACGCAATGAATGTTTTTGCACTGTCAAAATGAAACCCATTGCTACTGATAGTGTGTTACGCAATTACCCAGTGGTTTGAGAATATTTCAGTTACGTGATACTATGGGACACTTACTCGAGGAAGCAAATTTAAATTTTATGAGACTTTTAGGAAATGATAACTCGTCGGTGCACAAGAATTTATACTGTTTATAAACTTCCTACGGTAACAAGTTTCGGGTTTTACTAGCATGCACGTTGGGCCTTAAAATCAGGTGTTTTTGTCATAAGTCTTGTGGATTAGGTGTAAGAGCTTAACTGAAATCACAAATTCGTTATATTTTTAACTTTAAACATCAAACGTCTTGTTTATATTGCAAAATATCAATAACACGTATCATCACAATTATAACGTAAACAAACACAACTGGCCAATTTCATAATTATCCACGGAGCCAGTGTGGATAGAATAGAATAGAATATAGAATACTTTTTATTATGTACACCATATAAATTACAGACATAAATATAGAAATTTTACAAAGGGTGACACAATGTGCGGTCTTATCGCTAAGAGCGATCTTTTAAAGACAACCTTTGGATGGATTGAAAAAGGAAGGAGAGACAAATACTCTAGGTAGTCTGTGGTGTGCCATTTAGAAAGAAGAAAGAAAGAAAAAACGTTTATTCTGCACAAACAAAACGCACGTTACAAATAAAAAACAAAATAATAATGAAAAATAAAAAAAATAAAAAAAAGAAAAGACAAAATATACAACGTAGCCAAAATTATGTCTGGACTATAAAAGAGACTGTGACCTCTGAGTTTGTTTCGGCCTTTCTTCTCAGAGTAGTCAGATAGGAAACGCCGACCTCATCTAGTTTAAAAAAAATATGATTGACATGTAAAAGTATTTGTACAAACCTACTTACAGAAAATAAATCATTTATCATTTATCATTTAAATCGTTTATCATTTATCATTTAAAAGCCTCGTACTCAAGCGCTTGATTTATATTTATATATTTACACGATACAATGAATATATACATAATATGTACATAGTTACAAGATTATCGAGGTGTGTACGCTTATTAGATTGATCAGATTTTTTTTTACATACGTCACTACACCTACCTACATCTCGTATATACCCTTATAAAATTAAAACAATCTAACCCAACAAGAACATAAAAATATGTCACGTGAAAAGGGAGTTAACATCTGTCATCCGACCCAACGCGTTCCACGTAAAATTGAAAGCAATTAACTGCTTTGATTAAAAGATTGGAGCAAAAAGGCCGTGTCGATGTCAAGAGTAATATAGTCAGGTCGCCGTTGGGGGGAAGGGTTCCCACCTCCCCTGACGGCTAGACTCAAAATTTTCATTTCTAGATGACTTCAGTTAAATGAAAATCAAGTCTGCTCCAAACGAGTGAAACAATTCCCTTCACTTTGGTGGATGAAATCAGATTTTTGATTTCGGAATTGTATTAAGTTTTGGATGGTCGGCCGAAAGAAATTGCAGAGCGAAATGTTTGAGCTCAAACGAACGGGGCCGCTTTTAGCGGACGACGAAGATGTATTGGCGGATAGATGCGACCGTAGATATTTTTTACTGCTGTTTGTCAGCGATGCCGTATCTATATCCTCCTGAGAATTTTCTTCGGTCCACATAGTTTGAACAAAGAGTTTCTGCGACATTTTAAGAATTATACTAGGTAGGATACTCCTAAAACAATTTTTAATTCATGGGTAAAATTAAGAATGAAATTATCCGGAAAAGAACCGGACTAACCGACATAGCTTGCAGACTAAGCAAACTGTAGGGGGGTTGGCCATGTCTGTCGAAGGGCCGATGGCCGGTGGAGCAGACGAGTCCTGGAGTGGAGACCGCGTATCGGCAAGCGTAGTGTGGGACGCCCCCCAGCTAGATGGACGGACGACCTAAAGAAGGTGGCTGGGGTAGACTGGATGCGGAAGGCGGAGGACAGGGTGTTGTGGCGCAGTCTGGGAGAGGCCTATGTCCAGCAGTGGACTGCGATAGCCTGAGTTGATTGGATAAAATTAAGTGGGAAAAGTAAGGGAAATAAGTTGTTTACACAATTGACTACCGATTAACTTAAATTTTCCGTAAATTCAAATCACAACTGTCATTTTTCCGTCATTCTTCTTTTTTCTTTCTGTCAATCGCTATAACCGGACAATTTTCCTGACTGTATAAAATATGAAGTGATTCAGTAACCTAAATAAAATAATCTGACCCACAAGTTTTCGTTACCCCAACATCATCGTGCATTCAACTTGGACGCCTCTACAAGTTTTGTCAATAAAACACCGGAAGAAATGCATGAAGATAAGTGGCATATTTGTCTAACAAACAACAAACAAAGTCACGAATAAACGCTAGCGTGTCAAGTTCAGAATTTGATTATGAAAGTTTTTACGACAGACTATTATATTCTACGGCAGACATGCCATATTCTTGGCAGTCATTTTGTGAACATTTGATTTTGTTCAGCTCGCGATAAACAAAATGTACAAGTCTCCCTTGTCTCATAAACGATCTTGTAAAACTCGATATTAATAAGGCAGTAAGAGGAACACCCTCGCTATGAGGGGACCTGACAAAGTCCACATTGAATCATATTTTTCTAAATTAATTAAATATAGGAACACCAAAAGAGAAAACCTTTTTACGATTAAATGAAATATAACTGTTTCGCCCTATTTCAGGTACAAGTGTTGAACAATATCTTTCGTAATGGTAGAGCGCCCAGAGGGTTTTTGGGCAAGCATATGCAGGGCGAAAAGTTAATAGCTAAGTAAGTACGGCATGATAAGAGAACACCGAAAATATTTTTGAAAAGCTTCAGATAGGAGCCCTGTCGTCAAGAGACCGCTTTCAGATTAAAAAAAAAAACCCCCTCTGGGCTTCCTACCAGAAGTGAAAGATATTGCTGAGCCAAACCTAACCGAAAATAATACAGGCATTATTTTATATACATTGCAGTTACCTAAGTAATAACAAGATTGGGATTGGCTTTGCCGTAACGGAATAAGAACAACATTTCGGTCCCCTTCAAGTATGATAAACTTTCTCCGTTTTCTTCTCAAAAATACGTTTAAAATAACTTCAGTAGCAGTATGGCACTTCCTGTGAATACTTGTAATCTTTGAAATGACTGAAAGAGCACGCTCCAACGGGTCGGACATATTGAAAGAATGTTTTAGAAAAGAATGATAAGACAGATGCACAACGTGGAAGCGGAAGAAATGGAATGACGTACCTACCTATTTACGTATGTCAAGTCTCGTTGACGAGATTAGAAATTTATTTAGAGATTACTTATTATTTGCTACTAAAAATAATGAAATGGGGACTAATATTAACAGTGGGATAAGAAACATTGTATTATAGGCAACTATAGGCATCTCTGAAGACTCATTCCCAGAAACTCACTAGATTGAACTTGAGAACTTAGGATGCAAGAGCAAGCGAAGCGAACTCGTGACTTGGGGCATCCTGACTCGGACAGGTTAGGTTCGAAGGCGCTGACGAGGGCCCAAGTGAACGAGCAGAGCGAGCGAACGAGTTCCCGTCATCTGCTTCGTGTTAGGTTACTGTAAACCCCGCACCCCCTATTTCCATAGGAACCCCACAAAGGGACTCCGTCGACTACGTCTTATTACGAGTATTATTGAAGTCAATTAGCTAACTTTATTTACAACCTCATTTTTTAATTTAAGAATACCCATTTTCTACTTTTTATCCGCCGTCAGTTGCAGATCTATTATTTTCGCTACCGGCATTCATTATTTTTTAATCCCAAATTCAGATTAATGTGTCGCCGCGTTAAATACATGCCTTTTAAAAAGAGTAACCGTTGAGTTTCTTGCCGGCTGTACACCTAGCTTCTGACGTATCACAAGTGCCCATGTAGGTTTATATAAAATAAAATATTTTGATTTGATTTGAATGCAAGAAAACATCTCTACAATACGCTTAAATGGGAACAAAAAATACTAGGCTGAATAACAGCTTTTACTTATACGTAACTATTATTATTATTATGTTTTGTTTTAAATTACGTTTAGTCGCGGCATCTAATGTGGCTTTTAGGCAAACTACTGTCTACTCTCCAAATATTCATCAAAATATTTCTGCAAAATCTTATTCCGAAAACTTAAACCCTTTTCACAAACTGCCAGATTGTCAACATTTTCCCTCGAAAACCGGTAATATAAAGTAATCATATTTAAATCCGACATCCGAAGTACTGGTGCTCCAGGGATTACTGCGGCCGTACGTGTCACGTAATATTAAGCTTGTAAAATTCATGTTTTTAATAACCACACGTGAGGACCCCGATTTGCATAAGATGTGCGTGTGTGTTCGTGTAATGATACTGTTAGATTTATGTTTTAGGGGAAAATGATTTAGGGTTCATAATTTTTGAAGATGTTTTTCTTTTGTTTTATGGTTCCCCCGCACGAGGAAATATCGGCTCATCTGCCTAGTCTTTTCCCAACTACGTTGGGGTCGGCTTCTTGTCTAACCGGATGCAGCTAAATACCAGTAATTTCCATGGAGCGACTGCCTATCTGATCTCCGCAACCCAGTTACTGGGTAATGCGATACCCCTTGGTAAGACCGGTTGTCAGACTTTCGGGCTACTGACGACCCGTAACGACAGTCAACGAATGACAGCCGGGAGTCCGGGACCAACGGCTTAACGTGCTTTCCGAGGCACGGAGGGGTATATCTTGGTATGTGAAGATGGTCACCCATCCACAGACCAACTGCAGCAAGCGTAGTTTAACCTGATCGATCGACCCGTGCGGCTGTTATTACTTAGCCACAAGCCACGAGGAAATATCGTCTATTCCAGAAAAATATAATGAAGCAATCTGTGGCTATTTTTGTTAAATTAGAGTGTTTTATAAAAAATGGTATGAAATGAATGCTGCGAAAATGTTTTCTGCAATGTAAAAGTCATTAAATGTAATATATTAAAGCACATTGAAACACATGTCGGTCACAATTATATTGTTACTGAGAGTTAATGACCATTTCAACTGATCATTAAAGTTTAAAGATTTGTTGGTGCAATGTCTGTCTTCATTTTCAGTACTAACCGTTACACAACGAAAACTAGACTTTATCTTACAAACCTTACCTCCATAAATAGCTTTCTTAGAAAAACCTCTCTTTTAAATCCTATTTCCTGCTTATTCTTATTAATACCACGTGAAATTATGAGACGTATAACGCGGATGGATGGATGTTTGTTACTCTTTCACGCAAAAACTACTAAACTGATTTTGATGAAACTTTAAAGTTATATACCTATATTAGAATAACACATATTATGATAGTTTTTACCTCGATATTCTCACAGGATCGACACCTATGCGGGCAAAATCGTGGGGTGCTTCTTGTACAGACGCCAGCACATCAAGCTACCCAAAACTGTAAAATTTTGCCAATCAACGTTGGATCTAATGCTTTACCGATAAAGTTCAAAATCTATTAAAGAAATTCGACAGTAGTTTGATGTGCTGGCGTCTGTACGTAAGGCTCCGTAGATCATAAAAGTAATCAGTCTGATAGTAGATTTCAGCCTCATAATAAAATGTTAATTGCTCAACATCATTGTTATCTAAGTAAACAACACTATTCCCCCAATAAATATGGAAATCTCTTGAACGAACATATACAAAAACTCCTCGAATTCCCTCATCCATATAACTATGAGCATAGAATAAGAAATTCTTATAGAAATGACAGTCTGTGTCTGTTCTAAAAGTTTAGTGTCAGATGAAAATGTAAACAAATGAATCAAGAATGTACAGACGCCAGCATATCAAGCTACGCGAAACTGTCAGATTTTCCCAATCAACTTTGAACCTTATGCTTTAGCGATAAAGTTGAAAATCTATTAAATAAATCTGACAGATTGTAGTAACTTGATGTGCTGGCGTCTGTACCTGTGGATGCTAACTTGTAATAGCAGCCTACAACGTTCCCACTGTTGATACACAGGCCTCCTCTCTATAAGAAAGAATGGGCCGTAATCTACCATGCTAGTAAGTACCAACTTTTTAGTGCCACTTACAAATTGAGCACCTTGATTATTTGAATACTGGATTTTTTTTTAAAAACACCTTGGAGATGTTTTTCATTTGACAATTAAGGTAATAACCTCAATTTTCGTCGATGATTAAGTATTTTATCAATCACAATTTAATAATGTAATCAGATAATAATGAAATTGTTGTAAATATGGTGTATTTACACAAGGATCCTGTTTGCAGTATCCGGAAAACAGGATGCCTGTGTGAATATACATTTAAACACGTACACTACTAAACGGGATCCTGCAAAAAACAGGATCTTGCCGTGAGAAAGAGCCCTAACGTGTAAAGCGAGCGTGCGATAACACAATCCTGCACTCTAATTGCCTAGCGAAAGAAAGCAAGCGATTGAAAGTGTTTCAATCACAACCTGAATTTTGAAGGATATTGCTAATCCATTGCTTCATATGTTCGAAAAAATTGTCTACTCAGCAACGTTAATAACGCAATGAATGTTGTTGAACTGTCATAATGAAAGTGATTGCCATTGACCACACTCACGTGTGGTCACATATTATACACTAAAACTTGTTCCCGTTTACTCATTCGATACACTCACGTTTCGCTTTTCATAAGTTGACAATCTATGCAATGTCATAAAGTGGGGGTGTGGAGATGTATAGTACAGGCATCGGTTAGTTTAGACTCCAGATCTCCCACAAATTACAAATTTTTTGTAAAGTTTTCCTGTCAGCTGTGAAATGTATGAACTTGATGTTATTTGTGGAGATGAAATAAACATTCCTGTTATTATTATTATTATATTGCCACTGATAGTGTGTTACGCAATTACTCCGCAGATTGTCTTGAATCTTCTTTTCACACTAAAAATGTAGGCATTAAGATCCTTATTCTGTGTTAAGGGTAACCAATAATATCAAGGATTCAAAGACTCTCAATGACGGATACCGATTCCATGGTCGAGTATGACACATCACGTTCCTACTGATGGATGGGGATGTCTGGACATAACGATTAGTCATCCCAGCGTATCGATACGCGTGTAATTCATAACTGGTAAGATTCCGTGGGAGCTTATTCTGATGTATCTTTAAGATGAGAGATTCGTTTATTGTTTGGGTTTCAGACGAGTAGCAGTACTAGTTCTTTATTGATGTAAGATAACAGAGGGGCCATTCTCGTAATTTTAAGAACGTTCACCGTCTCAATCTGTCAAAAATACCTCTAATTTACCTACATTTTTGACAAGTTTTTCACATTGATTGCTGTACAAGGTTTTGAGATTGTGACTAGATTTTAAACGTTTTTAATTACGGGAACGGTCCTTCTGGTATCATTTTCCAATGTGCTGCTGAGGTCATCGAGGTCAGTTTTTGTGTTAAATAACAAAATAATTTTTAACTACTTGGAAACTACTACTACTACAATACATTCTACAGTATAGAGATGACTCTTGTGATAACAATTTGGATAAAGCCATTGACAGCACCATTGCCGATTCCCAAAAGTTATCCTTTTGAATGTACAGACGCCAGCACATCAAGCTACTACAACCTATCAAATATCTTTAATAGATTTTCAACGTTATTTCTAAAGCATTAGGTTCAAAGTTGATTGGGAAAATTTGTCTGTACATTTGCGCAATTCCTGTAAAGCTAGCACCAATTATAGAATCTGATTACACTGTAAGTTCGAAAATACCTTGAAAAAGGCTGATATTATATGCAAACGCGTTGAGTTCCGTTTCAAAGTATAGGTAACAACATCAAAAAATTATGAATCGAATTTTATCAGAATACGTTCCCTCGGAATAGGATATGAATAATTCAAAATTTGGAATTGTAATTTGTTGTTATTCGAACCTTTGAATGTTGAGTAACTGATGAGGTGATGTGGGTATAACATTGATATGGTCGGTGATTTGTAGGTTTATTATATTGTTTATCTTTTTGGCGTTAGATTTTTGAAGTGGGTGTAACAATCGTGGGTGTCTTTATTTCTGGCATAAGGCTACGGTTTCCTAGAAAAACGGTAACCTCCCACATGGCGTCTGCAATTTATCTCACGGAAACGTTATCTATGAAATTAAGTCGGTGTGAGAAGAGTAAGCTCACACGTTGTTATATAGCGTTTCCATGATAATGAAATCAAGTTACTGATGTGTCAGAGGTGTCAAAACGAAACAGAAACGCGACTGTCTTTTGATGCAGTATCTAGTAATTTAAATCTTTGCCTCTGTCATAATTTACATGACAGTCATCACTATGCAGTCACCGCTTTCCTAGGAAACCGTAACTTTACGTAGCCGCTGACGGCGTTGACGTTTCCTTCTATCAATACGTAGATATTATTGCATGGAAACAAATCTTCGAATTAGTGCAGTGTAAATGTTCGACAAGCACCTTCACTATATACGGTTTTCAGTTCGGTCCTTACAGCGGTTTGTTTAGCTTGGCTCCTTCAGATAGAAAACAAACCCAACACTATTCTATATTTAGATGTCATAGGTCGTCATGTGACGTAATAGGCATTGAGATAAAGTCTATCATCAATGACGAAGCCACAAGCGATAAAGCCGTTGAAGAAATCCACTAAACAAGTAACCATAATAGCTCATGAAATCATTTTCAACTGTTTATTCAGAGCCGCGGACAAATAAATATCTAGACTTAAATTAATGTCCCGGTCCAAATGTAATAAGTTGAGATATGATCTAAAAAATTAGTCGTTTTTTTTATCTTCAAATATGAAAAATCACTTCATTTCTCAATCCGGAAAAAGACAAGTGAAAAATAAAAAATTTATTACAAAAAAAAAACTACAAGTTAAAAATATCGCCACGCTCGGGCGCTAGTTTCCTATCGTGCAGTAACGTACTACTTAAGTCACACGTATCGTAATTTACTACGAGTATTATAGTACTGTGTGACCTAAGCCCGTACTTATGTCACGCTTTCCTGTGACTTAGTAGTCCATTTTTACACAGAAAAGCTTGACTTAAGTGCGGGTTAGCTCACACGAGCTATAAATTATCATACGATACGTGAGACCAAAATAGTCTATTAATGCACGGCGTTTAGCACCCAAAGCTGGACTATTTAAGTCGCACGTATCGTAATGTACGAGGGGCGTTCGATTTATTCTCGATATCAGGGTCACTAATGATGTGGGTAATTTGACTAATTATTGACATCATCTAAGGGTATAAATGTAAAATTTCATATAGTTGTGATCCTGTTGGTCTAGTGGTCAGTGGCCCTGACTGCTATGCGCAAGGTCGTGGGTTCGATTCCCACCTAGGACAAATGTTTGTGTGATGAGCACGATCATTTGTTCTTTGTCTGGGTGTAATTTATCTATAATATGCATGTATTTAGAAATATATATGTATGTTTATCAGTTGTCTAGTACTCATAGCACAAGCTCTGCTTAGTTTGGGACTAGATGGCGTTGTGTGTAAGTTGTAGAGTATTATTATTATTATTATATGGCTAACGTGACAGTGTTGAAGAAAATCGAGCACCGAGATGTTATGAAATTCCTTACCAAACAAGGAAAAAGTCAAGAAACTATAAACGAAGAGATGGTGGCTGTGTATCAAGATTCTGCACCTTCGTTATTCGTTCGTTCAAAAATGGTCATGATAATTTAAAAGGGGAAGAGAGAATATTGAAGACGACACTCGCTCGGGCTACCCGGTTACTGCCTCTACGGAAGAAAACGTGAAAATAGTTGAGAAGCTTATACTGGAGGATGCCCAAAAATATTGATAGCAAAGATGACCCACCTCTCTTTTCATTCCATGCACACTATTCTTCATGACCTTCTTTACCTTTCAAAAGTCAGTGCAAGATGGGTTGCCGCGACAGTTCACGGGGCGCCTCAAAAGCAAGTGCGAATCGATTGCTGTAGAGAGTTTTTAGAGCTCTGTGGTGATGTCCCATCAAGTATGTTCAATCGAATTGTTCCTGGAGATGAAACGTGGGTTCATCACTATGACCCTGAAAGTAAGCAAGAGTCCATGCAGTGGCACAAGAAGGGTACTGCGCCTCCTAAGAAATTCAAAGTCGTTCCGTCTGCCGGAAAAATCATAGCCACAGTGTTTTGGGACTCAAAGGGAATTTTTCTGATTGAGTAAACAAAAAAAGGAGAAACCACAAACGCAGCATTCTACGCATCCACGTTACGAAATTTGCGGGAAGCAATTAAAGAAAAAAGAAGGGGTTAACTGACCACTGGCGTGTTGCTTCTTCACGACAACGCCACGGTCCACACGGCGCGTGTTTCCAAGGCTGCTGTGCGAAATTGTGGTTTCATAGAAATTTATCACCCACCCTATAGCTCGGATCTAGCCACCAGTGATTATTGTTTGTTCCCTAATTTGAAAAAAAAAGACGTTCTTGGGCATCGATTTTCCAACGATGAAGAGCGCAAGGCAGCAATAAATGCGCATTTTTCAGAGTAAGAGGAAAGTTATTTTTACAGGGCACTGAAAAGTTAATTTCGAGATGTAATAAATGCATTGGGGTAGTGGGGATTACATTGAAAAAAAATTAATTGAATTTACGTCTTTTGTCATGTCGATATCGATAATGCATTAAACGCCCTCGTACAGCTACTTAATTTCGAAAGTCAGTGCCAAAAAACGAAATCAAAGACACCGACTTCCGTAATTAAAATTATTTTTCACTTTGTAGTGTTTTTTTCTTGCATATCGTGCAAGTAAATGGTCTGCAACATCTCAACCCTCACTAAAATGAAGACGTTCCATTTTTCGCACAAACTAGACAGCCCAGCTCAACCTCTTTTAAAAATATCCTGAAACAATACTCACTCGACGAAGTCATGGAGCGTAAAGATAACTTAAACTGGAAGAAATAACTGCATTTACGAAGTTTCGCAGCTGAAAAATGGTTCTAGAAGTAATTTTTATTGCAAATATAAATGGAAAATCGTTTGCATGTAGCCGGAGCAGAAAAAGAAGAAACTGCCGCGTTCTCCGAGTGTTGCTTTGTTTCAATTTCTTAACGTTTTCAAAGAGCACTGTAATAAAATGTTTTGCTAGTTTTTTTTCGGAAGAACGATAGCTGTGACTGTCTTATGGGTTCGTTGGGCTTGATTTTGATGAATTACGTATTCACGATGTGGAAGCGCAATTGTTTTGTTTTTGTCTGGCAGGAAAAAAAGCAGTATAAAATGAAGAAACTGTACAGACGCCAGCACATTAAGCTACCCGAAACTGTAAAATTTTCCCAATCAACTTTGAACCTTACGACTTAGCGATAAAGTTGAAAATCTATTAAAGAAATTTGACAGATTGTAGTAGCTTGATGTGCTGGCGTCTGTACATTAAACTAGTCTTAGCTCTGTATAATCTATATAATATATAATAATATAAATAATATATATCTGTATAATATATATCCTACTTTCACGTACAAACAGTTTCATATTAAACACAACACTGGGTGATGTTAATAAACCACACAAACATGAGTATACTAACATGTTGCAGCCGACAATGGCACTTGTTTAGACTTCTAAATATCTCCTCAAAGAGCAGGTACACAAGGTACTTGTAACTTAGACCCATATTAAGTCCCCCACACCTTCATATAAACGGCTTTTAACCCTAGCTCCGCGATAGCTCTTTAACAGCGCTGCCGACCTATTATGCGGGGTCATATATCCTTTTGGCAATAGAATAGGCACCAGCTAACTGGTATACGATGGCCGTGGCTTTGGTTACATTAGCATACGCTTACACAAGCCCCGTCGCTTCGCAATGATTATTTACATAATTAGTAATACTGAAACTATGTCGTGACTGTTTGAGGGTTGATTTTGACAGAGTGGTTCTAATTTTGTGTTCAAATTGATTCTAATGTTGCGCAGATCATGATTTTGTTTTGACTTCTGTCTCAGCAATCTGGCCATCGATGGATTTGTATTTTTTTTTTTAAGTAACAAATAAAGTTTGGTTATTTTCACGGTTATTTCAATGCTATCCTTACTTCTATTTTTAATTATCTATGTCTATACTAATAATAAAGCTGAAAATTTTGTTTGTTTGTTTGAACGCGCTGATCTCTAGAACTACCGTTCAACATCTTTTTGCGTTTAATAGCCCATTTTTTGAGAAAAGCCTATTTAATAAAGAGTATTTTATTCTATTCTATTCTATTATTTGAAACTTGTTAGCTCCGCTCTGTTCTTAATCCTTTTTGAACTCAAATTATCCAATCCAGGAAACCTACAAGCATTGTTACCTCATGAATCCATACCTATTTAACAAGAAAATATCTGTGAAAGCAGGTGTTTTTCCTTCAAACGCTTCGCCTAAACACTTTTTCCTCCTAATACCTCCGAACACTTCACAGGTGCGGTAATTTTCCTAAATGTTAACAAGAGAAATTACTCCTGTGTTCTAAATCAAGGTTACGTGTCTATTTATCTCTTTCGTAGTACCTATTACTGTTCTTAGGGCTACATATTACTTGTAATTGTGTGCTTAACACGAACTTTGCTCGTTTACATAAATTGGAAGTGAAAATTGTTTTGATTTAGGGACGTCGTGTGTGTTCGGTGATCATAATTTTGGCTGGTGTGTTCAATAGAAAGTTTTTTCTGGATATGCCAATAACTGTTATAATATAATTATAAAATATATAATGTATTTATTATTTATTATAATGTACATACAATAAATAAAATTAGGTGTGGTCATATACTGGATGATTTTTTTTCAGGCTCCAAATTTTTACAGGGTATTCTACTCATGAATATGAACAACTTTCACTATGGGACCAACTCTGAATTCACGAAAAAAAAATCAGCTGTTTAATACAAAAGTTCAGTACCTACTTGACCAAAATGTATGAAATAGCTGATTTTTTTTCTTGATCTCAGAGTTGGTTCCATATTGAAAGTTATTCATATTCATGGGTGGAACATCTTGTAAAAATTTGGAGACGGTACAAAAAATCATGCTGTATAAGGGTGTGATACAGACCATCAGATTCAAACTAAAAACTCTCTCCATAAGACCAACATCGTAATCGCGAAAAATTAATAAGCCGTCCCATACATTTTTTTATTATTTTTATTTGGGTCAGGTACTGTATTAAAATTTTGTATGGGAGAGTTGTTATTTTTTTTCGCGATAAGTTTCCATTCGTTGCTGAATCAGGTGACCATTGGCAATGGTAAACTGGACTATCTGGGGAGAAATTTATATATATTTTTATATGTTATTTTTTAGGGTTACGTAGTCAAAAAGGAATTCTTATAGTTTCGCCATGTCCATCTGTCCGTCCGTCCGTCCGTCCGCCGTCCGCAGCTTAGCTCAGAGAATCTTAGTACTAGAAAACTATAATTTGGCATGGATATACATATTAATCACGAGGATAAATTGGTAAAATAAAATCATGAAAAAAAATGTTTTAGGGTAATTTCCCTACACGTAAAGTGGGGATGTATTTTTTCCACATCTAGCCTATGGTATCGTCGGATAGGTCTTTCAAAAATATTGCGGATTTCTGAAAACTGTTTTTCGATTCAGGAATCCGTTTGTGAAATATTAAGTTTTAAAGTTTTAATTTTTGTTAGAGTCGCCCCCTGCCAACTAAATGGTTGCTTTTGGATATGCGAAAAAATTCACGGCAGTAGTTTATATAATGAAATTAAAAGGAAAACTATCACAGCTAAGTAGGCTTTACAAGTTTACGAGTAATAGTCGACCACCTTAAATTTGCAGTTGCAATGTATGGGAGAACATGATTTTCAACTACAATGTTAAGTTTGTTCTTAGGATAAATTTATTCCAACTAAGGAACCCTTCTTTGTGCGTGGTTCGACACGCACATGGCCGGTTTTATTCCATTAAACGCAGCCATGCTACCTTTTATTCCTAAAACCCTCACAATGGAAATCTCCAGAAAAATCATTGTGATTTTATATTTTATATTGCGATTATATATTTTTTTTGTTCAGTTGTTAAGTACCGTATTTATTTTCATATGTATTTAGTATAAAGCTGTTATTTTGATATTACAAGCAGACACTTAAATTAAATTTATTCGTATAGAGTATAGATATATCGCAGACTTAGCGGTTAACATATGTGTATTAGTACAGACGTCAGCACATTAAACTACTACAATCTGTCAAATTTGTTTAATGGAATTTCAACTTTATCACTAATCCATAAGGTTCAGAGTTAATTGGGAAAAAATGACAGTTTCGGGTAGCTTGATGTGCTGGCGTCTGTACCTACGTGAAATAGATTTTATAGTTATTAAATCATCCACTTTGCCTATTACGCGTGTTCATTGCTGTCATCATTTGAGTGAGATAGGTTACCAATATTGTTGAGAAGATAGAAAGTTATTCGACAGATAGTAAGTAATTGTGACTTATACCTGACATGCCCTGTCTACACGTGTCGATCCGATTTTCAGAGCGTGGACTTGGCAAAGGGTTACGCCTACAGTCCAGCCGTCGAGAGAATGTGTTCCTGACACCTGTCAGTTTCATACAAACGAATACTTGTTTTGCTAACTTGATCTTTATTAGAGTGCGGTCGACTAGAGAATGCATTATTGACACCTGTCAGTTTGATCTTTCTTTGCTACTAGTATTGTCGTACTTACCGATTTCAGGAACGCATTCTCTCAACGGCCGGACTGTAGTTATGTGAACGATTATGATGATTTCAAATGGATCAACAAGGCTAGATGTATCCAGGAAAAATAATGAAATTCGTGTCAACATGAATACAGAACGTACAGACGCACGGTATTTCGTCTAGAACATGCTAGGTGGACAAAATTCATGTTATCATTTCCAGGAAATCTTAATTGCAAAACACAAACAACACCCCTAAACTCCAAATTCCGAGAAAAAGTTGTTTGTCAAATTCTTAACTGATGAGCCATAGAGTTCAGAAGTCAGGTAATAAGTTTGATGCAACCGTTCCGGTCAATCAGTTGCAATTTAGCGACAGTTTTGTGCACATCTCATAGTGGTTTATAGTAATATTGTGAAAGTTTTTGTGATGTATATTAATACTGAGGGTAAGTACTATTATTTAATATATTATTTTTATCAGAATCTATTAAAATTAATTTTTAGCATTTTTTTAACATAATGTATAAATTTTAGGGTAAATTTTTTCATAAAGAAAACTTTGAACGTTCACAATATACAGACATTCACCTCTATCCGGGCTAGTTTTTAGATATATCGTAGAAATAACTTTATAGTTTGTCAAAATACACATATTATTCAGCACACTTCAGTACAACATATTTTTTTTCTTTTTTTTCAGAACACGTTTTACTCTATTTCAAGGGTAGCATTTTTCGAAGAGCGGTTGAAATACACGAAGAATGAAAAAAAATCGCGTATTTATGACTATCTTTCTTCAAAATTTCACTTTGGTGACATTACTGAAAGCAGCCAAAAAGAAATAAAGTTGAAGATATCCAACTTTTCTAGTAAGATCGGTGCCAAATGGTTGGCTTCAGGAAAATCGAAGGAGCGTTTTTTAATTAAAAATAAGACTTGGCTGAATGAAGGAGACATACAGTTTACTGCGAGTTCTTTAGCGCCACAACCTTCGACATCGAGTGAGGCTGTGACTTCTGCAGGAAGACCTCGCAAAAATTTCAAGGAATCGTCGTTTAAGACGAAGAAACGTCGAGTCGTGGATCTCGTAGAATCTCGAAGTGCCAGTGAATTAGTGACTGCTGCCGAAATTGCTGTGCGTTCAGCAGGGCAAAGAAAAATTGCCAATGTGATTAGAGGCATTACTGAGAGCCCAGAGAATATTATTAAGTCAAAAAATTCCAGTTCCGTTAATCCTAGGCAATTAAGTAGTGACGAAGCCTTAGCATACTATATACATTCTAAGTCAACATTCTTAGAAACAAACTAGGAAGTGGTCCATAATGGCAGGACATAATGTGTTTCCGTCATATTTTAGTGTAGTAAAGTCCAAAAAAGCCTGTTACCCTGCAGAGGAGCACATTGCTATAACAGAAACTCGTGCTGAAATAAATTTGCAAGCCTTATTAAATAAAACAGTGGATTTGCCGCAAGAATTGAAGATTGCCGCAGATTTAGGGAGTACAACACCCGCAAATGCTCACGTATTGCCACGAATAGAGACTTGCTCTCCATGTTAATTATAACATCTGACCCTTTGATAAATAGCCTTCGTGAGATTCCCCAAAAAAAGCCAGAAAAAATATGTACAGAGGTATTACAGTTAATTGTAAGCCCGAGCATAGTTGCATCAAGACCGGAAACGTTATCATATCGTCGCACAACGCCACAAAATGATGACGATTCATCTGAAGATATTGATGATGATTATGATGATTAGGTTAAGTTAGTATTTTTAATTTGTTTATTTAGGTAGGTATTTATTTATTTAGTACAGTACCACATGATACAATATTTATCTGGTGTGCATAGCACTCGTAAAATAATTTTGTTGTTTGTATATTATTTTTAAATATTTTTTTCTGTTTTTATTATATTTTTTTGTTTTTTATTACAAAATCATACCAAAAACTATTAATGATGCCTCAATATGACTGCCTATATATAAAAGTATCTTTATATAACATAAAATAATATTGTCCATCTAGCATGTTCTACACGGTACACTGTGAGACGCCAGCACATTAAGCTACCCGAAACTGTCAAATTTTCCCAATTAACTTTGACCCTAATGCTTTGGCGATAAAATTGAAAATCAATTTGACAGATTGTAGTAGCTTGATGTGCTGGCGTCTGTACGTTCTGTATTCATGTTGGTAAACATCTGTAGGTACAATTGTTTTGTGAAATTTCAGATTTCTAAAAACAAGATGGCGTTAGTTCCAATTTTGGCCACGCACCAAAAGAACCTCGTAGAGTTATAGGTGCAAATTATTATCTTATTACTTTTATT